>CM060960.1:38848838-39538838 GCA_030765055.1 Mantis religiosa
AGGTGGACAGTGTATTATCCACATAATTCAGTGAATTTTAAAATCGCGAAGTTATTAATACTTGAAGCAAAGGCGAGATCGGCTTATTCCTTTCGATGCATGTTTTAACTCAGTATTAAGTAAATTTAAAACGAGGAGCGAAGAAGGATAAGTGACAAGTGACTTGAACGTTTCAAGACGGGAGGTGGACAGTGTATTATCCACATAATTCAGTGAATTTTAAAATCCCGAAGTTATTAATACTTGAAGCAAAAGTGAGATCTGCATATTCCTTTCGATGCATGTTCTAACCTCTCTTGTACTTCCGCAGTAACCTTTATAGCAACTTGTTTCGACATTCTATACCTCTTCTGATAGTTCCTCAAGATAATTTCTCCTCATAGGCCGTACTCTATTACGAATGCCATTTAGACGGTCTTAAATATAGCAAACCGACATCAAAAGCCGTGTTCACGTCCGCCAACTTGACTATTTACAAATGTTAAGAACTTTACAACAGAAATTTGGCTTGTTAGTTTAACAAGAGATTTAACACGAGTGTTAAGCTAACACTTGTTGGTGAAATGCAAGTTTTGTTGTAACTATTGCTAAATAGACTAACAGCCGTGTTAAGTCTTAACATCTGTTGGTAAAATCGGGCATCAATGAAAGAGCCGTGACAAAACAGGAAATTTCACCCAGTACATGTTCAAAATAACTTCCATTAGCTCCAATGGATCCATCATCCCGCCGCCACATAGACTCCCTAATGTGCTGAGTTAGCCCTGGAGAATTTTATAGTCTGGCAGCCTTCCACAATATGGGCAGGAAGAGTCTCTACATCTGCAACTGGAGTTACATAAACAAGAGATTTCAAATGTCCCTACAAATAAGAAACTAGCAGGTTTAAGTCAAGTGGGGATGGAGGCCCTAGAATTGGTCCACCTCTTCCTATCCATATATCAGGAAACCTGCTATTCAGAAATCGGCCGACAGAAAGCCTGAAATGAGGAGCAGCTCCATCGTGCATGAACTGAGTACCGGTACCTAGCAATCGTACTGTAACACTCAATTTAACCAGATGTAAAATCAAATGTTTACTACTGTACAATTAAACCACTGTTCTGTTATGGAGTTATGACCACATGACAGCTACCTATTACACATCTCGCCGTGTAAGTAAAGTACGAGGCGTGTCCGTAAAATACGGTCTCCAATTCTTTTAAATATAGAAAACATGTTTTTTGTCAATGAATGTTACATTGATAGAAAGGCGGAACTTGCAGCTATTTTTCAACGTAATCACCATTGCGATCGATGCACTTTTGCATGTGCTGTGGCAGTTTTTGTATACCCTTGTCATAGCACTCTCCCGCCAAGTTGCGCAGGTAGCGCTCAACCTCGTTTTTCAAATCATCGTCGGTCTGGAAATGTGATCCAACCAGGTGTGACTTCAACTCCGGAAACAGATGATAATCACTAGGTGCTAGGTCTGGACTGTAGGGGGGGGGGATGGGTGAGGATGTCCCTTCCGAACTGGGCCAGGAGATCAGCCGTTACATGTGTCGTATGGGGACAAGCGTTGTCGTGATGAAAAATCACTCCCTTCGTCAGCATTCCGCTCCTTCGATTTTGAATGGCCCGTCGGAATTTTTTTAAAGTCTCACAGTAGCTAGCGGCGTTTATTGTTGTGCCGGCAGGCATAAACTCGCACAACAATACACCTATTCTGTCCCAGAACACACTGGCCATCACTTTGCCGGCAGAAAATGTTGGCAGCTTCGGCGAATTCCAATGCCGCCACTGACGAGAACGTTCTTTAGTTTCTGGTGTTGTGTAGTGCGCCCAGGTTTCATCGCCAGTGACAATTGAATTCAACAATTCCTCGCCCTGTGCTGCATAGCGCTCCAGGAATCGGTGGGCCGCTTCAACACGTTGTCGCTTATGGTCTTCGGTGAGTATTTTGGGGACCCACCTCGCACACACCTTGCGATAATGCAAATGTTCGGTCAAAATCTTGTCAATCATAGTCTTACTGACTTCAGAGATAAGTTCGCACAGCTCGCGAACTGTCACACGCCGATCTTTAAGCATTTCTTGCTCCACGTTTGCAATTGTTTCGGCTGAAACCGAAGGCCGACCAGGACGCTGTTCGTCATGGACGTTTGTACGTCCGTCTTTGAACTCTCTGACCCACTTTCGCACGTTTTTGACGTCCATACACTGTGACCCATAGACTTCGCATAACTGACGATGAATTTCAGTGAAGGTAGTGCACGCAACTCGTACTTGGCGGCGGAAGTGATAGGAAGCTCCATCGCAAACGGCTGCCCAGCCAAGACTAATGGTTGCAACGAGTTCGTTGTGGTGGGGATTTGAAGGGGTGAAACCAAACTGCACGCCAGTGTTGCCGGATCTCGCATAATAGCGTTCCTCACGGCTCCAGCGCTTTGGAGACCTTATTCTACGGACACGCCTCATAGTAGAGAAGGAGCTCTGCCATGGAAATAAACAATTTCCGGATCTGTGTTCAGTAACACTTGTTAGAAATGTTTTCCCAAAGTTTCGACGTATCTTTTTGTTACATGTTCTATAATACGACCTGTTACAAACATATGGGAGGAAAGAAAGAGAGATGCTGTAACGAAACGCTGTTTGGTAGAGGCTATTGTATGGGTATTTTATATTACGTATTTCGTTGTATTTAAAAAAATCCTAGTGGTTTACCGGGAAAAATACGAGCCAGTTGGGGAATTTAATGTCAAACTGGCATGCTGTCATGGTAGCTCAATGGTTAACAGTAACCGGACCTATCCAAGCGCTCATTCCACTGTCTACTTCATGTTAATCAAGATAAGCATTATCTTATTGTTAATTATCTTGTAGGTGCAAGGGAATATGGAAATACAGGAGGTTTTAACTGAAAGTATGGAAGTTTAAGAACTATTTGGTATATAAAGGCTTTGACATTTCGTTCTCTTTACATTATATTAATAATAATTTTGTACGTCCGTATATCTATATTATCCTAGGATTAAATATGTCAACAGTAAATACTAATAAAATGGACCTAGGAGGAAGAAACATACCAAAGCATAGGGAGGTAGCACAAACGACAAAGAAGTTTGCAGAAACTGGAAACTAGGGTTCAAGATACAAAAAAAAAAAAAAAAAATATATATATATATAAAGATAAATAAAGATACAAAGATACAAATATAAATATAAAAAGTTACATAAGACTAAAAACTGTACAGATACAGGATCCAACAAAAGTCTAAAGTAGAAAAAGCAAATAAATATTGTCAATAGATAGTTGATTACAATTTCTGACAAAGTCAATTTTTCATCATTAATACTACTTGTACATTGTCAATTAGAAACTAATTCTACACATGATCCCTTAATCAGCTTAATGCATTTATCACTTTCAAGTATAATTAAAGCTGCAATGTCATAATTCATTTAAGTTATATAAACATTTCTTTATGAGGAAAGCCTTTAACTTCCATTTAAACTGCTGTTTTGAGATGCTAGCTATTGATTTAATGTCAGATGACAGTTTATTGTAAAGCTTAATTCCTAGTATATGTACATCCTTTTGAGAGACAGTTTTAATTACACTATCTCTATAGTAATTCATATTGGTTCTGGTGTTGTGTTCATGTACCTGACTGTTTCTAACTGGATTACACTTGTCCACAATAAACATTATAGCTGTATAAGCATACAGAGAGTAGATGGTGATTATTTTTTTATTTATAAAGGTATCCCTGCAAGATTCTCTTGCTTTTAGATTATACATGACCCTAACACACTTTTTTGGTAAATAAGCAGTATATCCATGTGTGTTTTGGCTGCTGAACCCCATATTTCTATTCCATAGATTAGACATGAATAGATACATCCATAGTATATTAATTTTAGGATATTTGTATTGTTGTACTTGCTAAAATATCTTAAGAGATATAATGATTTACTAATTTTTCCGCATAGGTTTTCAATATGATCAGCCCAAGTTAGTCGATTATCTAACACAATACCCAAAAATTTGTGTTTTCACTTCTGACACAATGTCACTCTGTACTTTTAGATTTATATTACCGTCATAATTTTTACCAAGTTGAAGTGCATCATATTGGTCTTTTGCATATTACATTGTAGTTTGACAGACTGAAAATAGTTCAGCAATTCAAAGGTAGTGTTGTTTAGAGTGATGTTCAGCCCTTCTATTGATTTATTCCAGCATATGGCTATTGTATCATCTGCATAGGTTACAACAGTAGTCTTTGGTGGGATTTTTATGTCATTTATATATAAAATAAATAAAAATGGACCCAATACAGAGCCTTGTGGTACACAAAATTTAACAGTATCCAATTCTGATTGTACCTTTTTTATGAATTTCCCCTTTTTATGTGCTATCTCTGTTAAATGTTTTCTGCCCACCAGGTAGGAGTGGATTAGATCAAGGGGAAGGTACCATATGCCGTAGCTCTCAAGTTTGCTATTACGTGATGCTATTACCGTGATGCTATTACGAAAACATAAGGCACTTAATTACAAATTGGGGTTGTAAATCCACAGTACAAAATTTCAGGCGAATGCTGGGAAGGTTAACTACAATCCTCCATTTCATCTCCATTATCATTTTACATCATCTCTCACCTGGTGGTCTCTTTCAGGGTAGAAGTGTCGGCGGGTGTCTCGGCGGTGCATGGCGGGATGATACGCCATATCTCGTCTCCTCTCGTATCCCCTCTCATCTGTAATTTCTCGTATCTCGTCTCTCATATCCTCTATCGTTTGTCGTCTCATCTTGTATCTCGTCTTCTACACCATCTTGTCTAATATATCAACTGGTCTCGTTTCGTATTCCCTTTCGTACCTCGTACCTCTCGTATCTCATCTCTATTTCGTTTCGTATGGTCTCCTCTGGTATGTCGTCTCATCTCGTATATCGTCTCGTCTAATATCTCGTCTGATCTCGTATCTTCTCTAATCTCGTATCAAGTATCGTATCCCCTCATGTTACCCGCCTCGGTAGCGTGGTGGTAGCATGTCTGCCTCACGTTCAAGAGGCCCCGCGTTCGAATCTCGGTTAGGGCGAGTTACCTGGATAAGGTTTTTCCGGGGTTTTCCCTTATCCTGATAGACGAATGTCGGGAAACTCTAAGCTCCATGAACCCCGGACTCATTTGAGCATCATTTCATCCATTTCACTCATCGTGCGATATGAGTTAACGCTGGAGGACGTAAATTACAACAACAAAAAATCCCCTCATGTCTCGCACAACGTCCCGTCTCGTCACATATTTCATCTCTTCCGGTCTCGTATCTCTTATCGTCTCGTACCCGCCTCGTCTCCTAACTCGTTTCGTCCAGTTTCTCGTCTCGTCTCGAATTTCGTCAAGTCTCTCACCTCTGATCTATGGTCTCGTTTCATCTGGTGTGACGTTTCGTCTAGTTTCTCACCTCGTCTGATTACTAGTCTGACGTTTCTCGTCTCTCGCATCTTGCCTCTCGTCTCATCTCATACCTTTTCGTCTCGTATCCCATTTCTTCTCGTATTGGATCTGGTCTCATCTCGTCTCTTTTATCGTCTCGTATCCCGTTCCGTCCGCACCCTGTCTCGTACTTAGTCTTGTCTCGTATCTCGTCTAGTCTTGTATCTCGTCTCATCTATGTTCTCGTCTCGTATTTGGACTCGTCTCGTAACACGTCTCAAATCGTAACTCGTAACTCGTATTGTCTCTCGGGTCTTATCCCATCTCGTCTCGTATCCCGTCTTGTCCCGTTTATCGTTTCATCTCTGATCACCTCTCGTATTTCGACACTTCCAACATTTTCTCTGAGATGTAAGTAGTGTAATGTAATCTTCCAAACGTGTATTATATTCCCCCAAAGCTGCACGTGTGTCCTATTATTGCTTCAAGAGTTATGACCTATTGAAATGGTTCAGGTTTATATGGATCGCCCTGTATATCATTTCTCGCACCTGCCAATGTATGACACGTTGTTGGGATTGCATCTGAACAGTGTGTACGCACACGGCTTGCTTAAACAACGCCGTTCTTACACATATTTCCCTGTACTCTTCCTCGCTTCCCTGGTAGTACGTATAAATGACAAGTATAGGAGGTAGCAAAGAAAGCAGTACAAAGAGAAAAGGAGGTAAAGCTAATAAAAGATGAATGGGATAGTTCTAATAACAGAAGAGGTGCTACTAATGCTTATCTATTAAAAAAGCCAATTTCTTTTTTTCGGTGCCAAAAAATGGTTAAGGTCTACTACACTGAGAACATACAAGCATTACATGCTACCAAAAATTTTGCAAAAATAAAATAGCTTCCGTAAAAATATGCTGGAGGCTGTCTTATGTACGAAAATTTAAATAATACAGGAATTATGACGAATAAAAGAAAATCGTATTAACCATAGAGAAAACACAAGAACATTTTACGTGAACTGATCCATAGCTTAATGGTTAAGGAGGTTGGTTCTTATTAATCACAGCCCCTCCCCCCCCCCGCAGGTGCGTTAAAAATATAAATATTAGGACTGGATTACTTACAGAGGGAAATCAGCACGGAGTTCCATAGGTTGTACCTTTGAGATGAGGGCGGCTGTTTAAAGGAGTCACGACAGTGCTGAAGACAGGGTCCCTACAATTCACCAGCTGGAAACTCCCCGGCAGGCCTGTACAACCGGCAGCTCACCCAACAGCGGTCCGGGAATGACCCCACCATACCGGGCTTGGAGACCATCTTAGTTAAGGAGCAAGTGTTTACCAGAAGCATATCATCCTGCCATGCAACGCCGACCCTTCTACGCAAAAGAAACCAACAGATAAGAGATGATGTGAAATGATAATGGAGGGACAGGAAATTCGGGGGATGTAATTAACTTACCCAACATTCGCCTAGCGACCCGGGAAACCCCACCAAAAAACCCATAGGTCAGGTTGGTCGGCCACGGGAATCGAACCTCCCGAATGCGGACCACAGACATCACCGACTGAGCCATCCTGTTCGATTATAAACATCAGTATGAAACGGTTCCCCTTCAAGCTCCGTGTTGTGACGTAGTATTAAGTCACTGAGTATGACGTAGGAGAATAGGTTTTATTTTATTTGTTATTATTTTTAAAAATGCCTATATATAACGACACCGAACGATTATAGCCGTTGCGTAGTTTATAACTTAACTAGTCCAAATTTCGGTGTCGCAGCTTCGAAGTTCTGTTAAGTATGATTTTATGCAGAAGTATATTATATGATTTTGTGATTAGGCAGTGCAGGAACTACTGGTGTGCGAACCTCAAAAGTTATTATTGGGACGTACCGGCCACGAAAACAAAAGCATTACTCCTTGCTCTTTATCAGTGACCCTTGCCTATCTTTCAGGTATTGGGGAAAAGGGCGACTAATAACTCGTTGCTCTTCAGTGTAAAACTACACATTCCGTCCTAACAGAGAGGATTTTGCGCGTATTTAGATAGCAAATCCAAGCAATATGGAGCACTATACGAACGCCGAAATGACGGATATGGTTTTGATGGATAGAAAAGCTGAAGGGAGTTCAACGAACGCGCGATTAATTTAGTTTCATTAAAAATGTGAATTGTAAAAATAGTTACATCAATGATAATATTTATTTAACTTCGGAGCATTTTGTTATGATCTTAATTGTACAATACTTTCAACCACTTACTGTAAATATCAACAGCTTCCTTTTCACTTACAACACGTGAAATAAAATGCTATATCATTGTATAAGCCATTTAGTTTTGGTTAATTTATCTACAATTCTTTGATGTTGTTTCCTGTTCTGTTTATCATTTAATGCTTCCATCCTCAACTTCACTAACATTAAATTCCCACTAAAAGGTATGTTGCATATGTCCACCAGGTTATTTGTCATCAATGACGCAGCCGCTGTCAGCCAGGAACACTGAGATGACACATAAATTGATATTAGAAAGACATTAACATAAACAAACGAATAAATATAAATAAATGAGGTATACCAGAATAGATATCTGTCATAATGCTAGCATATATTCGAGAGACGGGCATGGTAACAAGGCCACTCTGCGATCAGTAAACTCCCTTTGCAATCCCTGTAAACAAACAACCCTTCTCTATTGTCTGATTTGCCCTAAAGGCAAACTTGGTGTCACCCCGTCGCAAACCAACCCATTGTCAAAATCCCATGCGTGCTTCTGACAACAGGCTTCAAGATTTTGACACAGGCTCAGAACGCATGCTTCAGCATAAATTTTGGCATGCGGACCGTCAGAGAAAGCGTCTCTGATATCAGGTCCGAGACCGGAAAATCTGAACACTGATCGTAAGTGGAGATAGGTACCAGCCAATGGAAAATTAATATTTGTTCATGTGATTTTCAAACTTCAAAAAATACCTAGAGTGGGGGTAATTAAAAGTGATGGCGGAAAGTAGGTTTTTCTTGTAAGAACACTTGGGTCCTGTGGTCTACGTAAGATGGACGCGCATTCGGCGCCGCCTAACAAGTACACTTCCGCGCCATGCACCAAGACAAAGTGCAGTATTTAACAGTCGCTCCAGTGAGAGTTAGCGCAAAGAGTAATATATAGGGAAGGCGATAAATATATCTAGTTCGACTACGCAGCCCTATTGCCTCTGCGCTTCACATCACAATACTGACGCGGGATACAGTGACGCTAAACACAGGCAAAGGAGTCTAAGGACAACAATAAACTTCTGTCTACCAGATTCAAGGTGCCATCTTCATTCAACCCACAAACAATCAGAACGCATCCACTCCCTGAAGTACAGATGAGCGTTCCCACGCGGGAGCTACAAGTCATCTCGAACCGGTTACAATCTCCCTATCCTTAACCTCCGCACGCCACCAATCCGTAATTGTGAGGCGTTGAGCACAAGGGAGAGCTCGACGTGATTCGCTAAGGGCCGAACCGCCTCATCATGGACTGCTATAACGGAATTTTGGGACATGTTAAACACTCATAAGCAATAATTAAGCAATAGCTTCTTTATTGTGGTTTCATAAGCCAAATAAATTCTTAATTGTAGCAAGCTACTGCGGAGTATGCCGGTATGTTTACAAACCGCTACAGCACGCGGCATGGCGTGTGACCTATACCTGCGAACTCCGACAACGTGAGGCACGCGTCGTTGTTCCTCTCACTGCCTAATCCACATTCATTCTGGAGCATTTTTATGCGGCTCTACTGACGATAAAAACTATCAACATGTGTCACATAGAAACTGAGCAACTACTTCTATATGTTCGTTTGGTGTCGTTTTGAAACACCCTGTATATAATCTCTAGTTTGGTAATAAAGATAAAAATGGAACAAACAAACCACCTGCGGTATAGCTGAATGGTTAGAGACGGAGCTTTTTAAATC
This sequence comes from Mantis religiosa, assembly GCA_030765055.1. Classification (NCBI taxonomy): domain Eukaryota; kingdom Metazoa; phylum Arthropoda; class Insecta; order Mantodea; family Mantidae; genus Mantis; species Mantis religiosa. The sequence goes on from CM060960.1 coordinate 38,858,233, forward strand.
AAGAGTTGTGGGTTCGAGTCGTAACTCCCTCATGTTTATCATTATTTTCCTCTCGTACCTCTTGTTTTTCTGATACATTGCTCCGGAATATTGAATTATATTAATATATATGGTGGAATAAAAAAACTTGAAGAATATTCGAACCCAGGTCTTCAGTAGAGGAAATAGTCGTTCTTGACCATTCAGCTCTAGTGCCAATGAGATAATTCATTTTATGGTTGCCCGCCTCCGTAGCGTAGATGGTAGCATGTCTGCCGCACGTTCAAGAAAGAGGTCCCGAGTTTGAATCTCGGTCAGGGTGAGTAATCTGGATAAGGATTTTTCCCGGGTTTTCCCTTATGCTAAAAGATGAATGTCGGGTTACACTGCGCTCTATGGACCCCGGGCTCATTTGAGTATCATTTCGTTCATCTTCCGATATGACCTACGTTGGAGGACATTTAATGAAAAAAAAAGTTTATCGTTTATTAATTCATTGGAGGAAGAAGTTAATAGGGAACAAGAGAAGATAGGATTCAAACTTAGAATATTTACTAGAAAATAGTTCATCCACTCGAACGTAACGCAGAAGTTGCATAACCTCTATTTTTGAGTCTTAAGTGCATAGTGAAGGAATTTTTAACAGAAGAGGTTGAGATAATTTTCCTGCTTTGTATTAATAAACGATAAACATCCGTGATGCTTCATTTGTAATATATCCGAGTGGTTACGCTTACCTTTCCGTGTGGAAGGTTTGAGTTTGACTCCGCTTTGGATTTTGTTTTTATTCCACCAATATAACTCATTACTCCAGAACAAAGTAACAGCGACATATGCCGTGGTAAGTGACACTTCTAGACTTTTAAGTACAACAGGAAGATAAAAATACTTTGGAGAGATTTGCGAACGTGAACCAGGGACTTCTGCTTTAAAACACTGCCTTTAACCACTCGTATACTGCTGACGATAGATCGTCTGCTGTTTGTTTTTATTACAGCTTGGTCAGTATTGAAATGAATATCGATAGCAAGCTCGAATCGACATTGTCTGTCATTTGTTTGTTGCCTGTCATTTCGACGTTTTTTCAGCGGCTTCCAATTCAGCCAACATAATGCAGGTTAACTTATGTCAAAATTCGTTAAATATTCTCCTATTTGCTAAACGCAGAGCCATTATTTATACTGCATGTGCATAGAAGTTATTTGTTCTTAATTTATCTGTTAAATTTCTGTTGATCTTTGTTGTTCTTTGGAGATTTTGCTCTTTGTGTATGAAAAACTACAGATGACGTTTCCATTGGGAAATGAATCTGAAGATGCCAGATCGTCGAAATTATTTTCGGTTTCACTTTCTCAGTTTACGATTAGTGAGAGATCTAGGGGCTATTTCATGACACGACTGCCTTGGAATATTTCTAGTGAGTCTAATATGCTTACGATAAATTGCATTCTTCATTCCCTTCTCGGGAAAGCTTACCATTTAGTTGCATTACACTCTACGTATTTTAACGTTGGCATGCTTCGTTTACCGTAACCTGTTATGAATCAGACTTCTGGGAATAAAGAAATCTGAGGAAAGATTCCATCAGGTAATTTATCCGAACCGTTATTCGAAATGTTAACCTCTTAAATGTGAAGCAGAGACGTGTGTGTGTCGAATTATTGGATAGGCAGCGCTAATATGATATTGGTTAAAGTAGTTTCATCTGAAAACTTGCACTTATGCCACTTCAGAACTTTACTCAGTGGCAGGTTGTCTATTGTAAGATGTTTTGATTGTCGAGACTGTATCAGAAGATGATTAAGTCTTGCCTCCATTAGTGCTGTTGTCGCTTTTCATATCCGCTTTCCTGTGTTGACAATGAAACAGGGATGGTAGCTGCACGTCGGACACCGCGGGTAACTTCCCATCAATCTTTCGACCTGACAGGAATTGTTAGCGTAGGGTTCAAGCTTCCTACTCATTTGTAAGCTACATCGTGTCCATCATAATGATCTACAGCACACCAATAAGCTTTTATGACTGAAACAAAGCTCAGGCAACAAGAGGTCGCCCACAGCTAGCAGTACCAGTCGGAGAAATCTTTAGAAAAAACGTCAAACAATTGTAATTGTACTCTGAAATAATAAAAAAAAATTTCTGAATGTTGTTACTCCCTTCTGTTTTCCATTCTCACTATCCATTTCCCTCCCAATTACTTCGCAACGTGCATATCATGCAAAAGTTTGAAAACCGGTAATGAAGGCATAAAGCTTCTTTAGACCAAAAGTAAAAACACTATAACCTAGCAGTATGGCTCAGACGGCAGTGGTAGTGGGAGATTCTGGGTTCGATTTCAGTGGCCGAACTCCCATACCCATAGGTATTTTTCGGGGGTTTTCCCGGGTTGGTAGACGAATGCTGGGAAGAATAACATATCCTCCTGAATTTCCTGCCCCTCCGCTTTACCTCACTTCTTATTTTGGTTCATTTTTCATCCTTGTTTGTTATTTCGGGGCTCTAGGTTCGGTGCATCGGATCTCGGGCCCCCAGGGGATGTTTAAGCACGAAAGGGGGAGGGAGGAGAGCCTGTTATACTTACTGCCACCAGGAAGTTCAAATCTGTAATTGTTGGGGACCCTGCCCTCTGCTGTTGCCTCCCCAGATCCAGCCACCTTATCCCTTCCTCGTGGGAGAGGCTCCCTCAGCATCTTAGCCACAAAACATTTCATTGATCGAGGTGCCCCTCCAAAAACTGTCATGGTATCAAAAACACTGCTGGGGTGCTATCACAAAAATCCACCTTCAAAGAAGAGAGGGGGTGAAAAATGTACAACGATATCAGGGGAAGACAGCTTTTAATGATTCTTAGCACAAATGGGCTTGTTCTTTCACTGCTTTGCTGAATAAAAAGATAAAAGTTTGCTTCATTTATTCTGAACTGATGCAAAAAGCAAATCAGAATGAAAATTGGGAGGCCTATACGTGATTTCATTATAAGCAGAAACTTTTACATACAGAGTATACTTTAGGACAATATTAAAAATTCTATTTGGGTGTTATCACAAATACGATACTTAACAGACTAGGACGTACTTTTAATACTATTTAATGTCGTTATATATGGAAAACATGCGACAGACACCGATGATACACAAAGTAGAATCAAGTGAGAAAGGAAATGCATCAGGCTTTAGTTTAAGATATGTGCCTCCTTGGCATTTGCTAGTTATAAGTTCTGAGAAAAATATGGAAAAAGCCTCAGTTAGGAGTTCTGCCTTGACGATTTTGGCTAACATGTCAATGAAGAGGGAATGGAAACTGTTTGGCAAGAAGCAGTTTTGAGGATTTTTAGCATGAACAGGCCTGTTTTCTCAATACTTTTGTGAAATAAAAATACTTAGCTACATCTTACAGCTACCCTTCAACATATAGCAACATTTCAATCTAAGAAAAAAAATATATAATTTAAGAGATCGTCAGAGGGAAATAAGATCAAGAGAAACTGAAGAGACATTACCAGACTTGAGATGACTTAATTTAAGATGCATGACCAATGAATAAAAGATGCCAGTTATGGATATCAGAAAGAAGAGCAGAAACCACCGAAAGAAGGAGAATCCCAGGAGGGCCAGAGGAGTTATATGCAGAGTATCAGAGTGGACAGACATAAATGATTATGCAGAAGAGGACAGATGACAACCCGGATATCTGGAATTGACGAACCAGCTCCATCTACTGATGTAAGTCCCTTTAGGAGATGGATATCAGTAGGAGGAAGCTTTGGATACCAGTTGCAGAAGAGGAAATTTTAAAATTGTAGGAAACAGTCTTTTGTAGTTTGTTATAGCAATTTAAGCTGTAGAAACATAGATTTGATTTATATTGTTGGTGTAGAAATAAAGTAAAAGAAAGACTGTTTTAAATAGATTAGATGAGTATATTTGTAAGATTACTGGAATCCAGTAACCTGCAGGTTTAGTTAGTTTGTTAAGGTAGCAAGTGGATTATATCTGCAAAATTTGTAAATTGTTTTGTGTAATTTGATTTAAAAATACAAAGTTTGCATAATATGGCCTGGTAAAGATTCGAGAAACCGGACTATTAGATATGCAGAATTTTAAATATTTTTTTTAGCTACTCTTCATAGATTTAACCCGACTCTGTAGCATAGGCAGTAGCGTGACTGCCTCACGTTCAAGAGGTTCCGAATTCGAATCTTGGTCAGAGTGAGTTATTTGAATAAGTTTTTTTTTTTTATTTTCCTGTATCCTGAAACATAAAGTTCATGTAACTCCAAGCTCTATGGACCCTAGGCTCATTTGGGCATCATTTCACCCATTTCATTCATAATGTTGGAGGACGTACGAGGGCTGTTCAATAAAGAATGATCACAATTATTTTTTGGCAACGTACCTTTACTCATCCTCATAATTTTGATGGTCCTTCTCAAAATAGTCTTCCATGAATGCGATGCACTTTTCCCAGCGTTTCTGCTAGACTTCAAAGACACGCTGAAAACCATCTTTCGAGAGATCCTTCGAAATCGCCTCTGCAGCCTTCACCACTGCTTCTGATGATGGATAATGCCTCCCACGAAGGCGTTTCTTCAAATTAGGGAATAGAAAAACGTCACATGGGGCTAAATCCGGACTATAGAGAGGGTGAGGGATGCACTTCATGTTGATTTTTGCAAGATATTCAGCAACAACATTGGCAGTATGCAGCCGCGCATTATCGTAGTGCAGCATCCAGCCTGCTTCACGGAAATGTGGTCTTTTGCGCCTGATATGGACATGCAATGTTTTTAGGACATCCCTGCAGTATTGTCCAGTTACTGATGTGTGTGCAGGTACAACATGCTGATAAACCATTCCATGAATATCAAAGAATGAGATGACCATAACTTTCCCAGCAGAAGCAACCATTTTTACTTTTTTGGTGGTTGGTGATGAAGGAGATTTCCACACTGAGCTTTGTTATTTGCTCTCAGGATCAAAATGATGTAGCCAAGTTTCATCAGCAGTGATTATGTTTGAAAGAAACTCCGGATCTTCCTCTAACATCAACTTTAACTGCATGCAGACCTGCATGCGAATGTCCTTTTGTTCGGGAATAAACAGTCTTGGAACCCATTGTACACAAACACGTCTCATGTGTAATGTTTCTGTCACCAACATGTGGGTGGCACCCAATGAAATGTTTAGTATTTCATATGTTTGTTTCACATTTAGCTAACAAAATATAATAAAACTGAATTTTAGTGCGAAAAATTATGCCCATAAAAACATTATGATCATTATTAATTTTTAGATGTGTCGTATTTATTGCACATCTGCTTCACTTTCGTACCTATTTTGAGGACATGTTTCGCAAATCATCGTTTGCATCTTCGGCTCTTATGCGACTAAAGCTTGATCCAGTGGTGTGGGTAATTCTGGGGTTGCTGCTGCCATCTGTTGATTTAGTGATGAACTTAAATGTGGGATTCTCTTCTTGCGGGATTTCAAAGTTCATTAGTTGGTTTTTATGTTTTTCTATGTATATTCTCTCCCATAGTGAACTCGTCATATGAGATTTCAAAGTTCATTAGTTGGTTTTTATGTTTTTCTATGTATATTCTCTCCCATAGTGAACTCGTCTCGCCAGAAGAGAATCCCACATTTAAGTTCATCACTAAATCAACAGATGGCAGCAGTAACCCCAGAATTACCCACACCACTGGATCAAGCTTTAGTCGCATAAGAGCCGAAGATGCAAACGATGATTTGCGAAACATGTCCTCAAAATAGGTACGAAAGTGAAGCAGATGTGTAAGAAATACGACTCATCTAAAAATTAATAATTATTTCGCTTCACTGTGGTGTTCCAATACAGTTAAATCTTGATTATGATCATTGTTTATTGAACAGGCCTGGTATATAAATTTAACAAAAATCATTGATTTAGTGGTGGTATAATAAAAAAATACCCAACTGCAATGACAGAAGCAATTAGGCATGTTTTCTCAATAATAAAAAGATAAATGTTGTTATCTTTATAATTTTACGGTTGTAATGTACAAAGAAACACTCCTAAGGGGAAATAGGATTGAACAATATTAGATGCAAGATAATGCGGATAATTTGCAGTACAAAGGAAAATCAGAATAAGTGAGATGATCAAATTAGAAAAATTAAATGCCTGAAATATTGTTTATTTTTAAATCCATTTAACTATAGATAAATATTTGGAAAATTTATGTTTTACCAAATATATCAAAGACCTAGGCAATGCTCATAAATATTAAAACTAAACTAAAATGTTCAACAGCAAACATCATCATTTTTGTACATACTTTAGCAGTGACTATCTTATAACTATTAACCCTTTATAGAATACCTTTAATCCACATTCAGATTTAATTTAGTTTGCAGTAAAAATGTAAATCTCTTTCAGGTAAAGCAGTAATGGAACCAGCGGCTGAGAAGCAGAAGTTATTGGAAGAATATAATCAACTGCAAATTGAGGTGCAATTTGCAGAGCAAAAGTGTAAAATATTAGAAGATATCTGCAATGAGAGACAAATAGAACTGGACTCTGAGAAAGCAATATTGGTATCTACATGCACTTATAGCTTTTTGTATATTAGATAGTAGTATAGCCAGCCTGCCCATCCATATCTTAGCCCACACAGCCAATGTGGAAGAATGGTTAACTATAAAGCCTGGGATTTAAGTACTTATGGCATAGTAAGTCACCACAAAAAGTGTGTATCTCATTGTATATGAGAAGGCCCAGTGGTTTACCGGGAAAACACGAGTCAGAGAATTTAATGTCATGTTGGCCATGGTAGCTCAATGGTTAAAAGCAACTGGACGAGACCATGAGATATCTGTTGTTCAAATCTTGGCTATGGCATTCAATTTTTCAGTCTGACTGTGTTTAACCAAATGTGTTATTTAACTGACTTTTTGTTTTTGAGTTGTGGTTTTCATAGACAGTCATGCGTGCACGCACATGCACAGACACACTCACACACACACACACACACACACACACACACACACACACACACACACACACACACACACACACACACACAGAGTTCTTTTCTAAATACTTTTTTTTGGGAGTCAGGGGATACTAAAACATGTATTTCTGGTGAAGTCCCAAAATTTAACTTTCCTTACAGACACCAAAGGTATGGAAAAGGCAAAGATGTTCCCTTTAAAAGCAGTAACAAAATTTAACATTTTAGACCAAAACAAAAATTAGAAAAATCATAAACAGTTAAATACATACAACATAATCAATGAAAGCCTGCCTCGGTAGCATAGATGGTAGCATGTCTCCCTCACGTTCAACAGGTCCCGAGTTCGAATCTCGATCAGGGTGAGTTACCTGGGTAAGGCTATTTTCCGGGGTTTTCCTGTATTCTGAAAAACTAATGTCAGGTAACTCTAAGCTCCATGGACCTCGGATTCATTTGAGCATCACTTCACCCATTTCATTCATGGTCCGATATGACTTAACTTTGGACGTAAATTATAACAACAAAATGAAAATAGAAATAACTGGTTCCAGCATATATTAAGGATGAAAGAGAAGTGTATAACAAAAACTTTATTACACCTAGAGTATACCGCAAGTAGAAAGACCAAAACAAGAAGAAATGATATGTTTAAGGGGGGACGTACGAGAAAATGTTCAAAAAATATAATTTTTTTTTATTGTTTTGTAAAATAGTATATAGTATTAGCTATCAAACACCAAAATATTATGACTGTACATGGTCTGTATGTACCTTTAAAAAATTAAATGCCCTAGTGTTGCATAGTAGCAACACATAGTCTTCCATCAGCTGTCTTGGAATCTATAAAGCCCACCTACCAATTCTTAGCACACCCAGACTTGCTAAACAAATGTCTCTATGGAGAGACACAAAACCCAAATGAAAGCCTCAACAGTTTGATATGAAAAAGGTGTCCCAAAACATCTTTTTTGTCTTCCATAATGGTGAAAATTGCTACATTTGATGCTGCAATAGTGTTTAATAATGGGAATGTTGGCAGAAATAAAGTTATGCATCAGTTAGGGTATCAACCTGGTGTGTTTATGGAAACAATTTTGCAGAGTATCGATAACATTCGCATCGCTGGTGCAGAAAGAGCTATGAAATTAATGCAGAAAGAAGCAAGACAGAAGAGGAATTTAAAAAGAAAGGCTGAAGAAGACCAGAATGAGGATACAGGCTATGGATATGGGAAGTTCTGACTTAAAATTAAAAGGCAAACTGAATAATACTTATTGTATTTTTAATTGCCTTTGCCCGCAACTTGCATTTTCCACAACTTCAACCCATTTTTCTCTCAAACTACTTCATCTACAGTGATGACATTTAGCACACAGCTTTCTTATGCCACAATGAACATTTTGTTGCTTCTAGAATTTAAGATTAAGCTCCAGATGGAATGTGATGATACAAAATATATGAAATTATTTTAATTTTTAAAGGATGCATATGATTAACATTTTGTTTTAAATTCTATACAGCTTCAATAAGAAATCTAAATCCAACAAATTCATTTTTAGTGTGTTTTAAAATAACATACCAAATTTCAGAAAGATAGCATAGGTGAATTTTGAAAAAAATGGGCTTAAGTTTGTAAATATCTCTGCATATAGAAAAAATATGTAGCATTAGTTATAAACAATGGAAAATTATGAAAAAAATTGTGTATATTAACTGTATTATCTTAAATGAGTATACTAAGTTTCACTTCTCTAACTTGAAAACTTTGGATGTTATGGCTATTTATGTAAGACCCTGAATATTTGCATACGTCCCCCCTTAATTGGGAATGAAACAGTTCAATCCATATCTTGTAGTAGAAGAAGAAATGCAATCTTTTACCTTAACAGCTTAAAGCTATTGCACTCTTCCTTGCTCTGACAAGACAAATCCCTTTTTACATATAAAAAAGAAGAAGAAGAAGTATAACAGATACCCTGAGAAAGTTATTTTACATCTTTGACCTTCGGATAATTGTAATAGACACTGTTGCTATGGAGAAACGACATAAGAAAACTTGGACTTTAAATCAAAGTGATAGTTATTTGGGCAATGAGTGGGATAAAGGAAACAAAATTCACTCATTGCTCTGGTAGTGAGTGAGATAAAGTAAATAAATAAATGTTCAGTAGAAGATGCCAGGTAAAGCCGTGGTCCACTGGGCTTCCTTATCTCTCTCCCAGACATTTCGCTTGCAGCTGTGGCAAGCATCATCAATGGCGTAGAAAAGTTCTTGTACTCTTTGTGGCTACCGACTTGTCAGCAGTGGAACTGGCTTATAGTATATGCTGGAAGGTACCGTCCTCCCATTGTCATATATAATCCAATTCCCACTGCCAACAATTCAGTAGCTACAAAGAGCACAAGAACTTTTCTATGCTACTGATGATGCTTGCCACAGCTGCAAGCAAAATATCTGGGAGAGAGATGAGGAAGCCCAGTGGACCACGACCTTACAGCCCGGCATCTTCTACTGAACAAGAAGCCGGCCGTGAAAGCCTACGTTTGTTAAATAAATAAATGGTTGATAACTACAAATTTTCTAACACCTTTTAACAGCAACATCAAACATTTTTATTCTTTAACTACATAAAAGTGAACTTGTTGTACATTATCGTAGAAGTTAATACCTCCAAATAAATTAGAAGCAGTAACATCACCAGTATATATATATATATATATATATATATATATATATATATATATATATATATATATATATCAGTGCAAATAGGAACACTCGTTTCCACATTCATACTGCCAGAACTGACATTGCTCACCCCACCTCCAACTATTTTTTCAGCTATTTGTATTTTATAAGTCTCTGAATCAGCTATATACCCTTCAGCTACACTGGATGGCTTCTGTCCTCTATGTCATTTGAGCGTTGCAATGTCAGCTCCAGCATTCACTGAGAGTGTGGCAGAAGAATGTTGAATGCAATGGCTCGTGTAGGTTTTAGCATCAGGAAGATTCAAATATGAAGCAATCACTTGGGGAATCCTATTGTTCCAATGTGTAAGGACTATGATACAATGGAAGCACAAAATTAATATAATTTTGAGTCAGACTAGTACTCAGTCCCCCACTTATTGCTAGTATTTACCTAGAATGCATTTCGTTAGGATCTTCCTAACATCATCAGCTATTGTCGACTAATGGATGTTGATTTGGTGAACTCCTTGGAGGTGATAGGTGCGTCTCTGTCGGTATCTTGATGAACTTGAAGTTTGGGTTTTCTTCAAAGGTAGTGTTGAAATTAAACAATTTTCTTTATGAAGATTTTTCCCACAGGGTTAATGCAGCTGGACATTGGACACTTTTTAATAAGTGGATTTCTCATTCTATATCATGATTCTCCTTCCAAAAATGGTACGCTACCGCTGATTTATCTATTTCTTCGTTCCTGATGTTCCTAAAATGCTCTTTAAGCCTAATTTTCAAGTTCCTTTTAGTTTTTCCAATGTAAAAGTTGTCACAGCCTTTGCAGTTTATTCAGTACACACCTCACAAAGAATTCCTTTAGATCCACACTACACTGTTGTAGCAACTGTTGTCATACCTCCACACACTTCTGTTCTGCGCATTGGTGAGGGTATGTGCACCCATTGTGCACACACCTTTTTCATCATCAAAACTTCATGGATTATGGTGTGGGGGATTTCCTGTGATAGACCTGTTGCTTGTACTAATTCATCAAATGTGATTCGCTTGTTCTCCAATATCAGGTCATTGACAAGCTGGGTATTGTTTGGTTTGTCTGCAGTTGCTGGACGCCCAATGAAACACGGACCTGCGACTTGGTGCAGACTCCACTTATATGACCACTAACCTCTTGTGGATGTCTGAAGTAGTCACTCTTTCCCTCCAGAGAAACCACACAGTTAGCGTACCATTTTTGGAAGGAAAATCATAATATAGAATGAGAAATCCACTTATTAAAAAGTGTCCAAGGTCCAGCTGCATTAAACACGTGAGAAAAAATCTTCATAAAGAAATATGAAAGAAAATTGTTCAATTTCAATACTACCTTTGAAGAAAACCCAAACTTCAAGTTCATCAAGATACCAACAGAGATGCACCTATCACCTCCAAGGAGTTCACCAAACCAACATCTATTAGTCGACAACAGCTGATGATGTTAGGAAGATCCTAACAAAATGCATTCTAAGCAAATACTAGCAATAAGTGGAACATTGAGTATTATTTCGACTCAAAATTATATTAATCCTATTGTTATTTATCTATAGGATGAAATAAAGTATTATACAAGTGAACAAGCCTCTGTTATTCACTTGTATAATAAATTACTATTATTTTATGCTCAAATGCATTAAGGTGAGTAAAGTAGACCATTACATTTGTGCATTCTTGGAAAAAATGTATTTGAAGTTTCAGATTTACTATTTTTTGTATGAAGAAGGTAAGTGACATGGAAGCTTGCACCCAGATAGGTATTTATTATGAAACCACTAAAATATTTAATGCTCAATAATCTTCAACAAATGTCAAATCAAGACATATGATGCCTATCTTAAAATTAATTTAAGCTAATGTGCATTAAATTTAATGTAATCCTGATACTGAAAATTAAACAGATAAATAATACTATGAATATCAAATCTATTATAAAATAATAATGAGAGACATAGGCTACAAGATCTCAGTGATAATCTCAGTGATAATGCAAGGTCATTTGATAAGTCTGGTAATAAAACCAAGAATATATATATTTTCATGAACATCTCAACTTATTTCTCGACAGTCTCCATTTATGGCTAAATACTTGGTCCAGCGATGTTCCAGTTTTTTCATCCCATCGGAAAAATAGGTTCCATCAAGGTCTGCAAAATACTCATTGACGGTGACTATCACTTCTTCATTTACGATTACGTAGAAAATGAAGCTAGCTTCAGTGAAGCAATGAATATTATACAAATATAATAATTTGTAACAAAAACTTCACGTAACTTAAGAAAATGTTAATTCTTCTTTCTAATTCCAAATGACCTTGATGTCGACGGGCCCTAAATCCCCCCCCCCCCTCTTCTTTCTAATTGAAATTGATTTCACGAACTCTTGTCTGCTTCTTCAGTCAAAGAAAACCACAGGAGAAAACAAATTCATCGTTAAGGAAGTTACTATGTTGTTATGTTTTTTCAGTATTACCAAAATCTGAAAACGAAACAAACTTAAGAACAGAATCAACTGCCGGTGTTTCAAAATTCATTAGGCGATGTTTTTTTTTTTTTAAATAAATATCTTTTCACAATTAGAAAGAAGAATTAACATCATTTTCTTAAGTTAAGTGAAGTTTTGGTTACAAATTGTTATATTTGTATAACTTCTTCATTTGATGAAAATTTCTTACCACCAAGCCAAATTTTCAAGTTTGGGAACAGGAAGAAGTCACTTGGGGCTAAGTCTGGTGGATAAGGTGGATGAGGAACCAATTCAAAGCCCAACTCATGCACTTTTGCCATTGCAATTGCAATTGTGTGCAATGTTGCATTATCCTGGTGAAAGAGCATCTTTTTGCATTTCAATCTCGGTCTCTTTTCACTCAACTCATGTTGCAAACGATCCAAATGAAGCATAATAGTCTTCAGTTATGGTTCTGACTTTTTCCAAGTAGTCTATGAGGATTATTCCTTTAGAATCCCAAAAAATACCAGCTGACAAAATGGTCTTTGACTTCTTTGATGCACTTTCATAAGTCTTTGTGCATTGTTTTGACTGCTGTTTTGACTCTGGTGTGAAATGATGGATCCAAGTTTCAGCCACGGTCACAAATCGGCACAGAAAGTCTTGCAGATTGCGATTAAACATTATCAGACACTCGGTAGAAGTGCTCTTCTGGATGTGCTTTTGATTGACTGTGAGCAATCGCGGTACCTATCTTGCACACAACTGTTTCATTGCCAATTTTTCATGCAGGATATTGTGCGCTCGCTCATTTGAGATGCCTACAGCTTCAGCAATGTCACGAATTTTGATTCAGCGATCTTGCATCACCAGATTATGGATTTTTTCAGTGGTGTCCTGTGTGGTGACCTCAATTGGATGACCAGCATGTGCTGCATCTTCAGTGCTTCTACGACGAGTTTAAAAATTCAATAGTCTTCAATGTTGGTGCAGAGTTTGTGTGAATTTCATGCAATTCAGTTTTGACTTGCGTGGCAGTCCAAGCCTTCAAATGAAAATGTTTAATAACAGCACAAAACTCTGTTTTTTCCATTTTCAATTGCAGCTATCCCACTGACCAGTTGATATAGCTGTGAACAATGAACCATATAGTAAAATCTTTTTAAACCACTTGTCAAACTATAAAAACACTTTAGCTCCACTTACATTAATAATTAGGACATGTTTCAAGGACCATGCGTCCCCATCATCAACTGATGTTTGACTAGTTCTTCAGGTGACCGCCTCCCTCTCCTGGTGCTGTTCAACGAGTTGAATGACGTCATCCACTACTGGTATTTCGAAATTCATGGCTCTCTTTCTATTCTTAAAAATGTGTATATTTTCCCAAACTGTTAATTTCCAATACTTTTTTGCTGGTACCAAAAGTTTGATTTCTTTAGAAATATTATGACTTTTTGACCAAAAATGATCAAATGGGGATGCGTGGTCCTTGAAACATGTCCTAATTTTATATGTAAGTGGAGCTAAATTGTTTTTACAGTTTGACAAGTGGTTTAAAAAGATTTTACTGATAAAGCTCCACTGTTTATAAATACTTCTATTTTATAATTTTAATGAACTATTCAAATTTTCTGTACAATCTTTTGAATAATCAAGCTCACCACCCACAAATTTGCAACAGTAAATTTCCATTCCTTCATGGAAATTTATGAGACTTATGAAACGACCCTCGTAAGCTATTTCATTTATAAGTAGCAAAAATATTACAATTACTTTCTTGGAAGTGTTGAAAACAGTGTTGTTATGATAAATTAACTTTAAAGAGAGTCGATTAAAGACACTAGACAACACTTACTTTTAAATTTTTCCGGAACTAGTTTCAGAGGCTTTGCCTCTATCATCGGCCGGCTCTCGACTGATTCTTGTTGGTGTAGCTGACGATACCTTGTCACAGGTCTCCTCTGGTGGCGGCTCAAGGAACTTGCTGAACAAATCCTTCTGGGGGATGTCGAAATTGAATACTTTGTTCCTATTTTTTGAAATGAAGATTTGTTCCCATGTGGATAGTTCTTGTTTTCCTGATGTATGTTTCAGTAGTTTTGGTTCTGGATTTATGTTGTGGTTTTTTTCCCAAAAATGTGTGGCAACTGCTGATTTTTCTAATTGTTTATATTTTATGTTTCTAAAGTGTTCCTTTGCTCTTGTTTCTAAATTTCTTTTTGTCTTTCCAATATAAATTTGACTACAGTCATTGCATTCAATTTGATATATACCAGATTTTTTGTTTGATGGAATAGCATCTTTGATGTTTGAGCAAATTAGGCTTTTTAAGGAGAAATGGTTGACTGGTGCTAGTTGAATATTTTGTTTTTTGAAGACTTTTTTGAATTTATCATAGGCCCATGGATGGTAAGTGAATTTTTTGAAAATCATATTAGTTTCTGTAGATGAGAGAGTTGTGGTTTCCTTTAGTAGCTTCTTCTTTTTTGCTAAGTTCACTTTTTTGTCCACTAATGATTTGGGAAAGTTATTTTTTTGTGCTATTTCAATTATTTTGTTGTATTCTGTTTTGTATTCTTCTGCTGTGAGAGGGATGTTTACCAGTCTGTGTGCTAAACTATTGAAGATTGCCTGTTTGTGGGATGTCACAGGTCTCCTCTGGTGGCGGCTCAAGGAACTTGCTGAACAAATCCTTCTGGGGGATGTCGAAATTGAATACTTTGTTCCTATTTTTTGAAATGAAGATTTGTTCCCATGTGGATAGTTCTTGTTTTCCTGATGTATGTTTCAGTAGTTTTGGTTCTGGATTTATGTTGTGGTTTTTTTCCCAAAAATGTGTGGCAACTGCTGATTTTTCTAATTGTTTATATTTTATGTTTCTAAAGTGTTCCTTTGCTCTTGTTTCTAAATTTCTTTTTGTCTTTCCAATATAAATTTGACTACAGTCATTGCATTCAATTTGATATATACCAGATTTTTTGTTTGATGGAATAGCATCTTTGATGTTTGAGCAAATTAGGCTTTTTAAGGAGAAATGGTTGACTGGTGCTAGTTGAATATTTTGTTTTTTGAAGACTTTTTTGAATTTATCATAGGCCCATGGATGGTAAGTGAATTTTTTTCCCACAAACAGGCAATCTTCAATAGTTTAGCACACAGACTGGTAAACATCCCTCTCACAGCAGAAGAATGCAAAACAGAATACAACAAAATAATTGAAATAGCACAAAAAAATAACTTTCCCAAATCATTAGTGGACAAAAAAGTGAACTTAGCAAAAAAGAAGAAGCTACTAAAGGAAACCACAACTCTCTCATCTACAGAAACTAATATGATTTTCAAAAAATTCACTTACCATCCATGGGCCTATGATAAATTCAAAAAAGTCTTCAAAAAACAAAATATTCAACTAGCACCAGTCAACCATTTCTCCTTAAAAAGCCTAATTTGCTCAAACATCAAAGATGCTATTCCATCAAACAAAAAATCTGGTATATATCAAATTGAATGCAATGACTGTAGTCAAATTTATATTGGAAAGACAAAAAGAAATTTAGAAACAAGAGCAAAGGAACACTTTAGAAACATAAAATATAAACAATTAGAAAAATCAGCAGTTGCCACACATTTTTGGGAAAAAAACCACAACATAAATCCAGAACCAAAACTACTGAAACATACATCAGGAAAACAAGAACTATCCACATGGGAACAAATCTTCATTTCAAAAAATAGGAACAAAGTATTCAATTTCGACATCCCCCAGAAGGATTTGTTCAGCAAGTTCCTTGAGCCGCCACCAGAGGAGACCTGTGACAAGGTATCGTCAGCTACACCAACAAGAATCAGTCGAGAGCCGGCCGATGATAGAGGCAAAGCCTCTGAAACTAGTTCCGGAAAAATTTAAAAGTAAGTGTTGTCTAGTGTCTTTAATCGACTCTCTTTAAAGTTAATTTAGCAAAAATATATTTATATCTATTAAATTTAACTTTGCAACAAATATTTTTGTACTTTGTTTAACTGTGTATATCAAACATACTTTTTTTCAGTGTTTTTACTTTAATTTACTTATTTTAATATTTTTTTTGTATCCATATTTAATATTTATTTACACATGTAATCAAATGGTACTTTCCTTGACATGTTTTATGTTCATGGGTCTCTATGACATCCTTGAATTCATAGTCTAAACTGTGTCCCTTCTCCACCAGCAGGAGCAATGGCAAAATGTTTGGGATTTGAGGAGGACATTTTGCAACAAGGTTGAAGAGCTAACTTCTACAACAGTGAGCAATAATTCAGAAAAACAGAGTAAGTGCTCCTTCCTTCACATTTTGAGTAAGCAAGTGCTTTAAAGTGCTTAAAAACAATAATTATGGTACTGTATAGTTTTTGGATGCTGGTTTAATTCTAGCTTCAATATTTTAACTTCTTTGTGGGATATCGGGTAATTTAATCAAAAGTAAACATATATTTTTGATAAAAAATAAATTTAAAAAACAAATTTCCAATACTTACAGAAAATTTCTTTCAAATGCCTATTTAGTCTGAAGTAGTCACACTTATTTAGTTTACCTTCACTTTTAAATGTTAGAATACAACTGAAACATTTTCGAGGACACTTCTGTTTTCAATATTTAATTTCTTTAAGAGATAAGAAACATTAACCCTATTACCCTATTACAACAACCTAAATTCAAACAGCCATCCTGCAAAACCCACATTCCCGTCATACGTGGTTAAGTCCTTCCTAGGACAGATACACGCGTGACACACCATGGGCTGTCCCTCAGCCTACCAACAGCACGAAGACGAACCTATTATATGCTGTTCAATTAGGAGATGATTGTATGCTCAAACAGGGGATCTGAACGGATCTTCTGGTCTTCATCCAGCTGGTTCCGTGGTTCAAATCCTGGCTATGGCATTGAATTTTTCAGTCTGGCTCTACCCTTTCATAGTGCGTCCTACACACGGCTAGTGTGAAAGAACAATTAATTTCCATTAATTGTACCTAATAGTGGTCCGAACTATAAAGCCCGGGCATTAAAGTACATACAGCATAGTAAGTCGTCATTAAGGTATATTTGCTTCTATTAACCTCATTAAATGTTTACAGAAATGGGACACATAGGAATGGGAAGCAAGTCAAAACTTTAAAACATGAATCACTAGTTGTTAGCACTAAAATTCCATGTTGTATATATCATGAGAAACAAAAGAATTGTGCCCTTATGATTTAAAAAATGTAAAGTGCTGGAAATTTCAAATCAGCAGTAATTAATAATTGCTACTGATTAACACTACAAATAAGTTTTTAATAAGCATCTAATTTCAAATCTTAAATTATTAAAAGAATAAAAAGTGTTTCATAAGTCTTCACTGAAAATGACATTTTACTCCAAGTAATTTATTAAAGCAAACAGAATACAATAATTAAAATACCAACAGTTCCAATTTATATTGGTATGAATATGTTATACTTATTTCTTTAATTCTTTGGTAACAAAAATAAATACCTGACTGATTTTTTTAGAAGATTTTTAATAGCTTTTTATTCTACAACTCTTAATATTTGCTATCAGAGTTGAGATATACTTATGCAAAAATAAATAAAAGCTCTACAAAATCATCTATCATAAAAACAAATTTAATTCCAGAGAAGTGTGTATTAGTTGTTACAGAGCAACAAGTGAATTCTAAAGCAGAATCTAACAAAGAACTGAAGACTTTGTTATTAGAGCTTGAAGAAGTAAACATGGAGTTAGAGAAATCTGAAGAAAAGCTCTACAAGACCCAGGCATTGCATGAACAAGGCCCAGAGAACAAGGAAAGGATATATCAGTATGTCAATTAAATTCTAATATGTTAACAATTAGCCATTTCCTAATTTTTAAAGAATATAGACTTTTCATATTTGTCATCATTCTTAGATAAATTACCAGGAATGCAAGTAAAACAGCTGGAGAGAATTTAGACAGTCGTAGTAGAAGCAAAACTGCTGTATAGGGTGGAGATATGGGGCTCGGAGAGGGGGTTGCAAATATGGATGTGATACATAGAAATTTTTTAAAACAAGTTTTCGGCTTACCATGAGCTTCACCAAATGGAGTGGCACAAGCAGAATTGGGAAGACTGGGAACTACAGGGATAATGGTAGAAAGGGTGTTAAAATACTGGGTGAGAATTAGGAATTTAGATGAGCAAACTATGCTATTTTAGTTAATTGATCGAAATTAATCATTTCTCCACACTAGCCTTATAGAGGCTAAGGTTTTTAATAGATAGAGTCAACATGAAAAATTCAATGCCATGGCCGGGATTTGAACCACGGATCTGCTGGTTTCCGTCCAGTCGCTCTTAACCTTTGAGCTACCATGGCAAATGGACGGAAACCAGGAGATCCGTGGTTCAAATCCCGGCCATGGCATTAAATTTTTCATGTTGACTCTATCTATCAAAAACCTTAGCCTATATACGGCTAGTGTGAAGAAATGATTAATTTCCATCAATTAACTAAAATAATAAGAGTTAAATGATGAAGCCTGGGACTTAAGTACTTATGATGTAAGTCTCCACAAATGGTGTATCTCGGATGTGAGAGCCTGCCTCGGTAGCGTGGTGGTAGAGTGTCTGCCTCACGTTCAAGAGGTCCCAAGTTCGAATCTCGGTCAGGGTGAGTTACCTGGATAAGGTTTTCTCCAAGGTTTTCCCTTATCCTGAAAGACGAATGTCGGGTAACTCTAAGCTCTATGGACCCTGGGCTCATTTGAGCATCATTTCGCCCATTCCATTCATCGTCCGATATGACTTAACATTGGAGGATGTAAAAATTACAAAAACAAAAAAAACAAAACAAAAAAAATCTCGGATGTGGGAGCCCCTAGTGGTCTACCGCGGAAATATATGAGTCAAATGGAGAATTTAATGTCAGAATGGCACGTTGGCCATGGTAGCTCAAAGGTTAAGAGCGACTGGATGGAAACCAGCAGATCCGTGGTTCAGATCCCGGCCATGTCATTGAATTTTTCATGTTGACTCTATTTATTAAGAATATTCTATGTCAATGCTTGATAGTACAGCAAAGACTAAATCAAAAATATTCATGGCTAAGTAAGATGATGTTAATGATCTTGGAAATGATATTAAAAATAGGGTTTGGTGAAATGTGGGAAAATAGGGAATTATTGCAAAGTGGATTTTGGAAAGAATTCAGGTTAAGAACGGAAGATGATGAAAGGCAAGAAATGATGGGAAGTTTGAATTTGAAAAGCACACTGTAAGTTTATACAGAGATGAAAGTGATTTGGAACAGAAAAAAAAAAATGCCAGCCTTGGTAGCGTAGATGGTAGCATGTCTACCTCACGTTCAAGAGATCCCGAGTTCGAATCTCGACTTATCCTGAAAGACAAATGTTGGGTAGCTCTAAGCTCCATGGACTCTGGATGCATTTGAGCAGCATTTCACCAATTTCATTCATTGTCCAATATGACTTAATGTTGGAGGACGTAAATTACAACAAAAACAGAAAGGAAAAAATACATTTATATTTGTGATAAAGCAGCAAGAGAAGGCTTTGCATGGACCAGAACAGGGCTGTTGAAATTAAAGGGTTTGGGAAGAAATGCCCACTGTGTCACCAAAGAGATAAAGAATGGCATTTACTTTTAGAATGTGAAGAAACTAGGTTCAATTCAATTCAAATTTATTCATCCTTTAAAATCAAATCTGTTCATAGTACCTTGATATACGATATGTCAGTAAATTTACACTTTATATTACAAAGTTAAGCATCAATTATACCTAACCTACATTCAATTATAATGTAACACAAATTGGATATAATTATAAATGAGAGAAATGAACAAGCTAAGAAAATTCATGTTTTATGATTATCTGGATTTGTTAAATTGCAGATATTCCTTTACTGTGTAAGGTTGCTTAGGGAGAAGATGGGTAAAAAGGAATGGGCAAGAAATCCGAGCAAGAAGTTAACACATGTAAAATGAGAAGCATATGTAGATTACTGCAATAGGCAAGAGAGAGAAGGGACTCTTGGATGAGAGCAGGAACAATATTTCTAAAAGGGATAAGAGGTAGGGAAAAGGGAATTTGGGAAATGTGTGGGGGAAAAGAAAGCATAGAACACTATGTAACAGAATACAAGGAGGTTGCAATGTGGAGAGAAAACGTTTGGGAGGAAAAATAGGAGAAAGTAGAGAAGAGGATAGTACCTATAAAAATGTTAACGGGCAGGGAGGAAAAGAAGGTAAGAAGTATTGGTGAGTTTTGCAGAAAGTAAAAGAAAAATGGGCAAGAAATGTAAAGAATATAAGAAAGGAAGCTGAGGGGGAAGAAAGGGGCTAATTAAGTAACAAGGAGGCATGGAGGTTAAGAGCTACCTGGCAGAGCAGAAGACCAGAATGTCACGTAAGCCAGGGTAGCAACAAGGTAAAGACAAATAACTGTAGCTAAAAGTTGTAAATTATAAAATTTTGGAATATGCACAATAAGAGCCTAATCTAATCTAATCTAATACATGTAAAAACTAGGAAAAATTTATCGAAATTTAACTGTATTGGAACACCACAATGAAGCGAAAGAATTATTAAATTATAGATGAGTCGTATTTATTACACATTAGCTTCACTTACATACCTACATTGAGGACATGTTTCGCGAACCATCTAAACAACCATTGCGAACAACTAAAGCTTAGTCGCATAAGAGCCGACGATGCAAACGATGGTTCGTGAAACATGTGCTCAATGTAGGTACGTAAGTGAAGCTGATGGGTAATAAATATGGCTCATCTATGATTTAATAGGAAAAATTTAATTGAAATTAGGAACCTTTTGGGCAAAGTAAGAGCCAAATGGTTGAGGAAGATGAAAGTTTTAGATAAGATGCAAATAGGCACCTATTAGCTCGACAACCTCAGGTTTTGAGTCTATTGGGCCCAAGGGCAAGCAGTAGCTCAGTGTAGCAATAAGTATGGAAATGTATACTAATTTGTAAATGAATGGAAATAAAGATTACTTACATGCTATTTATATTCATATTAACACAGTTTTTGTTTAATTGAATTTTAAGAGTATGCATGTGTCAACAGATTACAGACACAGCTGCAGGAGACTAGGGACAGGACAGGGCGTCTACAGGCTTTGTGTCTAGAGAAGAAGGAATTGATCGCCAAACAGGATCTTATTCTCACATCTCATCAGCCAGGTCAGTGGAACTTTTAAAGATCAAGGAACCACCATCACATGGTAAATAGGGCTGTTCTACAACTTTCTGGCTAAGAAGATTGTTGCCGCTACTCTTTAAAATCAAGAAGCACTAAAATTATGTAGTTGTTTTCAAATGCTAGGCTTTGGCAATGAAGCCATTATAGCTCTCTTGCTCTTCAATATTTCTGTGTAGTGGGTCCGGCAGGTAGGATTTCACAGGTTAAAAGATGTTCTTCAGTCATTTCCTCTTCTTTGTATTCAAATGCTAGGCTTTGGCAATGAAGCCATTAACTCTCTTGCTCTCCAATATTTCTGTGTAGTGGGTCCGGCAGGTAGGGCTTCACAGGTTAAAAGATGTTCTTCAGTCATTTCCTGTTCTTTGTTGTCAAATGCTAGGCTTTGGCAATGAAGCCATTAGCTCTCTTGCTCTCCAATATTTCTTTGTAGTGGATCCGGCAGGTAGAGCTTCACAGGTTAAAAGATGTTCTTCAGTTATTTCCTCTTCTTTGTTGTCAAATGCTAGGCTTTGGCAATGAAGCCATTAGCTCTCTTGCTCTCCAATATTTCTGTGTAGTGGGTCCGGCAGGTAGGGCTTCACAGGTTAAAAGATGTTCTTCAGTCATTTCCTGTTCTTTGTTGTCAAATGCTAGGCTTTGGCAATGAAGCCATTAGCTCTCTTGCTCTCCAATATTTCTTTGTAGTGGATCCGGCAGGTAGAGCTTCACAGGTTAAAAGATGTTCTTCAGTCATTTCCTCTTCTTTGTTGTCAAATGCTAGGCTTTGGCAATGAAGCCATTAGCTCTCTTGCTCTCCAATATTTCTGTGTAGTGGGTCCGGCAGGTAGGGCTTCACAGGTTAAAAGATGTTCTTCAGTCATTTCCTCTTCTTTGTTGTCAAATGCTAGGCTTTGGCAATGAAGCCATTAGCTCTCTTGCTCTCCAATATTTCTGTGTAGTGGGTCCAGCAGGTAGGGCTTCACAGGTTAAAAGATGTTCTTCAGTCATTTCCTCTTCCTTGTTGTCAAATGCTAGGCTTTGGCAATGAAGCCATTAGCTCTCTTGCTCTCCAATATTTCTGTGTAGTGGGTCCGGCAGGTAGGGCTTCACAGGTTAAAAGATGTTCTTCAGTCATTTCCTCTTCTTTGTTGTCAAATGCTAGGCTTTGGCAATGAAGCCATTAGCTCTCTTGCTCTCCAATATTTCTGTGTAGTGGGTCCGGCAGGTAGGGCTTCACAGGTTAAAAGATGTTCTTCAGTCATTTCCTCTTCTTTGTTGTCAAATGCTAGGCTTTGGCAATGAAGCCATTAGCTCTCTTGCTCTCCAATATTTCTGTGTAGTGGGTCCGGCAGGTAGGGCTTCACAGGTTAGAAGATGTTCTTCAGTCATTTCCTCTTCTTTTTTGTCAAATGCTAGGCTTTGGCAATGAAGCCATTAGCTCTCTTGCTCTCCAATATTTCTGTGTAGTGGGTCCGGCAGGTAGGGCTTCGCAGGTTAAAAGATGTTCTTCAGTCATTTCCTCTCTGTGTAGTGGGTCCGGCAGGTTGGGCTTCACAGGTTAAAAGATGTTCTTCAGTCATTTCCTCTTCTTTGTTGTCAAATGCTAGGCTTTGGCAATGAAGCCTTTAGCTCTCTTGTTCTCCAATATTTCTGTGTAGTGGGTCCGGTAGGTAGGGCTTCACAGGTTAGAAGATGTTCTTCAGTCATTTCCTCTTCTTTGTTGCACAGAGGAGAATTTGGACTTGTAATGGATTTCTCATTCTATATCATGATTCTCCTTCCAAAAATGGAATCATGATATAGAACGAGAAATTCACTTATTAAAAAGTGTCGAAGGTCCAGCTGCATTAACCATGTGGGAAAAAATCTTCATATAGAAATATGAAAGAAAATTGTTTAATTTCAACACTACCTTTGAAGAAAACCCAAACTTCAAGTTCATCAAGATACCGACAGAGATGCACCTGTCGCCTCCAATGAGTTCACCGAACCAACGTCCATTAGTCGACAACAGATGATGATGTTAGGAAGATCCTAACGAAACGCGTTCTAGGTAAATACTAGCAATAAGTGGAGCATTGAGTATTAGTTCGACTCAAAATTATATTAATTTTGCACTTCATTGTATCATAGTCCTTACACATTGGAATATAGTATTAAACATGTATTGTATTTCTCTATAAAAGATAAAATTCCTAATAATAAAAAATCTGGTATTTATCAGTTTAATTGTTTCAATTGTGATAAAGTTTATTTTGGAAAGACAAAACATGATTTAGAAACCAGAAGGAAAGAACATTTTTGTAACATTAAGTATAAACAAACTAAAAAATCGGCCGTAGCAGATCATTTTTGGTCATTTAACCATGAAATAAATCTAGAAGTTAAATTATTAAAACAATTAAATGGTCCAATAGATTTAATGGTTTGGGAAAAGATATTTATTTTAAAAAACAAACATCGCACAGTAAATTTTGAAATACCGGCAGTTGATTCTGTTTTTAAATTTGTTTTATTTTCAGATTTTGGTAGTACTAACAAGAACATATCTACATCTAGCGTTCGTAACAATGGTGACAGCTTTGTTTTTCCAGCTGAAGATGTGTGATAAGTATACATGAAATCGCGATCCTGGAGAATTTATAAGAATTATCATCATTTCTTAAAAGATAAGTGAAGTTTTAAGTTACAAATTATTATATTTGTATATATTTGTTTGCTTCACTGTTAATAGCTTCATATTTTATGTATACAGAAGTTTCGTTGCCATAAATGCTGATGTCTTGGAAATGCCAACCTCTCGTACTACACATCTCAATGATTTTGCGGTGATTGCTCTAACTGGATATACTTACTTCATC
The DNA here is from genome assembly GCA_030765055.1 of Mantis religiosa. NCBI lineage: Eukaryota > Metazoa > Arthropoda > Insecta > Mantodea > Mantidae > Mantis > Mantis religiosa. The sequence continues at coordinate 38,882,481 of CM060960.1, forward strand.
AAGCTTCTCTTCTGACAGCACACTGCATTTTATTAATATATATTTCATGTTCATAAACCATCCTGTATGCTTGACTTTATTGACAAACTCATGAATAGTTGACCTGCTAGGAGTTTGAACACTTGCGCAACGAAATTGAAATTCTCTACGACACCTTCTTGCAGAAGAGTATTTCACATACATGTCATACAGAAAAATACATTGTTCTAAAGTGTACTGAGCCATTAGTAATGGACAGATTATCACCAACAGACAACACAATGTTACTCCAAACATGTACACAGACTTCTTTACTACAGCTGTGTCAGTTGATTTGGATCTGTGGTGAGGGAAAGTAGTATTCTCTGGAAGAGACGTGTCACTCGTCACCCAGTCCAAGGCTGCCACAAAACGGTTCACTCGCTCAGGGAATGCACAGTAATAATTAAGTTCTAAACCTCACTTATCTTTTATAATAATATATGAATATCAAAACAAGACTAGTTTGCATCATCAACTACTTTGTTACTATATCGAGATTTAACTGTATTGGAACACCACAGTGAAGCGAAAAATTATTAAATTTTAGATGAGTCGTATTTTTTACACATCTGCTTCACTTTCGTACCTATTTTGAGGACATGTTTCGCAAATCATCGTTTGCATCTACGGCTCTTATGCGACTGAAGCTTGATCCAGTGGTGTGGGTAATTCTGGGGTTGCTGCTGCCATCTGTTGATTTAGTGATGAACTTAAATGTGGGATTCTCTTCTGGCGGGATTTCAAAGTTCATTAGTTGGTTTTTATGTTTTTCTATGTATATCCTCTCCCATATGACGAGTTCACTAAGTTTTTGTACGTATTTTAGTAATTCTGTGCTATCTTCAATTTCATGATTTTCAGACCAGAAATGAGCTGCTATTGCGGACTTATCAATATTTCTGTATCTTAAGTGCCTGAAGTGTTCTTTCTTTCTAGTGCCTATGTTTCTTTTTGTCCTCCCTATGCAAATTTTTTCACAGTCTTTACACTTAATCTTGTAAATGCCTGACTTTTCCTCTGGTTTTATCTTATCAGTATTATTACTGTGAAGTAGGTTTTTAATGTTGTAATTGTTTTTTGGTGCCAATGTTATATTGTATTTCTTGAATATTTTTTGGAACTTTTTATGGCCCAGGGGTGGTAAGTAATTTTAGCAAATCTAATTTCTTGTTTTATTGGTGTGAGAGCTGTGATCTGTTTTAATCTCTTTTGAAGTTTGAATAATTTTAGTTTTTTATCTACAAGGTTTTTTCCATATCCATTTTTAATTGCAGTTTTTAAGATTTGATGGTATTAGTTTTGATATTCCTGCTGGCTGAGAGGTAGATTTACTAATCTGTGTGTCAGACTGTTGATGGTTGCATGTTTGTGTGGAATTGGGTTGAAACTATTTGCTTTGATGTAATTATCTGTGTGTGTTGCTTTTCTATGGATGCCAAATTCTAGTTTTTCATTGCTTTTTTTGATTTTAAGGTCTAAAAGAGGTAGAGTACAGTCCTCTTCAGTTTCCACTGTGAATTGTATGCTGGGTTCTTGCAGGTTGAGTAGTTTCAAAGCATCATCTATTTGTTTGTAGGGCACTATTGCAAAGATGTCGTCTACGTATCTGTACCATGTTTTAAACATATGAGGGAAGGCTTTAGTTATATGTGTTTCGAAAAAGCTCATGTATAGATTGGCCAAAAATGGTGATAGCGGGCTTTCCATAGCTAGTCCTGAAAGTTGTTTATAATATTTTCCATCGAAGACAAAATAATTTTGATGTATACATAATTCAGTCATTGCCAAATATTCTTCTATTGCATTGGCATCTAGGTTTATAGAATTTAGCCATTTTTTCAGTTGAATCAAAAGTTTGTCTAATGGAATGCTAGGGAAGAGGGAGCGGACATCAAAGGATACTAAAGTGTCATGAGGTTTTAGTTTAAGATTTTGAATTTTTTCTACCAGGTCTAAAGAGTTTTTTATACTCAGAGTATGGAATTGTGGAAAGGACTGAAATTTTTTGGATAGCCATTTTGCCAGAAGGTAAGTAGGAGTGTTTATATTATTTACAATGGGTCTCATGGGTATGTTGGGTTTGTGTATTTTAGGCAAACCATATAGTCTTGCAAGGGTAGGGTTGTCCGGTTTGATAGTTTTTTGTTCTGTAGTTGTTAAAATTTTACTATTAATGATGGTTTTTTGTACATCTTTTATGCATCGGTTGAGTGGATTAGAATCTATTTCCTGGAAATGGCTATCCAAAAAATTTCAGTCCTTTCCACAATTCCATACTCTGAGTATAAAAAACTCTTTAGACCTGGTAGAAAAAATTCAAAATCTTAAACTAAAACCTCATGACACTTTAGTATCCTTTGATGTCCGCTCCCTCTTTCCTAGCATTCCATTAGACAAACTTTTAATTCAACTGAAAAAATGGCTAAATTCTATAAACCTAGATGCCAATGCAATAGAAGAATATTTGGCAATGACTGAATTATGTATACATCAAAATTATTTTGTCTTCTATGGAAAATATTATAAACAACTTTCAGGACTAGCTATGGGAAGCCTGCTATCACCATTTTTGGCCAATCTATACATGAGCTTTTTCGAAACACATATAACTAAAGCCTTCCCTCATATGTTTAAAACATGGTACAGATACGTAGACGACATCTTTGCAATAGTGCCCTACAAACAAATAGATGATGCTTTGGAACTACTCAACCTGCAAGAACCCAGCATACAATTCACAGTGGAAACTGAAGAGGACTGTACTCTACCTCTTTTAGACCTTAAAATAAAAAAAAAACAATGAAAAACTAGAATTTGGCATCCATAGAAAAGCAACACACACAGATAATTACATCAAAGCAAATAGTTTCAACCCAATTCCACACAAACATGCAACCATCAACAGTCTCACACACAGATTAGTAAATCTACCTCTCAGCCAGCAAGAATATCAAAACGAATACCATCAAATCTTAAAAACTGCAATTAAAAATGGATATGGAAAAAACCTTGTAGATAAAAAACTAAAATTATTCAAACTTCAAAAGAGATTAAAACAGATCACAGCTCTCACACCAATAAAACAAGAAATTAGATTTGCTAAAATTACTTACCACCCCTGGGCCATAAAAAGTTCCAAAAAATATTCAAGAAATACAATATAACATTGGCACCAAAAAACAATTACAACATTAAAAACCTACTTCACAGTAATAATACTGATAAGATAAAACCAGAGGAAAAGTCAGGCATTTACAAGTTTAAGTGTAAAGACTGTGAAAAAATTTACATAGGGAGGACAAAAAGAAACATAGGCACTGAAAGAACACTTCAGGCACTTAAGATACAAAAATATTGATAAGTCCGCAATAGCAGCTCATTTCTGGTCTGAAAATCATGAAATTGAAGATAGCACAGAATTACTAAAATACGTACAAAAACATAGTGAACTCGTCATATGGGAGAGGATATACATAGAAAAACATAAAAACCAACTAATGAACTTTGAAATCCCGCCAGAAGAGAATCCCACATTTAAGTTCATCACTAAATCAACAGATGGCAGCAGCAACCCCAGAATTACCCACACCGCTGGATCAAGCTTCAGTCGCATAAGAGCTGTAGATGCAAACGATGATTTGCGAAACATGTCCTCAAAATAGGTACGAAAGTGAAGCAGATGTGTAAAAAATACGACTCATCTAAAATTTAATACTTTGTTACTGTTGTTATTGTTACTGCGGCTAGATGATGGATTGTTTCTTGTTTCACTAATCATTATAATTTATTGAATTATATTTGCTTTACTGTCAATAACCTCAGTTTTCTAGTTTTATATGTAATATTATTTCATTTCTGTTTAGAAAAATGGACCACACCAGAAAGCCATAAAGCAGATGAAGATGAACAGGTAATAATGATGTATTTCTTACATATATACCTTGAAAAGTTATGTTTCTCTTCATGAGAAACATAAAGCAATAATTTGTAGAGTTACGTTTCTTGAGGATATAAAAGTATAAAGGGTATATACCAGGGCAATCCACACAAAGTGAAGATTGACCTCCCCTCTGAGGACCAGGGAGTTTACTGAGCAGTCCCGAAAGGATGCCCGGCGCCTCCGTGGGGCTTTCCATAGGGCAAGACCTAGAGACCAACAAGCCCCTCCATCTGGTCCTATGGACTCAAGACGGGCTGGAAGTGGATATGCCACTTACGCCTGCCAACTCCTAAGGAGAATGCTATCAATTATACCTCGGTAGGGCAGCCTGGTGATCTAGCACACCTTCTACTAGCTATGCAGGCTAGTACCCGGGAATATATGGCTTCCCTTAACCCTGTCCAGAGACGTGCTCGATCTCCCATGGAGTATAAGGGGTTACTATATACATTATTTTATACTGAAGGCAACACATTGGAATACCTGGTGTAGTCACAGATTTTATTAAGTGCCCAAAGTAATGGGCCAACCAATTCTTCTTTGTATTTTGACCAAGAATAGCATGTCAAGACACAAGGTGCTTCAAATATGAACAATACTGACTCCCCCCCCCCTGAAAATATTGTAATAATCAATTTTACATATTATCCTTCAAAATAGTCTCCATTGGTTTCTATACATATTTTCCAGCAGTTTGGCAATTTTACTCCCTTTCCCAAAAAGTGTTTTGGTTGAGTATACACTCAATCCTGAGTTAATCAATCACTACATTGTTATTTTCAAATCTCACTGTCTCCAAGTCTCCCAAACAAAAAGAAATCAATTGAAAAAACTACGAGTGTGGTCTGAAAAGTTTCCGACCTAATAAAGATACAAGACATTTTTTCAGAATTTTTTTATTTTTTATTTTTCAATGTAGTCTCCTTGTGACTCTACACACTTCTCCCAGCGATGCTCCCATCTCTGTAACCCGTCCAAATAGTACTCGGTGTTTTTGTCTGCAAAATAATTGTACACAAAGAGCATTGCCTCTTCATTTGACGAAAATCTCTGTCCTCCGAGTGTAATTTTCAGATAAGGGAACAAAAATAAGTCGCTTGGGGCTAGATGTGGTGAATTTTCGCCATTGCAACGCTGAGGTGTGAGACGGTGTGTTGTCTTGGTGAAACAGGATTTTCTTTTTCTGCAATTGTGGCTGTTTTTCCCCAAGTTCTGCTTTCAGATTGTCAACTAATGATGCACAGTATTCTCTTGTAATGGTTTCTCCTTTTTGAAGATAATTGATTCAAATAACTCCATGATTATCCCAAACAAAGGTCGCCATCGCTTTCCCAGCCGAAAAAACAGCTTTTGCATTTTTTTTGGAGCCGGTTCCCCCTTTGCAGTCCACTGTTTGGACTGTCTTTTTATTTCAGGCATATAATGGTGTATCCAAGTTTCATTTACAGTAATTAATCAGCGCCAAAACTCGGATTTATTGCACCTAAACTGCGCCAACAGAGCGTTGGAAATGTTCATTTGAACACGTTTTTGGACTAACGTGAGCAAACGCGGCACCCAACGCGCGGAGAGCTTTCTCATGTCTAAATGTTGATATAATATATGACAAACACGTTCTTTTGACATGTTCAGAGCCTCTGATATCTCTCTCACATTAATTTGGTCATCTAGCACCATTCGGTGAATTTAGCGATGTTTGCATCGGTAGTTAAAGTTTTTGGATGTTCCGAATGTTCATGGTCTCCCAAGCTCTTACGGCCACGTTTAAATTCAGCTGCCCAAAATTTAACTGTGGTAAATGATGGTGCAGAGTCCCCTTACACAGAATCCAACTCATCTTTGATTTGTGTAGGCGTATTGCCTTTAAAAACAAATATTTAATAACAGCTCGATACTTGATTTTGTCTATTTTCATAAAAACACTCACATCAACTCACTCAAACAACTGTTACATAACAACTGAGCGTTCAAAATGGCTGAAACTCTGGTGAGTAACTGTCAACAGATGAACAACGAAATTCACTAGCTTTTTAATGTTGTGTGTTTGGAGGAATTTAGTAACAGTGACGTCAAAATTAATATAAAAATTATTTGTGGTTGGTTTATTGACACTCGTCACTTACAGATGCCAGTTGGAAAGAGATTGAAAATGGAGGCCAGGGCCTTTGAAACTAGTCTCTCATAAATATATGAAAAAGTAAGTGACGAGTGTCAATAAACCAACCATAAATAATTTTTATATTCACTAGCTTTTGTTTACAAGTGCTGCCATCTTCATGTTGAGGTCAGAAACTTTTCAGACCACCCTCGTATTTGTAGTTGGTTTTTAACACTCCCATCACTTACATGTTTATATTATTGAGGGGCTAGATTTGGAAGTTCTTGCTTCCATTTTAACCTGAAAGGCCCGATGATCTGTTACTGTTACTAAATTCTTGCAATCACACATACAAAATAAATCACTTGTGACAATAAAGTGGGTGTGGAAGGAGGTCAGTGGAATCAAATTAACCCAGTTTGTATCTCATTTTACAAGTAAACATGGACATTATGAAAACGGAAAATAGATTTAAAGCATTTCAATACATTGTGTAAATGTGTGATATAATAGTTGTGAAAATGATGATTGAGATAATTTCCTCAATGAACACAAACCAAGATTCAGTTTGGAAAATCCAGAATTAGGATTTTCTCTCTTTCTTTATTGCTTCACTTAAATAGTTTCCTTTAACTTCTAAGGTCATATTGGAGGTTTTTGACTTGAGAAACACTTCATCTGTAGTTGCTTAATGTTAGTTCCTAATTCTTTATCATTTCAAACACATATTTTCAAGTCGAAGCATCTGATATGACCATAGAGGTTAGACGCTTAAAAAAAAGAGCTTGTTTTATTTGTTGTTAATTTTTCAATTTCCTTAGATTCATTTGGAGAGAAAGGATGTCAAGAAATCATTTAAATACAAAACGCCTACCAAAATGAATTCTCGCTGATAATCTTGAAGAACATTCATGAGCAATTTCAAGAACAAAACTTGTACTTGTTTGCTTTTGTCATTATGCTGAAGATAAAATAAAAACTATGATATGCTCAGTGAGTATTTTCTTCTACGACGGCTGTTCAATAAAGAATGATCTTAATCTTTTACGGTCATAATTTTTCGTATTAAAATTCAATCTTATTATATTCTGCTAGCTTAATGTGAAATAAACATGCCATAGTAGTTTCATTGTTGGTACTCCTGGTTCCTGCCTGTGAGAACCAGGCAAGTTCAGACATGCTCAGTACCGCCTACCACTGCAATGGAGGTAACATGCAAGAAACAATATGCGGCTTTGAAATTCTGCTTTCGTCTAAACAAATCTTCAGTTGAGGCCTATACAATGTTACAAGAGACCTATGGAGAGACTGTTCTTCCCTACAGCACAGCTTGAAGGTGGTTTAAAATGTTTAAAGAGGGGAGACAATCAATTTCAAAGGAACGTGGAGCCGGTGCTCCAATTACTGCTCTTACAGAAGAAAACATCAACACTGCTGCTGCCATTGTGACAGAGGATTGACGAATTACCTTAAGATAACTTTCTGAAATACTGAACATTTCATTGGGTGCCACCCACACGTTGGTGACAGAAACATTATACACATGAGACGTGTTTGTGCGCAATGGGTTCCAAGACTGTTGATTCCCGAACAAAAGGACATTCGTAAGCAGGTCTGCATGCAGTTAAAGTTGATGTTAGAGGAAGATCTGGAGTTTCTTTCAAGCGTAATCACTGCTGATGAAACTTGGCTACATCATTTTGATCCTGAGAGCAAACAGCAAAGCTCAGTGTGGAAATCTCCTTCATCACCAACCCCCAAAAAGCAAAAGTGGTTGCTTCTGCTGGGAAAGTTATGGTCATCTCATTCTTTGATATTCATGGAATGGTTTATAAGCATGTTGTACCTGCACACACATCAATAACTGGACAATACTACAGGGATGTCCTGAAAAAATTGCAAGTCCATATCAGGCGCAAAAGACCACATTTACATGAAGCAGGCTGGATACTGCACCACGATAGTGCATGGCTGCATATTGCCAATGCTGTTGCTGAATATCTTGCAAAAATCAATGTGAAGTGCATCCCTCACCCTCCCTATAATCTGAATTTAGCCCCATGTGTTTTCTTTCTATTTTCTAACTTGAAGAAACGCCTTCGTGGGAGGCATTATGCATCATCAGAAGCAGTGATGAAGGCTGCATAGGCGATTCTGAAGGATCTCTCAAAAAATGGTTTCCAGCATGTCTTTGAAGACTGGCAGAAACGCTGGGACAAGTGCATCGCATTCAGGGGAGACTATTTTGAGAAGGACCATAAAAATTATGAGGATGAGTAAAAGTACATTGTCAAAAAAAAAATTGTGATCATTCTTTATTGAACAGCCCTCGTACCTCTCAACTTGTATTTCTTTTAAGCATTTATCTATTTCAAATTAAATTTCTTATTGGTTTAGTATTATCACCAAATTCAGACATTAATGAAACATAAGCAACATGGAAAAATGTGGGGGGAAAGACAAAGGGGAACATTAACACAAGGATTATAGGCCCGCCTCGGTAGCGTGGTGGTAGCATGTCTGCCTCACGTTCAAGAGGTCCCAAGTTCGAATCTCGGTCAGGGTGAGTTACCTGGATAAGTTTTTTCCAGGATTTTCCCTTATCCTGAAAGACGAATGTCAGGTAACTCTAAGCTCTATAGACCTGGGTTCATTTGAGCATCATTTCACTCATTCCATTTATTGTCCAATATGACTTAATGTTGGAGGACGTAAATTACAAAAAGGATTATAGAACAGATGATAAATGTAAAACATGAAAAAATGGATAAATCCACAATGGAAGAACATTTTTAGTTCATAAATCATCATTCAAAGAAAAACAAAGCTTTTAAAAGGCATTTGTACAATTGAATAATCTATCCATACCTGTGTAAAAATAAGCATACTTTGCTAAATATAGATATTGTCATGCAATTTGTTCTAGAAACTGGCACATTAGGAAGCACATCTGTAAGTCTAGGCTGAGAGGATGAAACAAAAAACTCTAAAATATGTCCTTAAAGTTTTGATAAAACTAAAGATATAGTGGAAATTTATTGTTCTTTCATACTAGGTATGCATAGGGCAAGATTTGGAAAGGTAATCAGACAGAAAAATTAAATGCCATAGCCAGGATTTCAATTACGGATCTTCTAGTCCCCATCTGGTTGCCTTAACCACTGAGCTACCATGGCAACATGCCAGCACAACATTAAATTCTCCAACTGACTTGCATTTTTTCCCAGTAAACCTCTAGGAGTTCTCATATACACATGAGGCAACTACTTAATGACGACTTACTGTTTTAAATCTCGGGCTTTATAGTTCAGACCAGTATTAGGTCAATTAATGTCAATTGTTCTTTTACACTAGCCTCATGTAGGACAAACTTCAGAAAAGTAGAGTTAAACAGAAAAATTCAATGACATAGCTGGGATTTGACCCATAGATCTTCCAAGCTCTTTCCAGTTGCTCTAATCATTGAGATACCAGGCAGCATGCCAGCATGACAGTGTCACCTATAGTGATTAAAAATTAATTTGAGTACTTAATATGTTAGTGTATTAGTAGTTTTATTCATCCGTTAAGTCAATACAATGACATTGGTTACGTAAATACAAATAATATAAGTACAAAAAATAAGTTGCATCAAGTGTAATTAATAAGATCTAAGCATGAACTCATAAATATATATAGTTGCATGGCTCTACAGCTACACAGCATTTAAAATTCATCACAAATATATACAATTATATGGCCAGCTACAGTATATCTAGAAATTCACTTATATCATAATATGAATCACTTAATAAAATTTCTTTCAACGATAGCTTGAAACACCGCATGGATTTTATGTTTTTCAGATTGGCCGGTAGTTTATTATACAGAGTGACTGCCGAATATCTAACTCCTTTGGAATGAAGTGTAGTTCTATGTGTTATTGTTCTTAAGTCTGTTTTACCTCTGGTGTTATGATGTATTTGATTATTTGTGGTGAAATTTTCAAGGTTTTGTTTTGTATAACATAGCAAACAGTATATATACAGACTGGGCAGAGTCAAGATTTTCAATTCCTTAAAGAAGTTCCTGCAGGAGTCATATTTTTTTCCTGACATTAGGCATCTAACAATCCTTTTTTGTACTTTAAAAATCAAGTGACTGTCTTTACTATCCCCCCAAAATATAATGCCATACCTCATTAGACTTTCTGCATATGCAAAATATAAGTTTCTCATGTCACTTTCATTCAACTCATTTTTTATTACTCTTAACGAGAAGTAGAATTTATTTAACTTTATTACTAGATTTTTTTATGTGTGCTTCCCAGTCTAAATGCTGATCTACCCATACTCCCAGAAAATTTGCTTCTGTCTTATAAGAAACACATGCACCATACAACTTGATGTCATGTTTGCCAACATTTTTATTTTGTTTGTGGCAAAATGATATTGCTGAAGATTTGTTTGTATTAATAAGCAATTTGTTTTCAGCAAACCAAGTTTCAATTTTACTGGTTATGTGTTTTGCATTTTCATTTCCCTTTATTATAACATTTGTGTCATCAGCAAACATAGTTACCCGAGTTGGATTTAAATAATTTGGGAAGTCGTTTATGAATATTAGAATGAGATCTTTGGTATTTTTTATGAACTTGAAGAGCGAATTAAATACTTAAAGCTTCTGATGAAATTGTATCTAGAACAATGTGACATGGATAGAATAATCACTTTTTCATGAATACTGCAATATACAAGAACCTACAGAATTTGAAAATTTCATGATGTTACATAATTACTTTCTAATTAAACACACAGATAACAGCTGTGATATCGAGTTGTTCAAGATGTTTCTTTTTTCAATATAAGTATTGTTCTAATACTCAGTAGATTGACTTACTATTGAACTTAATATGACCCCTAGATTTTAGTTAATTGATGGTAATTAATCATTTCTTCACACTAGCCATATATAGGCTAAGGTTTTTGATAGAGTCAACATGAAAAACTCAATGCCACAGCCGGGACTTGAACCACGGATCTCCTGGTTTCTGTCCAGTCACTCTAACCCATTGAACTACCATGGCCAACTTGCCGTCATGACACTAAACTCTCCCTTTGACTCGTATATTTCCTTAGTAAACCACTAAGAGATCTCCAGGAGGTCCGTGATTCAAGTTCCGGCTGTCGCATTGAGTTTTTCATGTTGACTCTATAAAAAATCTTGGCCTATACGGCTAGTGTGAAGAAATGATTAATTTCCATGAATTAACTAAAATAATAAGTGTTAAATGATGAAGCCTGGGACTCAGGTACTTACTATAGTAAGTTGCCACAAATGGTGTATCTCGGATACGAGAGCCCCTAGTGGTTTACCAGGGAAACATATAGTCAAATAGAGAGTTTAGTGTCATGACAACTATTGGGTTAGAGCGACTGGACGGAAACCAGGAGATCCGTGGTTCAAGTCCCAGCCGTCGCATTGAGTTTTTCAGGCTGACTCTATCTGACCCCTAGATATTAATGTTGCTGCTTGGTAATAAAGAAAAGAGGGGGGGGGGGAAGAGAGATCCACTTATTTAAGTGATCAAATTTTTAATTAGAATATAATATGCTTCACTTTCAATATACTAAATATATATTAACATTTATACTCTTCTGAGAAAAGGTCATTAGAAAATGTTAACTGCAAATAAAAGGAAAACTATGGTAAAGTCACAGTTGGATTTGTTGCTCGGAAGACTTCCACACCCAGTGGGAAGCACATGGAATCTGGTACCTTCTCTCCAACCGGAAGGGACACATCCCCTGAAAATAAGAACTTGAAATAGTAATCTTTCTTAATGGCACATAGATGCTGCTGGGAGCATCAAATAGTGAGCAAAATTCTATAGATTGCACAATGCAAAGTTTTATACATGTTTATTTCATTTGTTTCAAATCCCGGCCATGGCACTGAATTTTTCAGTTTGACTTTATCTAACCAAAACATTAGCCTATAAATGGCTAGTGTGAAGGAACGATTAATTTCCATCAATTAACTTAAATAATAAGAGTTTAATGATGAAGTCTAATCCTTGCCCTGTATCTCTTAATGGTCACGTGACCTAGTCCTCTCTCATTGGCTGCTTTTGTGGTACAGACTGCTGTGCATTAAAAATTAGTTTATTATTTAACACGGTGATATATCTTTATATGTTGGAAGAGAATTGTCAAATTTATATTTTTGTAACTGTTTGAATTAAATATATTGCGCAACAGAGTTGATTTATCTGAAATGCATGTTAATTCTTAAACAAAGTAAAGAGGAGGTTCCTTTGCTTTTAAGCCCACCTTTCAGATGACACGTGTTTTAGCAGTAGTGTGACATATTTGTTTATATGACATTTATCACTGACCTTGTTTTGAACTGCATTTGTCATATATTGCCATTCGAAGGTGTGCTGTGCCGAGTACGAGAGCTAAATTATTTTACTGATCATTTATTGCGTGTGTACTTATTTTATGTATAATGGCAGAGTCTACCGCCAGTTTTTCGCTGAAGCATTGCAAGGGTAAATATTTACAAAGTGGCAAAAAAAGAATTGTGGTGTATGTGTTTAATGCACTCACAGAGAAGAATCCGTCTTTGTCAATGAGAGAAGTCGAACAGTTGTTCTCTGAACTTACAGGTGTGAGTGTTAGATCCATAGGAACATCGTGACGTGAAACTGAGACAACAGGAAAACTTACCACTCCAGGCAAAAGCAGGAATAAACAAAAGCGCGTGCTCGTAGAATGTGATAAGTTCGTGAAAGGTGCTGTGCCTCATCATGTGCATAGCTTTTCCTTTAGAAACGAACTCCCTAACATAAATAACATTTCGTCTGCTGTAAATGAGGATGCAGATTTACCAAATTTCAGCAGATCTAGTCTGTGTAGATTGCTTATACAGCTGGGATTTGTGAATGAAAAAAGAGGCAAGAAAAATGTGCCAAGAGAAAGAGGCGATATTGCTGTGTGTCGAAGATGTTCTTTAAGGACAATCAGACTGTACCGGAATACAAGTCGCAAAATATACTACCTTGACAAGACTTGGGTGAATGAAGAACACACGAAAAGTAAAGTATGGCGTGACACGACTTCTGACTGAAAGACAAGCATTTTTGCAAGGTATGTGTACTGGTTTAAAAAAGCCCAGTGGAAAAGGCAGAAGACCTTTAATTATAAACTTGTTTCAGTTTCATCGCTCATTCATTCAGTTTCAACTTGCTCAGTTTCATTATAAACTTGTATTTTTGCATGCCTTCATATCCTTATTTGTATTATTTTATCTATCTTCCAGGCAATTATTATGACGTTTACTGCAGGTTTAAATGTGATGGGAAGGCACCGCCTTTGGCCTATAGTGCGAAAGCATTAGCCAATTAGGGTGAGGGGGAAGGTAGTTGCATGCGGAGTGATACATGTCAGCAGGGCAAGGTTATATGAAACAGAGATTAGGACTCAAGTACTTACAATAGTCGCCACAAATGGTGCATCTCGAATAAGAGAGCCACTAATGGTTTGCCAGGAAAATATATGAGTCAATTGGAGAATTTAATGTCATGATGGCACGTTGGCCATAGTAGCTCAATGGGTAAGAACAATTGGACGAAAACCAGGAGATCCGTGGTTCAAATCCCGGCCATGGCATTGAATTTTTCAGGTTGACTGTATGATGATTGTTAGTTTGCACCAGCTGCTTTACAAATGATGTTAAGTGAGAATTATCCATTTGAAACTCTCCTCCATCAATTAAATTGAATTTAATGATAAAGCTTGGGATTCAAGTAAAATTCAATAGTAAGTTGCCACAAGCGGTGATCTCAAATATGAGAGCCCCTAATGGTTTCCCAGGAAAATACTATATACACGTGATAAGTTGAGCGCTCGGGTTCCAAGTCCTCATTTGGTAAGTTTTCTCTAACTCCATAAACACAGATGACAACTTTGAAACTTGAAATGCACTATACACTGACATCTAGTGGCTAATACGCTAAGCTTTATCATGTGCGCCATATTTCGTTTTGATCAATTTTGAGATTAATTAACTAACCAGTTTACAACAAAGATATGTTGTGCATGTTATGGCTCTCGAAAGGGGACACTGTTTACCTCCGTATAACTGAGAGCTGAATGTAATTGAGCTGGCCTGGGCAAAACTAAGGAATGTTTTCAGAGGATCCAAATCTGCGGAAACTTGCTATAGAAGCATTATCTTCCATAACTGCAAAGATGGTCCAAGAGCTGGAAGTGAAATATTGCAGAAACGATGGTGTAATAAAAAATGCAATTGATGAAATTATCAACACATCAGAGGATACTAGCAAACGAAAGCGATGTACTGGACTCGAAGAATCACAAAGTGAATGAGTATAACTGCCATAATATTTATTTTCTATTTTTATTTTATATAAATAATAAGTATATAAATATACAGCTTATTGGATCGAGTTCAATTTACTGTTTGTCCACATAACTCACACTTGTGGCACATATCTTTGCTTATTTTATACTCTATTTTGCTGAACTGTGTTTTTCGAGGTTGACCACAGTGCAGAAACAAAGGAACATTAGCTCTCGCTTCTTCCCCTCTGCCCACACCACACCGTAAATCCAGCGTTCAACTTATCGTGTGCATATAGTATATATTCTATCTATCTAAAACCTTAGCCTATATACGGCTAGTGTGAAGAATTAACTTAAATAACAATCATCATTTTTAAAATATTTGCCTCAAGTTACAACTTGCAGAATGTGTTTGTTGATTAGATTTCCTTATCTCAAATTGGTGTTTTATCCTTTATAATTCTTCAACATTTATAATCATGATTACCTGACCATAAAACTAACAGCAGACTACCTCTCTAATAATAATATTTCCAATAAAGTTGGCTCTTCATGTCAGTGTTTGTTGATCTAGCATTACAATTATGTTTTCATTACAGCAGAACACAGCTCACATAGTCATCTATTAAAATTGTAGGGTTAAAGAATTCAAGTGTTTACCTTGTGGGCAAGCAGCCATAGCAACAAGAAGATCCATATCTGCAATAAATTCAATGTAGTCTCCTTTTTTAGCAGGACTGCCTTTTGCAAAGTATTGATGTGTATCCTATAACATACAATAAAATACATCAGGGTTTTATAAAGCAATATTTAGAAATTTGATTTTAAGAATAAGCAGAATGAAGTAATATGTTGCGCTACAAAGAGAAGAGAAAGAGAGAGAATGTATAATTACAATATTTATAATTATTATTTACGAGGGCAGTTCAATAAGTAATACAACACATTGTTTTTCTGAAACGGGGGTTGTTTTATTCAGCATTCAAATACACCATGTTATTCCCCAATCTTTTAGTTACACAACATTATTTTTCAATGTAATCTCTGTTCAATGCTACAGCTTTACGCCACCTTGAAATGAGGGCCTGTATAACTGTACGGTACCATTCCACTGGTCCATGTTGGAGCCAACGTCGTACTGCATCAGTAACTTCTTCATCATCCACATAGTGCATCTCACAGATTGCGTCCTTTATTGGCCCAAACATATAGAAATCTGTCAGTGCTAGATTGGGGCTGTAGGGAGGGTGCAGAAGAACAATCAACTGAAGTTTTGTGAGCTCCTCTTGGATGCGAAGACTTGTGTGAGGTCTTGCGTTGTCATGGAGATGAAGAAGTTCGTTCGGAGACGTCAAGTTGAGCACTGAGGTGTTTGATTGAGATCCGGCGATCATCTTGAATGAGAGTGTTTGCACGCTCCAACGTTGCTGGAGTCACAGCTGTGCATGACCACCCAGCACGCAGGAGATCAGACAGTTTTGCTTGACCTTGCAACGAAGCTGACACACGCTTTGCCCAATGACTCACCACTTTTGTCCACTGCCAGATCACCGTAGACATTCTACAAGCATCTATGCATATCTGAGATACTCTGGTTTACCACCAAAAGAAACTCAATCACTGCTCGTTGTTTGGAATGCACCTCCATTACAGACCCCATTTTAAAAGCTCTGTATAGCGCTGTCACCTATCGGAAGTCAATGAAACTTTACGAGACAAAGCGGGAATGTTTGAAAATGTTTCACAAGGAATGTCAGGCTTTTCCAACTAAATGAACTGATGCTGGATGCTGGATTTCAGTTCGGCTCCTCTTGGAAACCGGCCTTAAAAGTGGAAATCCATGGAATTAAGAAGCAAAGATCAATACAGCTTGATAATCAAGTTAAGTAGTTACGTTTCTTTGACCCAATTAATTTTCTATACTCATGCCATCTCCTGACCTGGCATTTAATTTACTGAAAACAGTCTTTTGTTCAGTAATGCGAATTTTGATGATGTTTTGTCTTTGTTTATATTTGTGTTATATCCAGTGTTTCATTTGTGGTTATAACATTTAATAAATATCCTGATGATGGGAGAGATGCACACTCCCAAAACGTTGATTTCTAATCGTCTTTTCACCTGGCTTGCTGCCCGAGAAGAAATTGAGTATGGTAAATGAACTCTTTACTGATCTTAGTTTCTGTGCTTTTTCATAATATTGTAGATGCTACTTTTTTTTTCATTTTAGAATTTTGTTCTGTATTAAAGCCTTTGAAAAAAAAAAATTCTTGTCTGCTATTTCTGCAGTTGTTTCACCTCTTCCTTGTATTCCATAAAATTCATCAGTGGCTCTTAGCTAAAATAGGTACAAGACGTCTCTGAAAGTTGTTCATAATAATTCTCAAAAAATGTTGTTTTTCCCTATATTACTGGTATTTTAAAAAACTTAAATTTCATAATATAAAAATGCTAAAACTTGCACAAGCTAAGATTTTGGTGTAAACATTGGCTGAATTCAAATACAAAACAAAATTTGTATGAAAGGTTTATTACCTTTGTAAAGCCAGTACACATGAAAATGTTCCACACGTCATGCACATCCTGTTCGCTTAGACCGTGCTTCTTGACAGCATTTGTGAGATAAGTATGGCAGGATGCAGCTCTATCCTTTCCTGTAATCAGCTTATAGGCATAATCATCACATCGTGTACCTAGAAAGAGCATACAATTAGCTATAAATATCTAAAAGGTTTTCAGAAGCGAGAATTCTCCACAACATATTGCGACATACCAATTACATCATGAACACCAGCACCATCCTCATCAAAGCCATATTTGATGGAATCTGCCACTACCGTTGCCATTGGTCTGAGGTATGGCAGGTTACTCCAGAGTCTGTCATACACTGTCAGGTGGGTTGAGTGCAGCTGCCGAGTCTTCCCTGTGAATAATCATTCAAATTAAGCATTGTTGTAGCTGTTAAAAGTAAATTTGTTTCAATACTTATGACACTGCTTGTCAATACAGAATTAACATACTCTTAACAAACTAAAGAACATCATCTATAGTACATAACATTGCATGAAAATGAACATCATAAGACAATTCCTTTCTTGGAAGTGTTGCAAACAGTGTTGTTGTAATAAATTAAATTTAAAGGGAGTTGATTTGTGACACTAAACAATAAAAAAGCATAAAGCTCACTGTAGAAATAGAAAAAGATGAATATTTACCATTTTTGGATCTAAAAAAATCAGAAATAAAAACAGAATAAACTTTGGCATTTACAGAAAACCAACACAGACAGACAACTACATAAAAGCTAATGGCTACAACCCAAGATCCCACAAACAGGCAATCTTTAATAGTTTAGCACACAGACTGGTCAACATCCCTCTCACAGCAGAAGAATACAAAACAGAATACAACAAAATTACTGAAATAGCACAAAAAAATGACTTTCCCAAATCATTAGTAGACAAAAAAGTGAACTTAGCAAAAAAGAAGAAGCTAATAAAGGAAACCACAACCCTCTCAGCTACAGAAACTAATATGATTTTCAAAAAATTCACTTACCATCCATGGGCCTTTGATAAATTCAAAAAAGTCTTCAAAAAACAAAACATTCAACTAGCACCAGTCAACCATTTCTCATTAAAAAACCTAATTTGCTCAAACATCAAAGATGCCATTCCATCTAAGAAAAAATCTGGTATATATCAAATTGAATGCAGTGACTGTAGTCAAATTTATATTGGAAAAACCAAAAGAAATTTAGAAACAAGAGCAAAGGAACACTTTAGAAACATAAAATATAAACAATTAGAAAAATCAGCAGTTGCCACACATTTTTGGGAAAAAAACCACAACATATATCCAGAACCAAAATTACTAAAACATACATCAGGAAAACAAGAACTATCCACATGGGAACAAATCTTCATTTCAAAAAATAGGAACAAAGTATTCAATTTCGACATCCCCCAGAAAGATTTGTTCAGCAAGTTCCTCGAACCACCACCAGAGGAGACCTATGACAAAATATCGCCAGCTACACCAATGAGAACCAGTCGATGGCCAGTTGACGATGGAGGCAAAGTCTCTGAAATATGTTCCGGAAAAATTTAAAAGAAAGTGTTGTTTAGTGTCATTAATAGACTCCCTTTAAATTTAAACATAGGACAAATAATGGATAAGGAATCAAAACCAAAAATGCATCTGTATACATGTTATGGTGTACAAGTGTATAGGTTCCTTATAGTTTTTAACACTGACAAAATTTGGCAGAGTTAAATTTTGACACAAACTGAAAATTACTGTTTAGCTAGGTATTCGAAATTCTACTCCATTTCACACTATTTGTTATTTAATTATATGTAATGCTTAAAAACACTTGCAAGACCATCTATATCTTTACCAATGATAACACAGGTCTAGAAAACTGCCAACATTAGAATAATCACAATTTGCACAGCCTCACAAAAAAATGGTGAGTTTATGTATTTAGATGAGTAGAGTCAGATTGAAAAATCAATGCCATAGCCAGGATTTGAACCACGGATCTCCCACTCTCCATGCGGTTGCTCTAAACCTCTGAGCTACTATGGCCAACGTGCTGTCATGACACTAAATTCTCCAACTGACTCGTATGTTTCCTGGTAGACCACTAGCGGTTCTCATATGCTAGGGGCTGCGCCGTGGTTCAGTGGTTAGACCACTTGGCTCTCACCAAGGCGGCCCAGGTTCGATCCCAGGCAACCGCAAAGTGAGATTCGTGTTGGACAACATGGCGCTGGGGCAGGTTTTCTCCAGGATCTCCGGTTTCCCCCGCCATCTCATTCCACCGGTGCTCCATCTTCATCTCATGTATCATCAGTGTCACTGCCTGCGGTGCCTTATGTAGTAAAAGTGGGAATTAAACACTACACATTTCATTTCATATATGCTATTAGACACACACCTTTTTTGGCGACTTACCGTGCTGTAAGTACTTAAGTCCCAGGCTTCATAGTTAAACCACTACGTTTTTATTTTGGGTAAATTGCTGGAAATAATCATTTGTTCTACGCTAGCCGTGTGTAGACTAAGGTTTGAATGAGTAGAGCCAGACTGAAAAATTCTATGCCATAGCCGGGATTTGAACCATGTATCTCCTGCTCTCCATGCAGTTGCTCTAATCATCTGAGCTACTATGACCAACATGCCGACATGACATTAAATTCTCCAACTGACTCATGTTTCTGGACCTATGTTCATTAAAGATTTTTTATCCTCTATATGCAAGAAATATTTTCCTAAAGTTTTGACATAATTTTTTGTTACACCCTGTACAAATATTAAGACAAGGTAAGTATGACATAGGACAAGTTAACACAACATATCATCAGGTGGCCATTAGTATCACCAGAGAAAGGAAGATGGTATTATCCTCCATGGTATAGGGGTAACATGCTAATTACTGGTTCTTGAGGTCATGGGTTCAAATGCAGCGAAGGGCAATGAATTTTCAGCCGTACAAACCCATGGCATGATTTCTTTCAAAAGGGAAGTAAAGCCAGTGGTCCTGTGTTGTAGATTTATGCCTGTATAGCTTAAGCCTATATAAGAAGGCCTCTGAGCAAAATTAAAGTATTTCATGCTCAATATAGAATGGAATACTACGATCCATAGTTTTAAAGAGTGTTCATAAATAAAACTCTATTTACCATTTATAAAGTCAATAAATGATAACTAACTGTTCTAACATATATAAGTCATGTACAGACAAACTATGAAACATAGAATCAGAACTGAAACATTCAATGTCATAGCCGGGATCTGAACCACAGATCTTCTGCTGAAAGCTAGCCATGGCACAGAATTTTTTAGTTCCAATTCTAACTTTCATTCTAAACTTTATTACAGGTTCCAGTGATTGGAACACCTTCTCACCTGTATAAAATCTCTCTTCCTTTGGATTTTGAAGATTCCAAAAATTAACATCACCAACCTGAAAAATTAAACAAAAATTTTAGTTAATTGATGGAAATTAATCATTTCTTCACACTAGCCATATATAGGCTAAGAGTTTTGATAGAGTCAACATGAAAAATTCAATGTCACGGCCGGGATTTGAACCACGGATCTCCTGGTTTCCGTCCAGTCGCTCTTACGCATTGAGCTACCTTGGCCAACTTGCCATCATTAAACTAAATTCTCCATTTGACTCGTATATTTACCCGGTAAACCACTAGGGGCTCTCGCATTCAAGATACACCATTTGTGGCAACTTACTATCGTACGTGCTTAAGTACCAGGCTTCATCATTTAACTCTTATTATTTTAGTTGACTTACTTGACTTATTTCCTGTTATTCCTAAGTGGAACATAGGGCAGCAGTAAAGTTCCTCCAGCGTACTCTGTTTCCAGCCAGCCATTTTACTTCTTTCCAGCTTTTCCCTCCTTCCTTGGCTTCTTCCTCTACTGATCGCTTCCATGTCTTCTTAGGTCGTCCCCTCTTTCTTACTCCTTGAGGATTCCAATCTAATGCAGTCTTCTCAACGGCTCCATCTGGTTTTCTCAACATATGGCCTATCCAGTTCCACTTTCTTTGTTTTATTTGGCAGTATATTGGGGTTTGGTTGGTTTTTCCCCACAGTTCTTCATTTGATATTATTTCCGGCCATCTTAAGCTTAAAATACGCCTCAAGCATCTGTTTACAAAGACCTGCATCTTCTTGTTTGTTACATCCGTGACTTTCCATGTTTCACAACCATAGAGGAGGACTGATTTTACATTGGTGTTGAACAACCTAAGTTTTGTCTTCAAAGAGATGTTATTATTTTTCCATATGGGGTATAGCTGCACAAATGCTCCGTTTGCTAGTCGTGTCCGTCTTTTCATATCTTCTTCTGCTCCTCCTACTTTTGTAACCATACTTCCTAAGTATAGGAAAGTATTCACTTCTTCAATTTCTACACCATTTACTTCTAATTTATTTTGATGGTTACAATTTATCCTCATCTGTTTTGTTATTATTTTAGTTAATTGATGGAAATTAATCATTTCTTCATACTAGCCATATATAGGATAAGGTTTTTGATAGAATCAACATGAAAAATTCAATGCCACGGCTGGGATTAATTTCCATCAATTAACTACATATTTTCTGTGAAGATTTGCTTTTTCATTTAATATATATTGCAATATACAGAGTGCATCAGAAAAATGTATACAAACTTTGAACCGTCATAGAAACTGTATTTCTCGTGCTACAAGGTTCAATTTCTGGGAGAAAGTAATATTATCTTATAATTCCTTTCCTGGAAGTGTTGAAAACAATGTTGTTGTAATAAATTAAATTTGAAGGGAGTCAATTAATGACACTAAACATCCCCCAGAAAGATTTGTTCAGCAAATATAGAATAAAAAGAAGTATTTCAGAAAGTGGAGTGCCATTGTTACTAAAATTAGGCAAGTGAGACAACCTTGTATATACTTTTCTCCACTTACAAGTTTTTTGATGAAGACTAGTTTCTGGGGACTTCTCCCCTATCGTCAGTTCTGTGGTTGACTGATGATGCATCCGGTGTCTGCATCTGGCTTGTTGTCGTGCTGCCATCTAATGTCCTGGTAAGTTTGATGACGTCATCTACCGCGGGAATTTCAAAATTCATCAAGAGGTCCTGTTTCTTCGTAATAAATATGTTTTCCCAAATCTGTAGTTCCAGAGGTTTCTTTGCCTGTTTGATCAGTTCTATTTCTTGTTTTATGTTGTGATTCTCAGACCAAAAGTGATGTGCTACGGCCAACTTGTCCATTTGTTTGAATTTAATATTTCTGAAGTGTTCTTTCATTCTTAAGGAACATTACTACGTTAAAAAAACTAGAAAACCCAAACACCAGATATGGAAAATTTACATTTCATCCAAAATACTTCAAAAAATTTGAAAAGATATTTAAGAGCTTCAACATAAAATTAGCCCCTCAGAACAAACACAACATTCGCAACTTACTAAACCACCCTCTAAAAAATAGCACACCGAAAACTCAATTATCAGGCATTTATCAAATGAGCTGCCAGGATTGTGACAAGATATACATTGGTAAGATCAAAAGGAATCTAGGAACAAGAATGAAAGAACACTTCAGAAATATTAAACTCAAATAAATGGACAAGTCGGCCATAGCACATCACTTTTGGTCTGAGAATCACAACATAAAACAAGAAATAGAACTGATCAAACAGGTAAAGAAACCTCTGGAACTACAGATTTGGGAAAACATATTTATTACGAAGAAACAGGACCTCTTAATGAATTTTGAAATTCCCGCGGTAGATGACGTCATCAAACTTACCAGGACATTAGATGGCAGCACGACACCAAGCCAGATGCAGACACCGGATGCATCATCAGTCAACCACAGAACTGACGATAGGGGAGAAGTCCCCAGAAACTAGTCTTCATCAAAAAACTTGTAAGTGGAGAAAAGTATATACAAGGTTGACTCACTTGCCTAATTTTAGTAATTTGTTCAGCAAGTTCCTCGAACTGGCACCAGAGGAGACCTATGACAAAATATTGCCAGCTACACCACTGAAAACCAGTCATTGTCCAGTTGACAACGGAGGAAAATAGTCACCGAAACATGTTGCGGGAAATTTAAAAGTAAGTGTTGTTTAGTGTCATTAATCGACTCCCTTTAAATTTAATATTATCTTTCTTCAATAGGAGGCAGCAGAATTGTTATTCTAGTTACTCAACCCAGTTAGTGCAAGGAAGTTACTGTATATGGCAGACATATGTTTAAGCTTTATTATCCTCCATGCTCTCCAGACCTTACACCGCTGGATTTCTTTTTATGGGACTCAGTAAACGTAAGTCAGGTAGCCTAGACACACTTAGAATGAGATTCAAGTGGTGTGCACAGAAATACCATTGGACACATAGATACGATGTATGGAAGTAATGGTGACTCATACTCAACAATGTGTTGATGCTGAAGGCCGCCATTTTGAACAGTGATCACATTTCCATCAGAAAGTGCATTTATGTTTCTAATTGGACTTTAAGATTTCCGTTTCCAGCAACTGAACCTTATATACTGAACCAAATTTTTTATGAAGGTTCAAAGTGTATATACATTTTTGTGATGCACCCTGTATATTAAATAAAATTTTAAAACTTTTAATTACCATGGCATTTGTTGAATACAAATTAGTAATAAAAATGAAAGAGGTATGTTACCTGAGAACCTTCA
Source organism: Mantis religiosa (assembly GCA_030765055.1). Classification (NCBI taxonomy): domain Eukaryota; kingdom Metazoa; phylum Arthropoda; class Insecta; order Mantodea; family Mantidae; genus Mantis; species Mantis religiosa. The sequence continues at coordinate 38,906,111 of CM060960.1, forward strand.
ATCACAGTTATTCTGCAGAGGTCACCACGCTTCATAGTCCATGTGTCAGCAGACTTCTTGGGTACAGTCAACTGCAGAACACGTTCACCAAGAAGAGCTTCATGACGTAATGTGTCATAGAGAGACTTATCAACACAAGCTGCCTTAGGTGAGTTGTAACATATATTCACTTGTCGCTTGGGGAACACTCTGGGTCTATCACCCCTTCCACACCAACCACCTTCTGTCATTTCTGATTTCTGGAAGAAAAGGAAATAACAATCTCAGTAAAAACTGCTTAAATAATTTACAAAGGATAATAATGCAGGTAATTGTTCTTGTGGACGAAGCACAGCAAGCTTTTACGAGAAGGGAAATTACTTTCACGCCCCACTTTTGGTGCCAAACATTACCAGACTTCAACAACCCAGTTGTCAGTCCAACAGTTTTACAGCACTTTCTTATTTTTTAGTTCCTACTTGAATTACGTGTGTTTGGAGGAATTTAGTAATAGTATGTCCAAATTAATTAATAAAACTATTTGCAGTCGGTTTTTCACACTCTGTCACTTACATTCTTATTTTTTGAGGGACTAGTTTCGGGAGCTCTTCCATTTTCAGTCTCAAAGGCCTGACTGTTTCCTTTGAGGTTGAAAATGAAAGCAAAAGGTTCCAAAACTAGAAGAGAATAACATCACGCAGCATTTGAGAACACCATGCGGAAGAAGAACGCCGGGAAGAAGAAGGGGAACGCCGAGACGAAGCAACCCAGCCGGGGAGCCAAGCAGCAGCCACCGCAGCCTTCTTCTGCCAGCACTTCCCCTGCTAGCTCGCGGGCGTAGTGTCCCACTTCTCTGCCATTACAGGCAGCAGAGGGGGAGCCGCCCGCCGAGCCCACGGGAAAGTACTGGGCCAGCGCCGAGCCTGCTCCAGTCACCGTCCCACCGTCCAGTCCGCCGAAGCTACGTCTGGCCAACGAGTCCACTCGGCCAGTACTGCCAGACTCAACGCAGCACGAAGCACCTGCAGCTCCTGTGGCAGCAGCTCGTCCCAGCCAGCACACTCCACACACCGCTGCACCATGTCCGCCCAAGCAGGCCACATACGCCAAGGCCCTCACCACTCCTCCAGCCGCCGGTCCAGTCCGACTCCCACCCAGGAGCCCACCGCAGTCATCGCCCTAGGCCAAGCAGCCGCATACGCAGCAGTAACTCGTGGGGCACCACGAGACTTGCCCACACGCTTTATCCTCGCCGCCGCACAGCAACACTGGCCTTCCACGCTTAGGGCCTCCAGGATCTCCACCCACCACGGACCCTCCAACCTGGTCCGTCTCCAGCTCGCCGACGCCACCGACCTCGAAGCTGCCTTGAGGACGGGCCTGCCCTTATTAGGGCGGTGTCTCAGAATCGAGGCTAGTAGAGCGTGTAGACACACTCCATGTCGGCGATGCTGCGGCTACGGCCACGACGCCACCTCCTGCGCTGCACCTCCCAGGTGTCACTACTGCGGAGCACCGAGTCTGACGTCACAGTGCACCAGTCATGACCTCCGCTATCGACGCCGGTACTGCGCCACCTGCGATGGCTTTGGCCACTTCACGGGCCAGGCGCAATGCCCCCTCTACCCGCGCCGATTCACGACAGCGACGCCTCGGGCGACATAACCAACACCTGCACCACCAGCTGCCGCCGCCGCACCCAGCGAGGACTTGAGGACCATTCTACTGAGTCTACAACAAGAGGTGCAGAACATCAGCAAACGCCTCGCCTCGCTTGAGACCTCGACCGCCACATCCGCCCTCGCCGATAGCCTACAAAACCTGCACACCGAGGTCCGTAACATCACGCCAAGACTTACTTCACTTCAAGATTCCACCATGACTGCAATTGCTAAGAACCACCGTGACACACAGGATCAACTAGCTACAATAGCTCCCAACCTCACCGCAATAGACGAATCCCTAAAGAAGACTACAATCGAATCACACCACTCCATACAGGACGGAATCAACAACATTGCACAAAAACTAGACAAACACCTCGAACTCAACGCCGCCTGCGACAACACACTGCATCGCGTCGAGGAATACCACAAGATGCTGGACGAGTCTCTCGACCTCATCTTCATCGAGCTCCAATCCCAACCGACGCAACAACGCTCCACCGCCAACGTACCGGTACCGGAACGCCCTCCAGGCCCGGACCCACCAAAAAATTCCGCTAATCTTTATACCAGACAATGCCTTCAACTCCGCCACTGAATTCCCAGTTTGGCTTCCAGGGCGCAAGCCATGCCTGCCATCCTGGCCTTATGCTTTACGCCACGCAGCAGGACTCTTGCTGCTTAACACCATTCGTCAATTCCCAGAGTGCTAACGCGGGATCTGCTAAATATCTCCAATAAATGTCCCTCGCCTAACCCCGCTTCCACACAGGAGGCGAAGTTCCTTGTTTTTGTTTTAATAAAATTTAGAGAGAGAGAGAGAGAGAGAGAGAGAGAGAGAGAGAGAGAGAGAGAGAGAGAGAGAGAGAGAGAGAAAATAACAATAGAAGAGAAAAATGAAATCTATTCAGCAATGAAATCCCAAAACCAGGAATACGACGCTCCATTAGAAGTGAAGTATTGGCGGCACCCCACGGAAACTGCAATCATCCACAAAATTGAAAAACACGCTCTCTACAAGACCAGCATATAGACGACAGTAAAACCTGAGGAAAGGTAGGAGCGGCAGCTATCATTTACACAAATGGAGAAATAACTCATAGATTTAAGTTTAAATTGGGTGAAAATTGCACAAATAACCAGGCAGAGCAAATCGCTATATTGAAAATCTTAGAAAAACTGAAAGAACTACAGGATATTGAAGAAAACAGGAAAAGAGTAGCAATATACACTGACAGCCAAATAACTCTAGATTCATTGAAGAATAAATTGAAACATCCCAGATTAACAGAATCTATCAGAAGCAAAATAATGAATTGACAGAACAAAAATGGATACTCCACTTTAACTGGGTCCGAGGACATGCGGGGATGGAAGGGAATGAATTAGCCAATCGATTAGCAAGGGAAGCAGCTACAGAGGAAGGAGAAGCAGTGTACCAGAAAATATTCAAGGACGTAATTACTACAAGAATGAAGGAAGATGGAATCAGGAGGTGGCAAATAGAATGGGACAAAACATCCAGAGGAGCGACAACGAAAGAATTCTTCCCAAGCATCATCGAGCGTGTCAAGAGCAATATAAGAATTACGCCAAATTTCACTTGTATAACATCTGGACACGGCAATATACGAAGTTACCTGCACAGATTTAAACTCATGGACGAATCAATTTGTCCATGTAATACAGGAGAACAGACTGTGGATCATCTCTTGTTTCACTGTCCTATCCTCAGCAAACAAAGGAAGGTTCTTGCAGCAGCCATAATTCACCACGGCCGGAAATGGCTGACTACAAAGAAGGATCTCACAAGAAGATTCATAAAACAGTTCAGCAGATTTGTAAATGCAATAGACTTAAAAAAATTAATAATAATAATAATAATAATAATAATAATAATAATAATAATAATAATAATAATAATAATAATAATAATAATAATAATAATAATAATAATAATAATAATAATAATAATAATAATGATAATGATAATGATAATGATAATGATAATGATAATGATAATGATAATGATAATGATAATGATAATGATAATGATAATGATAATGATAATGATAATGATAATGATAATGATAATGATAATAATAATAATAATAATAATAATAATAATAATAATAATAATAATAATAATAATAATAATAATAATAATAATAATATAATAATAATAATAATAATAATAATAATAATAATAATAATAATAATAATAATAATAATAATAATAATAATAATAATAATAATAATAATAATAATAATAATAATAATAATAATAATAATAATAATAATAATAATAATAATAATAATAATAATAATAATAATAATAATAATAATAATAATAATAATAATAATAATAATAATAATAATAATAATAATAATAATAATAATAAACGACGTAAGAGATGAAATGTGAAAAATCTACTACAAATAGTTCTTTCAATCCTACTTGTATACTATACTTCTATTGGTGGAATGTGTTAACAGAGATGAATGTCTTTTATGTTTCAAACATGGTTAAATGACAAAATATCCCCTAAACATATCAAAGAAATTTCACACAGTTGAAGTTTTCTCTGCAGAGGGTTTATTTTTGTAGAAGGAGAAGCGTGAACTATGCAACAAAGATGACGCACATGTTGCTGTCATCCATACTTGAAGAGCAGCGAGATGTAGTTCGATTTCTATGGGCCACAGTGCATAAACCGAATGAAATTTACAGGGAAACGCGTGGCGTATATGGGGAGGATTGTTTGGACCGTAGCAATGTCTCCAGGTGGTGTGCATTCTTCCAAGCGAGCCGTGTGAACCTCAATGATTTGCCACGTCCCAGACGGCCTGTAATAGCCGGTACTCACCACAATGTCAGAGCCATTGAAGCGCCAACTTTGAACGACCGGTGAATGCAAATGTGAACCTCATCACAGCAGTTCAACATTTACTACGGTGCTGTGAACGATATCGTTCATGACACTCTGAAATTTCCTAAAGTTAGTGCTCTCTGGGTGCCTAAAAACCTGACAGACAACCACAAAGGTCAGCAAATGATGACAAGTTTGGATTGCCTAACGCGGTACACTGCAGAAGGGCATATCTTCCTGCAAGAAATTGTCACTGGTGAATTGTCGTGGGCGTGCCACTACACGTCAGAAACAAAGCACGCCTCGCTGGAGTGGAAATATACTGGTTCCCCAGTGAAGATACAATTCAAAGTTACTCAATCTGCTGGGAAAGTGCTTGTCACTGTGTTCTGGGATATGCATGGTGTTTTATTGGTGGACTTTGCTTAACATGGGGCCTCTGCAGCATACATAAAGACTTAAGCAAAATTGCATCTTGCCCTTCGTGACAAACACCATAATATTAATGCTTCATGACAACGCTCAGCCCCATGTTACTGCTTCTGTTCGTGAAAAAAATCAACCTATGTGGTTGGAAGGTTTCCAGGATCCACTATATTATCGCGAACGCATTGTTGAGGCGAGTCGAGGTGAGGCGGCGCGACCGACTAATTCAAAGAGACGGACAGTGTAGTGCAGAGATAAAAGCTCGCCGAAACGGTGGGGGGGGGGGGAAGGAGGCGTATTTCTGGAGACTTCGTCTATCTTCTAGCGCCGTCTTGATTGTTTTAGAACATTCCAGATAGTGAGTAAGCTATAAAAAAGGAAGCCGCAGCTCGTCAAGGGGAACAGTTGTTAATTGAACTTGTGTGCGCGAGCAGCTGTGTGAATTTTGTTTGTGGTCGATGACCTTGCAAGTTGTATTGTGTATGTGACGTAATTCTGTTACTGCCAGGTTGACTAAAGTGTGTTTCCTCGAAAATATAGAGCAACTTTTGGTGTTTGTAACCTGGACTTTTAATTTTACGAACCCACAAAGTCACAATATAGTCCGGATCTTGCATCATTGGACTTTCATCTGTTTGGCCCCATGAGGAAATCCCTGGCCAGCCAACGCTTCGCAACAGATGCGGAAGTGAAATCAGCAGTCCGTACGCTAACCAAACGGACTTCTACGAACACGGCATATTGAAACTTGTATCACAATGGGAGTAATGTGTTGAGAAACTTGGCGACTGCCCCCCTTCTTTCTCCCCATTTATACACCGCCTATAACTGCAATGGTCATATCGGCGGTCGACTTTCGTCTGGAAGTGAGGCAGTCTTTATCGTCAGGCTCTACCAACAGATGTTTACATTCCAGAAAGATAACACTATTACTCGACAAAGTGTTGTGGCGTATTGACGTTTAAGTGACTAGCGCTGTGATTGTCTTTTATCGGACCTTATCTGGTCGATTAGAAGTGTGAAATATTAGTAAGTTGACGTACAGTAAATTACGAAACACAAATAGAGCGATTGGAAGCTGCGTGTGTCTATATGATATTGTAACTTTGTGGGTTCGTGAAATTAAAAGTCCAATTGCACAAACTCAAAATGATGTTTATTTCCACCGAATTACAGTTGCAACACTTGACAATTACACAGAATTACGTAGCGAACACAATTACAATTCACCAGTTCGTCTGTCACAGGTCCACTCTGCACTCGTAATCACGCACAACTCCTCCGATGCACGTACACAGTCTTCCGGTCCGTTCCCTCACTGGGCGCTCCTCACGGCTGCTCGCCAAGAACTCAACTGACCAAGCCAAGAGCCAAGAGCAGGTGCAGGTCGCCCGGGTTCCCCCGGGCGGAGGGTTACACGCCACGGTACCTATCCGCTGTGCGGATTTACCCTGCGGTAAAATATATGTAAGTTATTGCGCAAGCTTGCGTGTCGTTTAGTTAGACGGCGCAGTTGGCCTCTACTGATGCTTCTGGTGCCGGGATATTCCCCCAAGGGGAACAGTGCCCGTTCCACCCTGCTTTTGCGGTCGCTAGCGAGCCGACAAGCCGTGGTGGAACCAGTAGCGAGAGGCCAGATGGAAATTGGGTTGATGGTGTTGGTATTTCCAGGTCGTGCGCGCGTCCCGGGGCACGACTGCAGGTGTTAATCTGCCAGCCGCGGCGAGGGAGCGAGGTGACCTGGCGGTGATTGTTAGGGGTGGGAGGAGAGGCAGACTCTACCACCCAAGGGCGTCCTTGGGTAGGCGATAGCTCCTCCGTCTCCTGGGGAGACGGTGGTCGTATTGACCAAGTGTGTTCACCAGCTGGTTAGGGTGGGGAGTGATCTTGGCATACAACGTGCGTGTTCGTTCGCGAACGACCTCTACGACGTATGGTATGCCAGACTGGGTGTGCAGGAAGTGAGATGGGAACCGTAGATCATCCTTAAGGCCCTGTTCTGCACGGCTTGCAGCCTGCGGAGGGTGGTATGAGCCACCGAACCCCAGACCTCGCATCCGTACAGGATCAGAGGCGGGATGATCGCACGGTATGTCCGCAGTTTGAGGCGGATGGGCATTGTGGATCTGAAGATCGGGTAGAGTTGCCTGAGTGCAGCGTGGCCGAGGCCTGCCTTTGCCCTGACGTGTGGAGTGAAGGTGAGGCCGCGGTCCAGTTGGATTCCCAGGTATTTGGCGGTTCGAACCCAGGGGATTCTTCTCCGCCTTAACCGCAGGTCACCTTCTGGGCGCCAGCTACGGGTCTTAGCCAGCATTAGAGCCGAGCTCTTCTGCGGGCTAATGGCCATCCTCCACTTCTCACTCCACCTGCCATTGCGTGGAGCTGACGCTGTAGAGGGGGGAGATAGTAGCGGACGTTCTTGTTCTGCGCCAATATGAGGACGTCGTCGGCACACTGACACAAAACAGTGCGCGGTTCCGTGGGTAGGTGAGACATGTAGGCGGCGAAGAGTAGCGGGAACAGGGGACACTGCCTTGCGGGACTGACTAGCCAACTACAGGCCTTATATAGGGAAGATCGCCGTTTCTGGAAGGTTCGCGGCGCGCACAATTATCCCGAGGTTTCGAGACGTCTGGTGAGAGGGGGAAGAGACGGTACAGGGCTCTCCTAATCATCCCCTCAGTTAGTAACACGAGACAAATGGGTAGGCGTGGTCTGAACGCTTCCCGTCTGGCCCTACTGCCGGCCGGTTCTATAGGGAGTTCCGACGTTCACGTGACAATGTTTTCTCACGCCTGCCGATGTATGACACATTGCTGCCCAGAAGACATGATTATATCTGAACAGAGTGTACATACACTAGACTCACCGTGTATGTGCGGTAAGCTGAGGTAAGCATCTCTGTGTTGCGAATTTTTTTCCCCATACGCCTTCTCGCTTTACCATGTAGTACAGTCCATGTGCAGTATACTCTACCTATGGAAAAACGCACACGTCTCCGGCCTTTAGTGATTAAAGATTCGAGAAGTTGTACTCAAAAGTTTCGATTCTTGAAATCACTCTGCTTATCCCTATACAGTCTGATTTTTAAAAGATACATGAAGGTCATCAAGCAAGGGACACGAAGAGTAAGAAGGGAAGGTCGTTGCTATGGCAACGTAAACAAATGTTGCTAGATTGGTTACACTGGTGAATCACATACTCTGATAGCTCGAATCCTTGTTTATGTTTCAAGTGTTGAGAGGATAAAGAAAGGGGATATCTGCATTACTTCCTGTCTGCTGTTGGGCAACATTGCGGAACCTCACGTGGAGAAACAGATGACCTTCAGTATCTTCTTTTAATAATCAGACTGTAGTATGATTCACTGAAATCATACCTGATGCGTTTACGCACCCTTCTGCGCATCACGTGGTTTTGTGTCCAGCATACTATAGCTAAGAAGAATAAACTCTTTAAAAAGCATTATAAATAACTATTGCATTAGTTTTACGAATGATGCATGTGAAATGCAGTATATCGAAAATAAGTAGTTGCTGTGGGTTGATTTAACATTATTAAAGTGTCAACTACACGCAAAATGCTAAATGGAGACATTAATATAAATGAAGATAATGAGGTTAGTAATGGAAGAGCAATAGAAGAAGAGAAAGAACTGGTAGATACTACCCCAACTATAGAAGTTAAGGATATTATACATACCATCAATAATAACAGAGCACCTGGAATTGATAATATACAAGCAGAAATACTAAAAAACGGAGGCCATAGGGTGGCGGAAACAATACATAAATTATTGCAAAATATATGGAGACAAGAGAAAATCCCTGAAGAGTGGAAGATTGGCCTAATATGTCCAATATATAAATAGGGTGACCCATTAATATGCGAAAATTACAGAGGTATTACACTTTTATCAATAGTGTATAAAATACTCTCCAAAATCCTATACCTAAGACCAGGGGCGGCTTCTCAATGGGGTAGCATGTTTGCGCTACAACCAAAATGCCGGGTCTCCCTTTAATGCTAGGGCATGTTACACTTGGCGTACAGTTCGACCTTGTCTAGTGCAGTGGCCCTCAGCGCGCTGTATTGTTTGCAGGTGCCAAGTAGTTCACTCTCAGTTGCAAACCACTGTTATACAATGGGGAGGTTTAGGGTAGGATGAACCTAGGGCGTGCCCAGGCAAGTAGGGGGGAAGGGCGGGGCTTATGGCTGCATAAGGTTGCTTAACCTAGCAGCCAGAGAATAGTGAATGCCAAGCCTTCTCCTTCTGTTTGCAGCGCCACCTATTATTCTCATATTAAATGTTCGCATCGGTCAAATATTACCACAGATTACTATTACCTACCAGAGCATAGCCACATGTTTTGTGCCGTGTTTTGTTAACTGTGTCGTGCTTTGAGTAGTGAATAAGAGTGATTTAATTAAATACAAGTATATTGTGTTATAAAAGGAGAAACAATGAATTCCATAAAGGGTCTATTAGCACATCCTTTTAAAAAATGAGCTTAGAAGAAAAAACCGAAAATAAGCGACTTGGAAGTCCCACGCCAAATATAAAAATCACATAGGTAGTCAAAACAAAAACAAGATATTTGAACAGGAACTTTAACAACAATGTATATGAGAAATATAATTTGGTGTGTGGTTGTAATATCAAAAATAGCCTGTTTTGCTTTCCTTGCGTTCTCTTTGGCGGTGAAGATCCGTGGACAAAACATGGCATGAATGCTTTGCAGCATCTTCATGATCGCGCTAAAAACACGTAACTTAAAAGCTGCACATGAAAAACACAGTTTTGCTATGCTTGGCAATGTAAATATAGCAAAGTAGATGAAATGTGTAGTGTTTAACGTCCACTTTTACTACATATGGCACCGCAGGCGATGGCACTGATGATACATGAGATGAAGATGGAGCACCAGTGGAATGAGATGGCGGGGGAAACCGGAGATCCCGGAGAAAAGCCGCCCTAGCTCCGTGTTGTCCATCACAAATCTCACTTTGCAAAGCAGATGGACAGTGCATATCGGAGAACAATTGAAGAACACAGCCAGAAAGTGGCTCAAAATAGGTATGTTTTAAACATTATTGTTAACTGCATTAGGTTTTGTGGAACCTTTGAGTTAGCTCTACGAGGACACAATTATTCAGCTACGTCAAGCAATCCTAGTATTTTTCGAGGACTGATAAACTTCAGTGCAAAGCTAGATGGTGTTCTGAAAAACCTATCTGGAGAATGCTGCAGTGTTTAAGGAGACCTCCAAGACAATCCAGAACGAAATCTTGCAATGTACACTTGAAGTCTGCCATGAAGAGATATCAAGTCCATTTTTAGCTGCATAAATAGAAGAGTGTTATGCTCTAGAGTGTTTCTGAAATACGCATGTTGTGTTATATGCTGTGAATTACCGTTAACTTGTGTATACAGCAGTCTATAGTGGTAGGCTTAAACAACCGTTTGTTACTTTAAAAAAATTAATTGCATGGATCAATTTGTGAACCACCGATTTTCAGAGCCACCAGCCGCCCCTGCCTAAGACTGTTACCATTCTCAGAGAAGCTCATAGGTAATTATCAAGCAGGGCTTAGACAAGGAAAATCAACAATTAATCAGCTTTTCCTATTAAGACAATTCCTGGAAAAAGCCAAGGAATACAAACTTGAAACCCATCATCTGTTTATCGACTTCAGCTTGGCATATGACAGTGTAAATAGACTGGAGCTGAATGAAGCCCTTAAAGAATTCAAAATACCTGGAAAACTAATAAATTTAATTAGAGCCGCAATGAATAATAGTGTGTGCCAAGTAAAGGTCCTCTCAGAGCTATCAGAACCATCTGAAACCACCAAAGGAGCAAGACAAGGAGACTCACTCTCATGTTTATTATTTAATCTAGACTGGAGAAAGTTATTAGGGATGCTGGCATCCAAACAAGAGGTACAATTACTGGCATATGCAGGCGGTATAGATATAATCAGCAGAACAGAAAAGGACATGGTAAGGACATTTATAAACTTAGAACAGGCAGCAACTAAGACGGGTCTAAAAATAAATGAAGGGAAAACAAAGTATATGGTGACTAATGTCAAGAAGAAAATTAAAGAGCCAGAAAAATATATCCATATTGTGACCTTGTGGGTTCCTGAAATTAAAAGTCCAATTACACAAACTCAAAATGTTCTTTATTTCCACTGACTTACAGTTGAACACTTGCCAATTACACAGAATTACGTAGTGCACACAATTACGGTTAACCAGTTCGTCCGTTACACTTCCCTTTTGCTCTCGCAATTACGGGCACTCCTCCGATACACATACACAGTCTTCTCGTCCGTACACTAGCACGGCGCTGCTTCGCTGCTCGCCAAGAACTGATTGTCCTCACTCATTGCAGCCCTTTTTATAGGAATATCACTGTTTTCTAGAAGTCTCTGGTTTCAGTGAATCACCGCGAAGATTCCAGAGGACAGGGGAAGGGGAAAGAGGCGGCCAGCGACAAGTGACACTTCCCTAATCAACCCCTCAGTTAGTGACTGAGATAGATGAGTGGGTGTGGCCCGTATGCCTCAGGTCCCATCTCAGCTGTCGTTGGTCTGGCTTTCCGATAATTGGGTGACAATATTCTTAACTATAAATTTGAAAGAGTGAATAGATTCACATATCTAGGGTCTCTTGTGAATGAAAGTAATGATATGAAAGAGGAAATTAGCCAAAGAATTACGAAATGGCAATGGGGCATATTTTAATCTAATAAAACACTTTAAATCAAAACTCTTAACACATAAAACAAAAATTGGAATTTATAAAACATTAATAAAACCGGTGCTGATGTATGGATGTGAAACATGGGTCACTACAAAAGAGGATATGGAAAGACTGAACATTTTTTAAAGGAAGATACTGAGAAGAATTTATGGCCCAATTAAGGAGAAAGGGGAATGGCGAATCAGATATAACGATGAATTATATAAAATATATAAAGACCCCAATATTGTAAAATCAGTTAAAATAGCAAGGTTAAGATGGGCAGGGCATGTCCAAAGACTGGATGGAGAGGACATAATTAGGAGAGTTTAGCCTAGAGGTTCTACTCCCATTAGTCCTGAACCCGTAGGAACTGGACCCGGGCCTCCTTCGACCAGGGAGTTATCCGAGCTGTCCCAAAGGGCGCTCGGCGTCCTCCGTGGGGCTTTCCATGGGACAAGACCTAGAGACTAACAAGCCCCCCCATCTGGTCCTATGGACTCAAGACGGGATGGAAGTGGATACGCCACTTACGCGCGTCAACACTCAAGGTGAAGACTACCGAAAAACCTCGGTGGGGCCACCTGGTGATCTAGCAACCTCCTACTAGCTTTGCAGGCTAGTACCCGGGAGAATTAATGGCTTCCCTCAACCCCGTCCGAAGACGTACCCGATTCCCACGGGTTTCGGGAACACACTGCCCCCTCGAGTCCATCCCAATCCGAACAACTCCCGAAGGAGGGGCTCGGCTGTTCGGCCCGAGGTTCCTCTAGTAACGTCAGAGGTACCACGAGTGCTAAGGGTCCGCAGCGCCCGCACTTTGGCAGCTGAAAGGGACGGATCCCTTCCCCTACGGGGAATTAGGAGAGTATTGGAGTGTAAACTGTACGGTGCATGGAGAGTAGGGAGGCCAAACTTGAGACGGATGGATGGATGGATGGATGGATGGATGGATGTAGTATTGGAGGATGTGAAAAGGCTGGAAATAAAAAATTGATGGATGGTAGCCAGAAGAAGGGATGTCTGGAGGAGGATCCTGAGGGAAGCCGAGGCCCACTCTGGGCTGTAGTGCTAGAAATGATGATGACACGCAAAATGCAAAAAACCTGCGGTCTGAACCACCTGCGATACTTTTCGGAAGTATCCTACATACCACAGGGGCTACACAACCCTATTGCGTATAATGTAAACAAGGCGCTGAGCCTTACAGGGCTTCCAAAAATAAACTTTGATTCCTGGACTTGCTTCTTGCTTTCAGTACACGACAACCGCGTCATTCTCCGCAAAGCAGAACGTTGGGTCAGATTACACGGGCCCGCGATCGCTCCTCTCCCCACCATACTCTTATCTCGGGCTAGTTTAATCCTGCTGTAAACAAGGCGGAGCTAACTCAACTCACCACGTGTTAGACGCAACATGCACGCACGTACGTTTCGCAACACAAGCAGTATATATAGCAGCGCTAACTTCTATACAATAAATAAATAGAGTTGGGTTACACACTAACTTATTAAATCTATGAGTTGGTTCATTTCTGAAAAAAAAAAAAAAAACTATTAATGAACTTTACTGCGTATAGCACCTTTCGTAAAATCGTCGTATTTCTCCACGCCCTGTATGCATTTACGCGATTTCCCCGGTGTTCTTAGAGTTCCGGATGCTTGCTGTTCCAGTCTAACACCATGTACACTATTTTTGAAAACACCAAGGATATCACCAGTTTCTTTCTCAATGTTTTTATAAACGAATCTTATTATATTCTGTTAGATTAATGTGAAACAAACACGCCGTAGTAATTTCATTGTTGGTACTCCTGGTTCCCGCCTGTGAGAACCAGGCAAGTCCAGACGTGTCCAGTGTCGCCTACTGCTGCAATGGAGGTAACATTCTATATAGGCTAAGATCTCTGATACATAGAATCAACATGAAAATTCAATGCCATATATATGGCTAGTGTGAAGAAATGAATAATTTCCATCAATTAACTAAAATATTAAGAGTTAAATGATGAAGCCTGGGACTCAAGTACTTAAGATAGTACGTCGCCACAAACGGTGTATCTCGGATGCGAGAGCCCCTAGTGGTTTACTGGGAAAACATACGAGTCAAATGGAGAATTTGGTGTCATGACGGCAAGTTAGCCATGGTAACTCAATGGGTTAGAGCGACTGGATGGAAACCAGAAGAACCGTGGTTCAAATCCGGGCCATGGCATTGAAGTTTTCATGTTGACTCCATCTATAAAAGTGTCATGTTATAAAAGGCTTCTACTTTCATTACAAGCATCTTCACATCTGGCCCCACCAAGAAAAAAGCTCACGAGCCGCCACTGCTTAGAGTGAAGAAGATTCTATACTATTCACTAAATAATAATAATTAAACAATGCAAGCATTTTATTTGTTAATGTAGTACCTGCAACACACCTATGATAGTTTCACCAAAACTGTCGTATTAAAATTGGTAAAACTTTGATGACTATCTTACAAATTAAATGCGGAAATATGATTTAAAGAAGAAAAATGCATATATTATATGCATATATCATACAAAACGCGCCGCACCTTCCTGTACACCAATATAACGCTCGTTATACATACCAGAGCTACCAACTGCCCTTTAGTATATCACCCAAAGGGTTTCGTTAAGTAAGCGTTTTAAGCTAAATATCACACTTTTGCCGTAAACTTAAACCAGTTTACATGGGAGAATGCGTTGAAAATCTTCCCTGGACATCGTCGTCTGACAATCTTCCTCCAGTTCTCGAGATTGTGGGCACAGAACATAGATTGTGGGTTCAAATCTGGCAGAGTGATTGTTTTTTGTTTTCGGACATTACAAACCTATGGCTTCCTTTGAAATAAAGCCGGTATCCTCTATCGTATATTTACAGCATGCAAATGAACTTCACTGAGTAAAATTAAACGGTATTTCATGTTCAAGTGTTAAAATCATAGCAATTAAGGAACGTATATAAATAAAAACTCAATTTACTTATTTTTTTTCTAGACATCTTTAAATAGTGCATGATTCAAGCATAAAATTAGGTACTAGCTGTCTTTTCGTTACTAAGTTATACCGTTGACATACGCACAGACACCACATACACCCTTTTATTCGAGGCAATTTCAAAATGTATTTCTGGTATTATCTTGTTCTACCTTGGGTGTTATCTACCTGCCAAAGGTACGCGATACAAACAAAAGATTTCAACAGAACATGAAGGTGCATAACATAAAATTAACGCGATCTTTAACGTTTCCGAATATTTTGATTATTTTAACACTATAACGATTTAATCTAAGTAGAAACAATTTAGCAAAAATGGTAGATAAATTAAAATATCTTTCTACCATTAGTGGTGTTGGATTCTCATTCTCTCCCCACTATATCTGACAGAAGTTAGGTGTCCTGATATGACTTTCTGTAGTTAGAACCCAAGTTTATTAATCCCTCACAAATCCATATCGGTTATGTTTCCGGGGAATAAAGACTTCATTTGTAATGTTTTGTTTTCTTTGTACATAAATTTCGACATCAACATATGTACACAGTTTAGCATCTAATAAAAATATAACTGTTTAATTGCCTTACCAATGTGCTGCTGAATTGTAAGGTTAGTTTCTGGCTTGTATGTGATATGCAAGTTTATCGACACGATAACCCGCCAACCGCTCTCTACAACTTGTGGGCCACTGCTATAGCGAGTATTCAAGGACAACTATTATGTAACATGCGTACTTCGCTCCCATACCACTTTCTCCACGGAAAAAGTAAACATACGTGATGCAGCTGTACAGTGATGACAGTTGTTTTGGTCGTTCATGGTTACATTTTTTTTACCGAGTCATCATGGCTTTTAATATATTTGTCTCCCCATTCCATTAACATGGCTGGAGCGGTAGGAAATACAACTAGAGTTAATAAAGCGAGCGGAAATATCCTGTAACGCGCTTGCTTAACCGAGAGAACACGTAATGCTTCTGCACTCTAAATGTTCTCATTGGGCGATCATTGGTAGCATTTACTCTTTTCGGAATTTATCCATGTATTCAGGAAGATTTGAACAGCGTTTAAATTAGAAATACTAGTCTATTCGATCAATTATTTTAAGTATTTAAGTATCTAGGAAACAAATCAAGTAGTCTGTCTCATGTTCAAGTGATTCCGAGTTCGAATCTTCGTCAGAGTAAATTATATTTTTTCGGGGTTTTTCCTTTATCCTGAAAGATAAATGTCGTTTAACTCTATGGACCCGGGACTCATTTGAACATAATTGCATATATCGTCCAATATCACTTAACCATTAAAGGATATTAATTTAAAAAAATGTGAGGTTAAAATATCCATCTCTACTCAAGCATTTGATTTTGGATTGTGATGTTACCTGTATAAGTGTCCTGCACTGCAATGTACACTTACATTCAGCAGACACTATCTTTAAGCTCTATGAACACTGGGCTCATTTCTTATCATTTTACACATTTCCTTCACCTTCCAATATTACCTCCAGGTTAAACGTTACCATTTTGCCACTATTCATTTAGCCTGTCACCATTTCTGCAAATTCATTTGTATAAACTGCCTATTCTTGTTCATATCCATTTTCAATTTGGTTATCAACAGGTGAAAAATATTCAATTTTGCAACAGATGTTTTTGAAAGATTGAGGATTTGGTGGTTGAAGGAAGAAAGGTGGGGCTGATGATAAACTCAAAGATAACCAAGGCCCTAAGAATTAACTGCAATAAACCGCACCCATTTGCCTTTGGGAAGGAACCTGTAGAAGATGTGGATAGCTTTGCTTACTTGGGCAGTGTGGTGGCCAAAGATGGAGGAGCAGCAAAGGATGTGTCCAACGTACCCAAAAAGCAAACAGTGCTTTTGTACGGCTCTATCCGGTGTGGAAGAACAGCAGAATATATATGAAGACCAAACTTCGTATCTTTCGGAGTAATGTCAGGTCTGTCCTGTTATATGGGTTTGAGACTTAAGGTGACTAAAGCAGTCACCTCCAGGATCCATACCTTTGTCAACCGCTGTTTAAGAAAGATCCTAAACATCTACTGGCCAGAAGTAATCTCCAACCAAGAACTTTCGAGGATGGGAGAAATTGAGATCGCCATACTTTTAAAGCGGCGGAAATAGATCAGACATACCCTGAGGAAGGAAAAGGAAGCCATTGAGAGAGAGGCACTTGATTGGAACCCGCAGGATACGAGAGGGAGACTCACGCAAACATGGTGCAGATCTATACATCTGGAGGCAATGGAGGAGGGCAAGACCTGGAGCGAGGCGAAGAGGTTGTCTGCAAACAGGACCAGATAGAAATGCTTCACTGATGGCCTATGTTCCACAAGGGACAACAGGAACTAATCATCAACAGATGTTTTGGGTTTTGCTATATGTTTTAGGATATGCTAGTCGATTAAAAACAGTTTAGTTATCGAAGGTATCAATGAGTTTACCTCATTATGCCCACTTTAGTAAGTCACCTACCACACTTTGATGGTTCCTACTACAATACTTGCCATTGGTTAATGAGATTTTCTTTTGGGGAGTAGCCGATTTTGAATATTTCACCCAAAAAACTGTCCTAAAATATATCTTAATTTAACTGCATCGAAAGTAATCATTTCTTCTCACCAGCCATATATAGGCTAAGGTTTTAGATAAGAGCCAACCTGAAAAGTTAAATTTCCATCAATTAACTTAAATAAAAAGAGTTTAATAATGAAGCCTGGTACTCAAGTACTTATAATAGTAAGTTGCCACAAATGGTGTATCTCGAATACAAGAGCCCCTAGTGTTTTACTGGGGAAATATACGAGTCAATTGAAGAATTTAATGTCAGGATGGCACGTTGGCCGTGGTAGCTCAATGGGTAAGAGCGACTGGACGGAAACCAGGAGATCTGCGGTTCAAATCCCAACCATGGCACTGAATTTTTCATGTTGACTCTTTCTGTCAAAATTCCTCAGTCTATGTTGCATTCCACTGCTGTGCAGGTTGACTAAAACCTTAGCCTATATATGGCGAGTGAGAAGAAATTATTTATTTCCATCAATTAACTTAAAAAAAAAAAAAAAAGATAAGTGAAGTTTGTAGCAAATTAATATATTTTATTATAATATTTGTATTGCTTCACTATCAGCTTCTGGTTTTTATTAAGCTAATTGCTTTCATAGTTGATGATAATGTTAAAGAAAATAATAATGCAGATATGTATTTCAAACCAATATAATTATTAATTATATTTTGTATCTGTAAGATAACACAGATTCCTATTATTAAGTTGATAAATTGCAAATTATGTATTTTCATTATATGTTCTCTTGTTTATGATGTCAAAATGTTCAAGTCCCATCAAACAACGTACCATTAAGATTCCTTTTGGTCACTTTTGAAATATTGGTATAAGAATTAAAAAGTATATAATAAGTTGACAGAGACACACTGTACTTCGCATACCTCAATTTTCTTTCAACGTGGTTTGCCTCCACTTGGAGACATTATCAAGAAGCTGTCAACTGGCTAGAATGTTGGAGTTCAAGCTGATGACTGTTCTCCAGAGACAAGACATCTGGTGGCTATTCAAATTGGTAGAGTTTAAATTTGGGAGAATACATGCTTCTAAAAGTGTGTATAAGATACCAAACATAAGCAATAAATTTAACAGTTGGTGAGTCAGAGTACAAGAACTTCAACAAAAAATTGGAATGGGAGAGTTCTGGAAAATGGGACTTGGATTTTGGAAAGAAAAGGCAAAAAGCTGAAGATAAAGAGAGACCAGGGATTTAGATTAGCTTTAGAGATAAGATATTGTATACAATTTTATACAATATTTTAAAAAGATTGGGAGTGAGAGAAATATATTGTGACTTTGTGGGTTCGTAGAATTAAAAGTCTTGTTTGCAGAAATTTAAAATGCTCTTTATTGCAGGAAACAGTAACTCTGTACACTCCTTGCAGCAGTAAAAAGACGTGACATACACAACAGCATTCTTCAAGGTCGTCTTGTTGCTTCACTATACATAAACGAACAAAAGAAATCACTGCTGTACACTTCAAATGCACAATTACAACACAACTTCACTCAACTCAACTAGCAACTGACTACACTCTAACACTTTGTGGGGTTTTTATACATCCAGTCATTGTTCTAGAATGCAGTCAATCGTTCGATAACAATCGCGATGCAGCGAGAGAAAGACGGAACTATTCAGACAACACTGTCTCTTTGTCTCTCGGCAAGCCTTCAATTCTGCACGCCACTATTTGTCTCTTTCTTTCCTGCCCACATGTAGCTCTGGCTTTGCAGCAGCTCCAACGAAACAATGCAAGCGGTGACAATATGGATTATTGTAGAGAATTTTATAGGAAAGGGCTGGCCTTTGTGCAGAAAGGAGCATTGTTTTAAAGAAGTTTTAGAGAAAATAAGGAAGAAAGGTATATTATGTTGTCACCACAATTTCTGTTCCTTACGCAAATTTGAAGCTGTGTGTATGGTCTAGCCCATCTCGAGCAAGAGTCTTATCTGGGGTCTGCATAAATGTATATATGAGTAAGGATGACACCGGAATCCTAGTTTAAGATACTTCTTTTTAAAATATTCATGTAAATCACGAAGTTGCTAACCAATGTATACTAATCTATATTAATATTGTGAGAGTTCATGAAATTAAAAGTCCAGGTTACAAACACCAAAAATTGCTGTTTATTTCCGTAGAAACACACTTTGTCAACCTTGACAGTCGCTGAATTACGTCACATACACATACAACTTGCAAGGTCAACGACCACAACACAGCTATTCGCGCACGCGAGTTCAATTACCGACTGACTGACTTTGGCAGACGAGCTCCTTTTTTTTTTTATAGATTACTCACATTCTGGAATGTTCTCCAACAATCAAGACGGCTAGAGCAAAGACGAACTCTCGAGAAATCTGTTTCCTTCCCCCACCATTTCGGCGAGCTTTTATCTACACACTGCACTGTCTATCTCTTTGAACTAGTCGCCCGCGCTGCCTCGATCAACAATAGGCTCGCGACAATATACGGAGTTATGTCTGTGAAATGTATACGACGTGAATACACTAATTCATTATTTACAGCAATAAAATACACTCCCTCCAACCATGTCTTTCTTCCTCGACGGCCAGACAAGTTGTGTCCAAGATTCCTCTCAAGAAATTGTTATTGACACTCCATAATTCCCTAACCATATAGCCTTTTGTAACTTTTGTTCCGATGACCAGCTTCTAAGAAAGGTCTCCCCTCTTTCACTAGTATCGACCATCTGGACCTCCCTTGAAGCTGGCTTCCTCATAGTTAACTACTCAACCGACATCCTGTTTCACATTTAATAAATATATCAAATGTTCATATCTAATCTATTATGATTCTTAATTTATTGAATCCATAACTTCAATATCAATGTGCAATGAGAAAGAGGAAATATTCCCCTGCTTAATTAGAATGTGATGGGGTAAAGGATTGGAGAGAGGGTATATGGGAAGCAAAAAAGGGACAAAATCACACAGAAATTATTGCAATTAAGATGACTGATACAGACAAAAAGTATTAAAATGACTGGAAAATATTTAAGAAGAGGAAGACACAAATGGACCAAGGGGTCGAGAAAGGCAAAGAAATATAGAAGGTAGGGTCCACTACACAAACCAAGGAGTTACTCATAGAATTTTTGTATGTTATATCTTGTAGCAATGAAATAGGAAATAATCTATTCAAGCAAGATTGTAGAGTAGATTCTTTTCCTGGAATGGTATTAAGGTACACAAAATAATAAGACTCATAATATTGTTTACAATAATTTTCTATTATTAATAAAAGTCAAACAAGAAAACAGCTTACAACTGCCAGCAGTTGATGTGTGAAATCTTTGAAAATAAAACTTTCAGAACCCCAGTTGTATATGAAACTCGACTCAAAGTCTTTAAAAACCGAAATCTATCCACACACATTTATAACAGTAAGTTGATTTAAAATGTATAATTTAAATTACAAAAAGAAACAGAAGCTAAAATTACTATAAGCTGTACACAATTTTCCTTTTTATGTTTTAAAATGTATTTTAAATGTACAAGAATTTTAATAAATTATGGAAAATATTTTATAGGATGATTTCTGGCATAACAAGTATAAAAGCTTTGCATGAACACATGTCCACAGTTATTTTGTTTTGGATATTCTTTACTTTATGTCTCGTAAAAACTCTTTTCAGAACAACATCGGGCAGGCTAAAACGAATGCTGACCAAGTTGTCCACATAACCTCAAGTTCAGGTAACCTCAGTAGTTAGGCATTTGCTTCCAACCTCTGAAATAATGCCCCAGACATACATCTTGCAGATGATATTAAAATTCTACATATGGCCATCAAATGTACCATTTTTAGAGATGTTACAAGCAGAATACCTTTACTGTGAAAATTAATTTCCTGTTTAGTTCAAAGCATAAAATTAGAAAGAAGCGTAGAGACAGTGAAGCACAAGTTAAAATAAAAGTGAATCAAGAAGATATTCACAACTGCTTTACTCACACTGTTTTTCACAGGACATGTTTCAAGAGCTGTTATTTCCATCTTCAGCTGAGCAGTCGAGACTCGGCTGAAGATGGGAGTAACAGCTCTTGAAACATGTCCTGTGAAAAACAGTGTGAGTATAGTAGTTGTGAATATCTTCTCGATTCACTTTTATTTTATCCTGTTTAGTTCCTACTGTTCAATAAGTAAACTTCCTCGGTCTATGTTGCATTTCATTTCAGTAGCTAGATTCATTCTTGATCATGCATCATAGTGTCATGATGATGAACAATCATTTATTACAATAATATATACACAAACTTCACTATCTTTTTAAAAAAACTGATGAACTTTCCACAGAAATCAAGAAACTAGTTTAGTGAAAACTTTTCCACATCATCAGTCATTTTGTTTATTCCTGTCCTGACCATTTAATTGTTTTAATAATTTAACTTCTGGATTTATTTTATGGCTAAATGACCAAAAATGATTTGCCATGGCCAGTTTATCAGTCTGTTTATATCTAATATTTTGAAAATGTGCTTTCATTCTCGTTTCTAAATTACGTTCGGTCCTTCCAATGTACACCTGGTGACGATCTAAACAATTATACTGATAAATGCAGATTTTTTATTATTGCAAATGTTACTTTTTTAGAAAAATGTAGCAAATTATTTTATATTATGTTTATTTTGAGGAATCAAAATTATGCCAAATTCTTTAATAAAAATTTGAAACTTGTTAATACTAAATAATTTGGTACAATTTTGGTTCCTCAAAATAAATACAATATAAAAACTTTGTTACATGTTTCTAAAACGATAACATTTCCAATAATAAAAAAATCTGGCATTTGTCAATTTAATTGTTTAGACTGCGACCAAGTTTACATTGGAAGGACCAAACTTAACTTAGAAACCAGAATGAAGGAACATTTTAGAAATATTAAGTAGAAACAGACTGATAAATCGGCTGTTGCAGATCATTTTCAGTCATTTAACCATGAAATAAATCCAGAAGTTAAATTATTAAAGCAGTTATATGATCCAATAGATTTAATGGTTTAGGGGAAAATGTTGTAGAAATCACATAATGAATTTTGAAATACCACCAATTGATAGAGTCAACATGAAAAATTCAATGCCATGGCCGGGATTTGAATCATGGGTCTCCTGATTTCCATCCAGTCGCTCTTACCCATTGAGCTACCATGGCCAGCATGCCATCCTGACATTGAATTCTCCAATCGACTCATATATTTTGCCGGTAAACCACTACGGGCTCTCGTATCCAAAATACACTGTTTGTGGCAACTTACTATCATAAGTACTTGAGTCCCAAGTCTTAATTTTTAGGTTAATTGATGGAAATTGATCATTTCTTCTCACTAGCCATATATAGGCTAAGGTTTTAGATAGATAGGGTCAACATAAAAATTGAATGCCATGGCTGGGGTTTGAATCACGGATCTCCTGGTTTCCGTCCAGTCGATCTTACCCATTGAACTATCATGGCCAACGTGCCATCCTGAAATTCAATTTTCCAACTGACTCATATATTTTCCCATGATAGCTCAATGGGCAAGAGCAACTGGACGGAAACCAGGAGATCCGTGGCTCAAATCCCGGCCATGGCATTGAATTTTTCATGTTGACTCTATCTAAAACCCTTAGCCTATCTACGGCTAGTGTGAAGAAATGATCAATTTTCATCAATTAACCTAAACCATCAATTGATTCTATCTTTAAGTTCGTATCATTTTCAGAGTTTGGTAACATATACAAAAATAATATGACACCTAGCAGCAGTATCAATGACGAGAAAGAACGAAGTGACTGACGGAAAAGTTTCTGCGAAACTCGTCTCTTGAATTCTGTGGAAAGTTCATCAATGTTCTTAAAAACATAAGTGAAGTCTTCAATAAATAATTACATTTTATTGTAAAATTTACTTCACTGTTGTTAGCTTCTATTTTTTTTTTTTTACATATTAATCAATCATTTGCTCATCAGCTTGAACAAATGATGCAAATTATTTGAAAAGCTAATCCTGTTGAAAAATATAAAGATAGTGATGTTTTAGAGACTAATAATTTATTTGTACTGCTTCACTGTCGATAGCTTCAGGTTTTTAGTTCTAAATATATTGCAGTTTTATAGCAGAATTTTGAACATTAGTTAGCTCGACTCAAAATTATACTAGTTAACTGTTTATTTAATTCTTGTTAAGCTAGAAATCAATCCTCATGTTTTCCCTCACATGCTGTATAAATAAATTAATTCTGAAATATATTAATAATAAACCTTTCAATATTATATCACAACCATTAATTCATTATTCTTCAATAAATATAGCTAAAATTCAGCATCGTATGCAATTAAATTCATTTTAAAGCTTTTGTGATTATTAATTACAATCTAATTTTATGCATACAGTTTTCATATCTTGGAAAAGCTGATACCCTTTCATTTTGGAGCGAAGAATGCTGTAATGGATTGTAGGTTCTTGTTTGTAGGAGTAACTGGTTTCTTACTTTGTCTTCCTCGCTTCTTCTTTGCTGGCGGTGCAGATACTCTTGACGGAGCACGTTGAACAACTTGGTTCAGTTCTTTATCTAAATCTTGTGCAATGTGGAAATCGAGATGCTCCTGATACTCACTAACAGAAATATCTTGCTCACACTTTGTACACTTACGTACTTCAACACTACTCACTGGCACATCATTTACATCTGTGTTGCTATGAACTTCAACAGTCGTCATTTCATGTGACTTTGAGTGAGATGCAAGGTCTTCAACGTATTCTTCACAAACTGGGCACTTACTGTTTTCTTTATTAACAGCTTCCAATTTGCTATTATCAGTTTGTTCTTCCTGGCAAGTATGACTCAACATATGTTTATCAATTTGATTTCCAGGAAAGTGTTTAGCACATATTGGGCATCCTACCACTTTGCTACCATAAATGTGGCGTTTCCTATGCCTTTTGGGTTCAATGGAAACTTCCTTTATGGTTTTTATGCCATGAGTACTTATATGCTCTGCAATTTTATTAACAGCAAAATGTTGATCACAAATATGGCATTTCCTTGAATCATCAGACTCATTTGGTGCAGAGTGCGTTATCATGTGCTTGGATAGCAGGGGTAGCGCCACATGCTCATGACATACAGGGCACTCTTTCGTGTCATGTTTTACTTTATTTAACCGTTTACTAAATTCTTCCTGTAACTTTTTTGGAAGATGTGGTATTATGTTTTCATCCACATTTTCCAGGTCTGGGAAGAGTTCGTCCAGGCTGATAAATATATCATCTGCTTCATTATGTGCAAGTTCCAATGATTTTAAATTTATATTATCTGGTGTTTCTTCTACTTCTCTGAACTGCTTGGAAGTGCCAGGAATGCTTTCTAACTCATGTGTGGATTTATTATTTACAGTAGACTCCAGTATATCAGTACTTGAATTGTTTAGAGAGCAGTCCTTTGATTCATTTAATGAATCTAGCTCTTGCAAGACAGGCTTGAAAAAATTATGAATGGTAGAGTTTTTATGTGAATCTTCATCCACAAACTTTCCAATAGAAATACCCAGGAACTGAAGTGGAGGAAACCTACAACAGGGAAACACATTTTTGCTTAAGATTACATTAATAATAAATAACATGTAATTTACTTAAGATGAGTCGGTACTAGTAACACTAAAATATTTATTCTCTGTTAACATGTTTTGGGAACATGTGTTTCTTATCTTCAGAGTGCGTTCGACCGACAAGTTTGGTGTTTCTGTTATGATGGTCATCTATCATGGTAGCATCATGTGGAGCAGTAAAATGTACTTCCAGAGGGTGCTTGGTGGTGGTAAATCAAAATTCATTAACTGTTGTGTGTTTCAAAATAAAAAACTTTTCCCATGAGTCCAATTTTTCTGCATGACTGGTCGGTTTGATTTGTATAATCTTCAGTTTGATGTTATGGTTGGTTGTTCAGAAATGGTGTGAAACTGCAGATTTGTCCATTTGTTTATATTTTAAGCATCTCATATGGGCTCTTCTTTCTAATATGCGATACACGATTTTTTCTAATTCCTTCACACTTTTTTTTATGTTTTTATATAGAACCATGATTTTTAATATAATTTTTTTAATTTTTCGTGCAATTTTGTGTTGGAGGGCATTCTTTTAATGTTATTAATTGTTTGTTTATTTACTTACTATGTAATGTAGCATATTGAAGAATTCAGTGCAGCCAAACTATACTTGTTTCTCCACTGAACCCAAAGCTGCCAACAGTCTCACTTGTCCCGAAATTACACTATCTAGCAGACTATCACCCGATCAAATTTTGTTACTCATGCATTGCTTTGCACATAAACAATCCTGTGACATTTGACACCAAGTATACTGTAAGGGGAAAATTGGCAGTCCCGATCACGTCGTTCAAACCAATGAATGCAAGATAGGACGACGCAAGTTTCATCATGGGTGCTGTAATTAGACTGTAGAGCGTATTTGCATCCCTCCTGTTGTTGGGGCATATCATCATCCGCACCTCATTCGTTTCCACGTCCATCATTCCCAAGATCCAGTTGCCCTCTACAACGTGCCCACAATGAAACTTGCATTCGTTGATTTGAACGACGTGGCCAGGACCGCCAATTTCCCCCCTTGCAGTATACTTGATGACATTTCACATCATGCACACTTTGTGGCAGTAGTCAAACCAGTCCGATGCAGTCTATGAGCTCGTACATGTAATTCCTACGGAGCACTCGATTATCGTTATGTTGTAGAATTGTTTATGTGCAAAGCAGTGCATGAGTAAGAAAATTTGACTGCGTGATAACTTAGCCTGCTCAAACCATGTTCCTTTGCACACGGAATGCATCACCTATATCTGAGGCATTTTTGCAGAAGCTGGCTACAAGTTTTACATATCTTTCTCATGTTGGCTGCAACGCCAGAACTGGCTGTTCTTCTGCTTGCGCATGTGTATACGTGCACCTTTGGACTTACAAAATATTCTTGCATCGCACAAAAGAAAGTTTCTCCCTCATATGTTATACAAATATAATAATTTGTAACATAAAACTACACTTATTTTAAAAGAAAACGATGAAAATTTTCTTATTAATTGATGAGGATCATGATTTCATGAAAACTCATTCACATCATCAGCTCAAACAACCTTGCTGTCAATGTTTGAGCTGATGATGTGATTGAGTTTTCACAAAATCGCCATCCTCATCAATTAATAAGAACTCATCTAAAATTTAATAACAGAACTACAATGTTTAAGAATGGAGTACTGCATTCCTGTACAATACTTTATAATTCCCTTCCTAATGACATCAAAAGCATAGATAGCTACAATGTGTTTAAAACTAGAACAAGGGCTTTCTTGCAGAAGCACTGCTTTTACACAATAAAGGAATATCTGCAATTTAACAAATCCAGATAATCATAAAACATGAATTTACTTAGCTTGTTCATTTCTCTCATTTATAATTATATCCAATTTGTGTTACATTTCATCATTTTCTTTTAAGATAAGTGAAGTTTTATGTTACAAATTATTGTTTGTATAGTATTTGTTGCTTCACTGTAACTAGCTTCATATTTTACATATTTCATATGTTCTTTTAGTCTGGTTTCCAGATTTCTTTTTGTTTTCCTGTATATACTTTATAATAATTGGAGTAATTGATTTTATAAATTCCAACTTTTTTATCTTGTGGTATATGAGCCTTTAATCTATTACAAAGTAATTTCTCTACGCTAATTTGTTCGTGGGGTAGGCTAATGTTTTTCATGAACCAACTTAAATTTGTAAAATGTTTTCGGATTATATGTGGATTTTTTAGATTTTAATTGTTTTTCTTCTTGGATGAGATTTGTGATATCTATAATATGTTTCTATTATTTAAAATTTGTAACTTTCTTATCAATTTGTTACTGAGTTGAAACCGTTGTTTTTAGCTGTGTTTAATATATGTTCATATTCTAGACAGTATTCCTGTTTGTTCAGGGGAGTGTACACCATGAATGTTGTGGTTAAGGGATTGACACTGCTGTTTGTTATGTAATTATCTGAATGTGAAGATTTCCTGGATATATCAAACATTATTTTTCTTGTTCTCAGCTATATTTTGATCTAAGAAGGGTAATATGCCTTCCTTTTCCAATTGCATTGTGAATTTTACTGAGTGATTTGTAAATTGAATAACTTAATGGAGCCTTGCATGAACCTGTATGGGACTATCACAAAGATGTCATCAACATAATGGTACCAAACTTTGAAAATACGAGGGCTATCCAGAAAGTAGATTACGTTTTGGAATAAAAATTAAACAAAGTATAGGAAACAAATTTTATTATATACAGATGAAAGCCACACTCAAATACTACTTTTCGACATAGTCACCATTCAAATTAAGGCATTCATCGTAGCGATGTACGAGCTTGGAAATTCCTTCGTCGAAAAATTCGGCCGCCTGCGCCTTCAACCACTTCGTTACCTCTTCTTGCAGCTGTGCGTCGTCATCAAAACGCTGCATAGCCAGCCACTTCTTCATTGCTGGGAATAGGTGGAAGTCGCTCGGTGCCAGGTCGGGACTGTACGGCGGATGAGGAAACAACTCCCACTTAAAAGATTCAAGAACTTCACGAGTGACATTTGCCGTGTGGGGCCGGGCGTTGTCGTGAATCAGCAAGATCTTAGAGCTCAACATTCCTCTGCGCTTGTTTTGAATGGCTCTTCTGAGTTTTTGGAGTTTGGCAATACCTTTGAGAGTTTATTGTAGTGCCTCTTTCCAGGAAGTCCACCAAAATCACACCTTTTCTGTCCCAAAAAACAGTCGCCATCATCTTCCTTGCCGACATTGTTTGCATGCATTTCTTGGGTATCTGGGGAGAACTTGTGTGCCCCCACTGCATTGATTGCAATTTCGTTTCACAGTTCACGTGTTTCACCCATGTTTCGTCACCAGTAACGATGCGATCGAGTAAAGAGTCACCATCCTTATGGTAAACGTCCAAAAAGTTCAAAGCTGCAGCCATTCGCTGATTTTTGTGGTCCTCTGTCAAGATTTTTGGAATCCATCTTGCACAAAACTTGTGGTAACCAAGCTTTTCGCTGATGATTTCGTGCAACAAACTTCGCGAAATTTGTGGAAAACTCAAAGAAAGTTCCGTTATTGTGAACCTTCGATTTTCACGGACTTTAGCATCGACTTTTTCGACAAGTTCGGCAGTCACTATGCTGGGTCTGCCACTTCGATCTTCGTCGTGAACATTGGTTCGGCCATTTTTAAATCTGATGACCCACTGACGCACTCCACCTTCAGTGATAATGTTGTCCCCATACACTTAACAAAGCTGCCGATAGATTTCTATCGGTTTACAGTTTTTTGCAGTCAGAAACCTTATTACTGCACGCACCTCGCAGCTCGCGGGATTTTCAATTAACGCAGACATTTCAAACCGTCACAGTATCTGAACGGAGCACAGCACGAACCTCTCACTAGCACGGCTAGATGCCGACTGAGCTGCGTAACGCTCTGACCCCAAGATGGCCACGCTAGCCCCGCCCCTAGCGGAAACAGACGAAAACGTAATCTACTTTCTGGATAGCCCTCGTATATAGGAAGGAAGTTATCTGTATTTCGAGGTAACTGTGCAAGGAATGGTGAGAATGGATTTTCTATTGTAAGACCTGTTTGTTGTTGGTAGATTTTTTATTTATAAATAAATATATAAGTAACATATTTTTAGAAAAAAAGTCTTCTGAGGTTAGATTACATTAAATCTAAAAAGCACATAGTGGTTACGTAAAAACAGAAATATTTGTAACAGAAACTTCACTTATCTGTAAAGAAAATGATGTAAATTTTCTTATTAATTGAGATAGCGATATCGTGAATATTCATTCATATTTTCAGTTGAAAACAATCTCGCTGTCATTACAATCACTAGAGGCCATTGAAAACGAAACAAACCTAAAGACAAAATCAATTGTCGATATTTCAAAATTCATTATGCGATTTTTATTTTTTAAAATATATATTTTTTCCCAAACCATTAAATCTATCGGACCATTTAACTGTTTTAATAATTTAACTTCTGGATTCTGAATTCCAAAAAAAGATATACTTACCATGTTTTGCATTATCTGTAATCATGAACAAAAATCTGGTATTTATTTGATAATTGTGCAGACCGCAATGAAGTTTACATAGAAAAGACCAAGAGAAACATTGAAACCAGACACAACGAACAGTTCCGTCAGACGGCACAAAAACAAACAGAAAAATCTGCAGCTGCCAATCATTTTTGGTCTAAAATTTATTATATAAATCCACAGGTCAAACTTCTTAAGAATATCAGTCAACCATCGCACTTTCCAATTGGGAGAAAATCTACATTATGATATACAGGGAAACAGTCATTAAACTTTGACATCCCTTCTTCAGATATTTTAAAAAAACATAATGTCAAATCATTGGCAACCCATGACACCACATCAGTCATACCAAGAACTTGAGAATGGTAGCTATCGAAACTAGTAGTTCATCAATTACAAATAAGTGACATTTAATTCTGTAACTCCTATTCACTCATATAATTCATTATAATGCTTTAACACTTTGTATGATCCCAATGAATTATGTCCATAATAAATGAGGAAATATGAAAGAAAATATGGCTACAGTATGGTGCATGATTTAACATCTTTAACCGCTTCGCCGATGGCCATTTAAACCCTGCACGGCCGGGAACGGATACCCAATAAACAGAACAAGACATTTAAATTGTTAAATGCTGCAAAAATGCTTCATAAATAAATATTCGTATCTTCCGTATTTTCTAAGTTATTTCAGGGAAACAAAAACTGGTTAAAAGCCCATTAAAAGCTGTATGCATCTGCGGTATCATTAAAATAGATACTATATTAATAAAGCGATGAAATTTCATTAATTTGTATCACGTAAAGAAAGCCATTCTTTGCGTCGAACGCGCCTAATTCTGAGTACTTTTGTTTTACAAGCTATATGTGTATATCAGCTGAATAAACGAAGTGTTGGGTTCAAGGTTTCTAGGTTTCAGTTCATGCTAACACGTAATAATAACTGTTTATATTGCGTTATACACCCTGAAAGGAAACTCCGTCAGCATCTCTCTAATTGCACAACGGAAGTTTATGTTAGCTGACATAACTTCTTTCTTCGCTCAGTTGACATTGTAATTTAGATTGCATCAGAGTTCCAAGCAATTTCTTTAGCTAAATCACAGTTGAAATAGTTTTCTCAGTGCTAATCATGGCTTCAACTAGTAATGTAGCAAATCAATTAGCTAGTGTAGGACGAGTGCGGGCTTCTGATATTACATCAGAAAATGTGGAAGACTTTTTGCTGTTAGACAGTGATTTGGACATTGATGGCGAGTTTTCAGATTTTGAGGGGGGTGTTGAGGATATAGATAGCAGTGAGGAGGAAAATGACTCATTTCCGACAGGTGTTCGTGAAGAATCAACATTATGGAGGTGTCAAAATAACTCTAACACTAATAGACATACGTTCACGAGCACAACCTCTGGTGTACAACCGCATACTCAACTAACTTCTGACAGCCAACCAATTGACATTTTCACAAAATTTTTTACTACTGACTTACTGTCTCTCATTGTTTCGGAAACAAATGTATATGCGAGTAGGGTGAAGGAAGACCTGATTTCTAAAGGCAATTTAGGACCTAAGAGTAGATTGTAGAAGTGGACAGAAGTAACAATGAATGAGATTTACAGACTACTTGGTCTAATTATGCTCATGGGTGTTATTCGTAAACCTACGCTAGACATGTACTGGTCTACAGACGACATGCTAGCTACCCCATTTTTTGGGAAATGCATGTCAAATAACAAGTTTACTTCCATTTTGCGCTTCCTTCATTTCACCTGCACAGAAAATGTGAATGATAAACTATCCAAAATCAGACCAGTTTTTGATTACATTATTTCAAAATTCAAAGAAAATTATGTGCCTAGTGAAAAGATCACTGTTGATGAAAGCTTGATGCTTTGGAAGGGCTGTTTAGGTTGGAAACAATACATCAAAACAAAGAGGGCCAGATTTGGCATAAAGAGTTTTGATGTATGTGAAAGTAAAACAGGATATCTTTACAATAGCTGCATATACACTGGCCAAGGGACTGATAACACCGGAGACAAAGATTTGGGGTTATCTGGTTCCATAGTAATGCACCTGATGGAATCTGTACTTGATCAGGGTAGGACTGTATATTTAGATAATTGGTACAGTTCCCCTAAATTATTCATGGCCTTACGCAAAAGAAAAACAAATGCAATTGGAACAGTACGTTCAAATCGTATTGGTTTGCCAAAAGATGTGAATACGAAGGCTCTAAGAGGAGAAATGCAGGTGCATCAGCTCCCACCCTTGACCTATGTTGCTTGGCAAGACAGGAGGGTTGTTACAGCATTATCCAATTGCAGCTCTAAAATTTTGATGATTGACACTGGAAAAATTGATGCTCGTAACAAAATGTCAATTTTCAAGCCCGATATTATCCAGGAATATAATATGCATATGGGTGGAGTGGATCTAGTAGATCAGGTATTACACGCATATCCCTCTTTGCGAAAAACAATCAAATGGTATAAAAAAGTATTTTTACACCAGCTAGATATAACCATATACAATTGTTTAGTAATTTGGAGAGCTCTAAACCCACGGAAGACAATGACGTACCTGGACTTTCGCATATCAATAGCTCGCAGCCTAATTGAGCAGTATAAAATTCAGAGACCTCTCCATACTGGGGGTAAAAAATCCACCACCCCAGCACCCCTCAGACTTGAAGGAAAACATTTTCCTAAAAGGATACCACCCACAGCAAAAAAGTCGCGTCCCTTCAGAAAATGTTTGGTGTGCCGCAAGAAAGGTGTCCGAAAGGAAACTAGTACGATTTGCCGTGAATGTGGAGATGTGCCCTTGTGTGTTTATCCATGTTTTGAGGTGTACCATTCAAGAAAAAACTTTTAAAGGTAAGCTTTTACTTCTTATAGAATTTATTTAAATTTACTGTAAAACATAAGGTTTAAAAGAATTATCATTAAATACGCATTAAATGCATGTATGCGCAGGACGTCTATACACGTCCATATCGGTTTGGGGCCTTTTAACTTGGACGTCATATGACGTCCATATCGGTGAAAGGGTTAATGGAGATAACTCCAACTTACCAGGCTTCGCCATCTCCATTATTACTTTTCTTTATTAAGTCAATGGCACTAGCAGCGATACGTTCTGGTTCATATGATGTTAGGGGTCCTGAACGGGAACGACATTCACCACGCTGACTATAGGAAGCTGTAAGCAATGTTGCTTTTCTTTTGTTCTGCAAAAGAAATTAACTTTTATTATCTAACTCTTAAATGCAATGTGGCAACAAAGAAAGTTAAGAATAAATGTGAACATTTCAATTGTTTCCTTTTATTAAATACAAAATCTAGTGCAAAAGGTTGATGGTATACTGAATCAATTTCAAATATACTGTATGAAATTAGATTGTTTTGACACACAACTTCTGCAGTATTTATTTATAAATAGATTTAAGCTTGTTAAAATAAGTATTACAGTTACAATTTGAACAAATAAGTTTTGCAGATCAATATACAAGGAATTTTGGAATGCACACAAATCCCTGTGTACAGTAGAATTCCGGTGAAATGAATCTTGCAAATCCAAAGTTTCAGATAAACTGAACAGAGCTCTGTGGAAATCTCATCAATTTTCTTAAAAAAGATAAGTGAATAGATAAAGTCAAACTGAAAAATTCAATGCCATGGCCAGGATTTGAACCATGGATCTTCTTCTTTCTCCTCTTCTTCCTCTTCTTCTTCCTCTTCTTTTTTTTTGTTGTAATTTACATCCTCCAACATTAAGTCATATTGGACCATGAATGGAATGGATGAAATGATGCTCAAATGAGTCCGGGGTCCATGGAGCATAGAGTTACCCAACATTCGTCTTTACAGGATAAGGGAAAACCCCGGAAAAATCTTATCCAAGTAATTCACCCTGACCGAGATTCGAACTCGGTACCTCTTGAACGTGAGGGAGACATGCTACCACCATGCTGTCAAACCGATCTCCTAGTTTCCATCCAGTCGCTCTTACCTATTGAGCTACCATGGCCAACGTGCCATCCTGACATTAAATTCTCCAGTTAAAAATGAGAAAAAGTGTTAAAAATTGATAATGTATGATATTGTAGCCAAAAATGCCTTTCGAACATTTATAAACTATCTTTTAGATATTTCCTTACTGAATAATATGACTTTTTTACCAGCATGTCTTTGATGGCTTTATGAAATGATTTTATATCCTTTGTCTTATTTTGGTGGGAAATTTATTAAACATATCTATTCCTACATATAGCGGACTTTTTTCAAATCATGTTGATCTATGTTCTAGTGGCTTTAAGTTGCCTTTGGTTCTGGTCTGATAGTCGTGTTGTTTTTGTGTACTATATAGGTTGTCGAAATTTAAATGTACATATTTGCAAAGCTCCAGTATACGAGGGCCGTTCAGAAAGTAACCTCCGATCGGTCACAATGTGGGTAGTGGGGGGAGTAGCGACGCCATCTGTGCATTCACGCACTCAGCAGGTCAGTCGGCATCAAGCCGTGGTTGAGTGAACGTCGTATCTGCGCTAGTTTAGTGTTTGTGGCCATTTGAAATGTGTGCTGCAATAGAAAACCCCACCAAATGTGAAGTGCGTGCTGTTATAAGGTTTTTTACAGCCAAAGGATATTCTGCAGCAGCTATTCATCGTGAGCTTTGTGCCATGTACGGACCAAGAGTTATGAGTGAAGGAGTGGTCCATGAATGGGTACGTTTATTTAAAAGTGGACGAGAAAAAGTTCATGATGAAGAGAGGAGTGGTAGACATCATTGGTGACGGACGAACTCGTTCAGACAGTTGATGCAAAAGTTCGTGAAAACCGACGTTTCACAATGTCGGATTTGTCTACTGATTTTCCACAGATTTCTAAGACTCTCTTGTACGAGATAGTGACAGCAAGATTGGGTTACCGTAAGTTCTGTGCACGATGGGTGCCCAAAATTCTTACCGACCACCACTCGCAGAACAACAGCCCTTCTTGAGTCCTTTAAGTGGGATGTTGTCAACCATCCACCTTACAACACAAATCTGGCGCCAAGCGATTATCACCTCTTCATGCATATGAAGACATGGCTCGGGTCCCAGCGGTTTGATGACGACGAAGAGCTCAAAGATGCGGTCACAGGCTGGCTCCAGGCACAAGCGGGTGATTTTTATGCAGAAGGAATTTCAAAGCTTGTGAACAGATACGATAAGTGCCTCAATCGTTATGGAGACTATGTAGAAAAATAGTGCAAAGATGTAGTTGTAAGATGTATATATTAAAATATTTTTATTTAACTTGGTGAATTTTTTGCAATCAACCAGAGGTTACTTTCTGAACGGCCCTCGTATATTGTGATGGGAAAGTTTCTATTTCCAGGTTTGTGAATAGCGGTTTACAAGAATCACACAGTTCTTGTATTCTGTTGTACTATTTTCCTGCTGTACTGTCAACATGGGAACAAATCTTTATTTCAAAAAATAGGAACAAAGTATTCAATTTCGACATCCCCCAGAAAGATTTGTTCAGCAAGTTCCTCGAACCGCCACCAGAGGAAACCTATAACAAAATATTGCCAGCTGCACCACTGAGAACCAGTTGATGTCCGGCTGACAATGGAGGAAATAACCTTTGAAACATGTTCCGGTAAATTTCAAAGTAAGTATAGTTTAGTATCATTAATCGACTCCCTTTAAATTTAATTTATTACAACAACACTGTTTTAAACAGTTCCATGAAAGGAATTATAACTAAAATATACTACTTTTCTAGTCTCCAGTTTGTAATTTGGGATAGGCAGAACATATTAAAACAGGCAGAATTTAATCTTTTGGCTATGAATTGTATATTGTGACTTTGTGGGTTCGTTGAATTAAAAATCCAACTTGCAGAAATTCAAAATGTTCTTTATTTCCGTAGAAATACACTCTATTCAATCCTTCAGTAGCTGCATTACGTCACATACACAATTACAATCTACCAAGGTCGTTGACCACAACAAAGAGCTTACTCAACTTCCACTGTTTAGAACACTCTTGTTACAACTCCTGTTTAGGACTACATTTACTACTTTACAACTGTACTTACAACTGCTTTCTACTCCCCGCTGGCGTGTCACAATCTCTTATATATACCTCAGATAATTCGACACTGTTCTGTAACAATCAAGAAATTGAATGTTCTGTCACTACACGAAACACAAACTTTCTAGACATGAAACTTTACCTGTCTTGGCAAGTCTTTTATCTCCGGGCTATCTATCTGTTTTTACAGGCTCTTTATTTCCACACTGTGCTGCCTATCAGTTCCTTTGTGTAAACAAGCTGCGCTATCGCTACGCGTGAACCCCTTTAGCGCATATGCTGCCAGTCATAATAATGGATTCGGGACAATATGTTCCTGCCAATTTAACTGATTATTTTTATATATATTCCAAGCACATTTGCTGAGGTGGTATTACTTATATTGGTGGAGTTATAATGGTGGAGACCTTGCAATGCGTTGCGGTTATGGAAGATAATGCTTCTATAGCAAGTTTCTGCAGATTTGGAGCCGACATATCACCAGTAACGTTGCATGGCAGACATGATAAAGCTTAGCGTATTAGCCACTAGATGTCAGTGTATAGCACATTTCAAATTTCAAAGTTGTCATCTATGTTTACAGAGTCAGACGAAACTTACTGAATGAGGACTTGGAACCCAAGCACTCAACTTATCGCGCACATATGGTATTGTATACAGTAGTATGTAAAGCAATGGTCCTAAAACACTTCCCTGTGATACCCCATTTTTTATTGTCACAGTTTGAGTGTGCCACACCATTACTACTTTTTAGCATTACTTACTGTTTGGAACTGCACTTCCAGATTTTTCACTATACATACATTAATGCTGCTGTCATCTTAATTTGTGCAGTCTCCTGATTTTGTTGATTTGCTAACCTGTGTCCTTTGGCCCAATTGTTCCTCCTGCTATATGTCCATTACCCAAAGTTTAACATTAAGAATGTAAGCCAATTTACCTAGCCTTAGCTTGTATCTCAATGTTTTAAAAAAGACCTTTGTACATAAGTCCATATTTATATATTTGTTCCTTTTAATGTCACTGTCTCCTTTAACACTTCAACAATCATCTGCAGAGGTAGAGTCAGACTGAAAAATTTAATGCCATAGCCAAGATTTGAACCATATATCTCCTGGACTCCGTCCAGTTGCTCTTAACCATAGAGCTACCATGGTCAATGCTTGCGTATTTCACAGTTTCTTACTTTCATCTTCAATCTTCTTTCTAGTAGTTCCCAAATTTCTCTCTCTCTCTTCTTCTGCATCAATTCTTGATCTCTCTTCTTTTCTGATATCCCTAAATTGTATCTTCAGTCCTTGTCCTCTAAGTTTTCCCATCTTTTTTATGTTCTGAGTTTCTTTCTTGATTATGTCCACTTTTTGGTACTTTTTCTTCATTACTGTCCTTCCTCTATCCTTTTGTTTTATTTCTGTCCCTCCCATTCATTTTTCTTTTCTTGTACAAACTATTCTTCCAATTCCTGAAATTCTGCTATTACAACACAAATATACAAGTAAATGGAGTAAACAGAATAGTTAGTATTTCTATAACGATGTGGATAACGGAATACTAACAGGAATAACAATTTAAGGAATGCTCAAATCATGAGTATATCAACAAATGGACAGTAAATTAAAAATTTTCAAATAGCAGATGAAAGTAAAACAAATCATCATTAATGCAAATTTCCTGTTAGGTCTGCTGTATCATATCTTTATTTGGTCAGAATTATATTGTACTTACATCTGACAAATCTTTGGCTGCACGCTCAGCAACTTCTGAAGCCAACTCCAGCATCCATTTGTGTATCTGAAGAAGAGATATTTAATATTATTAATGGCAGAATTCAGAAACTCAAGTACAAACATCATGCTAACACTAAACACAAAATAATATTTTAAAATTGTGGATCAAAACAAGAAGGAACAGAAGAGGAGGAAGGATACCTTTTGTGCAAAAATTATTGCATTCTTTGAGCAATTCTTTGAAGGTCAAGATAGTTAACTATGTCTTGGCTTATTTTTCTGCATACGAGGGCTGTTCAATAAAGAATGTTCATAATTTTTTACGGTCATAATTTTTCACACTAAAATACAATCTATGGAGAGTCTGTTCTTCCCTACAGCACAGCTCGGAGGTGGTTTAAAATGTTTAAAGAGCTGAGACAATCAATTTCAAAGGAAGGTGGATCCGGTGCTCCAGTTACTGCTCTTACGGAAGAAAACATCAACACTGCTGCTGCCATTGTGAGAAAGGATCGACGAATTACCTTAAATCACTTTCTGAAATATTGAACATTTCATTGGGTGCCACCCACACATTGGTGACAGAAACATTACACATGAGATGTGTTTGTGCGTGATGGGTTCCAAGACTGTTGATTCCCGAACAAAATGATATGCAGGTCTGCATGCAGTTAAAGTTGATATTAGAGGCAGACAAGGAGTTTCTTTCAAACATAATCACTGTTGAAGAAACTTGGCTACATCATTTTGATCCTGAGAGCAAACAGCACAGCTCCGTGTGGAAATCTCCATCACCAACCCCCAAAATGGCAAAAGTGGTTGCTTCTGCTGGGAAAGTTATGGTCATCTCATTCTTTGATATTCATGGAATGGTTTATCAGCATGTTGTAGCTGCACACACATCAGAAACTGGACATTACTACAGGGATGTCGTGAAAAAATTGCAAGTCCATATCAGGCGCAAAAGACCACATTTCCGTGAAGCAGGCTGGATGCTGCACCACGATAATGTGCGGCCACATATTGCCAATGTTGTTGCTGAATATCTTGTGAAAATCAACGTGAAGTGCATCCCTTACCCTCCCTATAGTCCGGATTTAGCCCCATGTGACTTTTTTCTATTGCCTAACTTGAAGAAACACCTTCGTGGGAGGCATTATCCATCATCAATAGTGGTGAAGGCTGCGGAGGCAATTTTGAAGGATCTCTCAAAAATGGTTTCCAGCATGTCTTTGAAGACTGGCAGAAATGCTGGGACAAGTGCATCGCATTCAGGGGAGACTATTTTGAGAAGGACCTTCAAATTTATGAGGA
Source organism: Mantis religiosa (assembly GCA_030765055.1). Taxonomy (NCBI): domain Eukaryota; kingdom Metazoa; phylum Arthropoda; class Insecta; order Mantodea; family Mantidae; genus Mantis; species Mantis religiosa. The sequence continues at coordinate 38,944,653 of CM060960.1, forward strand.
TGAGTAAAGGTACGTTGTCAAAAAAAGATTGTGATCATTCTTTAATGAACAGCCCTCGTATATTAGTTCTGTTGTGCCTCACCAACAAAACTAACAAATCTCATGGAAATTAATCGTTCTTCTACACTAGCCGTGTGTAGGCTAAGATTTGGATAGGTAAAGTCAGACTGAAAAATTGAATGCCATAAACAGTATTTGAATCACAGATCTCCTGGTCTCCATCTGGCTACTCCAGGATAGTACTTACAGGATAGTAAGTCACCACAAAAGGTACGTATCTAATTATATATAAGAACTTCTAGTTGTTTACCGGGAAAAATACGAGTCAGTTGGAGAGTTTAATATCATGCTGGCATGTTGTCAAGGTAGCTCAGTGGTTAAAACAACCGGATGGAGATTGGAAGATCCGTGACTCAAATCCTGATTATGACATTGAATTTTTCAGTCTGACTCTGCCTAACCAAATTTTGAACAGTGGTTTAGAACAGTTGAGCACTTTAATTTTCTATTACCTTTTGTACATACAAGGGGCATCCAGAAAGTAAGTTCTGTTTCAATTTATCTCCGCTGCAGCACTGCGATCGCAGTTCTGCACATGTGCGGTAGACGCTCTGTATCAAGGAGAAGAAACGTGTGCCATTGTGAGATCGCTGTCAGCCACGTACGCTTTGTTGTGATTGTTTACAATGTTGGTGTTGATAGAAAATCCCGCCACTTGTGAAATCAGATCTGTGATTCGTTTTCTGAAAGCTAGGAAAGTGAAACCAATTGAAATTTATCAGCAAATTTGCGATGTCAAAAGGTGTCGTGTTTCTTCACGACAACGCACGACCACACACTGCAAATGTGATGTAAAACATCCTACAGGGATTTGGCTGGGACGTGTTTGACCACACCCCGTACAGCCCTGAACTCGCTCCTAGCGACTTTCATCTTTTTTGCATCTCAAATCTTTCCTTGGCAGTCAACACTTCAACAATGATGAAGAGCTGAAAGAAAATGTTTCCAACTGGTGGAAGACACAGGCGGCAATCTTATATGAAGAAGGTATACAAAAACTTGTGTCTTGCTATGACAAATGCCTGCAAAATTTCAGCAGTTATGTGGAAAAGCAGTTTAAGGGTTGTAGAATTTTGTGCAATAAATAATTTTTCTGTATCTGTACACAATTTAATGTTATTACCAAACAGAACTTACTTTCTGGACATACCTCGTAGTTTTAGCATCTAATGAATTTTCTCCTAACGTTACACTTCATTTACAAACAAAAGTTTCACTTAAGAATAACACTTTTAGAGTTGAGCATTTGTCATGGAATTTGTCTCATGCAATTAGACTTAAATTTTGCCTATATGACAAAATAATCACTTCAACTATTACAGATTTCTTTCAAACTCTTGAAAGTAATATGATTTAGAGAAAATAAATGTAATTTTAAAACTACTGAATTCATGAATGATTTCTATCATAGGAAACTTTAACCCACATAAATATTTAAATAAATATGGAACACAGAGTACTAGTTCAACTAAAAATTATATTAATTTAAATATTGGATTTTTAAGTGGATAGCCTTATCTTAATTCTGTAAAGTTTATACTCTGAAATAATTAACAAAATATGAATGTGAGGAAGTATATATACCTCAGATTTTGTTGCCAAAGCCTGTTTTCCAGGAAATTTCTTGCAACATCCAATGGATTTGGAGATGAGACGTGGTGTAACAGGTTCATTATCTATTCCTCTTGCAATATTGTATAGCCACGTTCTGCAAAACAAAAGACTTATTGGGAGTATAACATATTTGTTGGTTCAATGTTCATTATTCCTTCCAATCTGAAGCTTATCTGCGGTTTCTTTAACAATAATTTGTTTTATGGGGCTAGGTTGTAGGCCTAGTGAACAACCACCAAGCACTGGGTATCAATTTTAGTCACATTCTATGACATGCATGGACTAAGTTGGGACTATTCTTTAAACCTGGTCATGAGTGTATTTTAACTTTACTTTAACCTGAGGGCCTTAACGATGTTAATCATTTAAAACTTTCCTTAAAAATATCTGTGTAGTGAGGAGCATATGAATGATGAAACAGCAAGTTGATGTTTAGATTTTATATGTAATCCATATTAATTTAATAAAGTATTTGAGATTATACTCTTTATATACATACATACAAATTACTCTATGCACGCGATAAGAAGAGCGATCGGGTTCCAAGTCCTCATTCGGTAAGCTTCGTTTAACTTCGTAAATATAGATGACAACTTTGAAATTTGAAATGTGCTATACACTGACATCTAGTGGCTAATACGCTAAGACGTATCATGTCCGCCATATTTCATTTTGACCAATTTCGAGGTTAATTAGCTAACCAGTTTACAACAATCGTATGTTAGAATTAGAATTTTAGTTCGTCCTTGGCAACATATACATGTTATGAGACACGTCAAAATGTATAAATACAGTATATACATAAAGTCAAATTGATTACATACAATATACACAGTAAGCAGATTTTCTATGGTTTCATGTGGTATTTGCATAGACTAATTTACTACAAGAAATGTAGTATGTATAAATACGTAGAAAAATGTAGAAATTAACTAGAATAATAAGAGTTAAATGATGAAGCCTGGAACTCAAGTACTTACAATAGTAAGTCGCCACAAATGGTGTATCTCAGATGCAAAAGCCCCTAGTGGTTTAATGGGGAAATATACAAGTCAAATGGAGAATTTGATGTCAGGACAGCACGTTGGGCATGGGAGCTCAATGGGTTAGAGTGACTGGACTGAAACCAGGAGATTTTTGGTTCAAATCCCGGCCATGGCATTGAATTTTTCATGTTGACTCTATCCATCAAAAACCTTAGCCTATATATGGCTAGTGTGAAGAAATGATTAATTTCCATCAATGAAGTAAAACTGTAATGCATTCTTTAGCTGACATATCCAGAAGCACAAACTTTGCTCCTAGAAAAAGGGTGTTATAAATTTGGTCTGGTATGAGACTCGCTTCTTCCACAAACTTCTGGAACTCTTCCCAGAAGGAATCAGCTGCTGCAACATTTCAACTAAGTTGCTCTCGTTGCAACAGTTTGCGAATCCTATGACATTTGAATCTGGTTGGCCGACAGATGAAGCATTAAATTCTCCCTCTTAACCCTAGAACTTCATGAAAATATTTAACCTTTTCAGCACATGGCGCCTGAAACAAAGATACCTAATCATTTTTGGCTAAACCATTGTAAAAGAGCAGCATCTAAGAATTGAAAGCAGATCTATTTATGCTTTTTCACTCAGATTGTCCAGAATTAGAATCACAGTTCCTGATAAAATCCTTTATTTCTGCTTATTCTTTTTAATGCCCTGAACAGTTTGCTTCCCAATACCATAATCAGCACTTAGTTTTGGAACAGTTTCCCCTTCTTAAATCTTTCAATTAATTAAATTTTTTTAATGCCAACTTTTTTTTCATGCACGCTGATTAACATTGAGAAAAACTGAACTTGTTTTCAATTTACAAGGAACAGGGTAGCTGATAATAGTGGAAACAGTACTCTATTGTCACTCAGCAGTTGTTTAAACAATGGAAAGAACAATACCTTTCTTGAAAGTGTTGAAAACAGTGTTGTTATAATAAATTAAATTTAAAGGGGGTTGATTAATAACACTAAACAACACTTACTTTCAAATTTTTCCGGAACATGTTTCAGAGATCGAGATTTAACTGTATTGGAACACCACAGTGAAGCGAAAAATTATTAATTTTTAGATGAGTCGTATTTATTACACATCTGCTTCACTTTCGTACCTATTTTGAGGACATGTTTCGCAAATCATCGTTTGCATCTACTGCTCTTATGCGACTCTGGATCTAACTTTCGCGTGTTCCTCTTAACTTGACGTCACTTCAATATATCGAGATTTAACTGTATTGGAACACCACAGTGAAGCGAAAAATTATTAATTTTTAGATGAGTCGTATTTATTACACATCTGCTTCACTTTCGTACCTATTTTGAGGACATGTTTCGCAAATCATCGTTTGCATCTACTGCTCTTATGCGACTCTGGATCTAACTTTCGCGTGTTCCTCTTAACTTGACGTCACTTCAATATATCGAGATTTAACTGTATTGGAACACCACAAAGAAGCGAAAAATTATTAATTTTTAAATGAGTCGTATTTATTACACATCTGCTTCACTTTCGTACCTATTTTGAGGACATGTTTCGTAAATCATCGTTTGCCTCTACTGCTCTTATGCGACTCTGGATCTAACTTTCGCGTGTTCCTCTTGACTTGACGTCACTTCAATATATCGAGATTTAACTGTATTGGAACACCACAGTGAAGCGAAAAATTATTAATTTTTAGATGAGTCGTATTTATTACACATCTGCTTCACTTTCATACCTACTTTGAGGACATGTTTCGCAAATCATCGTTTGCATCTACTGCTCTTATGCGACTCTTCTGGATCTAACTTTCGCGTGTTCCTCTTGACTTGACGTCACTTCAATATATCGAGATTTAACTGTATTGGAACACCACAGTGAAGCGAAAAATTATTAATTTTTAGATGAGTCGTATTTATTACACATCTTCTTCACTTTCGTACCTATTTTGAGGACATGTTTCGCAAATCATCGTTTGCATCTACTGCTCTTATGCTACTCTGGATCTAACTTTCGCATGTTCCTCTTAACTTGACGTCACTTCAATATATCGAGATTTAACTGTATTGGAACACCACAGTGAAGCGAAAAATTATTAATTTTTAGATGAGTCGTATTTAATACACATCTGCTTCACTTTCGTACCTATTTTGAGGACATGTTTCGCAAATCATCGTTTGCATCTACTGCTCTTATGCGACTCTTCTGGATCTAACTTTCGCATGTTCCTCTTGACTTGACGTCACTTCAGTATATCGAGATTTACTGTATTGGAAAACCACAGTGAAGCGAAAAATTAATAATGTTTCAGAGACTTTGCCTCCATCCTCAACTGGCCATCGACTCGGTGGCCGGTTGAGGATGGAGGCAAAGTCTCTGAAACATGTTCCGGAAAAATTTAAGTGTTGTTTAGTGTCATTAATCGACTCCCTTTAAATTTAATTAATGGAAAGGATGCTTATTGTCAGGCAGTAGGTCATTTATTGCTGTTTACCAGTGAAAAATAATGTATATACAATTTTTTTGGGAGGATGCACTGATAATATGCTTATGAATAGTCTGAGAATGGTGTATTTGTATGTATATATCTTGTTCTTATATGTTATTAAGTTCTTTTTTTCTCCCTTTCTTGTAAATGCTGACGTTAGGAGGCACTTCGATTCCCTCAGAGCTAGGGAGCCAAAGCATCTGACCTGAGATGAAATCAGGGTTGAGGGGTCGGCCCAATACTTGAGATGAATGATTGATGGAGCAATTGGTGGAATGATGGTGGGGGAAAAAGGAGGACCCAGAGGAAACCCACCCTAGCGTCATGTTGTCCACCACAATTCCCACTTTGCAGTCGCCTGAGATTGAACCTGGGCCACCTGGGTGAGAGTCAAGATATCTAACCACTCAGCCATTGCGTGGCCTATGTTATTAATAATATATATAATATTATACTGCCGCGAATACATTATTACGACTGGCAGCATATGCACTCAAAGGGTTCGGCGTGGAGCAGTAACAGACAGATAACGCAGTGTGGAGATAAAGAGCCTGCAAAAACTGATAAAAATAGTCCGGAGGTAAAGGTCTGCTAAAACAAATAAAAGGAAAATTCTAGTGACATCTTGATTGACAGAGAACATTCGATTTCTTGTTTGTTACGGAACAGTCTTGAATTATCAATGGAGGTATAAATAAGAGGCGACATGCCAACGGAGTAGTGATAAACATAGTTGTAAACAGAGTCGTAATGAGAGAGTGGTAATTGGAACTGTGTGTGTTTTGGAAGTGAATTCTTTGTTTCCGTCATCGACCTTGGAAGATTATAATTGTGTATGTGATGTAATTCTGCTGGTATACAAAGTGTATTTATTTCTATGCAAATAAAAAATGTTTTAAATTTCTGCAACTTGGACTTTAAAATCTACGAACCCACAAAGTCACAATATAAATAATATAAATCAATCAAGATTATGTAATATAAATGGCCATTCTATCTACATCAGTCATGTATTATCTGAGGCTATCACAGCCAGCATCTAGATGATTGAAAATACTATCCAAGCTTGTAGGTCATGGAGATTTTGCAAAGAACTATGCTTGACATTACCTATGAAGATGCCAAGCGCAATCCTTGGCAAAATTCAGGAACCTACAAATCTACTAGATCATGACCTACAAGGCTGGATAGTATGTATCATCTGTTAGTCCTTGTGATGTTTACAGAACTTACAGAATGCTCCTACAATTTGACTATAGCTATTTTTACATGTTGCACTTGGTGAAATACCTTTCTGGGCTCAAGAACTGAGAATAGAATCTAGTTTCATATACATGCTTGACTGAAAACTATGACTGAGTACTCGAGAAGCCTAGGTATGCCATGACATTTACTTACCCTGCTTTTTCATCAAATTTCTGCTGTAATTGTTTCTCAGAGAACTTCAGCAGATCAGCCATAACTTTACAACCCAACTGCTCTACGACCATATCACCAAATTTTCCTCCCATGCTGCGTACTTTCTTGACAGGGAGTGTTTTATACAGCTCAGTCACTCCAGTCTGAGTTAATACGGTCTGACGATTGGGTTTGTGAAGACCACATGCCAACTTGCTTAAAATCTGAAAAAACAAAAGAGAAGAATAGCAATCTAGTATAGGTCAAAGTATAAACTTGGAAGAAGCGTAGGGACAGTGAAGCACAAATTAGTACAAAAGTGAATCGAGAAGATATTGACACATTGCTTCACTCACACTGTTTATTCACAGGACATGTTTCAAGAGCTCTTGCTCCTATCATCAGCTGGAACTCGACTAGTGCAAGTTGTAGTGGTTTCCTCTTTCTCCGTTTTGTCAATAGATAGCGTGATATACTTGTCAAAGATGTCCGGTGGTGGAGTTTCAAAATTCATGACTATGACGATTTTTGTTGATGAAGATTTTTTCCCATACGAAAAGGTCTATGGGGTGATTAACATATTTTATTAGAGATGTTTCCAAGTTGATGTCATGTCTAGTATTCAAAAAATGAAAAGCTACTGCTGATTTTTCTGTTTCACCATTTTTAATGTTTCTTAGATGTTCTTTAGTTCTGATGTTAATATTTCTTTTTGTTTTTCCTATATAAAGTTTAGGGCAAGTTTCACATTTGATCTCATAGATTCCTGGTTTTTCCCAAAAATTCAATCACTACTAAAGAAAAACCAGGAATCTATGAGATCAAATGTGAAACTTGCCCTAAAATATATATAGGAAAAACAAAAAGAAATATTAACATAAGAACTAAGGAACATCTAAGAAACATTAAAAATGGTGAAACAGAAAAATCAGCAGTGGCTTTTCATTTTTTGAATACTAGACATGACATCAACTTGGAAACATCTCTAATAAAATATGTTAATCACCCCATAGACCTTTCCGTATGGGAAAAAATCTTCATCAACAAAAATCGTCATAGAGTCATGAATTTTGAAACTCCACCACCGGACATCTTTGACAAGTACATCACGCCATCTATTGACAAAACGGAGAAAGAGGAAACCACTACAACTTGCACTAGTCGAGTATCAGCTGATGATAGGAGCAAGAGCTCTTGAAACATGTCCTGTGAATAAACAGTGTGAGTGAAGCAATGTGTCAATATCTTCTCGATTCACTTTTGTACTAATCTAGTATAGCATTGGCTGAAAGCTATTATTAAACACATGATTAATATCTGCAACAAATGTGTCTACATATAAACTTAGAACTAATGCTAATGCAATGTGAGGCCTGTCTAAAAAGAATCTGACCTTAACTTTTGCAGCGCAAAGTAGTGATGCTATGGTGCCCCATTTTGGATGGTGGCAGGAGGAACCTTAATGTGCATGCTTGATTTTCTCACCACGTTCGCAAGTGTCAGTTGCTACCTAAAGGTCGCCAAGTGAGATGCTGTTGTAAGTGTTCATTGGATTTAGTTTTCTTGCAACATGACTGAACAAAATGAGCAAAGATACTGCATCAAATTTTGCCAAAAATTTGATGATTCTCAAAAAGAAATAATTTGTAAAATTTAGCAAGCATTGAAAATGTTGCCATGGGGGAAACACAAATTAAAGAGTGGTTCAACCAATTCATCGCACTTTGGTAGAGTGATGAGCGTCCTGAGAGGCCATAAACTGCTTGAAATGCTGCTATTGTTGAGAAAGTGAGATCTGATACTAGGAGATCAAAGTGTGATCATACGAGAGATTGCATAAGATGTTGGCATCATTTAAGATTCTGCATAATTATTTTAACATGCAAAGAGTCGCTGCAAAATTTGTGTGCAAGCTTCTGTCAACAAACAAGAGAAACACTCTTGAGGTTGCACAAAACCTGTTGAACATTTGCAACATTGAACCTGAGTCTTTGAACACTGTGATAACTGGAGAGGAGGCTTGGATCTACGGCTACAACCCAGAAACGGAAGCACAGTCCTCACAATGGTGGCATCCCAGTCTCCAGCGCCAAGAAAAGTATGATAGGTCCAAAAAAATGAAATGAAATGTGTAGTGTTTAATGCCCGCTTTTACTACATACGGCACCGCAGGCGATGACACTGATGATACATGAGTTGAAGATGGAGCAATGGTGGAATGAGATGGCGGGGGAAACCGGAGATCCCGGAGAAAACCCGCCCCAGCGCCGTGTTGCCCACCACAAATCTCACTTTGCAGTCACCTGGGATGGAACCCAGGCCGCCTTGGTGAGAGCCAAGCGGTCTAACCACTGAGCCAAGGCGTGGCCGACAGGTCCAAAGCAAAATCAAGGTGATGCTAAGTGTTATTTGATATCTGTACAGTTGTGCATCATGAACATGCATCAGAAGGACAAAGGAGTACTATTAGAATGTACTATGCCATCTCCGTGACGCAGTTTGGTGGAAAAGACCAGACCTCTGGAGGGCGAAAACCTGGAGTCGAATCATGACAATGTTCCAGCACATACATTGCAACTGATCCAGATTTTGTTTTGGCAAAATATAAACTTCCGGTCATTTGCCAACTTCTCCAGACATGGCTCCTTGCAACTTCTGGCTGTTTCCAAAACTGAAAAAGCCATTGAAAGGATCCAATTTTGAGAGCAGAGAAGAGATGAGGTACATAATGGTGAAATTGAATGCCATCCCAAAAGAAGCTTTCCAGAAGTGTTTTCAGAAGCGGATGGAGTGGTCGGCTAAGTGTGTGAACCCTCAAGGGGACTAGTTTGAAAGGCATTTGGTTCCCTAACCAGTCAGTCAAATATTCTATTTTTCCCGGTCATAGGTCAGATACTTTTTAGACATACCTTGTATATGCTTCATGTTCACCAAAATTTCAAGACTCCTGCAAAATAACAGTGAATGCAAACAAAATCCTTTCATTTTAATTCCACCAATATGCAACTGGTCTATTTTGATTGCAAAACAAATGCTTAAGAGTGTGTGATCGTGAACACCCGCATGTAGTACAGTTGCAGAATGATTCTATAAATAGTACAAAGCAAACACGACACAAACACTGTATATTGGACAAAGATAAACCTTATTCACGATAAGAGAATGTAAACATACTAATTTACTGTACATACTACTTGTTCTTTCAACAAATGCCAGTACAGCCTAAGGGTGGTTTTCACGGTACAAACAAACTGAAAAATTCAATGCCAGGATACTAGCATATTATCATAGAAACTAAATGGTTAGAGCAACCACATGGAAAGCAGGACATCCATATTCAAATCTTGATTAAGGTTAATACAATTTTGAGTCGAACTAATACTCAATGCATCATAGTCCTTAAACAACAGAATACTTGATTAAGGTACTGAATTTTTTATCCGATTCTGTCTAAAAAAAATTGTTAGTCTGAGTAGATCGCTGATGAAAAAGCAATTAATACATACAGTTGATAGAGCTAACATGAAAAATTTAATGCCATGGCCAGTATTTGAACCACGGATCTCCTGGTTTCCATCCAGTCGCTCTTACCCATTGAGCTACCATGGCCAACATACTGTCATGACATTAAATTCTCCGATTGACTCATATATTTCCCCGGTAAACCACTAGGGGCTCTCGTATCCGAGATACACGTTTGTGGCAACTTACTATCGCAAGTACTTGAATCCTAGGCTTCATCATTGAACTCTTATTATTTTAGTTAATTGATGGATATTAATCATTTCTTTACACTAGACATATATAGCGCAAGATTTTTGATAGAGTCAACATGAAAAATTCAATGCCATAGTGGTTTACTGGGAAAATATATGAGTCAATTGGAGAATTTAATGTCAGGATGGCATGTTAGCCATGGTAGCTCAATGGGTAAGAGCAACTGGACAGCAACCAGGAGATCCGTGATTCAAATCCCAGCCATGGCATTGAATTTTTCATGTTGACTCTATCTATCAAAAACCTTAGCCTATATATGGCTAGTGTGAAGAAATTATTAATTTCAATCAATTAACTTACAGTTGATCTTATTGATAAAATTAACTAGTGTGTGTCCTGCAAAAAATACTTAAGTAATTTGTAAGTTACCACTTAGGTATGTTATATCTGAAGTGATAAGCACTTTGTGATCCACAGAGAAATTAAGCTTTTTTATATTGAAAAACTATATTATGCCATGGATAGGTTGAGTCAGACTGAAAAAATTCAACACCATAAATGGGATTTGAACCATGGATCTCTCGGTCTCCATCCGGTTGTTCCTTTTTCTTTTAATCTTACGTCCTCCAACGTCAAGTCATTACAGACGGTGAATGAAATGACGCTGAAATGTGTCCAGGGTCCATGGAGCTTACAGCTACCCGACATTTGTCTTTAAGGATAAGGGAAAACCCCAGAAAAAACCTTATCTAGGTAACTCACCCTGACCGAGATTTGAACTCGGGACCTCTTGAATGTGAGACAGACATGCTACCATTTACACTACCGAGGCGGGCCCGGTTGTTCTTAACAAAGCCAAAAACGGTGCATATCTCATTTTATATGAGCAGCCCTTGTGGTTTACCGGGAAAAATATGAGTCAGTTGGAGAATTTAATATATAATGCTGGCATGTTGGACATGGTAGCTTAATGGCTGAGAGCAACTGGACGGAGACCGGGAGATCTTTGGTTCAAATTGGCTATGACATTGAATTTTTCAGTCTGACTACTTATCCAAACCTTAGCCTACAAATGGCTAGTGTGACAGAACTATTAATTTCCATGCATTATGCCATGTTTAAAGATGCTTGTGAATTTTATTATTTGCTCAAGGATGTAAGTTAATTTCTTAAATTTATAATAAAAAACTAACCTTTTGAAACTATAAATTATAATCAGCTTAGCAAGTCATTTTTAGTCATGTAATTACGAAATAAACCCTTAAGTTGACATTACAATAATTAAATAGGCTGAAAAGTATAAAGATTAATTTCAAAATATTGCCAATTGAATCTATCAAAAAATTTGGTTTACTCTCAGTAGATGGCAATGCAGTTATTATTCACCTGAAAGTGGTGACCTTAATGTAACATCGACAAATTGTAAAGATACTGGAAGCAGCTCACATGTAAATTTATTTAAAAGATAAATAAAGCATTGTCACTAATTTTATACAAACATCTTTAAATTCGGGCATTCGCTTCATATTACTAGCTTCACTTGCTATGTACTATATTTTTTTCAACTCACTTTGTTATGTGCAATGCCAGCAGAACAGTGAAATCCTGTATTCTTGTACACTGCTGCACGAATCTCTTCTACCAATAAAGCAGCAATGGCCATCTTAACTTCAGCAGGATCCGCGGTTCCTTCGCTGTAGATGCTGTTTAACCACGCATTAACACCTTTCTGTCGCTTCTCTGAATTATGAATACAAAATCATTAGCATTTTAAAATGTTTATATAGGACATGTGAGAATTATTCACTTAAAGGATAATTAATACTAACCTGTCAATGTTACATCTGCTAAAATAATGACCCATTTGTCTTAGAAATTAATTAAATATCACTCTGGAATTTTTAGGACATGTACTGTACGGCCATTGGATCTATGGCCCTGATGTTTTGCGGATGCAGGAGGCAGAGGGGGAAGGTTAATAATACCAACATACATTAACGAGCAATTCAAAACATATCCTCAAAATTATCTTTAGAATAAAAATATAGGACTATATTAGATCTAAAACACTGAAATCCAACTTGCAATTTCATTATCATGCAAGATATTCATTACAACATCACTCTATTTGAATATTTCTTTCAGACCTTTTACGTACACTCTTTCTGTTGGTAGTACTTTGAGTCTCTACATCCAGTGTCATGGTCAGGAAGTTAAAACTGTCTGCTAGCACCAATAAGCATTGTCGCTGCTAGGCATGGCTTCAGAATCTAACAATGTTGCCAGTTTAATTTTGTTTGGACCACGTGGCTTCAGTTGCTTTTGGTGCTTGCACTGGTGAAGTTTATTTTCTACGAGGGCTGTTCAATAAAGAATAATACATTTTTTTACGGTCATAATTTTTCCCACTAAAATTCAATCTTATTATATTCTGTTAGCTTAATGAGAAACAAATACGCTGTAGTAGTTTCATTGTTGGTATTCCTGGTTCCCGCCTGTAAGAACCAGGCAAGTTCAGACATTTTCAGTATCGCCTACAGCTACAATGGAGGTAACAAGCAGTTAAAGTTGATGTTAGAGGAAGATCCGGAGTTTCTTTCAAACGTAATCACTGCTGATGAAACTTGGCTACACCATTTTGATCCTGAGAGCAAACAGTAAAGCTCAGTGTGGAAATCTCCTTCATCACCAACCCCCATAAAGCTTCTGCTGGGAAAGTTATGGTTATCTCATTCTTTGATATTCATGGAATGGTTTATCAGCATGTTGTACCTGCACACACATCAGTAACTGGACAATACTACAGGGATGTCCTGAAAACATTGCAAGTCCATATCAGGTGCAAAAGACCACATTTCCATGACGCAGGCTGGATGCTGCAACACGATAATGCACGGCCGCATATTGCCAATGTCGTTGCTGAATATCTTGCAAAAATCAACGTGAAGTGCATCCCACACCCTCGCTATAGTCCAGATTTAGCCCCATTTGACTTTTCTTCTACTCCCTAACTTGAAGAAACGCCTTCGTGGGAGGGTAAAGGCTGTGGAGGCGATTTTGAAGGATCTCTCGAAAAATGGTTTCCAGCATGTCTTTGAAGACTGGCAGAATCGCTGGGACAAGTGCATCGCATTCAGGGGATACTATTTTGAGAAGGACCATCAAAATTATGAGGATGAGTAAAGGTACGTTGTAAAAAAAATTAAAAATTATATATATTGTGATTATTCTGTATTGAACAGTCCTCATATTTTGTGCATATGTGAATTCTAATTTTTAGTGTCTGTAGGTCCTATTATTATCGCTATTATAATAATACGGAAAATGTGTGAAATATTTAAGACATGCATGTTCCTCTTCTTGAAATCCCCACTAAAGAACTGGCAATAGCCCACTTCCCCCTCTCTGCATGTCTTGCTAGTTCACTGATCCACTTTTATTCAATTAAGTTTGTTTATTAAAGAAGAAAATATTAATTTCCTAATTTAATTTCATTAAAAATGTATCATCAGTAATTTTTTTAACCAGCCATATTAGCAAAGTAGATTTGTAAAATCTTTAGCATTTTACAAATTAGTTTACTTATCTTAAGTAATATTTAAGAAAACAACTCACATCAATCTCTGTACAAAGACTTCATGTTTATGGATAGTTGGTACTCTCAGAGGAAATAGAACTGGTTAGAAACAGCGCAGTGTATGGCAAGCAATTCCCCATATTATGGTCATGAATCAAAACCAAGGTTCTGTATTTGCATTATTGTAATATGTACCTTCATCATTAGCACTGCTGTCACCACAACCTATAATGTACGTAGTTGGCAGCTGCTCTGACTTCACTTTGTCTATTGTTAACATCTTTTTTGCAACACTCTCTGTGATATCCAAGTAGGCTTCATCTATGCTTGCTCTCTCCACACAACTGCTGAACTGGCAGAGCACGTCTACAACTTCTCTGCCTGCATCACGATACCTGTCAACATTTCCATACTTATTACAATAAAATATAATAATTTATATTGCTTCACTGTTATTAGTTTCAGTTTTTTTACGTATTATTTCCAGACTTATTCCTATGCGCCCCGCAATATTTTTACAATGTAAGATAGGTTTGATATGTTACATCTTTGCACAAGGTAAGCTAGACACTTAGTAAGTTACATCAATTTGCGTGAGATCTTTTGAGCACCCATGATATTTTCATTGATAAATATTTTTATTGTTAAACCAAAAGGCTTAGTAATTTACCATATTTTATTCTGGATAATATGAGGCATGTCCATAAAATAAGGTCTCCAATTTTATTTAATATAGCAAACATATTTATTGTCAATGAATGTTACATTAATGGAAAGGCGGAACTTACAGCTATTTTTCAACGTAATCACCATTGCAATCGATACACTTTTGCATGCGCTGTGGCAGTTTTTGTATACCCTTATCATAGCACTCTCCCGCCAAGTTGCGCAGGTAGCGCTCAACCTCGTTTTTCATATCATCGCCGGTCTGGAAATGTGTTCCACCCAGGTGTGATTTCAACTCAAGAAATAGATGATAATCACTAGGTGCTAAGTCTCGACTGTAGGGGGATGGGTGAGGATGTCCCATCTGAACAGGGCCAGGAGACCCACCTCGCACACACCTTGCGATAATACAAATGTTTGCTCAAAATCTTTTAAATCGTAGTCTTACTGGCTTCAGGGATAAGTTCGCACAGCTCGCGAACTGTCACAAGCCGATCTTTAAGCATTTCTTGCTCCACTTTTGCAATTGTTTCGGCTGAAACCGAAGACCAACCAGAACGCTGTTCATCATGGACATCTGTACGTCTGTCTTTGAGCTCCCTGACCCACTGTTGCACGTTTTTGACGTCCATACACTGTGGCCCATAGACTTCACATAACTGACGATGAATTTCAGTGTGGGTAGTGCCCTTGGCATTCTAAAAACGGATCACTGCACGCAACTCGCACTTGGCGGCAGAAGTGATAGGAAGCTCCATCGCAAAGGCTGCTCAGCCAAAACTAATTATTGCAATGGGGTCGTTGTGGTGGGGATTTGAACGGGTGAAACCAAGTTACAAGTCAGTGTTGCCGGATCTCGCGTAATAGCGTTCCTCACGGCTCCAGCGCCTTGGAGACCTTATGTTACCGACATGCTTCGTAATAATAATAAATAATAATAATAATAATAATAATAATAATAATAATAATAATAATAATAATAGTAATAAAATAATAATAATAATAAAAATAATAATAATAATAATAATAAAATAATAATAACAATAATAATAATAATAATAATAATAATAATAATAATAATAATAATAATAATAATAATAATAATAATCAGAATGATAATGATAATGATAATGATAATGATAATAATAATAATAATAATAATAATAATAATAATAATAATAATAATAATAATAATAATAATAATAATAATAATAATAATAATAATAATAATAATAATAATAATAATATATTAAGCACTAAGATATGTTATTAAACTGCTAACTGGTAAATGTAATGTGTGTGTAGTGTTTAATGCCCGCTTTTACTACATATAGTACCGCAGGCGATGACACTGATGATACATGAGATGAAGATGGAGCACCGGTGGAACGAGATGGCGGGGGAAACCGGAGATCCCGGAGAAAACCCGCCCCAGCGCCTGTTGTCCACCACAAATCTCACTTTGCGGTTTCCTGGGATCGAACCCGGGCCACCTTGGTGAGAGCCAAGTGGTCTAACCACTGAGCCACGGCGCGGCCAACTGGTAAATGACCCAGGTCATTATTTGGTGAGCAGGTCTATTATTAATAAATAAAGGCCTTTACGGCCGGCTTCTTGTTCAATAGAAAATTCCAGGATAAAAGCCTGTGGCTACAAAGAGAACAAGGAGAACTTTCCTACGCCAATGATAACGCTTGCCGCAGTTTAAGTGAAATGTCTGGGAGAGAGATGAAGAAGCCCAGTAGACCACAGCCTTTTATCTCGGAATCATTTATTGAACAGTCTATTATTGATTACAAACATGTTACAAAAGGTGCTGGCACTGCCATTACTAGTACTACTTCTGCCTCTATCACTACTGTTCTTACTACATATACATTTTGCCAAAACTAGACAACTTTCAAAGGGAACAAAGGGAAGGTATCTCTTGAACATGCAGCAGACACACTAGCATCTATGCCACCAACATGGGCAAACAATCTTTAAAGATAAGCTTCTATCTCTTATAAAATTTATTTACATTTATTGCAAAGGAGAAAAATTAAAATAATTAGTATTAATTAAGCATTAAATGTATGTATGCAGACAAGTCTATGGATATGCATATCGGTTCTCCTGCATTTTGAAGCAGATGTCATATGACATCCATATCAGTGAAAGGGTTAACAATGGGCCTATATAACCATCTACTACTTAAGGCTAACAGTTGACTCAGATGAAAAGCTATTGTTATATATATTTATTTATTTATTTTTATTACACAATACTATCAATGTATTAGCTGACCCCGTAGGTCAGTCAGTACAGCACCTGCCTGCCATGCTAGGGATCCCGGATTCGATTCCCGGCGGTGGGGGTGGGGATTGATCTAATGATTAAAACTCAACGAATACAATAGATAGTCAACATGAAAAATTCAATGCCATGGCCAGGATTTGAACCACGGATCTCCTGGTTTCCGTCCAGTCGCTCCAACCCATTGAGCTACCATGGCCAACGTGCCGTCCTGACATTAAATTCTCCATTTGACTCATATATTTCCCTGGTAGACTACTAGGGGCTCTCGCATCCGAGATACACCCTTTGTGGCAACTTACTATCGTACGTACTTGAGTCCCAGGCTTCATCATTTAACTCTTATTATTTTAGTTAATTGATGGAAATTAATGATTTCTTTACACTAGCCGTATATAGGCTAAGGTTTTTGATAAATAGAGTCAAAATGAAAAATTCAATGCCATGGCTGGGATTTGAACCACGGATCTCCTGATTTCCGTCCAGTCGCTCTAACCCATTGAGCTACCATGGCCAACGTGCCATTCTGACATTAAATTCTCCATTTGACTCGTATATTTCCCTGGTAACTCATCTAGTTTTCATGTTAAAAACTCTAGAGAATTTTATAATAGTGACTCGTTTTTCATGTTGACTCCATCTATCAAAAATCTTAGCCTATATACGGCTAGTATGAAGAAATGATTAACTTTCATCAATTAACTAAAATAGAGTTAAATGATGAAGCCTGGGACTCAAGTACATACCATAGTAAGTTGCCACAAAGGCTGTATCTCGGATGCGAGAGCCCCTAGTGGTCTACCATGGAAATATACGAGTCAAATGGAGAATTTAATGTCAGGACAGCCACATTGGCCATGGTAGCTCAATGGGTTAAAGCGACTGGACGGAAACCAGGAAATCCGTGGTTCAAATCCCGGCCATGGCATTAAATTTTTCATGTTGACTCAATCTATCAAAAACCTTAGCCTATATACGGTTAGTATGAAGAAATGATTAATTTCCATCAATTAACTAAAATCAATGAATACAAGTTAACACCTTCAATATGTTCCAAAGGAGAATGCTGCTGATATAACCATTGGAGTTAAAGGCAAATAAAACAAATAAAAAAAATCAATGACATTTGGTGTAAATTATGAGCTTTCTTGACAACACATGCCATTTATTTTAATAATAGCTTAATATTTATAGTGCTTTAACACAAACCTTGTATAAATTTACTCACTTGGTTAGGTCTGCTTTGCCTCTTTCCGAAGGGACTGAAACAAGATTTATTTCTGGACATTTCTTCTTTGCTTCTGCTCCTCGTAGTCCTCTTGTGACTCCAAATTTTCGAGCCTCGTAGTTCACTGCTATAATTCTGAAATGTATTTGTAACATTAAAGTGTCCATTAATCCTATTTAAAATATAAGTATTATTAATAAAAAAGAGTTTTAATAGGTAGCTACTAACCAAATTTGTGCTATTAAGTTTGGTTAACTTAATTTGTTCTCCAGGTGTAGTATTTACATTTTTCATCAACACATTTCATGGGATTCATTGCAAATTATGACACTGTAATTAAATTTTGTTTGTTCTGAGGTTAGCAAGCTGTTAAATTATGGTAAGTTTAGAACAGAAATTGGTAGTACTTATGAAGTTGCTGGCTGTTGCTTTCAAGGAATTGTGAGGTGTGTGTTAAATTACTTGTTTTTGCAATTTTAGATTTTGAGTTAACTTAGCAGCATACTTTTTAAACTTTATTTAGCTTGCATGATGAGTTATTGAATGCTACTCAGCTGATCAAGTGATTATAGACACTCCAAAATATAGAGGTAGAAATGCCCAACATAGATTAAGCAGTAGATTATCAAGACAACATGTCTTTAAGATTACAATTGGTACACATCGTTATATATTAACCAGTGACCGATGCTCAATATGTAACTGTTTTTCCTTAGGGCAACCTACAGTATAAAGGTCCACTGATCACTTGAGTTTCTGTGATGATGATGATGATGATGATGATGATGATGATGATGAAGAAGAAGAAGAAGAAGAAGAAGAAGAAGAAGAAGAAGAAGAAGAAGAAGAAGAAGAAGAAGAAGAAGAAGAAGAAGAAGAAGAAGAAGAAGAAGAAGAAGAAGAAGAAGAAGAAGAAGAAGAAGAAGAAGAAGAAGAAGAAGAAGAAGAAGAAGTTGTTTAAGGGCAATGGTTAAAAGGCATAAATATATCACTAAATTTTAAAATTGGCTTTCGAAAACAGCGTAAAAACTTTGGCCACTGCTTGCTGGTCGTCCGCCAGTATCTCTGCCAAGCTGGCAGGCAACTGCAGAGACTGGCGGACATCCGCTAGGCTCAAATATCCTAAAAGAACATGAAAGACCGAAAGAGCTCCACCACAAAGTGGGCAAGCTGGAGTGGAGTTGCCTGTTAAT
Source organism: Mantis religiosa (assembly GCA_030765055.1). Lineage (NCBI taxonomy): Eukaryota > Metazoa > Arthropoda > Insecta > Mantodea > Mantidae > Mantis > Mantis religiosa. The sequence goes on from CM060960.1 coordinate 38,963,899, forward strand.
TTATAACTGTGGGTAAAAAAGCAGTGGCCAATTCGTAGCCGAGCCAGCCTCACTTCCTCCAAACGAGAAGAACGGCAGGAGGTAACCCAGGGGGTCGGAAGTGCCTTGATGGAAAGAAGTTTGTTGCGGCGGAGAAGGGACCATTCTGCGAACCAGGAGGACTGTGCAGCTCGTCGCAACTGAAGGCAAAACTTGAGTTTCTGTTATTAAATTTTAGATGAGTCGTATTTTTTACACATCTGCTTCACTTTCGTACCTATTTTGAGGACATGTTTCGCAAATCATCGTTTGCATCTACGGCTCTTATGCGACTTAAGTTTGATCCAGCGGTGTGGGTAATTCTGGGGTTGCTGCTGCCATCTGTTGATTTAGTGATGAACAGAGAGATGGCAGCAGCAACCCCAGAATTACCCACACCGCTGGATCAAACTTTAGTCGCATAAGAGCCGTAGATGCAAACGATGATTTGCGAAACATGTCCTCAAAATAGGTACGAAAGTGAAGCAGATGTGTAAAAAATACGACTCATGTAAAATTTAATAATTTTTCGCTTCACTGTGGTGTTCCAATACAGTTAAATCTTGAGTTTCTGTGATTGTCTCAGTATATTTTACTGTTTATTAGAACATACAACCAGAAAATCAAAATTACTTTTCAATAAATACGTAAAATATGAAGCTATTAACAGTGAAGCACACAAATATATACAAATATAATTTGCAACTTAAAACTTTACTTATAAGAAATGATGCTAATTCTTATAAATTCTCCAGGATCGTGATTTCCAGCTGAAGATGTGTATGAATATACAATGAATATACAACGGGCATCCAGAAAGTAATTCTGTTTCAATTTATCTCTGCTGCAGCGCTGTGATCACAGTTACACACATGTGCGGTAGACGCTCTGTATCAAGGAGAAGAAACGTGCGCCATTGTGAGATCGCTGTCAGCCACGTATGCTTTGTTGTGCTTGTTTACAATGTCGGTGTTGATTGAAAAAATCACACCACTTGTGAAATCAGATCTGTGATTCGTTTTCTGAATGCTAGGAAAGTGAAACCAATTGAAATTTATTGGCAAAATTGCAATGTCAAAAGGTGCTGCGTTTCTTCATGACAACTTGAAACTTAAAGAAATTGTCGGTATTATAGTCTATTTAGAGGAATCTGTTAGTTTACTCTCTTTCATTCCTTTATTATCTTCTAATAAAAATATATTTTCTACTGAAGCTTCACTTAAGTACTTCTTAATTCGAACGACCACACACTGCAAATGCGACGAAAAATATCCCACAGGGATTTGGCTGGGACGTGTCTGACCACCCCCCGTACAGCAGTGACCTCACTCCTAGCGACTTTCATCTGTTTTTGCATCTCAAATCTTACCTTGGCGGTCAACACTTCAACAATGACGAAGAGCTGAAAGAAATGTTTCCAACTGGTTGAAGACACAGGCGGCAAACTTCTATGAAGAAGGTATACAAAAACTTGGGCTTTGCTATGACAAATGCCTGCAAAATTTCGGCAGTTATGTGGAAAAGTAGTTTAAGAGTTGTAGAGTTTTGTGCAATAAATAATTCTGTATCTGTACACAATTTAATTTTATTACCAAACAGAACTACTTTCTGGACGTACCTCGTACATGAAATCACGATCCTGGAGAATTTATAAGAATTATAAATTATCATCATTTCTTATAAGATAAGTGAAGTTTTAAGTTACAAATTATTATATTTGTATGTATTACTTTTCAATGTGTTATAATAATTTGTTTTCAAGATTACTGTTCCATTTATGGGATTTAATTCAAGCATTATTCTAGTTATTTTGAGATATATTAATTACTTTAAATTTTGAGTTGGCAATGCTAAATTTCAGGTTTTGTGTTGAGGCATACATGTTTTAATGCTACCTCTTCCTTTTATCCATTTGACATTAGTGCATGAGTGTTGCTCTAAAGTGGACACTTCAAGATATAAACCACAGGCACTGATGTCAAGTGATATTGTAAAAGGCATTAAACTAATTATTGTACTATATGAGTTTTCAAAACAAAATACAAGGGTGGTACAATAAGAACCTGTGTTAGGAATGAAGGCACCAGTTTTTTCAAACACAAATATTTTTTCTCAAAATAGTCCCCTTTCAAGGACATACACTTCTCCCAATACTTCTGCCATTTTTTTAACTCCTCCAAAAAGTAAGAATTGTCAATACGTAAAATATGAAGCAATTAACAGTGAAGCAAACAAATATATACAAATATAACAATTTGTAACTTAAAACTTCACTTATAAGAAATGATGAGGCTTTTCTTATAAATTGTTCGGGATCACAATTTCATGGAAATTCTTACACATCCTCAGCCGGAACCAACAAAACTGTCGGCCTCGTTACAAACGCAAGATGTTAATATGTTCTTGTTAGTACTACCAAAATCTGAAAATAAAACAAATTTAAAAATGGAATCGACTGCTTGACGACAGTTTTGTTAGTTCCGGCTGAGGATGTGTAAGAATTTCCATGAAATCACGATCCTGAACAATTTATAAGAAAAGTGTCATTATTTCTTATAAGATAAGTGAAGTTTTAAGTTACAAATTATTATATTTGTATATAAGAGTTGTCAAGCTCTGCAAAATATGCCTTAGTCTCCATGATGACCTGCTCATTTGATCTAAATTCTGTTCCTGCGAGCTATTTCATGTGTGGGAACAAGAAAATATAGGGCAGGGGGTGGCAGGAATTCTTAAAGCAATTCATGCAGTTTGGCGGCAGCAGCTCTGGATGAATGTGCTGGGGCATTATCGTGGTGAAACACAACTTTCTTCTTTGGCACATGGGGCCGTGTCTCCTTCAACTTTTTGTCAAATTGGGCCAATAACTCACTGTAGTATGTTCCAGTAATCAACTTTCATTTTTTCCAAGAAGTCAATGTGACACCCTTTGCTTTCCAAAAAAAATTGTCACCATCTCCTTTCCGGCTAATGGGACCTTCTTTGCCTTCTTTGGAACAGATACTCCGGAAGCAACCCACTGCTTTTGTTGCTGTTGCATTGCTGTAGTTTGTTTGAAGATCAGCAAGAATCATATTGTGTACTTTTTCAATGACTTCCTCAGTAAACACATCTGCAGGGCATCCTGGGCACTCATCATCAAAAATGGGTATTCAAGAACATTTAAATTTGTTATACCAATATCTAATTGCTGTTATAGAAGGAGAAAGGTCGCCATAAACAGCATCCAATTTTGCTTTTATTTCATCGCGAGTTTTCCCATCCAAAAGTAAAAAGCAAAATTACTGAATGATAATGCACTTTTTCCATTTTAGCAAAACCACATGGAACAACTTATTGAAATGTCTGTAAAATCCAAACTAACCTATGAATCACACCAAAGTTGTTTTTACAATGTGTAACAAATAACAGTATATGATAACACAAACTTCCCTTAGCAACATCAGAGATTTTGAAACACTTGTACTTTATCCTAATGCTCACGCAGGATTTAACTGTCAGGGTACATCACATATGAGAGCAAGAAATGCAAGCAAATACATACCCTCCTCCCATCCACTGGTTGTACTGAACCACAGCTACAGGTTTGCCCTGCAGAGTAGGATTCAGTCTAGTTTCTACTTGACAGTAGAAACAATCCATGTCGACCAGCACAACTATTTGGCTTGTCATGTTTATTCAATCAGCTACCTAAAAAAAAATGAGATAGAATGATTAAATCTACTCCTAATTAAAAGAATAAAATAAAACTGCAATCACAGTTCATGCTTAATGTATTACATGACAGAGCACTGAGGTATATTGACTTTCAGTAGCAAAGCGCAGCATTTGCTTGTTATTTTGTTTATAGAAGAGTGAAATATTAGTAACCTGGAATACAGTAAGTGACAAAATATAAATTGAGCACTTGGCAGCTGCAAGTCTGATATGAAAACTAATTAATTATTATATATTACATATGCACGATAACTTGAGAGCTCGGGCTCCAAATCTTCATTCGATAGGTTTCGTCTAACCATGTAATCACAGATGACAACTTTGAAACATGAAATGCACATTCACTCTGACATCTAGTGGCTATTATGCTAAGCTTTCACACATGCGCCGTATTTCGTTTTGAGCAATTTCGAGGTTAATTAGCTAACCAGTTTACAACAAACATATGTTATGGATGTTACTGCTCTTAAAAGAGGACAGACCATCATTTGTCTACCTCCATATAACTGTGATCTGAATGCAATTGAGCTAGTGTGGGCAAAAATAAAGAATGTTTTCAGAGCATGCAATGTTACTGATGGTATGTCCGCCACAAATCTGCAGAAACTTGCTATAGAAGCATTCTCTTCCGTAACCACGACAGATTGGGAAGGATACTGCAAGAAGGTCCAAGAGCTGGAAAAGCAAATATTGGAGGAACATGGTGTAACAGAAAATGTAACCAATGAAATTATCATCAACACATCAGAGGATACTAATCCTTGTTTCACATAAGCTTGCCCCGCTCTCTCTTAACGGTCACGTGACCTAATCACTTCTCACTGGCTGCTATTGTAATATATACTGTCGTGCGGCAAAAATTAGTTCGTTATTTAACATGGTGATATATTTTTATATGTTGGAAGAGAATTGTAAAATTTATATTTTCGCAACTGTTTTAATTAAATATATTATGCAACAGAGTTGATTTATCTGAAATGCATGTTAATTATTAAACGAAGTAAAGAGGAGGTTCCTTTGCTCTCAAGGACATGGCACGATAGCACGTGATTTAGCGGTAGTGATGACATATTTGTTTATATGACTTATCACTGACCTTGTTTTGAACTGGATTAGTCATATATTGCCATTCGACGGTGTGTTGTGCCCAGTGCGAGAGGTAAATTATTTTACTGATCGATTACTGTGCGTGTACTTATTATATGTGTAATGGCAGAGTCTACCACCAGTTTTTCGCTGAAGTATCGCAAGGATAATTCTTTACAAACAGGCGAAAAAAGAATTGTGGTGCATGTGTTTAATGCACTCACAGAGAAGAATCCATCTTTGTCAGTGAGAGAAGTCGAACAGCTGTGCTCTGAAGTTACAGGTGTGAGTGTTAGATCCGTAGGAACATCGTGATGTGAAATTGAGAAAACAGGAAAACTTACCACTCCAGGTAAAAGCAGGAATAAACAAAAGTGCGTGCTCGGAGAAAATACGTGAAAAGTGTTGTGCATCGTCATGTGCATAGTTTTTTCTTTAGTAACAAACTCCCTAACATAAGTAACATTTCGTCTGCTGTAAATGAGGATGCAGAATTACCAAATTTCAGCAGATTGCTTATACAGCTGGGCTTTGTGAATGAAAAAAGAGGCAAGAAAAATGTGCTAAAAGACAGAGGCAATATTGATGTGGCAAAGACGTTATTTAAGGACAATCAGACTGTACCGAGATACAAATCGCAAAATATACACAAAGAACACACGAAAAGTAAGGTATGGCGTGACACGACTTCGTGACATGACTTTTAAGACTGAAAGACAAGCATTTTTGAAAGGTATGTGTGCTGGTTTAAAAAATCCCAGTGGAAAAGGCCAAAGGCCTTTCACTATAAACTCTTCCAGTTTCGTTGCTCAGTCATTCAGTTTCAACTTGCTCAGTTCATTATAAACTTGTATTTTTGCATGCCTTCATATCCTTAGTTGTATGATTTTATTCATTTTCCCGGCTATTATTATGATGTTTACTGCAGGTTTAAATGTGACGGGAAGGCACCGCCTATGGCCTATGGCGCGAAAGCATTAGCCAATTAGGTTGAGGGGGAAGGTAGTTGAACGCTGAGTGATACATTTCAGCGGGGCAAGGTTATATGAAACAGAGATTAGCTATGAAAGTGATGCACCAGACTCGGCATTTAAAACTCACAAAGCGAAAGAGTAAGTATTTATAGCTGCCATATTTGTCTTTTTATTTTTATGTGTTTCATAAATAGTAAGTTTATAAACATACAGCTTATCGGATTGAATTCAAATTACTTTTGTCTACATATATCACCTCTTTTTTTGTTGTTGTTGTAATTTACGTCCTCCAATGTTAAGTCATATCGGACCTTAAATGAAATGGGTGAAATGATGCTCAAATGAGTCCAAGGTCCATATAGCTTAGAGTTACCCGACATTCGTCTTTCAGGATAAGGGAAAACCCCGGAAACACCTTATCCATGTAACTCACTCTGACCGAGATTCGAACTTGGGACCTCTTGAACGTGAGGCAGACCGCTACCACCTACGCTACTGAAGTGGGTAATATCTCACACGTGCAGCACGTATATTTGCTTATCTTACACGTTACTTTATTGAATTGTGCTTTTCTAGGTTAACCACACTGCAGAAACAAAAGGGTACTAGCTCTCGCTTCTTCCCCTTGCCTGCACCGCACCATAAAACTAGCGCTCAAGAAAACGTACGCATATAGTACACAAATGTAAATTACAATTTCAGCAACAAAAAATCTGATATATATATCAAATTGAATGCAGTGACTGTAGTCAAATTTATATTGAAAAAACCAAAATAAATTTAGAAACAAGAGCAAAGGAACACTTTAGAAACATAAAATATAAACAATTAGAAAAAATAAGCAGTTGCCATGCATTTTTGGGAAAAAAAAAAATGACATAAATCCAGAACCAAAACTACTAAAACATACATCAGGAAAACAAAAACTATCCACATGGGAACAAATCTTCATTTCAAAAAATAGGAACAAAGTATTCAATTTCAACATCCCTCAGAAAAATTTGTTCAGCAAGTTCCTTGAACTGCCACCAGAGGAGACCTATGACAAACTATCGTCAACTACACCAATGAGAATCAGCGAAGTCTCTGAAACATGTTCCAGAAAAATTTAAAAGTGTTATTTAGTGTCATTAATCGACTCCCTTTAAATTTAACAATTTCAGCCGCTCCTTTGTTGCTCACACAAAGGGATTATGAAGCTTCTTCTTTCACCTTGTGACAAAATTCAAATGTTATATATGATTTGTTGTGCCTGATGAAGTATGACACGTTGCTGTCCAGAAGACATGATTATATTTGAAAAGAGTGTATATACACCATCTCCCCATGTTTGTGTGATAGGCTCACGTAAACATCTCCGTTGTTACATACTCTTCCCAATACTTTTCACACTTCGCCATGTAGTACTATGGTGTCAAGTTAGAGAAAAAAAATTGTTGAATAATTGAACTACTTGTGATCTGCAATTATCAATAAAGAATGATCACAATTTTTTTTTTTTTTTTTTTTTTGACAATGTATCTTTACTCATCCTCATAATTTTGATGGTCCTTCTCAAAAGAGTCTCTCCTGAATGCAATGCACTTGTCCCAGCGTTTCTGCCAGTCTTCAAAGACATGCTGGAAACCATTTTTTGAGAGATCCTTCAAAATCGCCTCCACAGCCTTCACCACTGCTTCTGATGATGGATAATGCCTCCCACGAAGGCGCTTCTTCTAGTTGGGAATAAAAAAAAGTCACACGGGGCTAAATCCGGACTATAGGGAGGATGAGGGATGTACTTCACGTCGATTTTTGCAAGATATTCAGCAACAACATTGGCAATATGCGGCCGCGCATTATCGAGGTGCAGCATCCAGCCTGCTTCATGGAAATGTGGTCTTTTGCGCCTGATATGGACTTGCAATGTTTTCAGAACATCCCTGTAGTATAGTCCAGTTACTGATGTGTGTACAGGTACATCATGCTGATAAACTATTCCATGAATATCAAAGATTGAGATGACTATAACTTTCCCAGCAGAAGCAACCACTTTTGCTTTTTTGCGGGTTGGTGACAAAGGAGATTTCCACACTGAGCTTTGCTGTTTGCTCTCAGGATCAAAATGATGTAGCCAAGTTTCATATGCAGTGATTATGTTTGATAGAAACTCCGGATCTTACTCTAACATTAACTTTAACTGCATGTTACCTCCATTGCAGTGATAGGCGATACTGAACGTGTCTGAACTTCCCTGGTTCTCACAGGCGGGAGCCAGGAGTACCAACAATGAAACTACTACGGCATGTTTGTTTAAGATTAAGCTAACAGAATATAAGATTGAATTTTAGTGCAAAAAATTATGACCATAAAAAAATTATGATCATTCTTTACTGAACAGCCCTCGTAGAAGCATCACAAAATAAATGGGCAGTTAAATGAACTGCACCACACACTGTAAAACAAAATAAATAGAATATTCAAGTCAACAATAGGTGAGAATGTTAGCAAGGTCCTAATGAAACGTGTTCTAGATATGCATTAGCAATATGTGAAACATTGGCTGCTAGTTCAACCTGAAATTATATTAATGTAAGCGATTGTCTTTCACTTCTCAATTTTGCTATCACAATCTTCCAGTAAACCTTCCGAAGAAGCTATTCTTGTGTGCTCTATGGTCCCCAACTATTAAAATAAACAACTATAACATTATGTAACACAGCATTTGTTATCTCAAAACGTTAGTTAGCAGATACAGAAAAGAATAATTATCCAAAATAATGATTAAATTGATACTTACATTTAAATATTTATAATTTCCTCTAGCATCAGCTGTCTTCTATATTAATTAGCTTCGCAACCTGTAATAAATACTGAATAACTCCTTCCATACATCTGTAAATACAGTCTTTTCTTTCACACTGCAGCCTCCACAAAGCTGCTGCACACCTGTTAAACAGTTGTGGTATCTCCACAACTGCACTGAACAAGGGGCACTATTTATATTTTGAGCCTTGGCAACCCTGAATGCTGTAGGTATCATCTGACATTTCCAACATAAAGTTTGACACTGTTGACCATAATCTACTTCAGAAATGTTGTCAATAGAGCGTTATTTGTTCTGTTTACATTAACTTGATAATTGTGTCTCAATAAAAACGTGGAATCATGAAAAAATTCTTCCTATGGTTTTGCCCAATGTTTTAGTGTCATGCAATTAAAAGCTTAATTAAAGGTTTATATAAACGACAATGGTTAAAAATGTTGCACTTTCATTATCTATGACAGATGGTGACAGTTAAGGATGTGTTGGTGACATCTGTTCAATGTCCCATTGCTTTACTATGAAACCATCATAACAAATTCAAATAAAGGCAAAGGAGCACACATTCTGTGGCGCATAGATCCAATTTTACCTATAACGCGTCGTTGATTTGTTTCTTTCCCTCCGTATTTTCTTTGGTTCTATGTTGACATAACCTAATTTTAAACCCAACTAAGTACAAGGTATTTAAAAAGTTCATTCAGAACTAATCAGATTCCATATAGTAAACTTTCATCATCAAATATGTAAACTAACAGGATTTTGCTATGATGCATTACTTTGGAAGCACTACGACAGAGAAAACCACCTATTTACTTACCCCTTCTTCTGAAGGCAACAACAAAATATTTTGCCTGTGGAAACTGAACAAACAATACTTCAAAGCGAGCATAACTGCATTATTTATTTTGCACGCATTTTATTATTAAACTCACGGAACTTTAGGATCGTCGATATTATACATGATTACAAGTTAGGACTTGTCAGTTCCCGTTTCCCGGCAATTTCCACCCGGTGTTACCAACTTCCGTACAAAAAATGGAAGAAAAGGTTTAATAAAATTGCACATATTAGAGCTACATTTTAAAAACACAACTAGAATTTTTAATTAATGGCTGATTTCATTGTATTAACCTGACTTGTTACACCTTATATTGCTTTATTTAACGTCATCTTGCATAGGCTTAACTTGGTGGGAGGAGACCAAAGAAAGTAAATAAAAGTTACATAACCAAACTCAGTATAACACGCCAAATTTCACTTAAGCACCAGTGATCGATTTGTTTAAAAATTTATAGTAATAATAGTTCAATTTCCTTTCTTAAATCCTTATACATATTCTCACCCTAATTATTTTTAGCGTTTAGGAATCCTTTTCTTCTTAAAGCTCTACTTTGGTATCATCTATATGGATATGAGGATCGTTATTAATCGACCTTCTAGCGATCTCAGCCATTTCGCATAAGACTCAATATTTACCTTTGAGGTTTACAATCATCCATGAAATAATTTTTATGTATTTCATGATTTCTTTTTAGAAAATCATATGTTTACGCGTGTATCCTATGAGGATATATTAACCTGAAGACGAGTAATAGTTTGTAAAGGAAATCAACGTCGTGTATGCAATTGTTCTAGGGATTTTAAAAAATAATCAAAACTTAATTTTGGAATGAGCCGTGCCGTGGCCGAGTGGTTAGACTGCTTGACTCTCACCAAGTTCGATTCCAGGCAACTACAAAGTGAGATTTGTGGTGAACAAGGTGCTGGGGCGGGTTTTCTCCGGGACCTCCAGCTTCCCTCGCCATCATTCCACTAATTGCTCCATTATCGTCTTTCCTTTCATCCACTTCGCTCTCACTCTCATTCCGGATCAGGCAGATCACCCATCCCTGGACTTCTCTCTCTCTGATCCATAGTTGTAGCTACCTCACTTGAACGCTAAAATGGCCTAAGGGCTAGAAGACCATAAATAAGTACAACTGTGTCCTATACCAAGAGAAGAAGAATAATTTTGGGAGGGCAAAACAAATCAATGTAAAAATGCTACAATGTTACAAACACTCAAGATATCATTTGCGTGCTAAGGTTTACCCTGCATAGATTAAGATTAAGGATTAGTAACTTTGGAAATACCAGTCTCCAACTTGAAGAGGCTCCTATGCACTGTATTTCAATGTACCTTTTCCATTTGAAGTAAATAAACTAGTCAAAATATTAACAACAATAAAATAAATTATAATTGGTTTTCTTTTCTTTCTATTTTCTACCAAATACTCCAAAACAATCTGAATGTCAGAAACGGAACTGAGATTAAAAAGCAATGTAACTCTTTTTTTCAATAGTAACAAAACAGTAGTTCTAGAGATTATAAACTATCTCAGCAATATTGCTTCTGAGTATACACTGCTTGAAAGGAAAATATCCTGTTTGACTTTCCAAATACAACTGAAGATGTCAATGACTATAAACTGGTCTGTTAACATTTCATTTTATCCTAAGTAAAGATAGAATAAATTGACAGCACTTACTCAGTTCACACATTTGTGAATTGTAATTGTTGATATTTTGTTTCTCAAAAGAGAAAACTGATGTTCTTACATGTTGGATTAGTTGTGTTACCATGACTTTTAGCTTTGACAAGTTAATGAATATTACAGTTCTTAGAGTAAGCTTGATAAATGAACCAATCTACTTTTGATGGAAATTAATAATAATGGTTTGATAATGAAGACTGGGACTCAAGTAAGTCGCCACAAACAGCACGTATCTCGTATATGAGAACCCCTAGTGGTGATTGATTTTACCTATTCTATAATACATTATGAAGTTATGGAGTAACTATTCAGAAGACTTTAAAACTTGAATAACCTTTAGTTATATGACATTAAATCCAGCACAGTCTGATGATTTTTAAGCTTGCTTAAAGGGAAAAGCTTCAAGTCAGTTAATTTACTGGGATGTAAAAGAGCTCCTGCAAGACAAAATTCTGCCACCACAGCAGTGGTGCTGATACAAACTTGGCAATTAACGTCATTTAAAAACAAAATAATTTTTAATTTCAACAAGCCGTGGACACTAATGATAGATGAAATGATTATTGAGAAAGGAAATATTCAACCTATGTTAAAGGTATAATGCGACACAAATCAGAGATGCATAGTAATGATTGTATTAAATATATCTAACCTTGTACATCATCATGATGTATCTTTTGTAGAATTTAACGAGCAATGTATTTGTTTGTTTAGAATATGGAGTACTAGCATCCATACTTTATTGGATTATGACTAGAATAATTAGCTGATTTCAATTATGTGAGATTGGAGGAATTTAGTAACGACATCAAAGTTAATTGAAGAAACTATTTGTAGATGGTTTTTGATACTTTGTCACTTACATTTTTATTTTATTGAGAGACTAGTCTTGGAAATCATTGCATCCATTATCAACCTCAAAGCTCTCTTTTCTCTGGTGGTGGAACTATGAATTTATCAAATTATCAACTGGCAGGATTTCAGAGTTCATTACTTGATTCTTATTTTTCCATATATTCTCCCACTTGGTCAGTTCGTTTTGGTTTATCACCCCTTTTAGTCATTTTAGATTAGGGTCAATGTCATGGTTTTTATTCCAAAAACGAAATACTACTGCTGACTTGTTTCAGTTCAATGTTTCTAAAATTTTGAAAGTTTTCTTAACATTTTCTAAAAGTTTCTTTGACTCTGGTTTACAGGTTTCTTTTAGTTTGATCTACGTAGCATTTATCGCAATCCTTACACCTTATTTGGTATATTCCAGATCTACTAATTGGTGGGATTTCATCTGTTATTAAATGAACTCTGAAGTCCCACCAGTCAATAATTTGATAAAGAAGTTCATAGTTCCAACACCAGAGAGAAGAGAGCAAAGGACAAAAGAAGATAGTCAGATCTTTGAGTTTGATAATGGATACAACAGCTTCCAAAACTTTTACCTCAATAATATAAAAATGTATGTGACGAAGTGTCAAAACTAACTACAAATAGTTTTGGAAATTGTTCTTTCACAGAAGCCGTGTGAAGGCTGGAAAGGTAGAGTCAGACTGAAAAATTCAGTGCCATAGCCAGAATTTAAACCATGGATCTTCTGGTCTCCATCCAGCCACTCTAACCATTGAGCAACTATGGTCAACGTGCTGATGACATTAAATTCTCCATCTGACTCGCATTTTTCCCGGTAAATCACTTAGACCAGAGATCCGTGGTTCAAATCCCGGCTATGGCATTGAATTTTTCATACTGGCTCTACCTTTCCATACAAATAGTTTTTTTCAATTAGCTGATTTCAGTTTGCACTATAGCTGCCTCTCTCATTAGCCACCAAAAAGGACAATCTTGGAGGACATTCTTGACTGATTATAACTGCAGATCTGTAACTTGAATCTATGCATTAATGACTTTGTCTACCCCTGATAGTAACTACGGCAAAATTTGCAAATGCTACATTAAATGACAATGTCAATTGCCTCTTCTCCTCATCTTCTCTCTAGATAGCTCTTTATGTATTACCTAGCTATTAGCACGGTCCGAGCAAAAGCTAGGCAGAATTGATTTTATACACATGCAGCCATTCATTTTCTGAAGAAACATACAATGCATTAGCACAAAAGTGAATTGATTCACTTTTGTGCTAATTTGTGCTTCACTGTCCCTACGCTTCTTTCAAATTTATACTTTGATACAATGCATTATTATGCAAGACAATACAGTGTCCCAGTAGTATCTATATTTTGGGAAAGTAAAAACAATTGAGTTACTGGTAAACTTCCTTGTATTTCATGAAATAGCATACATTTCTAATGCAATATAAAATAACAATATTCAGTTTCTTTTTATTCTGAAGACAAGGAGGAAAAATATTACACCAAGAAGATGCTTTGTTACAAGCTTTGATTGTGCTCTGTGTGGAGCTCTGAGTATGTAAAATATTTTTCAGAGCAATAATGTAAAGCAATAGCAAAGGCCATTCACTGATTGCATAAAGTCTGCAATAACTTCTTAAGTTAGCAGGAAGTCATTTAATCAGAAATGTTTCCTGTGTTTTGAGGAAGAGAAAAATGATTATTACACATTATAGCAGCTTTTTCTAATGTGTGTTTGGAGGAATTTAGTAACAGTGACGTCAAAATTAATATAAAAATTATATAATTTTTATATTAGCTTTTTCTAAGTTTATTACTACATGGAAAGCTATCAATTTGGTCTGGCTGTTGAGTATGCTATAAAACTGCAGGACAAATATATTCCCACAAATACAGTGGAAATTAGTCATTCTTCCACACTAGCCATGTATAGGCAATGATTTGGATAGTCAGATTAAAAAATTCAATGCCATAGTCGGGTTTCGAACCATGGCCCCAAGTGTCCATCCAGCTGCTCTTAACCATTGAGCTACTATGGTCAACATTCCTTAAGGGACCTGACAAGTTCAAATGATACTAAAGAAGTCAAATTTTTTGGTTTAATAGTTGACAATAAAATCTCCTGGGAACCACATATTAATTACATCGCTACAAGGCTCTCAAGAGTTATATATCTTATCAAAAACTTAAAAAGCTGTGTACCAAATACCTACATTAGATCTGCTTACTTTGCTTTTTCTTCATAGCATTATATTATATGGTATCTTACTTTGGGGTAATAGTAGCCACGTTAGTAATATCCTATTATTGCAGAAGAAGATCATCCGTATTATATCTGATACAGACAAATTCGCACATTGTAAGCCATTATTTATTAAATTAGAATAATGACAGTAGTAAACTTATACATCTATACCTTCTTAATTTATATAAAAAAGAATTTATCTGATTACAACTACAAACAGGATATCCATAAATATAATTCTAGGTACACAAACCAGATTGATACACCTTATCATAGGCTTGCAAAATCACATAAAAGTTTTGAAATATTAGGTATAAGAATGTATAATGCACTTCCAGATTATGTAACTCGACTGCCAAATAACAGCTTTTAACATAGGATTTATGACAGATTATTAATCAACCCATTCTACTCCTTACAGGAATTTTTTGAAAATGCATCTCAATTGTAAACAGTGTCACTTAATCACTGAACATTATTTTCTCATTTGTATATATTCTGTAAAATAGAATAGAAAGATTGTATTGTAATATTTATGTTATCTTCTGACATCAATTGCTGTTAAGGTCGACTCTGTATATACTCTGTATCATATAGTTGTAATTTGTATTGTATCTTCTGACGTCCATTGCTGTAAAGCTCGACAACAATAAAATTCTTTTTATTCCAGCATGGCATTAAATTCTCCAAAAGACTCATACTAATTTTAGTTAATTGATGGAAATTTATCATTTCTCCGCACTAGGAGATCCGTGGTTCAAATCCTGGCCATGGCATTGAATTTTTCATGTTGACTCTATCAAAAAAAAAGACTCATACTAAATTTACCTAACAGTTAATCCTGGGACTTATAGCATAAAACGTCGCCACAAAAAAGTGTATCTCATTGCATATGAGAGCACCTAGTGGTTTACTGGGAAAGTACAAGTCTAGGAGAATTTAATGTCATGCTGGCAAGTTGGCCATGATAGCTCAATGGTTAAGAGCAGTTGAGTGGAGACCGGGGATCCTCGTTTCGAATCCCAGCTATGACATTGAATTTTTCAATATGACTCCACCTATCCATATTAGTACAGTATTTTCTTGATTGAGGGTTGCTATTCTGTTTAGTTAATACATATGCATCACGTGTGGAATGTATTCAATAGAAAATTTAATTTACTGCTCAAAACTTGCTTTTAGGGATGACTGACGATAGACAGCAGGTTAAGCTCAGAGGTTCTACTCCCATTAGTCCTGGACCCATAGGACCAAGGACCCGGGCCTCCTTCTATCCGGGAGGATGGAAACTCCGGGGCTCTTTCCATAGGGCAATATCTGGAGTCTAAAAGGCCCCCCCGCTGAGCACAACGTCAAGACGGGATGGAAGTCGATGCGCCACTTACGCGCGTCAACCCCACAGGGAAGACTACCGATAACCTCGGTGGGGCCGAATGGTGATCTAGCACACCTTCTACTAGCTCTGCAGGCTAGTACCCGGGACTATTCAGGCAACCCTCTACCCTCTCCGGGCGGCCGAAGCCTGGCCGGAAGTACCCATTTATCCGTGGGTGTCGGGAACACACTGCCCCCTCGAGTCCAACCCAATCCGAACAACTCCCCAACGGGAGGGGCTCGGCATGTTCGGCCCGAGGTTCCTCTAGTAACGTCAGAGGTACCACGAGTGCTAAGGGTCCGCAGCGCCCGCACTTCGGCTGCTGAAGGGGACGGATCCCCTCCCCTACGAGTGCATTTATCGGTAGTGGTGACATTCATTTATGTGAGTTTTACTCTACATGGTGTGTAAGCACCGCCTATGGTGCCAAAAGCATTAGCCAATTAGGGTAAAAGGGAAGGCAATAGCACGTGGAGGGATGTCAGCAGAGCAGTTATTTGAAAAAAGCCTTAGTTATTAGGGTAGTGATTAAAGGTCATTAACTGACTCATATTCTTCCAAAACTATTACATTATATCATTATCAATCTTCTAGAAAGCAGAATTACGGTTCCACATTCTTCTGTAAAATGCAGGAAATAAATAAGAAATGGTCCGACAATGTGAAAAGTAGACAATATGCAATGCATTAATGAATGGCCTCAATCCACCAGGCTATAGCTATTCTAATACACTGTCCTATAAATAACAGGTTGTTTAATTACAAAATAAATATATTAAAGAAAAATTTAAGAAACATTCACATCACAATCCAAATAGGAAATTCTTTACATTCAAAATCTGCATGTAAATTTACTTTATTAGAAAAAGGCAGCCACACTTAAAAAACAACCATCAAACATTTTATCAGAATAATTGAGTGAATATTTTTGTTCTACTTAAATTCATTCCTTCACACACTTGACTTTCGATGATTTATTGAATGCCTTGCTTGTGGTAAATACCTTCCCACTCACTCAAATGAAGTACAGTAAACATGCATACAAAAACATGTAAACAATGTGTGGTAGCATTACAAAAGAAAGACAGAAATGAGGGAGAGAAGGAGAGAGAGGACTTCTATTAATGTTACCATTAACAGTCTTGATTACTAGCACCATAGCAGGTTGTTCAGGCAATTAACGAGAAAATCTAAAACCTAGTCGCAGAGAAGGAAACAATCTGCATCATGTTTTCTGTTTGAACATTAATCTGGATGGTTTAAAAATTTGCTACAAACAACTCATACAAATCTATTATCACTAAAGCAGTTAATGATTAATTTCTTATCATTAGCATTAAATGCTGAATTCTTTCTCCTGCTGTTATTTGCAAATGGCATGCACATACATGTAACATCAAATAATGTACAAAGGAACAGCAAAACTCTTAAATGAAGTACAGAATATAGAACAGTTCAATTGCATAGCCAAATAAAAATCAAATACTTGTGAATAACAGCATGCAGTGTGCATGACATATTCCTAGTTTGAAAAACAAACTACGAGGGCTGTTCAATAAAGAATGGCCATAATTTTTTGAGTCCTAATTTCTCATGCTGAATTTAATCTCATGATATTCTGTTAGCTTAATGTGTAACGACTGTGCCATAGTTGATTGCTGCCTGTGAGAGATATTTTCATTACTGCCTACCGAAGTAATGGAGTGCCACTCGAGGAACAATATCTGACTTTGAAAATCTGCTTTTGTCTCAATACTCAGCTGAGGCCTATACTATGTTACAGGGGCCTTTGGAGAATATGTTCTTCCCTAAAGCACAACTTGGTGGTTTAACTTATGCACGATTAGAGGAATTTAGTAACAGTGACATCAAAATTAATTGAAAAACAATTTTTAGTCAATTTTTTTTTAACACTTCGTCACTTACATAATACAAAATATAAAAATGTAAGTGACGAATTGTCAAAATAACTGACTGCAAACAGTTTTTCAATTAAGTGCTTTAACTTGTTCAAAAAGGGAAGAAATTCAATTTCAAAGGTGGACCTCGCACGCCATTTACAGCTCTTATGGAAGAAAATATCAACACTACTGCTGTCATTGTGAGAGATTAGCGAATAACCTTAAGAACACTTTCTGAAATACTGAAAAAACATTGCAAGACCATATCAGATTTCCATGAAACATGCACGGCTGCATTTTGCCAATGTTGTTGCTGAATATCTTACAAAAATTAACTTGAAGTGGGTCACTTACCCTCCATACAGTCCAGATTTAGACCTGTGACTTTTTCCTATTCCCTAATATGAAGAAACACCTTTGTGGGAGGCATCATCCATCTTCACAGGCAGTAGTGAAGGCTGAGGCAATTTTGCAAGACCTCTCAAAAAATGGTTTTCAATATGTCTTTGCAGAATGGCAGAAATGTTGGGTCAAGTTCATCGCATCTAAGCAAGATTATTTTAAGGAGGACTGTCAAAATTATGAGGATGAGTAAAGGAATGTTGTGGGGAAAAAAAAAAAATATGAGTCTTTATTGAACAGCCCTTGTATGATTAACAATATCAAAGCAGAGATATTATGATGCACATAAACCTTTGATTGTTTATTAAGCTACCTGCAACTTTTAATAGAACATGATCGGTCCCACTTTTTGTATCAACGATTCAAAATTTTTTAATTGACATGTGCAAAATTATCAAAGTACTTGCTTGTCCCATAAAAAATACAATACAGATTTACTTTACTACACATAAGAATGAAGATATTCTGTATTTGTATTATTTCATTTTCTTCTTAATGTCATATGTTTTATTTTACTGTAGTTAATTTTATATCATTAACAGTTTTGTTTACATTAACATTAATGAAAAGCTGAAGATCTTCCATGTGCATTATGAAACATTAATCAACAATGCATTGGTCAGAATGCAAGCATCCATAGGTCAGCTAAGCTTAATTAAGTTACCAATGAGCACTTTCATCTAAATCTAACTAATGCTTTGCACAATCATGGTTAGATATGAGCAGTATGCAAGGAAGCCATTTGTAGCCAGTCAGAACGTTTTATTAAGGGAGATTCAAGAAAATAAATTTATGAGGTATACAGGCATGTGAGACTAGTTCCACTTTTTAATTTTTTGCATGAAGATGAAATCAAAATGAACTAGGACAGACGTGAAATAATGCCAGTGTTCAATGAAGTATGAGTGACAATTCACCTTACTTTGAGATATTACTTAGGTCAGAAGTTGAAGAAAAAGGTACATAAACCACTCTGCACAAGCTGGGTACAGCAGCTCAAATGGACTGGACTATGCTATGAAGGTCCAAACTTGGTCTGCTGTACCTATGCCTCCAAGTGTGGCACCCCCTGGAAGAAGGGTAAGGCAACAGGAGACAGAGGACACGACAGTGCAGAGGGCAGGGTCCATACATACACTTTATCAGTTGGAAACTATCCGGCAGGCCAGCACAACTGGTATCCTACCCTCCTGTGGTTCAGAAATGGTCCCACCAGACTGGGTTCAGAGACCGGAGACCGTCCTACCAGAGCAGTAAGTTTTACCAAGAGCATAACATCCTGCCATGCAACACCGAGACACCTGCCAATACTTTTACCCTAAAAATATTCTGCTCCAACCACTTGAGCAAAATGAACATACATATCTTCTGTGTGCCACCCTACAAATTGGTAATACCCAATCTAAAAACATACAATCTTAATAAGTAAAAGTATAAGTCTACAAATGAAGCAAATATAATTCAATAAATTATAATAATTAACGAATAAAGTTCACTAATCTTTGATTTAATATATATCATAACAGGACTTGTTTGACAAGTCTGATGTTTGCATCCTCAACTCATTTGTTTATTGTTATTGCTATTTCTGCTAGATGGCAGATTGTTTCTTGTTGTATTGCCAACCACTGAAATTAAAACAATTGTTAATAATTTTTTTTTCTCCCTTTCTCGTCAATGCTGACGTTAGGAGATGCTTGGGTTCCCTCAAAGCGAAGGAGCCGAAGCATCTGACCTGAGATGAATGATTGATGGAGCAATTGGTGGAATGATGGTGGTGGACACCGGAGGATCCGGAGGAACCCACCCCAGCACCATACGGTCGCCTGGGATCGAACCCGAGGCGCCTAGATGAGAGCCAAGTGGCCTAACCACTCAGCCATGGCACGGCCTATTAATAATTATTTATATAATGTATTAATTAAATATATGCAATTTAAATATATTTAAAAATAATGGTTAATTTTGAAATACTCAACCGATTCAGCCATTAAATTTTACTTTCTGTGGTTGGAAATACAACAGATATTTAATCTGAGATTTCCTTGTGGTCAAACAGAAAAATGTGAGTCAGTTGAGGAATTTAATGTCATACTGGCATGTTGCCTTGGTAGCTCAATGGTTAGAGTAGCCATTCAAAGATCGGAAAACCTGCAGTTCAAATCCGGCTACAGCATTGAATTTTTAACTTAAAAATGTTATATGGAATTAAAAGTAAAATAAAATGGACAAGATATTGAAAAAATTAAAATTATGACACAAAATTGTCAAGAGACAGAATTACAAGAATAGGAAAGAAATGAATGAGCAAAGTGGAGAGACTTCAGGTAAGTATAAAAAATTATTTCGAGACACAGGGCAGAATTTAAGAGCAGACATGTAATCAAGATATTTAACGAGTGGTGCACATTTTCAACTTCACATACTTTTCAATTACTAGGACTAGTTTTAAAGGAAAATACATTTTGATTTATCAAGTAAAATCAAACAGAAAAATCACCAACCGTAAGTCATATTTGACCCAAACACAATATAACTCTTAGATTTTAAATTTTTAAACACAACAATTATCCCACAACACTCATTATGTAGGAAAGAATGTTTTCTATTGGCATGATTGAGCAATGAACTTTGACATATCAGAGATAATTTAGACACTTTCAGTAAGAAATCCAGCAATGTGGTAATTAAGAGCAAGTCGCCCAGTTTATCTGGGCAGGATGTTTGATCGCCATAACACCTAGCTGCTTTACTGCAAATTTATCTGTATTGCAACTTTGTCACAAACTTTTCGTCTGTGGGCTTCTATATCTTCTAGCCTAGTTGGGACAAAGCAAGCTGCCTGAGCAGTCATCTGTACTATATGCGCGCGATATGAAGAGCGATCAGGTTCCAAGTCCTCATTCGGTAAGTTTCGGTTAACTCCGTAAGCATAGATGAGAACTTTGAAATTTGAAATGCGCTAAACACTGACGTCTAGTGGCCAATACGCTAAGCTTTATAATGTCCGCCATATTTCATTTTGATCAATTTCGAGGTTAATTAGCTAACCAGTTTACAACAATCGTATGTTAGAATTAGAAGTTCAGTTCGTTCTTGGCAACATATACATGTTATGAAACACGTCAAAATGTATAATTACATAAAGTCATATTGATTACGAACAATATACACAGTAAGCAGCTTTTCTATGGTTTCATGTGGCATTTGCATAGACTAATTTACTACAAGAAATGTCATAATATGAATATTACAGGTTTGTGAATGTACTATGCTCCCAGTGCTCATTAATACGGTTATAGTTCTAAAAACTCATTAAAAATATAAAAATAGTGTGCATGCAAAAATTACTTAACCTTATTCTTCAAGTGTTTTAATGATGCAGCTTGTTTAAATGAATTTGGAAGTTTATTATATAACATTATCCCTTTGTAGTTAAAGCTTCCTTCATAAAGGCTTGTTTGGTGCGCTCGAATTGCCTTTATCCTTGTTACAAGTGTGGTGCTAATATACATGAGCATTTACTTGAAAATGATTTATATTTGTATGAACATTTGTGGATGTTATGGCTCTCGAAAAGGGACACATTATTATTCGTCTACCTCCGTATAACTGTGATCTGAATGCAATTGAGCTGGCGTAGGCAAAACTAAGGAATGTTTTCAGAGAATGCAACGTTACTTGTGATATCTTCGCTTATTTTACATGCTATTTTGCTGAACTGCGTTTCTCAAAGTTGACCACACTGCACAAACAAAAACGTTAGCTCTCGCTTCTTCCCCTCTGCCCCCACTACACCGTAAATCCAGCGCTCTTCATATCTTGTGTGTACTGTACAGGTGGCAACCACTTAAGCAACTATCATAGTTTCTTTTGCCTTTCTGCCCAAACCAAGAAAGTTTCCGCCTCTAGACTATTCAGTTGATGGAAGAAACAGCTCTCAAAATCCATCCTAGTAATTGAAAAGTGAAAATAAGTGTGCACTGACTTGTCAAATGTTAAAGTTATATATTTGCAGACAAAACACACTGACAATAAAGGAGGCAGAATATGGCAGGGCCCATGGAATTAAGAGTTAAGGCTTAGTTTAAAATAAAAGTGTGTACAATTCCTTTCTTGGAAGTGTTGAAAACAGTGTTGTTGTAATAAATTAAATTTAAGTGTGTTATTAATGTACTTACTGTAGTAGTGAAAGAAATATTCTATTCTATTAAGCAAAAAGATGTATCTTTATTTCATATGTAAACATTTCAGTATAAATGAATATGTACAGAACTAGCTAATTTTATGCATTCAATTCCCATTAATTACTACATGCATGCAGTAAAGACGGCTCTTGCCCAAAGATAATGGGATTGTCACTGTTGGTATAAGTTCTGCTAAACTATAAAAATTAAAGCACACTGTTATGTGTAAAATTATAAAACAAATTTATAATTTTAAAAGTTTCTTTGAGCTACTGCTGCTGTTTGTCGATTTTAAATGAATTAAACAACAGAACTGGGTATTCAAAAAAACCTGTCACAATAAGAAAAGAGTGTGGTGTATCCCAACAATCTTAAGCTTGTTTAGAAAGCTCTACCTCTCAATTGGCTTTCCGATTTTCGTCATATGACTTATCATTTACAATACTACAAGCTCAGAGCACAATGACAGGCACTTAGCTCTGTATGATAAGGAGCCTCTATAAAGGGCCCAACTGTACAATATTTTACAACTGAATGAAAACAAAATGGAAGCAAACACACACACTTATTAGCTGTAAACATAAAAACATTACTGCATTTTATGAAGCGAATAGTAATAACAGCACTGTAAAATTAAATACATTTATTTTTTGCTGTACATGTCATGCTTTCGATTAATATATCACTGCCACTTTATAACACAAATACAAAACAATAAAATTCAGGATTATCAGTTCACAAGATGAAGGTTTCAGAACTCCAAAACTACTCAAAAGAATGAGCACAGACCTTGCCAGTACCTCTTCCAAAAGTAAAACATGTCAATAAAAAATGTTCATTAAAATGTACAAAAATGCGACTAGAAAGTTTGTACTGACTGAAAAATTTCTGTAAACCTTCATGCATGTTCATTATAGATTCAAATACTCCTAGCAAAGGCCTGATCCTACTATAATTTGCAGTATATTCAGTCACTGATTATTTAAAATTGTCTGAAATGTTCTAGAATATAATTATTTTCACAAGAGAAAAGTAACAGTGACACTATATAACCAAGATGAAACAAGGAATTTTATTTGTTAATAAAATTCCAGACGTAACAAAATTTATATTGCATTATTAATTTGCATACCTACTTCTATACACATGAATAGCCCTCACTTAATTTTTATTTTTTATCTGAAGTACAACCTCGTCATCTGTGAACAATTGAAAATCACATTCATCATATCGAAATTTAACTGTATTGGAACACCACAGTGAAGCGAAATAATTATTAAATTACAGATGAGTCATATTTATTACACATCGGCTTCACTTATGTACATGTGTAACATGTGCTCAATATAGGTACCTAAGTGAAGCCGAAGTGTAATAAATACAACTCATCTATAATTTAATACACATTCATCATGATGACAGCTGAGCATCAGGTGCAACATTTCAAGGCAATTGAGCATCATTTGCAATTGCTTTTGAGTATTTTACAACAGACCAACATGACTGAGTGAAACCGAAGCCACTATTATACTATTTTTAGCCAATCAACTGCTTTACATATGAAGAAAGTTACTTTTTTTTCCTTTTGTATCTTGTCTGCCTTAAGACACAGATGATAAAGGGTGATGACAATCATACAATCACAATATGTCATTTGTGCAATTATATCTGAATTACATAATGAAAAGGCAGCTGAAGTTATCAAGTATTTGCTTCTGCTACTGCAATGGTGTCTTTAGTCATTGTTGTAAACATTCAAAGCAAACTCACTAATGATCTAAGTTGTTAAGTTTGCTGAAACATTATAAAATGCAGAGTGTTCATGAAGTGAGTAAGCTTGCCTTTATTTCATGGAATTTATTTTTTTTTTTTTTTAAATATTGAGCCATATTAATAATCAAGCTAATAATCTACAGAATCTTGCATCACACTTATTTTGCATTAGAAAGTAATGGACAATCATAGGTGATCAATGCCCAAAAACTACTGAGCAAATATTATGAGAAATCTCATTGCAGCAACACCAAAAATATCACAAAACTGAAATTCAACACCACTTTGGTATGAAGATGCCTTAGAAAGCAACAATATTGCTTCCTAATGGCTATGGCTTGGTTTTACACAACTATTGTACTAACGAAATTTCTGTTAGTTTAACTGGATCTAGGCACATGTAGTGCAGAGAGCATCCTGTTATGAAAAAATCCCCATCTTTAAAGTGTTCTTCTAAGCAGTCAAGAGTTCATTTCCAATCTTATAAATGCTACAGCTGATCTTGGGAGATGCCTCTTATCTTGTAACTATGAGCAGCAACATTTTTATATTCTTAAATCTTTGAGAGAAACACAGTTAAATTACTATGTCATTTAAATGCAAACACTGATTTGTTACTGTGCAAATAAATCTTTGTAAAACTATATGAAGACCACCTCGTAGCGTAGATGGTAGCATTTCTGCCTCAAGTTCAAGAGGTCCTGATATCGAATCTCGGTTAGTCAGTTACATGGATAAGGTTTTCCCTTATTCTGATAAGACGAATGTTGGGTAACTCTAAGCTCAATGGACTCCGGACTCATTTGAGCATCACTTCACCCATTTCATTCATCGTTCGATATGACTTAACATTGAAGGATGTAAATTACAAAAAAACTATTTGAAAACTTATCTTCTTTCATCTTCCTTGTATTTTTACTTTCTTTTCTGTACCTTCTTTGCAGTGAAATTGCTTTTGCTGGCATTATTTGGATTTTCGAGCTTTTTAAGTTAATGGACTTGTTATTTCATTTCCAAACAATCCAATATTTGAAGGGATCATTGCAATGTGATATGTTTGTTTATCTTGTTTCTTATAAATATATATTTCTAATTTTGTGCACAAGTTTAAAATTGTGTTGATTATATCTTTTTATTGCTTGTATTGACAATTTAGAATCCACAAATATTGCTATCTTTTCCTTTCTTTTTGAGGTTTATAGAGCATATTCTGCAATGTGAATGCCATTGCAGTTAATTCAGCTTCAAAGTTTGTTGTTCCTTGTCCTAGCAGTATATACTGAGAGAAAATTTCACTGTAGGCAACAGTGTTAAAAAGAAGACTGCATTGTAGCTGAAAGTATGAATGCGAGTATAGAACTCTTCTGTGAAACAGACTTAGGAATGGTTTCTGGAAGTTGGTGTTCCTTGCTCAACCAAGATGAAGTCCATAGAAAATGATTTAAAGCTTAATGTTTACCATATGTCAACTACATAACGGGGACACACTGCAATTTAAAAATCAGAAAGCTGTTAAAGTAACTACACTTAAAATATAAAAGATTATTATACACACATTTAAAAAATTAGCTTATCCTTGGGCAAATAAAAAATTCGTAAACACTTTTAAAGAACAGATATAATATTAATTCCTCAAAATAAATACAGTATCAAACATTTGCTAGATATTTCTAAGAGATAGAATTTCAAAAAATACAAAATCTGGTATTTATCAATTATGCTGTATAGACTGTGACCAAGTTTACAAAAATGTACACAATTTGGAAACCAGACTAAAGAAGCATTTTAAAACTATCAAATACAAACCAATCGATAAATTGGCTTTGGCAGTTTAATCAAGAGATTAATCCAGGAGTTAAATTACTAAAGCAATTAAATGGACCTATAGCTTTAATGATTTATAAGAAATTATTTATTTTGAAGAATAGAGATTGCATAATAAATGTCAAAATACTGCCAATTGATTCTGTAAATAAGTTTGTTCTACTTCCTGAGGGTGGCAGTACTATAGTGAACAATACATCACCTAACAGCAATAGAATTAACAATGTAAATAAACAAACAAAAAGAAGCAAGTAATCAATTTACATGTTAAAGATAAGGGAAGTGTTGTTACTAAGTATTTATTAGTAATTATAATATTTGGAACCTGCTGTGTTGTTTATTATTCCCTGTAACACAAACTACAAGGTTGCCAACAAGAGTACTAACTTGTCAACACTGATCACGAAACAAAGAAGGGTAAACATTTAAAGTCATTGGAGCTTGCACACATTGAAGAAAATAATTACCAAAAATGAACGGACGTTATTCACTCATAGTGCTCCAGTTCCCAAATTACTTGCAGGACATGTTTCAAAGACTTATGGACCCTCTAAGTGACTTCTACAAAACTAAAAGTGCACGCCTCGGTAGCGTAGATGGTAGCGTGACTGCCTCATGTTCAAGAGGTCCTGAGTTCGAATTTCGTTAGGGTGGGTTACCTGGATAAGTTTTTTCCGGGTTTTCTCTTATACTGAAAGATGAATGTCGGGTAACTCTAAGCCCCATGGACAACAGACTCATTTGAGTATCACTTCACACATTTCATTCATCGTCCGATATGACTTAACGTTGGAGGACGTAAATTAAAAAAAAAAAAAAAAGATACTTCAGACATGCCAGATTAATACAGCCATAGCCAATCACTTCTAGGAAAAAAATTTTAACAGAACAGGAATTAACTTTAAAGAGAACATGAATTTACTAAAATTAATACATAAACATGTAGAACCGAGCTTATGGGAAAAAAATATTAATCAAAAGTTTTGAATATAGCAATATAAACTTTAAAATTGTTTGTAATAATAGATTCATCGCTAAATTCACCAACACCATATCAAATACAGTACAACCTCTCTAAAATAGAATGCAATCATTCCGGCATTTATTTTTCGTTTACTCAGGTTTCCATCTTACAGAGGGCTGTGTTTGAATACAAAGAGATTACAGAAGCTATAGTTGCAGTTTTACAGTGAAGGAATAATATAAAATGAAGTATGTATTAATAGGCGATATATATTATGTACTATATTTTCAACTTATGTACAATAATTATAGTTTATCGCTTAGTTTCTCTGTTTTCAATTTTTCCCTTCTAATCTGCAACTATCTGGATATCAACATCATTTGCTTTACCACACACAGCATTCAAAACAATGGCATTTGAAACTCTTGAGCCATCCATTGGAAGCTCTGAAATGATCTTTACCCCATTTTCTTGCTGTGTCTAAAGCTAGAGTCTGAAACAATGGTCCAGAAATGAGAATTCCTTTAGCAAGTGCACTATCAAACCAGACGAACACAGCACGTTATAGCTTGTCATACTCTGTGGATTTTGTGCTGCATTTCACATGCCCTGCTGTTCCTTTTAACTATTAGTCTTTAATTTTTGTTATTCGGAATCTCATAAACCTGAGTTTTCCCCAGTTTAAATAACACGGTTAATTCTTTAGTTGCAAATTTTTTTTCTTTTCGTGTTCTTCAATAACCTCAATTATTTCCTCCAGTGATATCTTATGTTTACCACTCATTTTACAGAATTTGTGTAGATATAAATTGTTTTTAAAAATAACCTAAAATCAGTTTTCTTCCACTTGTATTTGATCATTTGTAAGAATGAAACTGAGAATGAACACATTGCAAAACAGTTGTACCCTTGCTATGTGTGTTGGAAGAGAGTTAAGAGAGCTAATGGTTTGCTTTCCCTTTTCCTCGAAGGATTACAGTTTATGACTTACGCTTCATAGAACTTTTGTGCAAGTGTAGTTACCCTCAAAATTATTGCACTTTTTAATGCTTACATTGTAACCCATTACACAAAGTAATCTGTTTTAATCATGTTATTTACACAAACGGTTCCCGAAAATATTTCTGTCTCTGTGTTAGGTAGCTTTCTGCCTTAGAGTATAATTTTACATGGAAAATAGCTTCGTTTCGAAATTTGTTTTCCAAAATATAACGGTCTGTTTTAGGCAGGTTTTACTGTAACTGTATAGGCAGCTATGAAAGAAGATCAGGAAATCCATTTTAGTTGACTAGCAGCAAAAATTAGGGATAAAAATTGTTCTGCCAGTGATTGGTAAATGGATCAATATGAGTGGATAATGTTGATTCATTTTCCATAATTTAAAGAGTATGCCTATATTATGACCAGTCCGCTTTTACTTGAACTATTAGATATCTAAATTACTGATAGGATATGTTATTGGAACTCTTCTGCTGTCTCATATTTTGTTATAGATTTTAAGGTAATTCAAAAAATGACTGTCGTATGTCTGCACTTCTGATATGAGCAGCCTCTTCTGGCCATCCTCTACTCATGAGTTCAGATACAGGCTAATGCAACAAAACTGCTTTTGTCAAATATGCTCACGCTTGCTTTAGCCCACACCTAATAATTATGTAAAAATTTAAGCTAGTAATAATGAACTATACAAATATTACGAATTACAAACAAATACTTTCGACAACACTTCACTTATCTTTTTTAAAGTATAAATTTAGCAGAACATGTTTTGCAATTATTCAATTCCATCAGTTCTTCTACATATGCTCATTGTTACTTCCATTTCCTAAATTCAAAGAATAAAAAATACAATATATTGAATGTTGTCACTTATAGAAAATCTACGTTTACTGATACATAAAAAATAAAAATTTCTATCCCATTTTACACAAATTTTTGGTTTTTAATAGTTTAATTTACAAATTACTAAATAATTATATCTTTTAGTCAAATGTTCACCTTTCAGTTTTGAGTAATTTCAAACATACGTTCACGCATACATGCCAATCAATAATGATATTCATTATAGTGCTTACGTCACAATGCATTGTCATAATATAATGGTATCTAATTATGTAGAAAATGAAGCTTGCTACAGTGAAGCAATAAATATTACACAAATAAAAATATTTGCCACTTAGGCTTCACTTATCTTAACAAATTGGTGGTGATACTTCTTTTCAAATGGAAATCAATTTCACAAACAAATCGTTTGCATCCTCCGTCTACAGATAAACTGATAATTTAGATAATTTTGTTTATCTGTGGACTGAGGACACAAACGATTTGTTTGTGAAATTGATTTCCATTTGAAAAGAAGTATCACCACCAATTTGTTAAGATAAGTGAAGCCTAAGTGGTAAATATTTTTATTTGTGTAATAATGGTATCTACTTTATTTATGTGTATTAGGAAAACTATTTGAGCTAAAAATATGGGGTTTTTACAGTTATGTTAAATACATTACTCTCTCCTTTCTCATGGATCAGTTTTTGCAAAATCTGAATTTTTGTCTGAGCACGAATAGTATTCATTAGAGATTGATTAGTTTGGCGGTCGTCACACACCACATAGGGGGAATGCAATACGACAACACTGCAGGACTCCGATTGGTTCACACACCACATAGGGGGTATGCAACACTGCAGGACTCCGATTGGTTGCTCACCAAGTAGCACTCAAGGACAAACATCATCCTATTTGAAAAACATATTAGTCCCACAAAAATATAAAAATGTAAGGGACAAAATATAAAAAGAAAAAGTTCCTGTTAAAGAATATTTTTGCCTGGAGCTGCTCTCTAATGACTGTTTGCACAATTTATAAGATTGTACCATAAGCGCATTCTTTAAACCTATCTGCATTATAAGGAAGCAGTCTTCTGATCTTTGTGTACATTCTAGCATATTGCCGCTAGTGTGGCCAATATAAACTTGACAATACAGCACTGTGTGTACAGTAGTACGATATGAACCGCTGCATCAATGGTTTTATGAACAGATATTTGGAATTTCAATATATACCTCAAAGAACCTTTGTGATAAATATTAAAAGATACGGAAAGCTTCATGCAAAGCACCGTTCTGGATAGTGGAGCTATGTTTCCTACTCATTTCACATAGGTATCTTTATACCCATTTTCTTCAATTTTTCAAAACTAAAGGTTACCAAACAGAAGCAATATCACATGCGACTATCAACAAAAAAATTAAAAATGAACATCCAGTATTTAATTATGTATGTTTGGAGGAATTTAGTAAAAGTGATGTCAAAATTAATTGAAAAAACTATTTGTTCCCAGTTTTTTAACACTTTGTCACTTACATTTTTATATAATTGAGAGACTAGTTTCAGAAGCCTTTGTGTCCATTATCAACCTCAATCCAGCTCATAATAATGGACACAACAGCTTCCAAAACTAGTCCCTCAATAATATAAAAATATAAGTGACAAAGTATTAAAGCCGACTACAAATAGTTTTTTCAACCCAGTATTTACCTTAAAGAACAAAGATGGCATAATGAATTTTGAAATATTATCAACTAATTGTCAACACATTTATATTCTGGCTATATTATTACAAATAGAAGAAACTGTGGCAATGTAATCAATAATTACAGAGTATGTTCTGCTGAATTTATATTTTAAAACAGGTGATTCATAATAAGTAACCTATAATATTTATGCTGAAAGCACAATTGAGCTCAAAATAGCACAAAGCATTTGGAAGCAGATGGCTACTGCTTGTAGATAAAGTACTCTTATGTGCATGATCTGTCAGCCATTGTGCTTTCAACTGTCATTTATGACTAACTGTTCAGTTCTATCTGCTTTTGATGACACAGAAAAGTTGAATGTTATAATACAACAGATGGATGCTTTTAGTAACAGCAGAACGTTACAAGTGTTTTCAAAAGCAGCAGGAAGGCTTATGTGCTGTACAAAATGAATATTGACAAAAGCAGCCTTTTTTTGCATTGGTTTGCACCCAAAATTACGGCACATAAAGTGCTGAGTATGTATAAAGCTCTCTTCCTAAACTACTTGTCTGAGAGTTTCAAAAGGATAGTAATGGATGTAAAATCAGATCTCAGACAAAATGACAAAATGCTCTATATTAAAGACATAAATGTTATTGGATACAAGCAACAATATTTTAAAAAAGTTATCACTAAGAAGAATATTATGTTTGTGAATTCAAACAAAATTATCACTCTACTTGGTACAAATATAGCATTGTACATTACAATTGCTTGCAAGCATGCTTGTACTTAAGCTTATGGTTTAAAGAACCAATGACTTGGCGGCCTGCCTTTTTTATATAAATCAATTTTATAACATAACTGGTACTGGAAGCCTGCCCTTTCCCCTTCCCTCCCCCCCCAAAAAAATATATGAGAAGTTGATGAAGAAAATCAGGTTTAAAAAAAATCTGAATGAAAGAAAGAAATATGGGAAAATAAATGATCCCACTTGAAGCTATCCCATGCAGGCTATTTTGCTTAATCAAAGCAGACATAAATTTCTCAAGAATAACATTAAAATAAACAAGGCAATGATAATATACATATCTCTTTCTTTCATAATACATTTGTAGCAGAGTGCTTTTCATTGTTTCATAGCATACTTAGCAATGTGCAAATATTAACCCTCATTACAAACTGTTTCAACATCACTTTATATAAACTTTGCTATGTGCATGAGTACACAGCCCTTCTTTTTTTTTTTTTTCGTTTCAAACAATATTTTTGACCAACCAAGCATTTTTTCTGCTTGGGATGTACAAAATATCTAGGACGTGAAATGGTGCACGCACATTCACATGATTATCTATCCATTTATGCATACACGCACACACACATATGCATACACACGGGAGAGAAAAGGTGAGGATAACCAGTCTTTCTCGAATAGTCTTGCCTAGCAACATCTGTTAGAGCCTCGGTCCACCCGTTTGTCAACCAGTACTCGATCTGGGGCCTCCGCAGGATCTTTTCCTGCTGTTTTGTCTAAAATTGCCTCTGCTAGCTCATTGAATGCCCGGTCTATATTAATGTTTGCTTTGGCTGAGGTTTCCATGAATCTTATGCCATGTTCACGTGCTATCTGTAACACAAAATGCAACACACAGTTAGTAGAAGAATACAAATTTCACAAATACATGTTTATTTACAGAAGAAGAATGAGACAGTGGACAACATATGAAGAATATTTAGAAACAAAGTGGCATTGTATGGGACCAAAACAACTTTCCAAATAAGATAGTTTCCTAACTGGACAGTTACCGATTACACAAAATGCAATTGATTCCTTAAGTATTATTAGTTTCCATGCATCATAATATGTATGTAATTGTGATATTGCACAAATGCAATTACTTAACTCCTGTACAGTAGATTAAGTATGAGGGGGAGTCAATAAATAAGTTGCAAAATCGGATAGAGACAAATTTAAAGGGAGTCAATTAATGACACTAAAAACCACATTTTTAAATTTTTCTGGAACATGTTTCTTTCAGAGACTATTTTCCTCCATCGTCAACCGGACATCGACTGGTTCTCAGTGGTGTAGCTGGCGATATTTTGTCATGGGTCTCCTCTGGTGGCGGTTCGAGGAACTTGCTGAACAAATCTTTCTGAAGGATGTCAAAATTGAATACTTTGTTCCTATTTTTTGAAATGAAGATTTGTTCCCATGTGGATAGCTCTTGTTTTCCTGATGTATGTTTTAGTAGTTTTGTTTCTGGATTTATGTTGTGGTTTTTTCCTCAAAAATGCGTGGCAACTGCTGATTTTTCTAATTTTTTGTATTTTATGTTCCTAAAATGTTCCTTTCTCTTGTTTCTAAATTTCTTTTGGTTTTTCCAATATAAATTTGACTACACTCACAGCATTCAATTTGATATATACCAGATTCTGCAGTCAAATTTATATTGGAAAAATCAAAGGAAATTTAGAAAAAAGAGCAAAGAAAAATTTTAGGAACATAAAATACAAAAAATTAGAAAAATCAGCAGTTGCCACGCATTTAAAAAAAAAAAAAAAAAAACAAATGATAAAAAAAAAAAAAAAAAAAAAAAAAAAAAATCCAGAACCAAAATTACTAAAACATACATCAGGAAAACAAGAACTGTCCACATGGGAACAAATCTTCATTTCAAACAATAGAAACACAGCATTCAATTTTAACAACCACCAGAAAGATTTGTTCAGCAAGTTCCTCGAACCGCCACCAGAAGAGACCTATGACAAAATATCAGCTACACCACTGAGAACCAGTTGATGTCTAGTTGACAATGGAGGGAATAGCCTCTGAAATACGTTCCGGGAAAATTTAAAAGCGTTGTTTAGTGTCATTAATCGACTCCCTTTAAATTTAATTTATACCTGAAATTTATTTTACTTTTCTACATCAACTGTACATTGAGACACTTATCCTATGTCTTTACAAGTGCTTGAATACTGGTAGCAAAGAAGTCTTTTGGTTCCTTCGCAGTCAATGGGTACCTCTCGGATTACAGCATCAGTTCTGAGGTGTTGGCTACCATAAAGGACTTTTTAGGGGCCCAAAGAAATGGAAGTGGCTCAGAACTGTAAGGTGAATGTTCCAACCATTCCCAACGAAATGTTGGTAACAGCTCCGCAGGCATTACCATTCAGGAGAATCAATCCCTTTGTCAGAAGTCCAGGTTGCTTGAGACGAAAGACCTGTTAGAATTACTACAGAGTGGTGCAGTATGTCCTGGCATTCACAGTCTCACAGTAAGGCTGGAATTTCTGCAGTATGATGCCCTGCATGTCCCAGCACAAGGTGATCATAATCTTGCAGGTTGATGGAATCGTCTTGAACTTTTCTGTTGTTGGTGAGATGGGATGGTTTCATTTCATGGATGATATCTTTTGATTCTGATTGAAAGAACCCAAATCATCCCGATCTTGGATGCTTTGCCTTCCCTTGTTAAACTGCTGGATCCAATTGAATACAGCTTTCCGGGAGAAATACTAGTCACCATACACAGGACGCATTTCGCAATGCACTGCTACTTTGGACCACAAAAAATACCAAACTGCACACTGTTCTGTTTGGATGCAATCATGCAACACACCCGCCATCTTGCACTGGTTGCCACTGACTGCACAAGCTGGAGAGATATGAGCCAACCTCTACAACAAGCATAGGTATGCTGCTATACCTTGTTTCACGTAAGCTTGCCCAGTATCTCTTAACGGTCATGTGACCTAATCACCTCTCATTGGTTGCTGTTGTGGTAATGACTGTCGTGCGGTAAAAATTAGTTCGTTATTTAACATGGTGATATATCATTATATGTTGGAAGAGAATTGTTAAATTTATATTTTCTTAACTGTTTTAATTAAATATATTACGCAACAGTTGATTTATCTGAAATGCATGTTAATTCTTAAACGAAGTAAAGAGGAGGTTCCTTTGCTCTCAAGCACATGGCACGATAGCACGTGATTTAGCAGTAGTGGTGACATTTGTTTATATGACTTTTATCACTGACCTTGTTTTGAACTGGATTAGTCATGCATCGCCATTCGAGAGTGCGGGAGCTAAATTATTTTATTGATCGTTTATTGCGCATGTACTTATTATATGTATAATGGCAGAGTCTACCGCCAGTTTTTCGCTGAAGTATCGCAAGGATAATTATTTACAAACAGGCGAAAAAAGAATTGTGTTGCATGTGTTTAATGCACTCACAGAGAAGAATTCGTCTTTGTCAGTGAGAGAAGTCGAACAGCTGTGCTCTGAGTTACAGGTGTGAGTGTTAGATCCGTAGGAACATCGCGACATGAAATTGAGGAAACAGGAAAACTTACCACTCCAGGCAAAAGCAGGAATAAACAAAAGTGCGTGCTCGGAGAAAATACGTGAAAAGTGTTGTGCGTTGTCATGTGTGTAGTTTTTCTTTAGAAACGAACTCCCTAACATAAGTAACATTTCGTCTGCTGTAAATGAGGATACAGATTTACCAAATTTCAGCATATTGCTTATACAGCTGGGATTAGTGAATGAAAAAAGAGGCAAGAAAAATGTGCTAAAAGACAGAGGCGATATTGCTGTGTGGCGAAGACGCTATTTTAAGGACAACCACACTGCACCGAGATACAAATCGCTAAGTATACATGACGAACACACGAAAAGTAAAGTATGGTGTGACACGACTTTTAAGACGGAAAGACAAGCATTTTTGAAAGGTATGTGTGCTGGTTTAAAAAATCCCAGTGGAAAAGGCCAAAGGCCTTTCATTATAAACTCTTTCAGTTTCATTGCTCAGTCATTCTGTTTCAATTTGCTCAGTTCATTATAAACTTGTATTTTTGCATGCCTTCATATCCTTATTTGTATGATTTTTGTATGATTTTATTTATCTTCCCGGCAATTATTACGAAATGTGACGGGAAGGCACCGCCTATGGCCTACGACGCGAAAGCATTAGCCAATTAGGGCGAGGGGGAGGGTTGTTGAACGCGGAGTGATACATTTCAGCCGGGCAAGGTTATATGAAACAGATAATAGGTGTTGGCATAAAATGTGTGCATAATTTACAAATGGTATAAGCAAAACAGATGTTTGTGACTTATTTATTGACTCACCCACGTATTTTGTACTATAGAACAGTACAGTAACATGCTAATAATACCAACATAATATAATGGCCAGAATTGTAATTTATAAAAGTTTTTTATTGTTACTATCCCAAGATTTAATTCTTATATCTCACTCACCTTATTTGCCAAAAGGAGGAAAGTCTGAAATTTTTATTCACAACAGTTTTTCTCTACACAATTTTTTTGCGCTATTCAATAGTTCCAGCAGCAGCTTGCTCTCGGGATTGTTAGGTATCATTTACTTGTTCTTTTTAAACCCAACATACAATATATTTTAACTCCCCTTCCCCTTTTCTTCTTCTAGGCTTTCCAAATCTATTTTTCTTTTACTTTTATTGGGAAATTCCCAACCTTATTATTTATTCCTGCTTGCTTTCTTATCCCATATTTTCTCTCTGCTTTATATATTAAACACATGCAATCAATGTTCTACACTTTCCGCATCTTAGCAAGTATTCACCTATTTCTTTATCATCCCCTCTTACACCACTTAAGAATATCATTCCTGTTCTCCGCTGATGACCTCGTTGTTGAGCGCCCTTAACCACAATCAAACACAACATTCCTGTTCTCAGAGCAAAGCTAAACCTTGCCCCACTTTTTACACTCATATATATATATATATATATATATATATATATATACTTTTCTCTACCCCGTTCCCCTTTTATTTTCCTGTTAAATTTCAAAAACCTTTTACTTTCTGGATTTCCCTTCTCCTGTCTTTGTATATCCACTAACCTTTCTTCCACTTGTTTTTCAAAAAATGGACGATTCACTTCCCCTTGTGTCCATATGTCTTTCATCTCTATTTCTTCCAACTCTTTTTTCAACCTGGTCCCCAACTATTCTCATTTTTTATACTTTCTTGTACCATACAAATTTGTAATTATCTCCTTACTTTGTCAAGCATCTACATCAAAATTTCACCATTCACTCTAGCCCTAGACCCTTCCTTCTCATGTTTCCTAATACTAATAAAGTGACTTCCCTCGAGGGCAAACCTGATGGTCCTATAAATGTGAATATTTAAAAAGCATGCTAGCAAAGCACTTACAGCTTCGCCTCTCTCTCTGCTTACAACTCTCTTCTCCTCCATGTCATTCTTATTGCCCAGTATCATCTTCTCCACATCTTCATTTGCATGCTGCAAGTATATTTCAATACAATATTAGTACATTATAATAATTTTCTATGACAGAAAATTAATTTCCCATCATTTCTTACCTCGTCTATGTTCCGTAACCATTTCACAATATTCTCAAAACTTTTTTCATTTGTGATGTCATATACCAACATAATACCCATCGCTCCTCGGTAATAGGATGTTGTGATAGTATGAAATCGCTCCTGACCAGCAGTGTCCCTAAAAAAAAGTGGAAGATATATCTTAATTCAATTTTTACAGAAAATATTAGTTTATGTTAAAAAAGCAAGTTATAACAAAGAGAAGTGCATATAAATGTGCTTAGATATCATTAATGTTCATTTATATTTTTTTGCTGTACCACAAATCAAAACAATGATCTAACATTTTCTAATGTAACTCATAAAAGGCAAAACACAGTTCTCCTTGCTTTTCAGAATTTTCCTAACCTTGCATTATTATTCTTCACATGATGTTAAAGAATTAATCTTGTTTTTCATTAAATTCTCAGATCTATGTTTAAGACAAATGCCTGCCTCGGTAGCGTAGATGGTAGCATGTCTGCCTCACGTTCAAGAGGTCCCGAGTTCGAATCTCAGTCAGGGTGAGTTACCTGGATAAGGTATTTTTCAGAGGTTTTCCCTTATCATTCAAGATGAATGTCAGGTAACTGTAAGCTCCATGGACCCTGGACTTACTTGAGCATAATTTCACGCAATTCATTCACCATCCAATATGACTTAACATTGGAGGACGTAAATTACAAAAAAGTTTAAGACAAATCCTTATATAATTTCCTTTCATGGAAGTGTTGTAATAAATTAAATTTTGCCCACCTCGGTAGCGTGGTGGTAGAGTGTCTGCCTCACTTTCAAGAGGTCCCAAGTTCGAATCTCGGTCAGGGCGAGTTACCTGGATAAGGTTTTTCCAGGGTTTTCCCTTATCCTTCAAGATGAATGTCGGATAACTAAGCTCTATGGACCCTAGGCTCATTTGAGCATCATTTCGCCCATTCCATTCATCGTCTGATATGATTTAACGTTGGAGGACGTAAAATTACACAAAAAAAAAAAAAAAAAAAAATTTAAGGGTGAGTTGAATACTGACACTAAACAACAGTTACTTTTAAATTTCCCGGAGCATGTTTCAGAGCCTACTTTCCATCTTTCCGTGTGACCCCAGTGTTTATGTTTATCCACTGAGCAAGTATGGCAGCTTACTGAGAACTTAAAGAGGTTAAGACCCAGAGCACCTAAAACTGTAATCTGTCGCACACGTACCCTTTAGAAATAGCAACAGCGCAAGGTCTATAACTTTGAGACTGCAATGTTTTGATAGTTAAAATTTATAAATTGTTAATCTGACAGATTCAAGTACTGCATTATCATTCTAGATAGCATTTAGTGCCATTCAATGGGCAACAACGTTGCCAACTTATGCTTAAAAGAATTACGAAGTTTTAGTGAATAGTGCAATGTGAAAGCAGGAGTCACTGTGTTGCAAATGAAATGAAAATGGTATGAATCAAAAACTTAAGTTTATGTATGAAAAAAAAAAAAAAAAAAAAACTTAACCTTCCATCAATTAGAAATCTAATAGCTAACCTAACATATATATAAAAATCCTAAACTAAATATTAACTAAGTTATATATAAAAAGAAAACCTTAATGTAAGACTTAAAACTTTTACGGTGAGCATTATTAAACATAGTTTCATGGACGATCAGCCATGTCAATGTCAGCCATACCTATCTCATTGGCCTTCCTCAGGAGCTGAATGAAAAAGCCAGTCAAAATTGTTAACGCTGCCATGGCTGATCACCTGTGAATCTATGATTATTAATATAACTTGATCATTTTAACCTAACAACCAAAAACTCAAAAGCTACACCTAACAAAGGTGTAATATCTAACAATATCTATCAATATCTAACAAAGCCAAAGATAAAAAATGGAACATTTTAATTAAAAATCCAGAAATCCCACGTAAGGCTGCAATAGCAAATTTTAGATTACTTACGGAACATGATTATTTGGCCAAACACACAGAATAGGAATTTATACAAGTCCAAATTGTCCTCTGTGCAACAAAGAAGAGGAAATGACTGAAGAACATCTTTTAACCTGGGAAGCCCTGCCTGCCGGACCCACTACACAGAAATATTGGAGAGCAAGAGAGCTAATAGCTTCATTGCCAAAGCCTAGCATTTAACAAAGAAGAGGAAATGACTGAAGAACATCTTTTAACCTGTGAAACCCTACCTGCTGGACCCACTACACAGAAATATTGGAGAGGAAGAGAGCTAATGGCTTCATTGCCAAAGCCTAGCATTTGTCAACAAAGAAGAGGAAATGACTGAAGAACATCTTTT
The DNA here is from genome assembly GCA_030765055.1 of Mantis religiosa. Taxonomy (NCBI): domain Eukaryota; kingdom Metazoa; phylum Arthropoda; class Insecta; order Mantodea; family Mantidae; genus Mantis; species Mantis religiosa. Next base: position 39,002,765 of record CM060960.1, read on the forward strand.
AACCTGTGAAGCCCTACCTGCCGGACCCACTACACAGAAATATTGGAGAGCAAGAGAGCTAATAGCTTCATTGCCAAAGCCTAGCATTTGACAACAAAGAAGAGGAAATGACTGAAGAACATCTTTTAACCTGGGAAGTCCTACCTGTCGGACCCACTACACAGAAATATTGGAGAGCAAGAGAGCTAATGGCTTCATTGCCAAAGCCTAGCATTTGACAACAAAGAAGAGGAAATGACTGAAGAACATCTTTTAACCTATGAAACCCTACCTGCTGGACCCACTACACAGAAATATTGGAGAGGAAGAGAGCTAATGGCTTCATTGCCAAAGCCTAGCATTTGTCAACAAAGAAGAGGAAATGACTGAAGAACATCTTTTAACCTGTGAAGTCCTACCTGCCGGACCCACTACACAGAAATATTGGAGAGCAAGAGAGCTAATAGCTTCATTGCCAAAGCCTAGCATTTGACAACAAAGAAGAGGAAATGACTGAAGAACATCTTTTAACCTGTGAAGTCCTACCTGTCGGACCCACTACACAGAAATATTGGAGAGCAAGAGAGCTAATGGCTTCATTGCCAAAGCCTAGCATTTGACAACAAAGAAGAGGAAATGACTGAAGAACCATCTTTTAACCTGTGAAGCCCTACCTGCCGGACCCACTACACAGAAATATTGGAGAGCAAGAGAGCTAATGGCTTCATTGCCAAAGCCTAGCATTTGACAACAAAGAAGAGGAAATGACTGAAGAACATCTTTTAACCTGTGAAGCCCTACCTGCTGGACCCACTACACAGAAATATTGGAGAGCAAGAGAGCTAATGGCTTCCTTGCCAAAGCCTAGCATTTGACAACAAAGGAGAGGAAATTTTTATTTATTTTATTTATCTGCCGTAGGAGTCAGCCAGACTCGTGGCATCCTCAAAAATACAGTTTCCTTGCCAAAGCCTAGCATTTGACAACAAAGAAGAGGAAATTTTTATTTATTTTATTTATCTGCCGTAGGAGTCAGCCAGACTCGTGGCATCCTCAAAAATACAGTTTCAAAGATATAAAAATGAATTACAAATATGATTGAAAATGTTACAAGTTAATATAAAATCTAATACACTAGTACATTTTAAAAATACATACAGTAAAATAAAATTTATTATTACAATTTTATATTAAAAATTAACTGATGCTAAAAGGTAAAAGTTGTAACAATATAAGTTGCACTGATTGCCTAAACCTTCTGTATTTCCTTTTACACAAAATCTGTATAAAAATCAACACTAATTTAATATTTTACTTATCTGCTTAAGTATTCCTCAAGTGTATAAAAACTACCATTTATACAGAACTTCTTTAACTCTCTTTTAAATCTATTTGTCACTTGTATACCTTTTATTTTTCATATGAGCTACAGCATGAAAGTTATTGATTTCCCTAGTTTCATAATTATGTATTTGACTGTTTTCTGACTTATAAATGTTGTTTTTGCAAGCATTATTACTTCAAATATATATAGAGATTGTAAGGACATCAGAAGAACATCTTTAGCCTGTGAAGCCCTACCTGTCGGATCCACTACACAGAAATATTGGGCGAGCAAGAGGGCTAATGGCTTCATTGCCAAAGACTAGCATTTGAAAACAACAACCAACAACTCAAAAGCTATACCTAACCTATATTTTGTTTGGTGTAACCAAAATGGTATTTTTTTTTTAATTTTACGTCCTCTAACGTTAAGTGATATAGGACGGCACCAGAATGGTAAAAAGAGTACTTACATTCCTTTATTAGCACCAATGCAGCTTATTTTTAACAGAATATAACTTTTTTCAACAACAAAACACAAAATAAACTAAACTTTATAAACACAAAAAGCTGTCTTTTCACCCTGCCTGTGCATGTGTCCCTTTTTGCATTTGAATTTTATTGCTCTTTCTTTTTTCCATTTAGCTGGAACTTAATTTTCAAATATACTTAATGACTAATATGGTATTAACAAATCCAATATGCCATTTCTGTTCTCCATGACTATATTTTGCCTTATTTCACGGGAAATACAGTTTATACAACCTCTGCAGAAACTTTTTTACAGCTTTACACTGCTAAACACAATGCAAAACCTGAGAAAAGCAGCAGAAGGAGGACACAGCCACCTAGTGGATTCCCGAGCTTCCTGCCTTATTATAATTTGTGAATTATATTTGCTTCAGTGTCAGTAGCTTCAATGTTTTATCTAAAAAGTGTGCTTAAAACTAATATGCTCCCTTTGTTTGAGAAGAAATATGTTTTAACAATTCTAATCATATTTTTCTTTGCTAGCAACTATTATTATTATGCAATTTCAAAACTTTCATATTTCAAAATGCTTTCTATAATCCAACATCCTATGAATGTGTAGTTGAATTCTAGGTTAAACTTCAGAACAACGGCATACAGAATGGTGGCTAGATCACTGGCAACACATGCATTGCTTAAAATACCAACATCACATAACCAAAGTACTGCACAGCAAATCCACCAAACTAATAGTAACAATAAGATATTAACAATATCATGGATATAAACGTGCTGATATTGTCAGATATTTATTACTGGAATTCTCTATAGTGTTAAAGCATAACATGCCACATTCATGGATGTAACGCTCATATAACCATCTGCATTTTATTTTATGGGTTTCAGAGGGTACCTTCCATTTTAGATAATTTTGGATGTGCCATTACATGTCTTATCGGACAGCCTTGTTTAATACAAGCATTGTCTACCTTGAAAGATGGATACTTCTATGCAATGAGTCAATAACATTTGTATGCAACTATATTGGAACAAGAATAACAAAAGGAATGCGCTGACAACATTTCACTGTCACTCTCCAGTTAGCAAACATTGTTTCTCTTACATCATTCCTACAACATCACTATTCTGTAGTTTAACCGAATTCTATATACCCTGTTATAAATCCAAATGTGTATGTGTAAAAGTTGAACCACAGTAATAAAACCTGCAAGTATAAGGTTAACTTGGGCTATGTATGAAGCATTTTTAATGTCTATTACTCTTATGTTCCTACTCCAGTTTTAGTCTTGCATTTGTTTTGTAAGGTTAATAGCAGAAATAAAGTGAAATATATTTTCATCTAAAATTACTATAAAAAATATACCATAACTTACCATATCTGAAGCTTTATTTTCTTTCCTCGCAATTCCACTGTTTTTATTTTGAAGTCAATTCCTGCACATACAATTCACAAGATATAAAATACATTTCTATACAACTGGCAAGCTGTGAAATACTTCACAGAAATCCCCCACTCACTCAATAACCTCTAATTATCAAAAATATTTCAGTGTAGTTTAAATACTCTTAAATTAAGCAGTTAAACTCATATTTGTAATGCACAGCATTTATGAGCTACAGCACAAACTTTGACGGAGTTCATAGGTTATTTTTTCACTTTCTAATATACCATCTTCATATCATTCCACTACACTTGATTCTAAAATCTGGATTCATTTAATTGCAATGATTTGTATAGTTCATTTAAAAAATAGCCCCACCCCAATGATCACCTGCTAACCATCATTCAAGAACATTTTCCGAATACATAAATGTCAATGATAGCACAAATGGTCGGGGCAAGGACATATGTCGGTTTTTTCCTGCCTTACATTAAGCAGAAAGTTGCTGTGTCACCAAAAAAGCATTTCTTTTGTGATTACCCACCCTAACACGGGAAATGCATGAAACTCATTACTTTTACTAATTCAGAGCGTCTAATAACTTCACATACCTATTGTTGATATAAACGTCGTAGTAAAGGCATCGTCCGAAAACCTAAAGAGTATACATGTTTTTCCTACACCTGAATCGCCTATCAACAACAATTTGAACAAGAGATCGTAAGTTTTCTTCGCCATTTTCCTTAGTTGGTAATCACTTAAAAAGACGTCACTTCTCAGATGTTTAGATCAAAAGCGGAACGTAATGCACTATTCACTTCCGTCAGTATGACCAATGTAGTTTTTATTTTGAAGGTTACTCTTTTTTATTAATAATAACAGTGATTTCAGTCACACAAATTATATTTACAATAAATGGATTATCTAATATATTTTTAAACTAAGACTTTTGTTTCACACTCTAATTAAAATACTGTATATCAAGTGATGCAATACTATGTCACGAGGTAATGTTGCCCATCCTAATGTAACCACTGAGCAGTCGTGGTGAAACCCTGTGGTTAGCAAGAATCGGGGATTATATGTCACTTCTGGATGCTTCTATTATGTATTGAACGTTGGTTCTGTGCAGCAAGAGTATATTCATAACCCTTTAAAGTGATTCTGAAGCGTATATTGTTACGTAAAGCGGAACTTCAATTTCTCCTGTGAATAAATTCGTAAGTATAGGAATTTTGCGTAGCGTAGACTATTAGCGTTTTTGCGCGTTGCTGTTTAATCTAATTTCATTAAGGGGAGATCGCTAATTGGGGGTGTAACTTCTACGTAATAGAGAAGTGTAGGTTATTTATTTATTTCCTTTTAAGGATTTTGGCATTCTAAAGAGAGACAACTGTCAAGAACGTAAATATTGTTTAGAGCATCAAGACGTTCGATAATTTGAAGCCTCGACATTGTGAGTGAGGTAAATGTTTGGAAAACGATATTCCTACGTAAAATGTGAACTTGAATTTTGAACATTAAATATAAGTTCTGAGTAGATTTGAAAAACTGGCATGTAAATATAATGAGCAGATATCTGAAAAACTGACATTAACAGATTAGTTTAACGAAACATCTAATATATGTTTTTGTTCTATGTATTGTTGGTGTTAGCAGTGGACAGGATGACGTCGTGGCCGCAAGGTGTTCCAGCTGGATACTACCCTGGGAAACAAGGTTCATATCTGTTGTTAGAATTTTTATCTTGAATTTTTTTTTTTTATTTCCAGTACTGAATTTTTTTCTTTCATTTTCTTTTAATGTTTTGCGTGTGATATTTGTGATATTTTCGATTGAAATGGAGCTATAAGTTTTCATATTAGACTATAAGTGATATATCATGGAAATGAATTTTCATTTACAGAAGCAATCCATGATACATGACTATTCTAACTTACAGACCTTAGAACTTAGATTGGAAAATCCATGGTTAAAATCCTGGCTATGGCATTGAGTTCTTTTGTGCTGATTCTACCTTTCATACTTGATGTTTAAAGTAAGGGAAAAATTATGAGGAAAGCTTAGAATGTTGAAGTATCTATTTAAGCTGCCTTGTACCTTAAAGGAATAAGTATAAGTTGTACCAGTTTCCTTCCCACCTTCATTACTTTTGCCACTATTGTCATTTAGTCTTTGACTGTTGTGTATTTGAATGCCTTATTAAAACGTGTTAGTTTGAGATAAGCATTTGGCTCAGTATGTTGGCCATACTTTGAGGCTGAGCGCCCTCCAGTTTTAGATAAAGTTAGGGTAAAAGTGCAGAATGAGTGCGAATGGATATCGTGGCTCTGACGTCATAGCTTGGGCATTGCCAAATTCCAGAGCATGCTACTGCAGAAAATACAAACATTACGCAAGAAAATCAGTGATACTGTAATAACATAATTATTTAAAAACTTAAAGGAATCTAGCTTAAAGTTTTGGAATAGTCAATATAACGTAAGATAATGTAACACCCAAATAAACTGTCGTAAAGATTAGTGGATCATTGCCAGAGCTATTATCATTATTATGTATTCTGATATTCTCACTGTTATCATAATTATTTAAAAACTTAAACAAATCTAGCACAAAGTTTTGGAATAGTCAACATTACGTAAGCGAACCAGGGATACCTTAATACCCAAATAAACTGACGTAAAGATCAGTGGATCATATCCGGTTTTATTATCATTATTATATATTCTAATATTCTCACTATTATCATAATTATTTAATAAGTTAAACGAATTTAGCACAAATTTTTGGAATAGTCAACTTATGTAAGTAAGCCAGCGATACTGTAGGTAATACCCAAATAAACTGACTTTTTTTTTGGTAGTTTTACGTCTTCCAACATTGTCATATCGGACGATGAATGGAATGGGTGAAATGATGCTTAAATGGTCCCAAGGTCCATAGAGCTTAGAGTTACCTGACATTCGTCTTTCAGGATAAGGGAAAACCCTGGAAAAATCTGATAGACCGAGATTCGAACTCGGGACCTCTTGGACGTGAGGCAGACACGCTACCACCACGCTACCGAGGATCAGTGGATCATTGCCCGAGTTGTGTTATTAATTATATTAATATAATTATAATAATAAACAAAGCTTACTATGCACTATTCCCATTACTAGTTTATAATAAGAAAAAGAAAATGTGTCTGGCAACGTTCCTCTGTATTTGCATATATACAGGATCGCTAGTTTATAATAAGTGAAGGCCCAAATGACCTTGTTGTCAACGGGCCCTAAAACCCCACACTCTCACACTCACTATAATAAGTGAAAGAAAATGTGTTGGCAACTTTCCATTGTTTTCGTGTATATCGGGGCGCCGCAGTTGGCAGCAAGTTGTTTTCGTGACGTCATTCTGTACCAACATAACTGTGCACACTCATTCTGCGCTTTTACCAAAGTTTGTTAATCAGAAGTTGGCATCTGTGACATAAGAATATGTTCAGTGAAAATTTAAACTTTTTTTTTTTAAAAAAAATGAACATCCTGCATGCTAAGTGATTTCGGATATGAATAAAATGGGTGAAATACTCAAGTGAGTCCTAGGTCTCTAGAGCTTAGTTACCTGACTTACATCTTTAACCATAAGGGAAAACCCAGAAAAAAAAAAAAAACCTTATCCAGATAACTTGCCCCAACCAAGATTCAAACTCGGGACCTCTTGAATGTGAGGCATACATGCTACCACCTATGCTACAGAGGCAGTAGATTTGGAAACAGATTTAAAATGAAACTTACTGCGGAAAGAGCAAACTTGTCTGCAGGTATAATAGTTTACCCATGGGGAAATGAAAGGAAAATGCCATGAATCAGAAACTTAAGCTTATATAAAGAAAGTTAGATCTAACCTCAAATGAATTATAAACCTAAGCACATATGAAAAAATCTGAACTAGAATAACCAACCTAGAAAAAGGAATATCACAACTACTCATATTTCTTTATTAGCATCAACCTAGGCATGAAGACATTTCATTAATAGCCTATGTTGTGTTAACATATCCATTAGTAACCTCAGCTTTCCACACCTAAAGATTGCCTTATCACACTAGATATCTATTTGAACTCTGGAAATGAGTTCCGGAGCTTTCTTTTGGTTTTCTGACTATAGCATATTCTTAAAGTAAAAGCCTAGGACTCAACAAAAGATTCTGGTCTAATAAAGCGAGATAAAGTTCCTTGTTTTGCATGGCAACCTGAGTCTCATTTTAACTCCCTCATGCCCTGGAATCGAAGTTACAGTCTGGCTAGGTGAAAGAGCATTGTCAGATATTTGTAAACTAGTTTCGACTAAGTAGTACAAGAACCGAGTCCTTTAAAGCTAGAACAATTGAAGGACGTAGTCAATTTCCAAAGCCTTATCAGCACTACTGATGGGACAGAATTTGTTTCGATGGAAGTTCTTTTACATACCAATGACATAACTCCACTGGCACACTTAAAAACCATTGGTCTAAACCAGATTTGAACCTGTCACCTTGGGATCAGGCTTGACTTACTTAGCCGCCCATCCCTAAAGCTGCTCGACTGTCTAGCAGATAGATTCTTCTTCAATGTATAAACTTGGAAGAAGCGTAGGGACAGTGAAGCACAAATTAGTACAAAAGTGAATCGAGAAGATATTGACACATTGCTTCACTCACACTGTTTATTCACAGGACATGTTTCAAGAGCTCTTGCTCCTATCATCAGCTGATACAGTCGAGTATCAGCTGATGATAGGAGCAAGAGCTCTTGAAACATGTCCTGTGAATAAACAGTGTGAGTGAAGCAATGTGTCAATATCTTCTCGATTCACTTTTGTACAGATTCTTCTTCCTTTAGTAGGCAACAGATTGTATTGCTTAAATTTCTGCTTAAAATCTAGAGACAGGCCTAGAGCTTCTGAAAGGGAACTCTTCAACTTCCCTAGTTGTACCACTATCGTGGTGTTAGGGGATTCATGTTACTCTATCCCTGATGCATTTAGGCAGCAGTTTGAACAAAAACTCTGGATCTGATAGTCTGCGGTGAACATCATAAGTGGTGGCTGGCAATGCGGCCATATTTTTACTTGGTCTGCCATCTCGTAGCTGAGATTCCAGGTTGCGTGATAAGTCTGATGCCTAGTGAAGATTGAGAGAAGTGGACGACACATGAGGGCAAAATGAATGAAAAGAAAGATAATGGAGCAATTGGTGGAATGATGCACTACAAACCTCACATGCACTTGCTTGGGATTGAATCTGGTGTGCATTTTTTTTTAAATTTACGTCCTCCAATGTTAAGTCATATTGGACGATGAATGGAATGGATGAATGGTCCATGGAGCTTAGAGTTACCCGACATTCGTCTTTTAGGATAAGGGAAAACCCTGGAAAAAACCTTATTCAAGTAACTAGTATGAAATAGAATGCAAATGTGTGCATGATCTAATGATTAAAACCCAACGATTACAAGTTACACTTTTGGAATGTTCCAAAGGAGAACAGCTGCCGATATGATCATTAAGGCGGTATAAATGGAAAAAAAAAAATGGTTACATTTTTCAGGTTCATCAGTCAGTGTTGATTGAATTTTGAAGATAACCACATGAGATACAAGGTGCATAGATCACATTCTAAGTATCACAGAGTTATGAGTTTTATACACCCAAGATATCAGAAAATAAAATTCTGTTTAGTTATAACCTTGGCATTGTATTTAAAATATTTATTGCTGTGTAATTAGGATAAGATGCATTTACTGCATTCTGGAATGTTGGTAGAAGACCCAAGCTTACAATTTGCTGGAGTCTTCTGTGTATATATACATCTTCCAACAATAAGTCACATTGGATGATAAATGTGTGAAATGATGCTCAAATATGCCCAACGTCCATTGAGTTAAAGTCTGTTTAGCCAACGTGTGTGCAGTTCCCAGTCAAAGGGACCTCAAAGGACGGGACCTCCCCACCCACTAATGACCGTCATAAATCTATCTCCACACTTCAGAAATGGAACACTGACGTTGGGGACCAATAGCAGCCCCCATTTGTTGAAAATGACAGTTGCATGTCTACTCCGCGTGGAGTCTCAGTTGCCAAATTTCCAACTTCCAGTTGTTCTGTTTCATTAGGTGCAAGACGGTGATGTTAAAATGTTGCAACATTGTAGAAAGGACCGTCAGGAGGATGGTCCATGTTGTAAAACGATTATGAGGGTTTGTCAAAGAAAGCGGCCGCCGTGCACTTGCGTTGGGTAGACAGACTTTACTCAGCATTCATCTTTCAGGATAAGGAAAACCCTGGAAAAAACCTTATTCAAATAACTCACCCTGACCGAGATTAGCCTGCCTTGGTAGCATAGATAATTGTACGTCTGCGTCATGTTCAAGAGGTCCTGAGTTTGAATCTCGGTGAGGGTGAGTTACCTGAATAAGGTCTTTTCTGAAAGATGAATGTTGGGTAACTCTAAGCTCCATGGACCCTGGGCTCATTTGAGCATCATTTCATTCATCTTCAATATGATTTAACGTTGGAGGACGTAAATTAAAAAAAAACGGACATATTCTTACTTGGGTCTTCTTGAACATGAGGACACTCTACCACCTGCTCTAGAGGTGGGCAGTCTTCTTATGCCCTCCCCTTCATATGCCTTTAACTTTTGCACCTGCTTTAGCCTGATGAAGCTCTAATGTATAAAAGAATTATGTACAGCTTTACATTCATTCTGCAGGATATGTAAAATGAATGTAGGCAAGTGAACCAAATAAATTGTTTAGAAAATATGTGTTATTTTAATTTAAATCTTGAAGAAAAGTTCACTAAAGTTTCTGCTGATCCACTTACAGATTTAATTACAGAGCTGCTTCAGGGCTTTAAATGATGATAATCATTTAACTTTCCAGATGGGCAGCAGATGAGTGGGCCATATATTGTGTCCTATGTCCATCATTGTGCTGGTTCGTTAAGCATTTGCCTTTATTTTGCACCATCTTAATTATGCTATTTATGTATTTTTTCAGCTTTGTGAATGCCAAAGCATACGTAATTGCATTTTTTAATAACATTTAATTATGTTTGTAAGGCAGTCGTATATAGAACCTTTTAAAGCATTAGCTTGCACACTATCAAGAATGTTTTGCTGGATGCATTGATGGCACTTTGAAACATTTTATATTTAAACCTTTTAATATCTTTCACTGTTGTCACTGTCACTAATGCCTTCAAGTTTCTGTTCATTGATAATTGAAGTGCGCAGTTATCTACATGGAAATCAAACTTCCCCTCTAGTACCCAGGAGCACCTGAGGCTATCGCCGAGGCTTTTTCCAGTAGGCCAAGTCCTAGAATCTAACATGCCCCCCCACCCCTTTTGGGTGGAAGTGGATATGCCACTTACGTGCGTCAACCCATCCGGGAATACTACCATTACCTCGGTAGGGCTGCCACTGATCTAGCACACCGTACTAGTTCTGTAGGCTAGTACCCAGGTCATTTTAGGCATCTCTCGACTCCCTCTGACAGCTTAGCCACTCAGACGTACCCAATAACCATGGGTGTCAGGAACCACTGTCCCATCGAGTCCAACCCAGTCCGAAAACTCCCACAGAAGAAGGGTTTCTGTTCAGTAGTATTATAACATGCTTTCTTTTTGGTGACATCTTAAACACAAGTAAATCACACAGATCAAGACCAATATCAAAATAACAGTAGCCCTTCTCATCAAATGCATATGCAAGCAGTTAACTCTTGTTATAGCAATACAATATTTTTTTGGAATGTGGATAGCAATGCAGATTAACTGCATAAGAGTACCAAATATGTGTATTGGAATTTACAATTAAGGTTAAAGAACATTTCCTGCTATTGCAGCAAAGTTGTTAGCACATTTATGCATCTTGTTTTCTTTTCCATGCTTTCTTTTTTTATTCCTCTGCCACTTGGTTAAATTGCATTTCACTGCATTGCAATGAATTGAGAATATACTCAAGTGTGTATTAAATAAAGGATTTAGGAGCCCCATAGATTTATAAAATAAAAGCATCTGTAAAATTCATACTTAGGTAGGTAGGTACACTTGCAAAATATACATGTAGATACATAACTTCACAAAAACTTTAGTGAATGATAATTTATGACCTTTAGTATATATGAACATGGTGCAAATTATCTTCATAGATTATATAGTAATAGATAAAAGAATAGAAGGAGCCCAGATAAATGACTGATTTGTGATACCATGTTGATATTTTAGAAAAATAAATAGCAATATAATTCTGCCACGTTATGAAGAATAGAAATTTGTTTAAATAGTGTTTTGTTTTTGTTGTAATTTACATCCTCCAACGTTAAGTCATATCGGTCGATGAATGGAATGGATGAAATGATGCTCAAATGAGCCCAGGGTCCATTGAGCTTAGAGTTACCCAACATTCGCCTTTCAGGATAAGGGAAAACCCTGGAAAAAACCTTATCCAGATAACTCACCATGACTGAGATTCAAACTCAGGACCTCAAATAGTGGGGGTTTCTTAACACTGCACCGTATATGTTGTACATAGTAATTTATGCTGTTATTTTCATCAGTGGACTATTGGTAGAAGGCGATGGATTATTTTAGTACATTTTGATTTCCTCATAAGGGTTTACAGCACTTTTGAGTAAAATACCATATAAGATTTTCATGACAAATGAGATATTTTGTCTTTTCTGGTAATAGCCAATAAAGTGCCATTCATTCTAAATAAATTTTGCATAAATAGTAAACTATAAGAGATGGACAAAGTCCGACTGCACAAAAACTTTATAAGGGCAAGTCAAAGACCGGTTTACATTTTTACCTACACAACCAAGGCACACTATGGAAACAATTTTGCTTGATGCCAATGGATCAGCTCTGACTGGGGGACAAAGCACATGCTCACTTGCACATACTTAGGGAGCATAGGCAGCTGTCTACAGAGGAAATGGAGGTATTATGCGATGAACGATATGCTGCATTGAAGTTTTGCTTTCATTTGCAAAAATCTGGCTTAGAAGCTTACAGAATGCTGCAGGTGGCATATTGTCATGTTTTCCCACAGTTCACAACACTTTCATGATTCAAAGAGCTAAAGGAGGACTGTGTTTCAATAACAAACCAGAGTGGGCCGGGTGCTCCAGCAAAAGCAATAAAAGAAACCATGATTAACACAGCTGACAACATTGTTTGTGAAGACCGACAAATAACAATTGACAGACTTGTAGATATGTTACGGATTTCCCAAGGCCATGTTTTTTTTTTTTTTTTCAGTTTTCCATAATCACTTCAGCATGAGACATGTTTTTGTGAAGTGGGTGCAGAGATTATTGACTCCTGAACAGAAGTTGATGCGGTGGAAATGTGTATGAAACTCCATCTGATTAAGATGCATGGAGATGCATACAATATTTCATCGTTACAGGTGATGAAAGTTGGCTTCACCATTACAATTCGGAAGGCAAACAGACTTCCTGAGCATGGGAATCACCTGATTCTCCATTGCCAAACAAAGCAGAAAAAGTAATCGTCATTTCGTTCAACTGCCGTGGATTGTGTACCGACATCAAATCCTTTCTCATATGACAGTTAATAGCAAGTATTACAAGCCTGTTCTAGACGTTCTAGGGCTTCGAGCCAGGTAAGATGTTGTGACATTGATGTTTCGGGAGCGTGCATCTCTCCCATCTTCAGGATGCTGAATGACTTTAGGGAGGGGGGCAACCCATATATATACCATTTACCTTGGCGACTGGTATATATATGGGTTGCTCCCCCCCCCCCCCCTCCCTAAAGTCATTAAGATGGGAGAAATGCATGCTCCCAAAACATCGATGTCACAACATCTTCTTACCGAAGCCCGAGAACGTCTAGAATATATACGCCTCCAGGAAAGATTCAGCTCATATAACAAGTCTGTTTTGGATGTCCTTGCTAAATAGATTCAACGAAGACAACCAGAACTGCATCCTTCTGGTTGGTGCCTGCATCATGACAGTGCCCATCCTCATGTGTGCAGTGTTATCCAGTATTTGGCCTGCAGAAACATTAAATGTGTTCCCCATCCTCTATAATCTCCAAACATGGCTCCCAGTGACTTTTATCTCTTTCCCCGTCTGAAAAACAAAGGGGGGAAGCGTTTTGGTACTATGGATGGTATCGTGAAGAAGGCTCAGACAATTATAAAGAGAATGTCAAAAGACGGCTTTGGCAGAAGTGTTCGACAAAGTGCATTCAATTCAATGGAGAATACTTTGAAAAGCAAATACTAGTGTATTTGTGTAGTAAAAAAATAAAACCTTGGTCTTTATTGACTTGCCCTTGCAGCTTTTATTAAAGTACACTATTTGTGTCAAATTATTTGTGGTCTTAATCATCAACAAATTCCTAACTGCTTTGTTTATTTTTGCAAACACTTGTGCTTTCTAATGTGTAAGGACTATGATACAATGAAGCACAAAATTAATATAATTTTGAGTCGAACTAATACTCAATGCTCCACTTATTGCTAGTATTTACCTAGAACGCATTTCGTTAGGATCTTCCTAACATCATTAACTGTTGTTGACTAATGGACGTTAGTTTGGTGAACTATCGCCTCCAATGAGCTCACCAAACCAACGTCCATTAGTCGACAACAGCTGATGTTAGGAAGATCCTAACGAAATGCGTTCTAGGTAAATACTAGCAATAAGTGGAGCATTGAGTATTGGTTAGACTCAAAATTATATTATATTACTTGTGCTTTTCTCAAATAAGAACTTACTCCTGCTTTTCTCTCTTGGCCATAGAAAGAAAACAATTTCAAAGCCATCAAATTGCAACCAGCTCTTATTAACATGAATTAGATAGAAGAATAGGCTTTTAAGAATAGTTGGTACAATAGAATAATAGGCCTTGTAAGAATAATTGATACAAGAGTAGAGAAAGTCATGAGAGTTCAACACAAATTTTTTGGTCGATAATAATTATCCAGGCTTGTAGGCCATGGTCTAGTGAAAAATCTTCCAGATGTTTCGTTTGAAAGTGTGTCGATCATCCTCAATGGTGTGGCAGTAACTCACTCGTTGTACTCTCGGCTGTACAGTCGCAGTTGAGAGTACAACGAAAGTGTTACGGCCACGCCACTGAGGATGTTTGACACAATTTCGAACAAAACGTCTGAAAGAAGATTTTCCACTAAACCACAGCCTACAAGCCCAGATAATCATCTACGAAATGACTCCGGCTGTGAAAGCCTATGCACTACATTAAATTTTTGCTAAAACTTCACAACTAAGTATACAAACAAAAATGCATCTGCTTTTTTATCCTGATAAGGAGATATGCAAAATTTTGTTTATTTATACTATAAAGTAAATTATTTGGAACAATAAGAAAATGAGAATATGCTGCCAAATGAAAACCCAAAATACTAAATCTCACTAAAATAACAGTTTTACTTAAAGCTGTTTAAAGAACATTAATGCTTTTACAGACCCTCTTTTGTTTTTCTCTGCTCCTCTGCAGGTAATTTAGTATTTGAAGACACCCGAGGTCTCTTTTGAATGGCTTGTACACTTTAATGTAGGCAAAAATAATCATATTCACTACAATTGTGAGAAACTGGATTTAAGGCAGACATTTAAATTTTTGTATGCCATTGTGTACAGCTATAAAAGTGACCTGGAACTTAAGTAGGAGTACCTAATAACATTTAAATTCATATTTAGAATGTTGACTTTTTTTTTTAATACGAGGGTCGGCTCATAAGTCCTGAGCCTCACATAGAGATGGTGCTACTTGGCCAGTTTGACAGATAACATCATACAGTTTAACTCTAGACCAGCTGATATTCATAGCTACAGGTCAATAAGCTTGTTTAGTTTTTGAATGACAGTATTTGAAACAAGACAAGTGTAGAGGTTTCACAAAAATGGAGGATTTGAAAAGACGAGCAGTGATTAAATACTTCCATTTGAAAGGCTTAATGTCTAAAGAAATCAAGGTGGAAATGGACAGTACATTGAAACACTCTTCCCCTTCATATACAATGATTAAAGGTGGCTTGCAGAGTTTAAAATGGGACGTACGAGCATTAGTGTTGAGCCTCGCTCTGGATGCCTGGTGGAAGTCACAACTCCAGAGATCATTGAAAAAATTCATTGTTTATACTGGAAGATCGCAGATTAAAGTTGTTTAAGGTAGTAGAGGCTGTAAACATAAAAAATGTTTTGGAATTTCACAAGCTCTGTGCGAGATGGGTGCCACATTTGTTGACACCTGATCAAAAGCTACAAGGAAAAACTGTTTCTGTTAAAATTTGGAGCTCTACCGTAAAAATCCCATTGAATTTTTGAGACTTTTTTTTACCATGGATGAAACTTGGATACACATCACTACACCCAAAAAAGTAAATCACAGTCAAAATAGTAGATTGCACCAGCTGAACCAACTCCAAAAAAGGGAAAGTCTATTTTGTCAGCCAACAAGGTTATGGCGAGTGTTTTCTGGGATGCACAGGGAATTATTTTTATTGATTACTTGGAAAAGGGTAAAAATATCACTGGTGACTACTACACAAGCTTACTGCAGAGTTTGTGATGAGATGAAAAGAAAAAGACCTCATTGGAAGAAAATATCTTGTTTTTTCATGATAATGGTCCAGCCCATCGTTCAATCATTGGAATGGGAAAAATGTGCAGATTTAAGCTTGAATTGCTTGAACATCCATCCTATTCGCCAGATCTATGACCCAGTGACTACCACCTGTTCCCAAACCTCAAATTTCTTGGAGGATGAAGATTTCACAGCAATGAGGAGGTTATTTGATGCGGTAAACAGCTATTTTGAGGACCATGATAAATCACACTACAGATATGATTTAATTAAATTAGAACCCAGATATGACAAATGCCTTTCTGGAGATTATGTTGAGAAATAAGATTTTTTTAATACTGTGAGCCAGGACTTGTCAGCCGACCCTTGCATTATTATTCCACAGATTGGTATTCAAATAAAATTGTAGGTTTAGCGAGTTTGTTGCTCGACGGATGCAGTGCCGATGATCCACACTGAAGTTGGAAGCATACATAAATGCAGGTTACATAACAGTACTCCCAACTTCAGCAAAACATATTTTTGTGGTATTAATAAACGTCATTCATGATTTGATTCTTGGCTTATAGGACATTGCACCTTATTAATTATAATTACAGTCACAATTGCATATTAGTTAATTTGTTCGGCTCTCACTCCAGACTAAAATGAGGATTTATGTACTGTATATCAACTGGGCACCTAGAAACCTACAGTAGAAATACAAAATTATTAAGTGATCAAAGAATATAAATTGTCTATCAGAAATAAATAATGGTAAATATAAATTGTATGCAGTGTAACACTGCAAGGCCATGATAATTCGAGGGCTGTTCAATAAAGAATGATCACTTTTTTTTTGACAACGTACCTTTACTCATCCTCATAATTTTGATGGTCCTTCTCAAAATAGTCTCCCCTGAATGCAATGCATTTGCCCCAGCGTTTCTGCCAGTCTTCAAAGACATGCAGGAAACAATTTTTTGAAAGATCCTTCAAAATTGCATCCACAGCCTTCACCACTGCTTATGATGGATAATGCCTCCCACGATGGCGTTTCTTCAAGTTAGGGAATAGAAAAAAGTCACATGGGGCTCACTGGGAGGTTGAGGGATGCATTTCAGGTTGATTTTCGCTAGATATTCAGCAACAACATTGGCAATATAAAGAACTTCAAAAACTACAGAAAAGAATTGTATTACAGTGGATACCTGCACATTGTGGAACTGCTGGAAATGAATCAGCTGATTTTCTTGCCAAAGAAGATGCAAATTTAATTCAGAATAAAATGAAAAACTTACCCTTTACATTCATAGAAAGATTAATAATAAACAAATATAAAACCAAACAAAACCAATCAATATCTAACAAAGCCAAATATAAAAAATGTAACATTTTTATTAAAAATCCAGAAATCCCACGTAAAGTTACAGTAGCAAATTTTAGATTACTTACAGAACATGATTATTTGGCCAAACACACAGAATAGGAATTTATACAAGTCCAAATTATCCTCTGTGCAATAAAGAAGAGGAAATGACTGAAGAACATCTTTTAACCTCTGAAGCCCTACCTGCCAGACCCACTACTCAGAAATATTGGAGAGCAAGAGAGCTAATGGCTTCATTGCCAAAGCCTAGCATTTGAAAACAGAAGAGGAAATGACTGAAGAACATCTTTTAACCTCTGAAGCCCTACCTGCCAGACCCACTACACAGAAATATTGGAGAGCAAGAGAGCTAATGGCTTCATTGCCAAAGCCTAGCATTTGAAAACAGAAGAGGAAATGACTGAAGAACATCTTTTAACCTGTGAAGCCCTACCTGCCAGACTCACTACACAGAAATATTGGAGAGCAAGAGAGCTAATGGCTTAATTGCCAAAGTCTAGCATTTGACAACAACATTGGCAATATGCAGCCACACATTATCGTGGTGCAGCATCCAGCCTGCTTCATGGAAATGTGGTCTTTTGCGCCTGATATGGACTTGCAATGTTTTCAGGACATCCCTGTAGTATTGTCCAGTTACTGATGTGTGTGCAGGTACAACGTGCTGATAAACCATTCCATGAATATCAAAGAACGAGATAACCATAACTTTCCCAGCAGAAGCAACCACTTTTGCTTTTCTGGAGGTTGTTGATGAAGGAGATTTCCACATTGAGCTTTGTTATTTGCTCTCAGGATCAAAATGATGTAATCAAGTTCCATCAGCGGTGATTACGTTTGAAAGAAACTCCGGATCTTCCTCTAACATCAACTTTAACTGCATGTTACCTCCATTGCAGCAGTAGGCAATACTGAACATGTCGGAACTTGCCTGGTTCTCACAGGCAGGAACCAGGAGTACCAACAATGAAACTACTACGATGTGTTTGTTTCACATAAAGCTAACAGAATATAATAAGATTGAATTTTAGTGCAAAAATTATGTCTGTAAAAAAATTATGATCATTCTTTACTGAACAGCCCTCGTAGATTTAAACATTGTCTTGCTTCATAAGCGTTGCAGACATGAAATATTTTTACATCTTTACAGTTGATATACATCCATTACTTCCTGCATGTATCTGCTGAATCGACCCATATGTAATACACTTAAGTACTTCAACCCTAGCTGATTAGTAGTACTGGCCTCAGACCAGGGTACTTCACAGTAGATATTCAGTAACGTACCAAACCTATTACTGTAGATTAAATTAATGTATTGTTTTGATTATTTAGATACAAGAGTACTTCTTGTGATGTCATACAAAGAGTGGAATTTCAAAGTCAGAATATAGTGACCCAATTTTTAAAGTTTGGACTGTTATTCCGGCCTCCTATTTATTCCTTTTACTTGTGATAGATCTAACAAAACTATTTTTACCAAAAGTTTATCTTAGTTGTCATAGAATAAAGAAAAAAAAAAAGCTTTCATAAAAATAATTTTAGAAGAAAACATGTGCATATATGAACACTAAGAAAAGCTTGCTGCATTGTCTAGTGCAAGGAGAGACTTCCTGTGGCAATAGCTTTGTGTGCATTTTGTACCCTTCTGTGCATCATACGGTTTTGTCTGCAGCATAATTTCAGTTAGAATAAATTTTGGCTCTTCTTTCTAATATGCGATGCGGCAATTTTTTTCTAAGTCCTTCACACTTTTTGATGTTTCTATATACAACCATGATTTTTAATATAATATCTTTACTTCTTAGTGCAATTTTGTGCTGGAGGGGATTCTTTTAACGTTATTGTTTGTTTATTTTGTTACTGCGTATGTAGCCATATTGAAGAATTCATTGCAGCCAAACTATGCTTGTTTCTCCACTGAAGGCAATGCTGCCAACAGTCTTACTTGTCCCTAAATTACACTAGCAAACTAACACAAAGTAGTACCTAAATAAATTTAACATTACTGTTAGCGCTGTGAAAATTTTTACATTACATTTGTTAACGTTAATTTTAACATATGTTGGTAAAATCGGGCACAATTGGCGGCAGTAACCAAACCAATCCATGAGCTCTTACATTTTACTGATTATCGAGCCATTTTCCGATTTTTAACAACGTACTGAAGGAATCTTAAATATTTGAAGAACGCACAGAACAGCCTTCACTTCTATCAGTACAATTGGCACTTTTGCTGGACAGCAAGTTTACTTCTGTAAAGCTGAAGGAATCTTAAATATTTGATGAACGCACAGAACAGCCTTCACTTCTATCAGTACAATTGGCACTTTTGCTGGACAGCAAGTTTACTTCTGTAAAGCTGAAGGAATCTTAAATATTTGATGAACGCACAGAACAGCCTTCACTTCTATCAGTACAATTGGCACTTTTGCTGGACAGCAAGTTTACTTCTGTAAAGCTGAAGGAATCTTAAATATTTGATGAACGCACAGAACAGCCTTCACTTCTATCAGTACAATTGGCACTTTTGCTGGACAGCAAGTTTACTTCTGTAAAGCTGAAGGAATCTTAAATATTTGATGAACGCACAGAACAGCCTTCACTTCTATCAGTACAATTGGCACTTTTGCTGGACAGCAAGTTTACTTCTGTAAAGCTGAAGGAATCTTAAATATTTGATGAACGCACAGAACAGCCTTCACTTCTATCAGTACAATTGGCACTTTTGCTGGACAGCAAGTTTACTTCTGTAAAGCTGAAGGAATCTTAAATATTTGATGAACGCACAGAACAGCCTTCACTTCTATCAGTACAATTGGCACTTTTGCTGGACAGCAAGTTTACTTCTGTAAAGCTGAAGGAATCTTAAATATTTGATGAACGCACAGAACAGCCTTCACTTCTATCAGTACAATTGGCACTTTTGCTGGACAGCAAGTTTACTTCTGTAAAGCTGAAGGAATCTTAAATATTTGAAGAACGCACAGAACAGCCTTCACTTCTATCAGTACAATTGGCACTTTTGCTGGACAGCAAGCCTACTTCTGTAAAGCAATAAAACATTACATTTGTTAATGTTGATTTTAACATCTGTTGGTAAAATTGGGCACAATTTGTGGCAATAGCTGAACCAGTCTGCGAGCTCCTACATTTTACTGATTTGTCGAGCCATTTTCCAATTTTCAGCAATGTACTGAACGAATCTTAAATATTTGAAGATCACACAGAACAAACAGCCTTCACTTCTAACAGTAAAATTGGCACTATTGCTGGACAGCAAGCCTACTTTTGTAAACCAATAAAACTTGAAAGGAAACATGGTCAGTATTTTCCAAAACTGATCTGCGCTAATCGCATCCACATGCCCTGTTGCACCAGTGTAGGACAGATGTCTGTGGCATTTTTGCAGAGGTTGGTTACAAGTGTTACATTTCTCATGTTGGCTGCAACATGAAGACTAGAGGTTATCTGCTTGTGCATGTGTATCTGTGCAGCGTTGGACTTAGAAAATATTCTTGCATCGCACAAAAAAAGTTTCTCATAAATGTTTAAAGAAACATTATAACTATTCTAAAGAGAGACCCTAAAACATTCTAACCGGATGCGCAGTGTTTTGCTTGTCTGCTTGCTCATTGCATTTGCCGCTATCATGGATAAGTGCAGATGTAACCATGCAATATTTGTAAAATTACTTTTAAAGGCTTTACTTATCGTTATTGAATGGGATGCTAAAAGTGGCCACTGCCTTTGTCCAAACATGGCACTATACATTATTGGCTGTAGTTCATGCTGAGAAATACTGGCATTTCTCCATTAGCGGAGAAAGAGCTATAGCCCCAATATTTTCAAGTCAATTGATGCCTGTACATTCATGAATACAGTTTGTCCCCCTCCCTTTTTTTGTCCGGAGAATTGTCAGGGTGTGTGATTTTGCCTTCAACCAGACTGCAATAGCTCTTACAGCCAATCTTTCAATGAGAACAATTGAAAATGCATTTCAGGACAGAATTATTAGTAGAGATTTGTGACCTCCTGGGTGCCCCAACCTAACCCCCTGCAATTTCTCTCTCTGGAATAACTTAAAGCATAGTGTACAAGACAAACCCACACTCTGGAAGAATTAAAACTATATCCATCAGCATCTCTCAATGTGAATTGCGGCAAGTGATGGACACAGTTCGGCCACCCGTTCTCCGTCTGACATTTCTCGAGAGGGGGAAGCGGGCTGTTGCCAGTTCTTTAGCAGGAATTTCAAGCAGAGGAACAATGCATATTTTAAATATTTCACACATTTGCATATTTCACGAACCAGTAGCCATATTATTATAATAGCGATAATAATAGGACTTACAAACAGTAAAAATCGGAATTCACGCACGCACAAAATAGCAAAGAAGGCTCATCAGAGCAGGCAACTGAAGCCACGTGGTCCAAACAAACTTAACCTGGCAACACCAGGTTGAATTCGAAAGCTACGCCTAGCAGCGACAATGCTGATTGGCGCTAGCAGACAGTTTGAACTTCCTGACAACACCGGATGTACAGACTCCCAGTACTACCAACAGAAGCAGTTAGTGTGCGTGAAAGGTGTGAACAAAATATTCGAATAGAGTGGTGCTATAATGAATATCTTGCATGATAATGAAATTGCAAGCTGAATTTCAATGTTTTAAAGCTAACATAGTCCTATATTTTCATCCTAAAGATAATTTTGAGGATGTTTTCAATTGCTCATTACTGTATGTTGGTACTATTCACCCTCTGTCTGCTACAACCACCACAGATCCAATGGCCATACTGTGGTTTCCTAAAGAAGTGCCAAACATGTATGGACAAGTAGTGGCCAGTTTCAGCTCTTTAATAACATGGTTAAGTAAAGCCTTTAAAAGCAGTTTTAAAAATGTTGCATGGTTCCATCCACGCCTTTCTAGATAGCGGCAGATGGCAACAAACTCGGAGGGCGTGGATAGGCAAAACACCATGCATCCGGTTTGGACGTTTTTGGGTCTCTCAATTTTATTACTTTTCCAAATGCAGTGTATAGCATAACGAAAATAAGTAGCTTCTATGTGTTACACATTAACAGATGAAAAGATGCATTAGTACACGAGAGAAGCAAAACTGCGGTCTTAGCCACAGAAGTACCATAAGCTTTGCTACAGTGCTAAGAGAAGATGGTATGTTTAGTAATGCCACATAACTTCTGCAGTGGCTACACAACTGAATGATGTAAACAAGATGCTGTGCAATAAAGATATACATTTAATTTATTACAACAACACTTTTCTACACTTCCATGAAAGGAATTATAAAGCTTAGAGAATTGAGCATTGAAGACAGGATTCATTATCTATTGTCCGTAGCTGAATCTGTATATGTTTCTGATGTCAAAAGTAAAAATGTATACAACAGATACACTAGAGGACTTAAAATCAAAATATACATAATATTAACATATATAATTTTTAAAATCGCATGTAATGGTTATATGGCAAAGTGCAATTTAAAATGTCAAATTGTCATTTTATGGCAGACACCAAATTTAATGGCGGTTGGCAGAAGCTGCTGGTTAGCACAACATCCGTCAAATGCTTGTTTATGTTTACTTGGCACCTACAGTAAAGTGTTATAAAGTGTTTTTATTTCGTCTTGTTACTGCATATAGCTTCTCCCCGCACTTTGACATATGGCTACGTCGCGCTTTGCTTCTACTGGTCAATGTTCAGCCGCCATTAAATTTTGCATCTGCCATAGTTAACTTTACCAGTTCTTCACACAGTAGTGTTTCTTGTTGCCAGAAACCTTGAATTTTTCTATGTTGACACTAAAGATTTCATTGATGTATGTGTGCATATGCTGGCAGAGCAGTGATGGGGATTCATTTGTTACAGATCAACCAGGTTACCCTACACAGTCACCGTATCCTACACAGCCAGGTTATCCTACGCAACCAGGTTATCCTACACAACCAGGTTATCCTGGACAAGGTTATCCTCCACCATATTCTGCAGCTCCTGCAGCTGGATTTGCTATACCACCACCAACTGTACCACCGTACGGCCAAGTGCCACCTCAGCCTGCAGGTCAGCCCTATACATCACCTCAGCAAGGCATGTACGGGTCTTCGTATGGCGATGAGCCTCTTACAGAGAGGGTGGACAACTTTGAGTTCACAGATAAGAGCATTCGTCGAGGTTTCATAAGGTGGGTGCACCAATGGATTTTCTTTTTTTAACGTCCTTTAACTTTTTAAGTCATATCGGATGAGAATGGAATGAGTGAAATGATGCTCAAATGGGCCCAGGGTCCATGGAGCTTTAGTTACCCAACATTCGTCTTTTAGGTTAAGGGAAAACCCTGGAAAAAGCCTTATTCAGATAACTCACCCTGACCGAGATTCGAACTCGGGATCTCTTGAACGTGAGGCAGACATGCTACCATCTACACTACCAAGGCAGGCGGAAAATATTTTAATATGGTTTTAAAATGCTTGAGTTAGATCTGCATGTATAAAAGATATATTCATTTGCTGAAACTGTTCTGAAACTGGTTCATAGTGATTGAATCAGACTGAAAAATTCAATGTTGTAGCTATTATAATTTGAATGCTGGATCTTCGCCATTGGGGCATGTTATCTCAAAATGAATTTGATTATATCTTGTGATTTACTGGAGAAAAAAAATTGGTTAAGGAATTTATCTAATGTTGCACTGGCATTTTGCTTAGAGCCTCAGAATGAAATCCCGAAGATCTGCATTTCAGTGGCATTAAGTTTTTCATTGTGATTCTATCTTTCCAACATTAGTCTACGTACAGCAAATGTGGAAGAACAGTTCTCATACCTATGTCACACCTAATGACCAAGTATTACTTTATTACTGTTTCGTAAAAGATTAAGCTTCTTACAGTAAAGCAATACAAATACTATAAATAAATTACAATAGTTTGTGACAAACTTATGTTTTTTTAATTGATGAATCTTCCAAGACTACAGTGCGGCCACTCTATCTCCGGCTCTGACGTTTAGTGGCTGCAGGAGGTGGAGGGGGAAGGTTAATAGCACCAACATATAATAATGAGTAATTGAAAACATATCGTCAGAATTATCTTTATAATGAGAGTATAGGACTGTATTAGGTTCAAAACATTGAAATCCACCTTGTAATTTTATTATCATGCAAGATATTCTTTACAACATCACTCTATTCGAATATTTCGTTCACACCTTTCACGCACACCAACTGCTTCTGTTGGTAGTACTGGGAGTGTGTACATCCGGTGTCGTGGTCAGGAAGTTAAAACCGTCTGCTAGCGCCAATCAGCGTTGTCGCTGCTAGGCGTGGCTTGCAAATCCAGCACCATGTTGCCGCTGCAAATCGGGTGGACCACGTGGCTTTTAGTTGTTTTTGGATCCCGCGCTGGTGGTTTGTTTAATTTGTTGTGTGTGCGTGAATTCTGATTTGTAGCGTCTGTAAGACTTATTATTATCGCTATTATAGTAATATGGCTACTGGTTCGTCAGAATTCAAGAAAAAAATCGGTTCTTATAAGAGCCAAAGCCATGAATTTATATTCAGGCTACGTGAGTACTTCGAGAAGGAGCGGGAAAATGGTGTACCTCTACTTCCTGTTAACAAGGTGCTGGACAGAGTTTGTGACGCCTTGAAGGTGGGAAGAATGTGACCAAGGAAAAGTGCCAACTGATTTAAGTTCGCCGTCTGCAGTTCTGCGTACACCGGGAGAGCAAAGGCAACGAGGCAGCCTTAAAGCTTCACTTGATGCTTTTCAAAAGGATACTATAAGGCGACATGTATATCAATATTATATGAGAAAGGAATTTCCCACTGGTGCGAAGTAGCCTTTTGTTATTTCTTTTCCAGTAAATGGTATATTGTCTCCATATGCAAGTATTCTGGGATCATGAATATACACGTTGTCCACGTACATTTACGAAGTTACGATCTGCAAATGCGTGAAATATTTACACATGTTCCTCTGCTTGAAATTCCCGCTAAAGAACTGGCAACAACGCGCTTCCCCCTCTCGAGAACTGTCAGAGCCGGAGATAGAACGGCCGGACAGTAGTTTCATGATGTGTCCATCACACCTCAAACAGATAAGTGAGGTTTGTCAGAAACTGTTGTAATTTGTAATATTTGTATACCTTCATTGTCAGTAGCTTCAATGTTTTACAAAATGTTTCTTTTTTATTTGAACTATGGGTAATTTTGTAATTTTTAATTAAAGTTTGGAAGTTATCCAGTTTACACTAAGGGATGTTTGAAAATATCCAGCAATATCTGCAATATGTGTTAATTAGTTTTGTTGTTGCATAAGCAGTTTTTGCATGACTTGCAGTAATTACAAGAATAATCCTGCTCTGTTACACATGTTTTCTTTTTTTTACAGAAAGGTGTACTCAATTCTCATGGTACAGCTCCTCATCACCCTTTCTTTCATTGCAATCTTCACGTATCATGAGCCAACCAAGAAATACATTGCTCGCCATACTGAGATCTGGTGGATTGCACTGGTTGTCATGTTTGTCTGCCTCATTACCATGGCATGCTGTGGAGATGTGAGACGCAAATCTCCCATGAACTTCATATTCCTCTTCCTGTTCACTCTTGCTGAGGGCTTCATGCTGGGTTGTGTAGCAGCCACATATGATAGCGATGCCGTAAGTAACTTTTATAATTCAAATATGAAACTTGCCAATACTGGTAACAAAAAATCCTATTAATCCCCTTGAATAGAGTTAAGCATAGTGCATTGAGGTGTTAAAAGTGTTCAGAAAATTTATTTTAAAATCTAGTTTAATATTGATAGTGTTGCGAGCACATTGTTGTTTCGAGGCAGTGCGGGCGACTAGTTTAAAGAGACGGGCAGTGCTGTGCGGAGATAAAAGCTCGCCAAAACGATGGGGGAAAGGAGATGGATTTCTATAGAGTTCGTCTTTCTTCAGCGCCGTCTTGATTTCTTTCATCTTGGCAGTGGGGTTGTCGTTAACCATCTTCATTTCTTTCATCTCGGTGGTGAGATTTTTATTTGTGATCTCCAACTTCTCTAAAATCTGTGCCAATGCAGCCTCCATCATCGTAATGTCTCACTCCTGACACCAACGGCTTTGTGGGTTCGTGAAATTTAAAGTCCAGGTTACAAACACTAAAAATTGCTTTTTATTTCTGTAGAAACACTTCGTACCCCAGCAGTCCAGAATTACGTCACATACACAATACAACTTGCAAGGTCATTGACCACAAACAAAGTTCACTATGAAATATGAGCTGAATCTTTCCTGGCGGCGTATATGTTCTAGACGTTCTCGGGCTTCGAGCCAGGTAAGCAGATGTTGAGACATCGACGTTTCGGGAGCGTACATCTCTCCCACCCTTCAGGATGTTGAATGACTTAGGGCTGGGGTGACCCATATGTATATACTGGTCGCCAAGAAAATGACGCGGACCAATCAGCGAGCGGGCTCGCGTTGGTGAATATGACAACCTCTCAGAAAACACTGCTGCTCTGGTCGCTGCTCAGTAAGCCAGATCTGTGTTTCCTGAGTCTCTCTTTTTCGAGTTTTAATGCAGGATTCCATGCTGTACTAAATTGTAGCCCAGCATCTCAGTTAAGAGTGACTCTCTCTGTCGAGATAGCCAACGCCTCCTTAACTCTGTGCTCCCAGTAGCCACTGCAGTAGTTCACTATCACAGCTGTTCACGCGTATGTGTCCAATTACCGACTGACTCACTGTAGCGGGCGGGCTCCCTTTTTATAGATTACTCACACTCCGGATTGTTCTCAAACAATCAAGACAGTGCTTAAGAAAGACAAACTCTCTTGAAATCTGTCTCCTTCCTCCCACCGTTTCAACGAGCTTTTATCTCCGCATTGCACTGTCCATCTATTTGAACTAGTCGCCCGTGCCACCTCGAAACAACAATGCGCTTGCGACAATATATTGTTTTCTAATGGAAACTGGTTTTCAGTTCAATATCTTCTCAGGCAGCTAGCCAGGTGAAAAGACGATCAGAAATCAATATTTCGGGAGTGCATCTCTCCCATCAGGATATTTATTAAATGTTATAACCACAAATGAATCACTGGATATAACACAAATATAAACAAAGACAAAACACTATCAAAATTTGCATTTCTGAACAAAAGACTATTTTCAGTAATTCACAGTTTTTATCTTGGTGGCACCCATCACTGGGGGAAAAAATTAAGTCATAATTGTGGCTGATTTTCTCTTTGCTACATGCAGTCTTGTTTGTAAATTACCTAGTGCAGTCTTGCACACAGATTTTTATACAGGACAGTTTATCACTTCCCAAGCAGCTGATAGTTGAGAAGACAAATCTAAGTCACTATTAAAACTTGAAACTTTTTAATTCATTCCTGGCAAATAGAAACTTTATGGAAGAGAGCCAGGATTTTTTGCTTTCTTTACTGTGGCTCCTTTCAATCAGCTGCCAACTTATGAAGAAGCGTGAAGACTCCAACTCATTCTGTTTAATGCAGAGTGGAATTTAAGAGTATCTTATAGTAATTGAAAAAACTATTTGTAGTCGGTTTTTAGCAGCTCGTCACTTACATTTTTATATTATTGAGGGACTAGTTTCGGAAGCCGTTGCACCGATTTTCAACTCCAAGTTTGACTATCTGTTGTTGTCGTCTGCTCTCTTCTCTCTGGTGGTAGAACTATGAACTTCATTATCAAATTATAATTATATTTACTTGTGGGGTTTCAAAGTTCATTACTCAGTCCATATTTTTCCATATTAATATGTTCTTCCTTGTTAACAGTTTAGTTTGGTTTATCAACCCTTTTAGTAATTTCGGATTTGTGCCAATGTCATGGTTTTTGTTCCAAAAATGGAATGCTTTGCTGACTTATATTCTTGTTTCAACTTGATGTTTCTAAAATGTTCTTTGACTCTGATTTGTAGGTTTCTTTTAGTTTGACCTATGTAGCATTTTTCACAATCCTTACAACTTACTTGGTATGTTCTGGATCTATTAATTGGTGGTATTTCATCTTAGGTTTTTTAATTTAGCAAAATATTTTTGGGGGATACATCAACCCAACATGAACCTACTGAATATGTTGTTGCTTTCTTTTTCTTTAGTGAATGTGTTTGTTTCCTTAATGGTTTTCTTTAGTTTAGCATTTTTAATTTTCTTAAATACCAGGCTTTTGTTGTATCCATTTTCTTCTGCTGTGTAGAATATGGCTTTTTTTGTTTTCCTTGTACCTTCAGACTTTCGAGGTCGATAATGGATGCAACGGCTTCCTAAACTGGTCCCTCGATAATATAACAATGTAAGCGACAAAGTGTTAAAAAAGACTACGAATATTTTTAGTTAATTGATGGAAATTAGTCATTTCTTCACACTAGTCATATGGAGTCATATGGAGAATTTAATATCATGACGGCAAGTTGGCCATAGTAGCTCAGTGGGTAAGAGCAACTAGACGGAAATCAGGAGATCCATGGTGCAAATCCCGGCCATGGCATTGAATTTTTCATGTTGACTATCAAAAAGCTTAGCCTATATACGGCTAGTGTAAAGAAATGATTAATTTCCATCAATTAACTAAAATAATAAAGAGTTAAAAGGTGAAGCCTGAGACTTAAGTACTTACGATAGTAAGTTGCCACAAATGGTGTATCTCGAATGCGAGATAGGTGTATCTCAAATTCGACTAGTCAAATGGAGAATTTAATGTCATGACAGTACGTTGGCCATGGTAGCTCAGTGGGTAAGAGCGACTGGATGGAAACCAGGAGTTCTGTGGTTCAAATCCCGGCCATGGCATTGAATTTTTCATGTTGACTCCTATCTATAGTTTTTTTTTTTTTTTTTTTTCAATTAACTTTGACGTCACTGTTACTAAATTCCTCCAATCACACATAATCTGTTGCTTTAGTTAGCTGTATTACTATATCATTTTCATGCCTAAACCGAAGTGAATGTGTAATTCAAGTCCATTTTTAACAAGGAGTAGAAGAATAGTTTGCAAAGGTTGAGCAGTGAGTCATGTGAATGTGGCACGTCAGATTTTTCTTTTTGATTTTAAATACTTATTTTATTTGTGTTGCAGGTGATAATGGCTGTAGGAATATGTGCTGCAGTATGCTTGGCCCTGACACTCTTTGCATTCCAGACCAAGTGGGACTTCACCATCATGGGCGGTGCTTTGTTTGTCGCTGTAATAATTCTTATGCTGTTTGGCATTCTTGCCATTTTCATACAAGGCAAGACAATGACATTGATTTATGCATCATTTGGGGCACTCATATTCTCACTTTATTTGATCTATGACACTCAACTAATGCTTGGAGGTAAACACAAGTACTCTATTTCCCCAGAGGAGTACATTTTTGCTGCTCTAAACCTCTATCTGGATATTGTGAACTTGTTCCTCTACATCCTGACGATCATTGGAGCAGCTAAAGATTAGTTGTATGTTGATTTATAAAAATTAAGAGTGAGCATTTAGGTGCTTGAACTTTTCCAGTTATATGTAATAATGCCTAACATCTGCTAAAAAAAACATATATTTCAGAAAAAGTAATAAGATTTTTGTTTTTTCTTTCATCACAACTGGAAGTTGATTTTTTTGGGGAGATTGCCTGTGTTCATGTGTGTACTATAAGACTAAGTATTCTAAGAGAGTAGAACTAAATAATAGAAACAGTCCAAAGGACCAGCTGATTCAAATGCAATTGAAACTTAACAACTTTCTGAGAGCAAAAACTATTGGAAACTTGCACTGATCGAGAGTTTTCTCTATTTTTCAACTGGATTAATGCACTTACTAAAAAGAAATAGACTAGTAGCATAAGAATTAGAACAGAATAGAATTTTATTTTGATATTTCACTAACATAACTTTTATGTATAGAATTGACTGACAGCTTTTCCTAAGGTCACATGACTTAACTCTCTAGTCATCCACATGCAGTAAAGCTCTATATTGACTATTTTACTCTTTTCTAATCCATTTGTCCCTTACTCTTAATTCTTTCCCATCCTCTGATTTTTATTGCTACAGCATTCTTTTCAATATTATTGAATTTTGGATCCTATATACCTTTTCTCCAATTATTTGTTTCTTTGCACTGCAGCAATGAAATATGCCCTCTTGCTCCACATATGACACTTCTATGTTGCTTTTTCTTATCAAGATGCAAACACATTTATCTCTTGCCCAAGGCCCAAATGACCTTGCTGTCGACGGGCCCTTAAACACCACTCACTCACTCTCTTGCCCAATATGCCACTATCATCTTGTAGAGTCTCGAAGCACTTATCTCAAAACTTTCCCATATCGCTTATTTTTTTCTTCCAGAAATTTTTCTCTGCCTAAATCCGCCATACCAATCTTCCATGGTTTCTTTCAGTTTCTTTTCCTAGTTACTGTGCAAAGCTGCTCTTTGGTAATTCATGCAAGTTTTATTTATATTATCTAATTTTATATTCCTGTGCCAGTATTTCTAAATATTTTCCAAGTATTCTTTCTAGTTCTGCCAGTGCAATTACTCTTAGTGATGCTCTTGGTAACCCATGTTAAGCTAAATTGTTACTCCATTGTGTAAGCACTATGATACAATGAAGCATAAAATTAATATAATTTTGAGTTGAACTAATACTCAATGCTTCACTTACTGCTAGTATTTACCTAGAACGTGTTTTGTTAGGATATTCCTAACATCATCAGCCGTTGTCGACTAATGGACGTGGGTTCAGTGAACTCCTCGGAGGTGATAGTTACGTATCTTGACGATCTTAAAATTTGGTTTTCTTCAAAGGTAGTGTCGAAATTAAACAATTCTCTTTCATGTTTCTTTATGAAGATTTTTTCCCACGTGGTTAATGCAGCTGGGCCTTGGACACTTTTTAATAAGTGGATTTCTCGTTCTTTATCATGATTCTCCTTCCAAAAATGGTACGCTACCACCAGTTTATCTATTTCTTTGTTCCTGATGTTCCTAAAATGCTATTTAAGGCTAATGTTCAAGTTCCTTTTTGTTTATCCAATGTAAAAGTTGTCACAGCCCTTGCAATTTATCCAGTACACACCTGATTTTTTGGTCTGTGGGTGTCTCCTTTGTATTATGTGATTTCAAAAGATGGTGTACACTAAACCCATAGAACAAATAGTACAAAGGAGATACCCACAGACAAAAAATCAGGTGTGTACCGGATAAATTGCAAGGGCTGTGACAACTTTTACATTGGAAAAACAAAAAGGGAACTTGAACGTTAGGCTTAAAGAGCATTTTAGGAACATCGGGAACAAAGAAATAGATAAATCGGCGGTAGCGTATCATTTTTGGAAGAAGAATCATGATATAGAACAAGAAATCCACTTATTAAAAAATGTCCAAGGTCCAGCTGCATTAACCATGTGGAAAAAAATCTTCATAAAGAAACATGAAAGAAAACTGTTTAATTTCGACACTACCTTTGAAGAAAACCCAAATTTTAAGTTCATCAAGATACCGACAGAGATGCACCTAATACCTCCGAGGAGTTCACCGAATCGACGTTCATTAGTCGACAACAGCTGATAATGTTAGAAAGATCCTAACGAAATGTGTTCTAGGTAAATACTAGCAATAAGTGGAGCATTGAGTATTAGTTCGACTCAAAATGATATTAAATTGTTACTGTTTGTATAAATTTTTTCTTGAAATCAAGTACCATGTGCTTAATGATAAATGTTCTAGCCTAACCATATTATTCTCTACCTGGTTAATTCTGATAACTATTCATTGATCTTTGAATATCTTGAACAACTGTCCATTGTTTTGAAGCTCACCTCAGATTTACCAATTATTTAAAGAAAATGTATTTTAATTTAAAGCTGTATTCCTGATTATATAACATTAAATAAGAAAGATGTTGCAAGATAACATGGCATCCACTTGGTAGTATCACATAAGCAAGAAAGTTAAGTAAAATTATAGATATTTCCACGCATCTATTTGGACATAATAATGACATAAATATTACTATGGTAAATTCTCAGAAATTGGAATGTTCACTCTGAAAAACTGCGAGGATTTGCATCTGGGGTGTAATGTATAAGGAATTCAGTAGACAAATTTGGCTGTGTTGAACGTAGTTGAAATGGACAATTACTTAATATAATGAGTGATATTTGAGGTATTTTAATTGTTTCAGATGTGTTAGCGTGACTAGGAAAGTTGAACAAATATTTATTTGCTTAGCATAGTGCTAAATTGAATATAACTGTACGAGATAGTTAAGAACCATAGCAAGCAGAATTTGATATATTGAAGAACTACAATGATAATTCAACTCAGAAGTGCAATAAGCAGCATTTTTAATATGCACGGTTCTATGTAAACAGGAACTACATTGGTTTTCTTAGCTTTCCAAAGCTCTCTCTCCCTTTCCAGAAAAAAGCTACCTTATTGGAATGCTACTTATTTGAATAAAATTGTTTTTTGCATTGATTACCTAAGTGTTTCTCTGGAATTGAAATTGAAATAGTTAATTTAGGACTCAAAGATGAAATTGTTCAAAATTTTACGTGATTCTGTTTTTTCTTTTGTACTTAATATTTTATTGTAAAATATGTGATAATGGATTTTAAACTTAAAAGAAATTGTGGACAAAAAACTAAAACCACATTTGTAAAACTAACCAAATCATACAAGATATAAAGAATAAAAACCTTTAGGATTAATTTTACAATGTACCCAAGAATCATTTATCTGCACTAAAGAGACGGGAGGTAATCTGATCAGAGATAAGGTAATCTGCAGAAAAAGTATTTAATTTAAACTAGTAATCACTATCAAATTTGTGACTAACAAGAATAAGAAACCACACTACTTTTGGCAGTTAAAACTCCATACCGTGCTCTGTTGTATTTTTTTAAATATCGTTAACTTTTTTTTTCCTCAACCTCTTTCTATTTCTGTAGCGTTTGAGAAGCAAAAAAGCAAAGTTACCAAAAGTAAGTAAGCAAAAAATCAATCCAAATAAACTGGAAAAACGGTTGGATAAACTAGGATGACATAGGTTTATAAATTTGAAATGTTAGCTTATGTACACTGCTCTGATTGCTAGTACTTTTTGTGTACACTTGTCTAACAATTTTGTAGCTTGTAATTTTTTGCAAAGTAGTATATGCATTCTGTATATTTTGTGTTGAGTAGCCTACTACTAGTGCGGCGAAGCGTTTTTTAATGGATATTGTTATGAAATGCTATTATAATGCACATGTTGGGCTTAATTGCACATGCTTTCCCACCAGTCGACAAGTATTAAGCAGAAAAGCTGTCGTTGTTGCTGATGAGTCAAGATTTCTGTGTACCCTATAAAAAGTATTAGGTATTCTTGCAGTATGAGAAGTTTGGTTGGGGGGAGGGATAAATGTGTGAGTAACATTTAATTTTGCCATGGCGATGACACTCTGGCATCAAATTGGACACCAGGCTTTGGGAATCACCTTTAACACATCACAGCTCTTAGCTGCTTACCACTTCCTGCTACTTTTGCCAGTATTAACTTGTTGCTACTTCTACCAGTACCTTTCAGTGCATATAAGGCAAAAAATTAGAATTGGCAAGAACAGATTTCCGCACCAGCTGATTCCATTTTGACTGCAAAATTAATGTAATTTTTGTAACCTTAAAATTCTCAGAAGTTGAATAAGAAGTTAACTGGTTATTCCTTTGGGCTGCTTGTGTTTATAAATGTGCATAATAATAAGGAAAGATGGTTCTTATCGATTGTTGATAGTAAAAGACTTGGTACAGTATTCTTACGTAACAGTCTTTATGGTTAGTTACAGTTCCTTTAAGTTGTATTAAAGATAAGAATAGAGAACGAAGATAATGTTATGGATTTATATATATAATATATACATGTGTATAGTGTAAATGTACTTGGAAGTGAATGATTTGTCTAATGGATCTAATGTAGGTTATCTTCGTATGCAGAGACTGAAACCTTTGAATGTGCATTACACATCTAATGTGTGATGCTTTGTGCTTGTAGAAAATCAAACGTGCCGTTTTGGCACAATTATTGTTTTAGAATAAATTGTTTCACATGAAATAGCTTTGTACATCCATAAATTTGCAAATAAAAAAATAACAATTTCACAAGTGAGTCACCAATAAAGGCTAATTTCAGCCAATAGCACTGAACGTAGTTGAACTATTTCATCTGTCCATTAACTGGTAAATATGTACTGAAGTTTACATAATTGTATTTCTAAATTATAAGTTACCAACAAGCTATATTTTGCAATAATTAACCCCAAAATAATAATTAAATACTACTATTTCCCTATTTATAATAAAAATATGTATAGCCATTCCCTTTGATAAGGAATATACTGCGTTTGCAGCACTAAATACTTACTAAATGATATGCATTATATGTTGTCATTTGTTTTTGGATATTTGGACTGTTGTTTCCCACAGTGCTTAGCAAGCAAAGGTTCATATATACTACATTTTGACTTATATTTTCAGCTAGAGATTGTAAAGCAAGCAAATGTTAAACTGTATCTCAGGTATAAAACCTGTTAGGTATACTTTTTGGTTGTAAATAATTAACTTTATAAATACAGAATATGACTGATGTAAAGGTGTGAATAAAATCTTTAATTGCTTAGTACAGCTTTAGTGTTCATTTATTGAAACAAACTCCCAGTATTGATGAGCTCCCATCAAGGACACACTAAAACAGACAAATTATACAAGGGGTGTCCAGAAAGTAAGTTCTTTTTCAATTTATCTTCGCTGCAGCGCTGCGATCTCAGTTGCGCACATGCGTGGTAGATGCTCTGTATCAAGGAGAAGAAACGTGCGCCGTTGTGAGATCGCTGTCAGCTACGTGCGCTTTGTTGTGCTTGTTTACAATGTCGGTGTTGATTGAAAATCCCACTGCTTGTGAAATCAGATCTGTGATTCATTTCCTGAATGCTAGGAAAGTGAAACCAAATTGAAATTTATGAGCAAATTTGCGATGTCAAAAGGGCTTGTATTTCTTTACAACAACGCATGACAACACACTGCAAATGCGACGAAAAACATCCTACAGGGATTTGGCTGGGATGTGTTTGACCACCCCCTGCCGTACAGCCCTGACCTCACTCCTAGCGACTTTATCTGTTTTTGCATCTCAAATCTTTCCTTAGTGGTCAACACTTCAACAATGACGAAGAGCTGAAAGAAAATGTTTCCAACTGGTTGAAGACACAGGCGGCGAACTTCTATGAAGAAGGTATACAAAAACTTGTGCCTCACTATGACAAATGCCTGCAAAATTTTGGCAGTTATGTGGAAAAGTAGTTTAAGAGTTGTAGAATTTTGTGCAATAAATAATTTTTCCGTATCTGTACACAATTTAATTTTATTACCAAACAGAACTTATTTTCTGGACGTACCTCGTATATAATGTGCAGCTAAAATATTAATAAAATTGAAACATAACTAAAGGATGATATCAGTAATTAAAAACTTTTTCATATAATGTAGTCAAAGAGAAGACTAATATCCAATTTCACCAACAGATGTTAAAATTGATGTTAACAAATGTAACGTAACAATTGTTAGTGTTAATAAAAGTGTTAAAATTCTTGCATTTCACCAACTCCTTTTCTGAAAATGTTAACAAACACGTGTTAATGCCGAGAGACTTGTAAATATTACAGATATAGAAGGCTGTAGATGAATCGTATTATTTTATGAACGTACTGCGATGCGCTTTTGTTTTTATTTTCATTTACACACAGCTGCAAAAATGGCGGCTGAACAAAATCAGAAGAGAAGCCAGGGACAAATGTCTTATCAATTGAGAAAGAATTCTTAGTTGAATTACTAACTAAATATAAGGATATTGTGGAAAATAAGAGGATGCATGCGATAAATGTGAAAGAGAAAGATGAGACGTGGGACAAGGTTGGAAATGAGTTTAATTCAATGCAAATGTTACAACCAGAAGTACGAAGCAACTGCATCAGTATTACGTAAATCTAAAACGAAGTGCAAAGGACAGAAGCGACGAGAGACTTGAAAGTTTTAAGACAGGAGAAAAACAGTTTATTATCCCCAGAATTCAGTGAATTATAAAATTGCTAAGTTATTAATACTTGAAGCAAAACGAAATTGGCATATTCATATTCGATGCCTGTTCTAACCTCTTATACTGCCTCAGTAACCTTCATAACAACTTGTTTCGACATTCTATACTTCCATAGAAAATCATTTCTCCTCATAGGCTGCTCTCATTACGAATGCTATTTATATAGATGGCCTAAATATAGCAAATCAACATCAAAAGCTGTCAAAATTTAACTGTATTGGAATACTAGTGAAGCGTAAAAATTATTAAATTATAGATGTGTCATATTTATTACACATCAGCTTTACTTATGTACCTATATTGAGGACATGTTTTGTGAACTATCATTCACATCATCAGCTCTAATGTGACTAAAGCTTGATCCAGTGGTGTGGGTGGTTCTGGAGTTGCTGCTGCCATCTGTTGATTTTGTGATGAATTTAAATATGGGGTTGTCTTCGGGCGGGATTTCAAAGTTCATTAGTTGTTTATGTTTTTCTATGTATATTCTCTTCAATATAAGTTTACTACATTTTTGTACATATTTTAGTAATTTGGTGTTATCTTCAATTTCATGATTTTCAGACCAGAAATGAGCTGCTGTTGCAGACTTATCAATATTTTTGTATGTTAGGTGCCTAAAATGTTCTTTCTTTCTAGTGCCTATGTTGTGTTCACACCCACCATCTTGATTCTTGACAATTCTACAATTGTTAACAACTTCAACAACATGGCATGTTAGGTTAACAAGAGATTTAACACGAGTTATAGGCTAACACTTGGTGAAATGCAATTTTTTGTTATAATTAATGCTAAACAGACTAATAACCGTCTCAACATCTGTTGGTGAAATCTGGCATAAAGGATATAAAATGGCTGTCAAATGACTATATAGTGAATTAAATTATAGACGAGCTGTATTGTGTAAAAAATATGACTTGTCTATAATTTAATTATGTTTTGCTTCACTGTGAGTTCCAATTCAATAAAATTTGATGTATATAATGAATTATTTATTGCAGTGGTGGAATATAAACCTTAAAAATGCCAAAAGAATTATGCAAATGATTCTGGATAACATTAGATAAGCTAATGCAGATGTTCAAATAATGTAAGTGTGTGGTACCCTGAGTTCAAACACCAACCCAATTACCTTGATGTTAAGATCATAGTTTGGTTCAAGTATTGTTGATGTATAAATATCCCACCCTTTACTTCTGATACAGCTTAAGAGAAAATTAAAAAGTCCTGCCCTTCCAAAGTTAAATGTGCTAAATTCATGACCTCATTATCTCAAAATATTTAAATTATCATTAGGCTTACTACAGAGGGGATTCGGCACCAAAACCTGCTGTTTATTGTACCTAAGACCCAAGTGGGGCATCCTCAGGAGGAAGGAGACGGGGCAGCCAACCCAAGGAGTCATAATAGCACTGCAACACCTGCCAACACTTCTACCCTAAAAAGACCTGATGAGAAATGATATGAAATAATGGAGATGAAACGGACTGACAAGAAATTCGGGGGATGTAATTAACCTACCCAGCATTTGCCTGGCAACCTGAGAAAACCCCCCAAAAAGCCCATGGGTCAGATAGGTCGGCCATAGGAATCGAACCTGGGCCTCCTGAATGTGGGCCACAGATGAAACCGCCTGAGCCATCCTGTTTGGTTAAAATATCATATTGAAGTATTAGCATTGTTAAATTAAAAAACAAAAGGGGAAAACTCACTAATTAATAGCTCCAGAATATACCAAATAAGTTATAAGAATTGTGAAAAATGTTATATAGGTCAAACTAAAAGAAACCTTAAAACCACAAAGAATATTTTAGAAACATCAAATTGAAACAAGATTCATCATTTCATTTTTTAAGGAAAAATCATGACCTTGACCCAAATCCAAAATTACTAAATGGGTTGATAAACCAGAACAAATTGACAATGTGGGAGAACATTAATATGGAAAAATAACGACAGAGTACTGAACTTGAAATCGCACCAGTAGATAATTTGATAAAGATTATAGACAGATAAAACCAGATAAAATACGTGCTGAATTTCTGAAACACCTAGGACCAAAGGGAAGAAGGCTACTACTGAAATTATTTAATATATCATGGACATCTTCTCTACCTACAGAGTGGAAAAAAGCAATAATTATTACTATTCTAAAAAAAAAAAAGACAAAGCACCCGACAAAATAAATAATTACAGACCAATTTCCTTAACAAGTGTCATCGCAAAAATAGCAGAACATATATCGAGATTTAACTGTATTGGAACACCACAGTGAAGCGAAAAATTATTAATTTTTAGATGAGTCGTATTTATTACACATCTGCTTCACTTTCGTACCTATTTTGAGGACATGTTTCGCAAATCATCGTTTGCATCTACGGCTCTTATGCGTAAGAGCAAACGATGATTTGCGAAACATGTCCTCAAAATAGGTACGAAAGTGAAGCAGATGTGTAATAAATACGACTCATCTAAAAATTAATAGCAGAACATATGATTTCAGCAAGGTTAAATTGGTTCTTAGAAAGTAATAACATTTTAACAACTGCTCAAACAGGATTCAGACAACACTTATCTACTAAAGAAAATACAATTCAATTATCCAAGATGTCAAAGAATCTTTCAACAAAAATCAAGATATGCTATCAGTTTTCATTGATTTTGAAAAAGCATCCGATTCAGTATGGAGGCATGAACTTCTTGAGAAACTTTCAAAACTATGCATTCAAGATAACATGTTAAATTGGATCATTCAATTTCTCTCTCAACGTTTCTGTGCTACAATGACAGTACATCCAAATTCCGACAAATAAAAATGGGCCTACCACAAGGTGCAGTACTGAGTACAACATTGTCAAAAAAAATTGTGATCATTCTTTATTGAATAGCCCTTGTAGATCTTGAGAGCGTTTCATGTGAATTAATGCATTCTATTGAATAAACTTTTGTGTCTAAATGAAAACATGCAAAACATTGGGGTAAAGAATAGAGGTACTCACACAACATGCAGCATTAACTAGTTGTGAATGAAGCTGATTTAGCTGATGCACTGAATCATGTTTCTGCAGTATCATGGTTTGCCAACTCTTCACAGCAATTACATATGCCTTCTCCGGTGACCAAAATCTAAATCCAGCAGAAACAAATGAGAGCTTAAGATGTGAGATGATATAGTTCATGGAAATATTTGTTTTTTCATTACATTGATCAATTTGTGATTCATTAATCATACTCGGATCTAATAAAACAAGACCTGAAGCTTTCCTGGCGACGAATATGCTGAAGTTGTTCTTGGGAAGCAAGTCAGGTGAAAAGATGATTAGAAATCGACATTTCTGGAGTCTGCATCTCTCCCATCATCAGGATATTTATTAAATGTTATAACTTTATGTTAATGTTTTTTATTAAATGTCTTTATTTATATTTGTGTATATCCAGTGATTCATTTGTGGTTATAAAATTTAATAAATATTCTGATGATGGGAGAGATGCACACACCCGAAACGTCGATTTCTAATCGTCTTTTCACCTGGCTTGCTTCCTGAGAAGAACTTGAGTAAACTCGGATCTATATCTTACAGGTGTATCATACACCTAATTTATATATATATTTGTTTTAACAATGTATATATATATATATATATATATATATATTTGTTTTAACAATGTACAATACTGAATAGAAGTATGATATTATTTTGAAGTAAACAGTACTAATAGTAACAGAGCAGTGGTAAAATGAGAAATATTTTTGTGTGATGGTAAGCTATGCAATACTATAAATTCTGAAATACATCTTTTTATTCTATATGGAAGCATGTTGAATTCTCAAACTGACAAAGAAAGTACTTTGGCTCAAACAAACATATACACCAGTCGTGTTAGAGATAATTTAAAGGTCCATTATTGCACTAGTGACACTTGCTCATCTGTAAAACTCTGCAGACATCTATTAGAGGCCTCTACGTGTGCCTTGCCTCATTGCACATTGACCTGCCAGTGCGTCAAGGGAATTAAAACTTGGTGCCCTCCAAAATATCTTTGTCAGTGCAAGTGTGTGTGGGAGCATGACAAAACAACATCTGAAGATGCTTTTGCCGTCAGTTTTGAATTCAAATTTCTTGAGAAATTCATTAGTACTTTGTGACTTCTTGTCTGGACATAAGGATGAACAAGTACTACTGGAAGCATCTGTCAGAAAAAATGTAAATTTAAAAATATTTCCGCCTAAAAGGAATTAATTTCTTGAGTATCATTAACATAGTTCTAAGCACACTATGTAGTGATTGTCATCTTCAGTTGTAACTTGAGTGTTGATAGTTTTCATAATTTGAGGTTAACGAAAACTAAGTTATTAATTAACACAAACATGAATTTGAAACTTAAATTATATTACCTAAGGAAACTTATAAGTAAGAGTGCAAATTAGTAATCAGCGAGATAATTAGGTTAAACTTCATGTACATGAGAAATGCTATATTAGCGAGTACAATATAAGAATATAACCGATAGTTAAAATGCCGCTTATTTTGGTATTTTTAGTATAATCAATTGAGGTAGCTTATCTGTTTCGTTTCGTATTGTTCGGCTTTAGATCTTGTATCTTTTACGTATAACTGGAATTCACAGTCACCAAATTTCGCTAATTTACAGTTCGTACTTACCGCCAAAACCACTAGGTCACTAATCGAATCGAATACCAGTTCGATTGTACCAGAGATGATCCAAATCACGGCATCAGATGTGTCATTTATGTTTGACTATTTCACGCATATGTCACTATCCTCGTCTAATCAGGTGCTATGATTCGTCAAATACCGACCAATCGCTGATCTTTAAATCGATGATTGTATACCGTGTACAATTAACGCTCAGCAATCATCACATGTTCCTTTACTGTTGGGTCGCATGAGCAATGAAGACACGCGCGACATTCAAAGAGTAACATGGCCGCTGAAAGATTTAGCCAGGCGACAAGAAACGAAATAAAGCTCTTAATTCAGCAAGCAAAGCCAAAGAATACCGAAATGAATAAAAAATATGTTGGGAAACAGTTTGAACAATTTTGTGCAGCTAAATTCCAACTTTATTGCAGTTTAGAATATATGAAGTTTGTTGTTTGAAAATAGAGGTTATATTACCTTATTATTTTCTTACAGTTAATCAGCGCCACCTGACGACCTTAAGGCCAAAGTTGCTTTCACTTGTGCACGGCCTGTAAGAGTTATATTAATCTTGCATGCCGTGACTTGTGAGCGTTAAGTTTCATTTAAGTGCTAGTGTAGGCATATGTGATTTAGGGAATAAAATAATTTGTTTTATTGCTTTTAACAATTTGTTTCATTCATGAAATAGTCTCTAAAATGCAACTCGTCGTTTAGAACTTCCCTAGATAACTTTATCAGTAATTTCAAAACCACTCATGTCATTACCTATGATAATCTTGAGCAATCTGTGCGACAACAAAATAATTTTTGAATGTTTCGAGCACTTCATGAAGCAATCCCTACTAATTTTGGGTTGAGGAAAACAAATATGACAATGTAAAATTGTTATTTGCTCTAGTTTCTATGATATACACAAGGTGGAAGTATTACATATAACGGATTGAGAGAAAAGGATACATTTTAATTACATACATGCTAACAACAACGAAAGTGCATTTGATTTTTTTAGCTGGTAATTACATGCTAAGAGTTCTAAATTGCTGGAAAAGTACAACCCGACCTCTCCCTCCTTGCCCTGCCACAGTGCACGGACCCTGCAAGCAGGCCGCTCCTGGCGTGGCGGCATCGGGCACCGGCTTCCTTTCTGGACGCTCATCCCGCAACCAGGAGCACTAGCAGAAGTCAAATCAAGTCAACATCTTACAAAGACATAAGAGCTTGAGAATGACAAAATCTATAAGACCGCACGGGTAAATCCGCTCAGCGGATAGGTACCGTGACGCTCTGTCTACCGCCCGGGAGCACCCGGACGACTTGTTCTCGCTCATGGCTCAGTAGAGTTGAGTTGTGCAGTTGTGCAGCTGTTTTGTAATTGTACGTGTGGTATGTACCGTAGCTTTTGTTGTTTTACGTGTGGTGAAGCAAAATGTGTGTAGTGTTTAACGTCCGCTTTTACTACATACGGCACCGCAGGCGGTGACACTGATGATGCATGAGATGAAGATGGAGCACAAGTGGAATGAGATGGCTGGGGAAACCGGAGGTCTCGGAGAAAACCCGCCCCAACGCTGTGTTGTCCACCACAAATCACCACTTTGCGGTCGTCTGGGATCGAACCCGGGCCGCCTTGGTGAGAGCCAAGCGGTCTAACCACTGAGCCACGGCGTGGCCCGTGTGGTGAAGCACCGAGACGAACTTGAAGACTGCTTTTTTGTGTATGTTCGTCCTTTTACTGCTGCCAGGGTTGTACATAGTTATTGTTTACTGCAGTAAAGAGTGTTTTAAATTTCTGCAAACAAGACTTTTGGTCCTACCAACCCACGAAGTCACATTATTATTATTATTATTATTATTATTATTATTATTATTATTATTATTATTATTATTATTATTATTATTATTATTATTATTATTATTATTATTATTATTATTATTATTATCATTATCATTATCATTATCATTATCATTATCATTATCATTATCATTATCATTATCATTATCATTATCATTATCATTATCATTATCATTATCATTATCATTATCATTATCATTATCATTATCATTATCATTATCATTATCATTATCATTATCATTATCATTATCATTATCATTATCATTATCATTATCATTATAAT
This sequence comes from Mantis religiosa, assembly GCA_030765055.1. Classification (NCBI taxonomy): domain Eukaryota; kingdom Metazoa; phylum Arthropoda; class Insecta; order Mantodea; family Mantidae; genus Mantis; species Mantis religiosa. The sequence continues at coordinate 39,045,875 of CM060960.1, forward strand.
TATCATTATCATTATCATTATCATTATCATTATTATTATTATTATTATTATTATTATTATTATTATTATTATTATTATTATTATTATTATTATTATTATTAATAACCATCATCATCATTATTTACAAATTATGCATAGTTAATTTCTAATTGTGTTCTGTTTAAAATTTTTGTTAAATTCTGAGAAATGTTTAAACTCAAAAGTAGGCACAGAATTAAGACAAACTGATTATTTACCTATCATGCTGTTTACCACTGGCGGCTCGTGCCGAAAAATGACAGAGCTGCTGGAGAAAGTCCATGAAACTCACCTAGGATCGAAAAATGAGGTCCATGTGCCTATGTTTCTTCATTGGATAAACAGAATTTCTACTTCCTTTTCGCTTTTTGCTTAATTTTTAGACCGGGTGTTGGTCTCCTAACATTTTACACTAAGCCTTTCTTCTAATGCTCTGCTTGAAAAGGGAGTTGTCAGAAGTTAATTAACCATGTTCATTAGTTATTAAAGTTTTCGTAACATTAAATTACTCATACACTGACTAAATGAATTTATAACATGTTTCACACTCACACGCAAAATAAAGAAACTGATGTCAGCCATTATTAAAAAAAAAATAACGTTGCACAAAGAATACTTGGATACAATGCGATCATGCGAACCACATTCACTTGTTACGGTCGGGGGAATGCAGTATCGTGCTAACATGATAGGTGCATCACAAATAATCTGCCCTGCGATTTAATAACCATTAGGTATTGTATCTGTTTACGTAAGAAGGATGGAATTAGTTTCTAGAAGTAAAATATACAGCAATGATAGATTGCTTAGTGATGGAAATATAGTCAGACTGAAAAATTCAATGCCATAGCCGGGATTTGAACCACGGATTTTCTGGTCTACGTCCAGCCCTTCTAAACCATTGAGCTACTATGACAACGTGCCGATATGACATTAAATTCTCCAACTGACTCGTGTTTTCCCGGTAAACCAATTAGGAGTTCTCATAAACACATGAGACAACTACCTTAATAGCGACTCACTATGCTGTAAGTACTTTAAGGCCCGGGCTTTATAGTTCGGGCCACTATTAGGTACAATTAATGGAAATTAATTGTTCTTTCACACTGGCCGTGTGTAGGCTAAAGTATGGAAGGTAGAGTCAGACTGAAAAATTCAATGCAGTTGGAGAATTTAATGTCATGTCGGCACGTTGCCCATAGTAGCTCAAGGGTTAGAGCGGCTGGACGGCAACCAGAAGATCCGCGGTTCAAATCCCGGCTATGGCATTTAATTTTTCAGTCTGACTCTATCTTTCCATACTTAACCTACACACGGCCAGTGTGAAAGAACAACTAATTTCCATGCTTAATGGTTTTCAATGCATATTCGAATTCTACAGCTGTAACTATGAGTGTTGGTGGACCTGCTTCGCTATACAGCGAATGATCACCGCAGCACGCATTTGTGCGAAAATCTATGGAACTTAGGACATCGGGGAGGCAAGAGCGGAAAGTTATACGCATGCGCAATTCTGCTTACCGAGTGTGCTGGCTCTCAGTACGTTGAAGTCAAGGATGCATTCCATTAGTTACGCAGGTGTTTTAAGTGCATTAATGCCCGATTTCACCAACAGATGTTAAAATCGACGTTAACAAATGTAACGTAACAATTGTCACAGCGCTAAACCTAATGTTAAATTTCTTGCATTTCACCAACCTGTTTTCTTAAAATGTTAACAAACCTGTGTTAACGCCAAGAAACTTGTAAATATCACAGCTATAGAAGGCTATGGATGATTTTCTGAACGTACTCCGATGCGATTTTGGTTTCATTTTCGTCTGCACAAATGGCGGATGAACAAAATCATAAATAAAACCGTGAGACAAATTTCTCATCGACGGAGAAAGAATTGTTAATTGAAATGGTGACGAAGTGTAAGGATATCGTGGAAAATAAGAGGACGGATGTGGTGAATTTAAAAGAGAAAGATGTCGCGGGGAAAATATTGGAAACGAATTTAATTCAAATGCATGTGTCACTACTACAAGCACCAAACAACTTGTCAGAATTACGTAAATTTAAAACGAGGTGCGAAGAACAAGTGCCTTAAACGTTTCAAGATGGGAGGTGAACAATTTATTATCCACATAATTCAGTGAATTATAACATCGCAAAGTTATTAATACTTGAAGCAAAGGCGAGATCGGCATATTCCTTTCGATGTACATTCTAACTCATTATTACGTAAATTTAAAACGATGTGCGAAGGACAAGTGACTTGAACGTTTCAAGACGGCAGGTGGACGGCACATAATTCAGTGAATTATAAAATCGCAAGATTATTAATACTTGAAGCAAAGGCGAGATCGGCATATTCCTTTCGATGCATGTTCTAACCTCTCTTGTACTTCCGCAGTAACCTTCACAGCAACTTGTTTCGACAGTCTATACCTCCGTAAAACAGTTTTCTTCGGATAGTTCCTCAAAATAATTTCTCCTCATAGGCCGTACTCTATTATGAATGCCATTTAGACGGTCTTAAATATAGCAAATCGACATCAACAGCTGAGTTCATGCTCGCCATCTTGACTATTTACAATTGTTAAGGACTTAACATTAGAAATTCGGCTTGTTAGTTTAACAAGAGATTTAACACTTGTGTTACGCTTATACTTGTTGGTGAAATGCTATTTTTATTTTAACTATTGCTAAACTCGTGTCAAGTTTTAACATTTGTTGGCGAAGTCGGGCATAAGTGTTCATTAATGGCCGTACTCGATATCTTATACTTAGAATAATGCATTTTTATTTACATGACCTTTTAACATTTCCACAATGTGATTTATACATCAGAAGCACTCCAGCACGTAAGGACGAGCTGCCCAGCTATTCATCCTACGTCATAAGTGAAAAGAATTGCGTTGTTCATTTCATTAGCAATGATCTCATTGTCTGGACATAACGTGTTCTCATTTTATTATTTCTGCAATCGAAAGACACAGCTGCTTCGCTTAAAGCGTAACAATGCACAAAAATGGCCGATGTTTTCCAGCGAAGCCGTATATTTGCTTCCTGAAATTCCATAGCCTTACAAAGATATCGCGGTTTCTCTCTTTCATTTGAATGCTCTTTGGCGCTATCTTCCGGATACGTTCAGCTGATGTTGAACCCAAGGTCAGCTTTCCCCATTCATGTCGACTCCCTTGAAATTCCCGAGATCACAGCCTGTGGCCTATGCACAATAAACTAGCACAGAGTTATTTCCTTCGCTACTTAAACATCATTAATTGTATAAGGAGTGTAATAACTTATGTTCAGTGTAATTTAGAAAAAAAGTATTGTAATAATTACAAATGCGGATAAAGCATAATATTATGCACTTGTATACATCAATTTCTGCATTAACAGTCTTGCATATAAATTTACGCTGTTTAACTATCAACATGCAAATGTTCAAATATCCGAGCTCCAGTTATTCTAAACAGAAGGGCGTGCCTGAGAAACGAACACAGGACATACAAGGTTCCGTGTGATTGCCCGCGTCCTCGCACTACCGTGACATCACTTCCGCTACCGGCTGGATGTATGTTGCATGTACCTTCTGGTTATTACTGCCTTTTATTCCAAACCAGTTTTTACAACCTCGATGAATTCGTTTCTTTTCATGAGAATGGCCATTTGATATCTAAGGAATGCAGCAGAGTTTCCCAAGTTATGCAACGTGAGTAGCTGACAAGGGCCTAAACTGCTACCAGTACTTTCACTTTACAACTCTCAAAGTGCAACATGTCTGTGAACTGCAAAGAAAGAATTTCAGAAATCTTAAGTATTGTTCCTGACTTTCTCTATTCTTGTACAAATGCCTACTGTTCTATCTAATACTTCATAATAATCCAGATAAAATTTGCAGGAATTCTCTTGTAGTTTTCTCGTAGGTACAAGAGAAATATGGGAATATAGTAAAACCTCGTTAACCCGGGCCACTTTTGAAAAACGACATTATGTTTGGAAAGATAGAGTAACACTGAAAAATTCAATGCCATATCCGGGATTTGAACCACGGATCTTCTGGTTGCCGTCCAGCCGCTCTGATCCTTGAGCTACTATAGCCAACGTGCCAACACGACATTAAATTCTCCAACTAACTCGAGTTTTTCCCGGTAAACCACTAGGAGTTCTCATAAACACACGAGATAACTACCTTAATAGCGACTTACTACATGTAAGTACTTTAAGGCCCGGGCTTTATAGTTAACCACTACTAGGTTAATTAATGGAAATTAATTGGTTTTTCACAATGTCCGTGTGTAGGCTAAAGTATGGAAAGATAGAGTCAGACTGAAACATTCAATGCCATATCCGAGATTTGAACCACGGATCTTCAGGTCTCCGTCCAGCCGCTCTAAACTATTGAACTACTATGGCCAACGTGCCGACATGACACTAAATTTTCCAACTAACTCGTGTATTTCCCGGTAAGCCACTAGGAGTTCTCATAAACACATGAAACAACTACCTTAATGACGACTTACTATGCTGTAAGTACTTTAAGGCCCGGGCTTTTATAGTTAACCACTATTAGGTCAATTATTGGAAATTAATTGTTCTTTCACACTGGCCGTGTGTAGGCTGAAGTATGGAAAGATAGAGTCAGACTAAAAAATTCAATGTCATATCCGGGATTTGAAGCACGGAGCATCTGGTTGCCGTCCAGCCGCTCTAACCCTTGAGCTACTATGGCCAACGTGCTGACATGACATTAAATTCTCCAGCTTCCCCCTTACCACTGCCAGAACACTCCAATTGAGTTAATGTGAGCTCAAATTATGTTGCAAACAGAAATAATACTTTTAAACTGACGCTGAACGACTTATTCGCCAAGAAATTGACAAAGTTGCACAAGACTGGGAAAACTGCTCGAGACATGCAGATAAACTACAAGCATATTGCTTTTGGAAAGAAATAGCACATGGCGAGATTTTGGAGCCTATCATTATAAACTTACAATACTCAGACGATGAAGACAGTGACAATGACGAATTGTCTCTTAACGGAAGTAACATTCATAGCTATACGGATGCGCCGCTGGCAGTTTCGTTGGATTATAAAAGTAAGTAATTCATAAACTATAATTATTTTTTAAACTATATATTTAAAACATGTGCGTAATATACAAATATCCATGTTGCAATTGTGATATGAACAACTGCATTATTACGAGGGCTGTTCAATAAAGAATGATCACTTTTTTTGGCAACGTACCTTTACTCATCCTCATAATTTTGATGGTCCTTCTCAAAATAGTCTCCCCTGAATGCGATGCACTTGTCCCAGTGTTTCTGCCAGTCTTCAAAGACATGCTGGAAACCATTTTTGAGAGATCCTTCAAAATCGCCTCCGCAGCCTTCACCACTGCTTCTGATGATGGATAATGCCTCCCACGAAGACGTTTCTTCAAGTTAGGAAACAGAAAAAAGTCACATGGAGCTAAATCCGGACCATATTAAGGATGAGGGATGCACTTCACATTGATTTTTGCAAGATATTCAGCAGCAATATTGGCAATATGCGGCCGCGCATTATCGTGGTGCAGCATTCAGTCTGCTTCACGGAAATGTGGTCTTTTGTGCCTGATATGAACTTGCAATGTTTTCAGGACATCCCTGTAGTATTGTCCAGTTACTGATGTGTGTGCAGGTACAACATGCTGATAAACCATTCCATGAATATCAAAGAATGAGATGACCATAGCTTTCACAGTAGAAACAGCCACTTTTGCTTTTTGGGGGGTTGGTGATGAAGGAGATTTCCACACTGAGCTTTGCTGTTTGCTCTCAGGATCAAAATGATGTAGCCAAGTTTCATCAGCAGTGATTACGTTTGAAAGAAACTCCGGATCTTCCTCTAACATCAACTTTAACTGCATATTAGCTCCATTGCAGCGGTAGGCGATACTGGACATGTCTGAATTTACCAGGTTCTTACAGGCGGGAACCAGGAGTACCAACAATGAAACTACTACGTCGTGTTTGTTTCACATTACGCTAACAGAATATAATAAGATTGAATGATAGTGCGAAAAATTATGACCGTAAAAATTATGATCATTCTTTATTGAACAGCCCTCGTATAAAAAGAGTTGGGGTACGGGGTGGCAACGCTGAAGGCTCTATCGCATCTGATTTGCTATAAGCCAGAACTCTTCCCATTTGAAACTCATAGTAGACTGCTTCTGTGTTTTAATGGTTAGCATGCTAAATTTCAGAGGTCACCGGTTCGATTTTGGTTATTCTCCATTCTTCCTAGAGTCTGCAGTATGAACGAGAATGTGAATGTGTAAATTTAATGTAATAACTGAAAGTAACACAAATCCAAAGATTAGCAGCACTGTAAACGAGTGAACACCGTTGCCGTTTAGCAATTGTTCCAAACAAAAAGCGGGCGATGTGACCTTAGCTGTTAAAGGTGACATATGAATGGAGGGGGTGGGGAAAGCGTGTCTACAGCGACACTAGCTTGGCTGTGTGAAACGTTGGAATGTGCGTGGTTTCGTCTTAATGCACTCCACTAAACTGCGTCTTTCAGCTGTTCAAATGTCGATGTCGTTCTCATTCTCTTGCCTGTAGATTTAATCATAGACGACAGTTATGCCCGATTTCAACAACAGATGTTAAAATCGACGTTAACAAATGTAAAGTAACAATTGTAACAGCTATAGAAGGCTATGGATGAGTCGTATTATTTTCTGAACATACTGCGATGCGCTTTTGTTTTCGTCTGCACCGCAGTCTGCACACAGCTTAAAAATGGCGGATAAACAAAATCGTAAACAAAAGATGTGAAACAAATTTCTCATCGATGGAGAAAGAATTGTTAACTGAATTGGTGACGAAGTATAAGGATATCGTGGAAAATAGGAGGACGGATGTGGTGAATGTAAAAGAGAAAGATGTCACATGAGAAAAAATTGGAAACGAATTTAATTCAAATGCATGTATCATTACTAGAAACATGAAACGTATTACGTAAATTTAGAAAGAGGTGCAAAGAAGTACAAGTGACGAGTGACTTCAACGTTTCAAGACGGAAGGTGGACAGTGTATTATCCACATAATTCAGTGAATTATAAAATCGCAAAATTATTAATACTTGAAGCAAAGGTGAGATCGGCATATTCCTTTCGATGCATGTTCTAACTCAGTATTATGTAAATTTAAAACGAGGTGCAAAGAAGTACAAGTGACGAGTGACTTCAGCGTTTCAAGAAGGAAGGTGGACAGTGTATTAGCTACATAATTCAGTTAATTATAACATCGCAAAATTATTAACACTTGAAGAAAGGCGAGATCTGCATATTCCTTTCGATGCATATTCTAACTCAGTATTACGTAAATTTAAAACGACGAGCGAAGAAGGGCAAGTGACTTGAACGTTTCAAGACGAGAGGTAGACACATAATTCAGTTAATTATAAACTCGCAAAGTTATTAATACTTGAAGCAAAGCCGAGATCGGCATATTCTTTTCGGTGTATGTTCTAACCTCTCTTGTACTTCCGCGGTAACCTTCATAGCAAATTGTTTGGACAGTCTATACCTCCGTAGAAAATGTTCTTCTGATAGCTCCTCAAAATAATTTCTCCTCATAGGTCGTACTCTATTACGAATGTCATGTAGACGGTCTTAAATATAGCAAATCGACAACAGCAGCCACGTTCACGTCCGGCATCTTGACTATTGTCACGCGAGCGTTGGAACACCCTATAGAAGCAGCTGGGAGCGGACAGCAAGGGAGGTCCGTGTTAGCCACACCCTCCCCTCGTTTGTCTTATAGTGGTGACAGGCGATGGCCGGGAGAAAAACATCATTGTGCCGTCTGTTTCTGTTCCACCTGTGTTCTCGAAATTACGGGATCTTTCATCTACTGGGGAACCTTCGAGATCGGCAAGCGTACCCTATATAAGCTACACGTCGTGCACGAGGAGTCAGTGAGGAGACAGTCGCAGTTCTTGGTGTAAGAGTTAGTCAGTGACGTGTTAATGAACGAGAAGATTGTGCAACGGAAGACTTTACGTAACTGTGTATGTGTATCGGAGTTTACGTAATCGCGAGGACAAGTGAAATTGTAACGGACGAACTGGTGAATTGTAATTGTGTGCAGCACGTAATTCTGTGTAATTGGCAAGAGTTTAACTGTAAGTCGGTGGAAATAAAGAACATTTTGAGTGGTGAAATTGGACTTTTCATTTCACGAACCCACAAAGTCACACTATTTACAATTGTTAAGGACTTAACATCAGAAATTTGACTTGTTAGTATAACAAGAGATTTAACACGAGTGTTAAGCTAACACTTGTTATAACTTTTGTTAAACCCGTGTTAAGTCTTAACATCTGTTGGTGAGATCGGGTATTTATCCACACAGTAAGTTTACTTTCTTCCATATCTTTGCATTCTAAGCCGAAGCAATGGTAAATATAGCCAAATATCATTGGAGCTGTAACTCAGTCAGAGCAGTGGTTTTAAAACCCAGTAAATGTAGCCATTCTGTATTATTGCAGAAGTAGTACTGTTCACTAAAGCACTAAATTACTGCCCTATCCTATGTTAAGAGAGATTCTCTTCCTCATTGTGTCTGTGAGAGGATTAAACTCTCACCTCGTATCTCTGTTTGTAGTGCAATGCACGTGGCCACAAATTGGAGAAACCAACAACATTAAAGCGTTTTTCCGTCACTTTGAGCACAATAATTGGTGCTTTCTCTATCAGAGGTAGAAGCTAATTAAGAAAGCTAATGAGAGCGCGATATGTCATGTTACACTCATACGACACATGGAATTTCTGTTTTCAACAACACTAAATATTAGTGGTGAATCATTCCATTGTCTTACAGGAGTCATATTTTGGGAGCTTTTGGAATGTCAAAGATCTCACATAATGACCAGCACTTATAATTTTTTGCTATTCCTTTACGAGGAAGTGTACGATAATACGAGGGCTGTTCAATAAAGAATGATCATAATTTTTTTACGGTCATAATTTTTCGCACTAAAATTCAATCTTATTATATTCTGTTAGCTTTATGTCAAACAAACGCGCCGTAGTAGTTTCATTGTTGGTACTCCTGGTTCCCGCCTGTGAGAACCAGGCAAGTTCAGACATGTTCAGTATCGCTTACCGCTGCAGTGGAGGTAACACGTGAGGAACAATATGCGGCTTTGAAATTCTACTTTCGTCTCAACAAATCTTCAGTTGAGGCATATACAATGTTACAGTAGGCCTACGGAGAGTCTGTTCTTCCCTACAGCACATCTCGAAGGTGGTTTAAAATGTTTAAAGAGGGGAGACAATCAATTTCAATGGAAGGTAGACCCAGTGCTCCAGTTACTGCTCTTACGGAAGAAAACATCAACACTGCTGCTGCCATTGTGAGAGAGGATCGACGAATTACCCTAAGATCACTTTCTGAAATACTGAACATTTCATTGGGTGTCACCCACACGTTGATGGCAGAAACATTACACATGAGACGTGTTTGTGCGCGATGGGTTCCAAGACTCTTGATTCCCGAACAAAAGGACATTTGCATGCAGGTCTGCCTGCAGTTAAAGTTGATGTTAGAGGAAGATACGGAGTTTCTTTCAAACGTAATCACTGCTGATGAAACTTGGCTACATCATTTTGATCCTGAGAGCAAACAGCAAAGCTCAGTGTGGAAATCTTCTTCATTACCCCCCCCCCAAAAAGCTTCTGCTGGGAAAATTATGGTCATCTCTTTCTTTGATATTCATGGAATGGTTTATCAGCATGATGTACCTGTACATACACCAGTAACTGGACAATACTATAGCGATGTCCTGAAAACTTTGAAAGTCCATATCAGGCGCAAAAGACCACATTTCCGTGAAGCAGGCTGGATGCTGCACCACGATAATGCGCGGCCGCATATTGCCAATGTTGTTGCTGAATATCTTGCAAAAATCAACGTGAAGTGCATCCCTTACCCTCCCTATAGTCCGGATTTAGCCCCATGTGACTCTTTTCTGTTCCCTAACTTGAAGAAACGCCTTCGTGGGAGGCGTTATCCAACATCAGAAGCAGTGGTGAAGACTGCGGAGGTGATTTTGAAGGATCTCTCAAAAAATTGGTTTCCAGCGTGTCTTTGAAGACTGGCAGAAACGCTGGTACAAGTGCATCGCATTCAGGGGAGAGTATTTTGAGAAGGACCATCAAAATTAGGAGGATGAGCAAGGTACGATGTCAAAAAAAAAAAAAAAAAAACTGTTCTATCTTTATTGAACAGCCTTCGTAGTTATTTACAATACAAGTGGGAAAAATGAGCAGGATAGCTTACGGAACGAGTGAAAGCGACTGGAGGAATTCCTGCTAACGGAATAAAGTTATTTAAGTTAACTGATGGAAATAAATAATTTCTTCACACTAGCCTTATATAGGCTAAAGTTCTGAATAGATAAATCAACCTGAAAAAATCAATGCCATGGCCGGGATTTGAACCACGGATCTGCTGGTTTTCTTCCAGTCGCTCTTATCCATTCAGCTACCATGGCCAACGTGCCGTCCTGACATTAAATTCTACAATTTACTCATATATTTTACCAGTAAACCACCAGGGAAACCAGGTGATCCGTGGTTCAAATTCCGGCCATGGCATTGTATTTTTCAGGTTGACTCTATATATGGCTAGTGTGAAGAAATGATTAATTTTCATCAATTAACTAAAATAATAAGAAATTAATTGTTCTTTCACGGTAGTCGTGAGTAGGACGCACTATGAAAGGGTAGAGCCAGACTGAAAAATTCAATGCCATAGCCGGGATTTGGACCACGGATCTTCTGGTCTCCGTCCAGCCGCTCTAAACCACTGAGCTACCATGGCCAATGTACCAACATGACATTAAATTATCCAATTCACGGTTAGTGTGAAAGAACAATTAATTTCCATTAATTGTACCTAATAGTGGTCCGAACTATAAAGCCCGGGCCATAAAATACTTACAGCATAGTAAGTCGCCATTAAGGTAGTCGTCTCATGTGTTTATGGGGACTCCTAGTGGTTTACCGGGAAAAATATGAGTCAGTTGGAGCTTTTAATGTCATGTTGGCACAATGGCCGTAGTAGCTCAATGGTTAGATCGAAAGGACGGAGGCCAGAATATCCGTGGTTCAAATCCCGGCTGTTGCATTGAATTTTTCAGTCTGGCTCTACCCTTTCAAAATAATAAGAGTTAAATGATGAAGTCTGGGACTCAAATACTTACGATAGTAAGTCGCCACAAATGGTGTAGCCCGCCTCGGTAGCGTAGATGGTAGCGCGTCTGCCTCACGTTCAAGAGATCACGAGTTCGAATTATCGGTCACGGTGAGTTACTTGGTTAATGTTTTTTCCGGGGTGTTCCCTTATCCTGAAAGACCAATGTCGGGTAACTCTAAGCTCTATGGACTCTGAGCTTATTTGAGCATCATTTCACCCATTCCATTCATCGTCCGATATGAGTTAACGTTGGAGGACGTAAAATTACGAGGGAAAAAAAAGATGGTGTATCTCGTTAAAAGCTTTTGAGAACTGGCCGTAAGAATTTTCTACTTTTAACACAGTCGTGAACTACTAAAAGGCCCAGTTTTAATATCGACTGTCTAAAAAAACAAAATAGAGTAGTTTGCAAAATTAGAATTCACAGGAATTAGTAGAGAAAGTAATATCATTTCAAAACTGACTTGCTTAAGATTCAAAACAGGTATTTTCGGTGAAATTCTTGACCTCCAACTCTTGGGTGGAATGCAGAGGTAATTGTTGGAGAAAGCAAAAATGAATGACTCCTCCATAGCTACAGAAATACCTTGGCCGACGAGAGCTGTTTAAATGTAAAATGCTACCCAACCTGAGGCCGGAAACAAAAGAGAAACTACTCTGAAACTCGTGGTGTGATTGTTTATAGGTATTAACCATTCAAATAACCTTCGTATTTATAAAAAAATGATGTATACGATATTGTGGTTCACACCTGGATTAGAACTCCAACGTAATCTAAGTTACAGCAGAAAAGTATCAAGAAAGAAAATAAGAGATGTTTAATGCTTTATTCCTAGTTTGTACTTCTATGTATATCAGCGGCGGCTGGTGGGTTAAATTATTGGTGGTGCACAAATGAAAAATAAAATACAGAGTAGTAATGACTCACCTATTTATACACATTCTCTGCTCTACTCTCCTTAGACCTAGCGAATCTATCGATAACTTTTGCGTTGAAGTCGCTGATCTTCATAACAAAATCTCTCTCAATTGAAAGCATTGCTAATGCTGACAATCGTTCCTGTGACATTGTGTTCCTAAGGAAAGTTTTTATTCTTTTTAAAGTTGAGAAACAGCATTCTGCTTCAGCGGTAGACATTGGTATAGTTAACAGTACTCGCAGGAGTTTGACATATTCGCTGAATGTAGTACATAAATTGTTTTCCTTATTGAAGTCCATCAAGCACAAAGCGCCGGTCATTCCACGAAATTCCCCTCGACTGTAAATTACAGTCAGTTCTCTACGAATTTTTGTTCCAATGATAAAAGGATAGAACCTTATTGTTTCTCTAAGGGAATCCTCTGGAAAGGTCTTAGAAATTTTCTTGATGAAACAAAGTTGAGGCTACCAGATGCCCCGTGCTTCTCTAAGAATGTCACATACTTCAAGAGCTTCTCTTCTTTTCACATCATGATCTTCTATTCTTCTCCTCTTAATTGCAGTTTCTTCGTGTTCCTCGATATCCACGCTATTTCTTACATTTTGCACTTCCCTTTTAAATGCGTTTAGCTGGGCGATGGCAAATGTTGCATTGCAGTCTCATCTCTGCAGCTGATTGTACAAAATGTCCACATGTGGCATGATCTTGTAGAAGAAAGACAGCCAGAATACAAAATTATAATCTGTCAAACTGGTCATAAACCCAGAAGCCTGAACAAGCGTGGCGTTGTTGTTTAACAGAGCTCTCTTCTGAATAACCTCCATGCATTTAATTAAATTCTCCCTGTGTTCGAAAAGCAGAGCACACAGAAGCTAAGCCTGAAGGTCACGCTATAGCCGTTGCTAAGAGTAGGAGGAGCTAGGTTTATAAACCTCCATTTAAGCAATGTATAAGAAGCCACTCCCATCTCTTCACCTTCCCGCAACCCTCTCAAAGAGCCAACATTTGGGCGAAATCTTAGGTTAACTCTTCGCTGCAAACCTGCGGCTCCTACAGCTAATTACTGTTTATTTCGACTTCTGCGGTCATGGGCAGCTACAGACGATAAGCGTAATTGAAACATGTTTGTACATAAAACAATGCAAACAAGTACAGCTTTAATGTGCAAAATGCACCTGTTCTATATTCAGAATCAGTGGGGGTAGTGCAAACCTGCAACCTTATGGAGGAACCGCCCCTGATGTATATTGAAACGTAACTCTGTTTTGTGATTCTTTCCTCACTCCCTTTACTTCTTCATAATTTGATTTACAAACGAATACGAATTTTTTGTGTGAAACTGGAGTTCTTAACTTCTGTGTTACATGTCATCTTACAAATATTTGTCAACCATAATCTTCGCAAAAGTTAAGGGCACTGGGAGGTCAATGGGCTTCAAAGAACCGATTTTTTTGTTAAAAATTATATAATTCTTCAGCTTTTAAATGCTAGATATATAATATAGGGTGTCAGCTGGTATTAAAGCCCTTTAATCCATCAATTTAAAGGTAGTGGCGCAATGACACGCCCACTTTCTGATGTATGAAGTGAAAGCTTCTTCCAGATAGACCACTTGCAGGTTGAGGAAGAGTAACAGACAGTGAGATTCACTTCCTCCAGCAGTATTATGGACTAGCTATCAGGATAAATACAGGTAAAACAATTGCATAAGTGAAACAAGCTATTTGGGCCATTTATTTTCATAAATTATCCACAGATAGTAAATCCACAACATGGTTTGTGTCCTAAAGGTGAAGATACATGGTGTGGCTTTCAAAGAGCTCAGATTAGGAAAGAAATTTATAAATATAAACACTCTGTGACAAAAGAGGTTCTTTTGGCAATTAAACCAGTATTTAGGGAACTTTCTCAAGATGAATTACTGAGAAAGTGCTTGCATAGTCGAACCCAAAACCCATATGAAAGTTTTCATCATATAATATGGGAAAGAATTCCTAAAACTGAGCATGTTGGGCCAGAAACTTTAAAAATTGCTGTATATGATAGTGTTATTTGTTATAATGATGGGTATAAAGGTTGGTGAAAATATGACGGCAGCATGTCTAAAAAAAGCTGTGCGTCGACTCTCAGAGGCAAAAACAGCTCAGTTGCTTGGAAGTAGAGCTAGAAGTAAGAAAAGGAAAAGAAAAGATAAGGAAAAACCTAAATGAGCAGGAATATGGAGCAGGCACGTTCTGAGATTATGTATAATTTAAAAAGAATTGAGCTTAATCTTTGATTGTGATTTCCCAAAACCTTGATTTTTCATAATTTAGGTGCATGTTTCTCAAAAACTATAAAATATATTGATTCAAAATTTTTAGTGCTTATTTGTTAATGTTCCCTGAACACATTTGAAGCTGATTTTTCATATAAATCGAGAAATTCGTTAAAATTTCCATATATGGGGATGTAATGCAAACCTAGCCCTCTGAAATTGATGAAAAAATTAAATCAAGATGGCTTTGTTTGTGACGCGACAGATTGCCTAGAAATTCAAACTTTGACGTCAAGCCAATCAATTCAAGTATTGGTCCCTTAGCAAAAAGACATGGTAGAATGAACCAATCCGAGTTCAGTAAAAATTTTAATTTGATTTTTTTTTTTTCACTTGAGAAAGCTCATTCATTAAGTTTCTTTTGATCTGGTCAGACGTGTTATGGCTATCGTCTCGGACACAGACGCGTCGAAAAAGAGCATACTTAAATGATGAATGGCACGCTGTTACGTTTACTACGTCTTTGAAAGCAGGAAAGATTTTTATAAATCTTGTTTCAAAACATCGGCTGTGTAAAAATATAGGAAGAAAATAAATTCTCAAAAAGTGAAGCAGTGTTTTGAAATCAATTTTGTTCCCACCATCCACCATTCCGTTGCTGGCGCGGTACCACTGCCTGAAGATTACAGAATTCATCGCTCATCGATAGAGCTGCCGGCAAGTTATCCAGACCACATCATCGCAGTAACAAGGAAGCTGAAAAGATCTTCGACTCGTCGCCTCACCGAGGGAATGTAATACGAAAACGTATTATACATTAATCTAACTTTTATATTCATATGGTTTATAAAATGGAGGGAGAATAAAATTCAGTCCTTAAAAATATTATCTTTTTTTTAACACAACTAAATAATTTTTCATGTGCATAATATAAATTATGTATGCTTTTTATTTAGTTTAGATTATAGAACTGCGCCTTATGTTATTTAGGAAAAAGATGGGTGCCTATAACTTTAAATTCCTACAAGGAACCTAGACCTGAAGTATAGGGTGTAATACTTTTTTCAGGATACACAGGATGCCTTATGCCCCTTTTGCAAGAAATTTTATGAACTTAATGTAAATATTATGCAGTCGTTAAGGACAGAGGGACGTGTGGAAAGCAGAATG
The DNA here is from genome assembly GCA_030765055.1 of Mantis religiosa. Lineage (NCBI taxonomy): Eukaryota > Metazoa > Arthropoda > Insecta > Mantodea > Mantidae > Mantis > Mantis religiosa. The sequence goes on from CM060960.1 coordinate 39,061,492, forward strand.
CTTGCGTTTAACTACACATTTTTGAAAAATCAAAACTCATGGGTTTATTTTGTCACAGGGCAACTATTTCTTAATATATTGATAAAGCAAAACATCTAATATAAATTCATAACTTTTCTCAGATGCTTTCTAAGATGACGTCAAAAAACGTAATTTTCTAAACACATGTTATTATTTAGTTACACATAACCGCCATAAATGTTTTCACAAAGAATCCAATTTTTTAGGAGAAATGAAGTACTCAGTGATGCATAAAATGACCGTGTTAGAATGTTTATATAGTGAAGTATATAGACAAAAAATTTTTGAATTTGATACCATTATTCTTTCCCTTAAAATGCACAGATTTTAAATTTTTAAAAATTCAAAATGTTTTACCTGAAAATATCTTTACGGTCATTTTATTAAACATAATGGTTTGTGACACTACAAAAAGTTTCAGACCTCTAACATAAGTGGTTTCTGAGAAATATGTACCCAAACAAATCAAATTGCAACTTGTGGGAAAATGAAAAAAATTAAAACAACAGGTTTCTCAGCTAACTCACCAAAGTTACAACATTCCTGCACCATAATCCTGTACTTTTCTACACCAGTTTGGATAACAATGATAGCTCTACAATTACAAAACTCTTCTGAGCTCCATTGTTATCTACGCAAAAGCTGTTGTCATCATCTGGTTGAATGTGAGACAATTTGAAAATTTACTGCAACTAGGAAGGTTAGATACACTTTCAATGTCACTGTTTTTTGTGTTTTTGAGACAAAACACTGCCTTTCTCCAACCAAAACGCTTTACTCTACCCATACTTATAGCAAAGCTTCAAATCACCTTGTATAAATAATACGAGACTTAAGTCGATAATTTGAACTGTAAACAAAACTGCAACTATAATCCATATATACTTCAAATGTAAACAATTCGCCATATTGTAAGAGCCTTCTGCAAATACACATGCAGCCACATCTGCAGCAGAGATACCAACAACAAGCATAAAATTTACCGCATAGTTCTGCTGCCATAAATCACAAAGTTATAACAATTTTAATTTCAATGGTTATGTATGTATTTAAAAGGGGGCGTGGACATGGTGACGCCATATTTAAATCACCATTTAAAGGGCTTAGGTATTAATGGAATATATCATTGGATTCGTAAAATCTTGCAGATTTTTATAAGACATAAAACAAAAATTCGATTTTTTGAGGCATTCACACGTCCCACTGTCCTTAAACGCACACATCCTTATACTATCATCATACCAAATTTCAATTTCTTGCAATGTTTAGATTTTTGTATATTTATATTTTAATATTGTTAAAAACTAGCACTGTCTGGGTAAAAATAACCTCCCAGTGGCCTTAAAGGCGTATGGAGGCGGCTCGTTCTGCAGACTAACGCCAATCCTATGGTTACACCCAACATTCATCCATTCAACACAGATAAGCCTGAATAACAACACCATTCTTTCCTCATAACATTTATCTCAAGCATAAATAAGTAATGCACCTACTATTAAAACAGAAGTCACGAAGTTTGAAACAGAGATTTGTTAAAGTGATTGGCATCGTTAAGTCGTGTGTTGAACTTGAGCTAAAATATTGTTAATATTACTTTAAATTATTATTATACACATATATTTTATCTAGTGTTTGTGATCCGAGTGTATGAACATGTCCCTCAAAGCTGGGACAAGTGATTTTTCGATCAAAAAACGAGAAGTGATTCATTCTCAGGGCAGAAAAATTATATTTAATATGAACAAGTTTTTACGAAAGCTCTCCAATCCAGGATTTAGGGCAACTGCAGATTTATCAAAATCTCAGCAATTAACTCTGTAGCCTTGTGGTGTAGGTAGTGTACACACAGTGTCACGAATTTGTAGTGAAGCAACTTTATGCTTACAAAAAGGGAGCGTGTCTGTGCTTCAATCTCCGGGGAAGATCCATGAAGTCGGAAAGCGAGTTACTGGATTGGAAACTATACTTGCTGTTCCATTGTTGCGACGTGTGTCAAGGTAATATTTTAATGTTTTAGAAATATTTAACGTGTTGTTTAATTACGGGAAGTATAGGCAAAACATTTTCTGGCGGGTAAAACTGCTCTTATGTACACGGAAGCTCTGCAGGTGCATGTACTACACTTGGCAACAGCGCTCCACTTGAGCATTTTTTTTATATTTGTGTAATATCCAGTGATTAATTTGTAGTTATAACATTTAATAAATATCCTCATGATGGGAGGGATGCACATCCCGAAACGTCAATTTCTAATCGTCTTGTATAGAAAATGAGTAGTCGTCTTTTCACCTGGCTTGCTGCCCGAGAAGAAATTGAGACTAATGGTTTGTCTCCAAGGTGATTGTAGCCTTATTTCATATATTGTACTTTTTTTTTAAGATCACACTAACACTCTTTTTTTATCCTGAAAGGAGGCACCGCTTACATTTTTTTTTTCATCTCTCTTTTTTTTTCTTTTACTTTTTTTTTTTTTTTACTTTTTTATTTTTTATTATTTTTTGTATTTTTATATATTTTTATTCATTTTTATTTTATTTTTTATTTTTTATTTATTTTTTTATTTATTTAAGACGGGAACGGGTACAGGCTAAGTCGTTTAGAACATTTCTTGTTTTATTGGCTTGTACTGTGAGACATATGAAGGGTTCTATTTGTTTAAATGGTTATTAGATCTGCATTTGTTCCAAGTGATAAATGCATGGCTCCAGAGAACGCAAGGTTTTCTTCCGTATATAGGTCCATCTCTGTTCCTTTAAAAATATACGTAGGTGCTTTCCTAACACAGTGTCTCCTCGCCGTACTTTCAGCAGCCAATGTAGTGTACCAGCAACCAACCACCTAGCATTGGCCAGCGTTCACTTTAGCGAGCGGTATATATGTTACTATTGTAACTAACCGGGCGGTATGGCTCAGGCGGTTTCGTCTACGATCCATATTCTGGAGATCCAGGTTCACTTCCCCTGACATTAATTTTTCGAAGTTTTCACGGGTACACAGGCGAATGCTGGTTAGGTGCATTACACCTCCTAATTCCCAGTCCCTCCATTTCACTTCCATTATCATTTCATATTTCCCTTACCTGGTGGCCTCTTTCGGTGTTGCATAGCAGGATGGCAAACACCTTCATCCTCCTGCAGGGCGGTCTTCACTCTCCAAGCCGGCTTAGAGGGCAGTTTCAAGACCATGAAAGGCGGAGTGCGGAGAAGTTTCAAACTGGTAAATGGTAGAGAACCTGCCCTCTGCACTGTCGTGCCTCCTTGATTTCGGCCACCCTCTGTCTCCTCTCTGCTCAACCTTCCTCCCTTGGGTGTCCCACATAGATACAAAAGACCTGCCTGGTCAAAGTGTCAAATTCCCTCTTATACTCTATCCTATCCTGTTATTCTAACTAAATATAAATATAATAACATCTCTGATATGCAATTTTTAAATTCTACATATAAATTACTTCATAGGTAATATCTGTAACAAGAGTTTTGGGTATAATTGAATAGTTCCAATATGCTTTAATTAAGGAAGGTTTGTTTCACAAAAAAAATATGATATAAACAATATCATTATTCGAGAGATAAAATCATGCTGAAAAATTACAATGCTATAGCCCGATTTTGAACCACGAATCGTCTATTTTCCATGCGATCCTCTAGCCAACTGAGCTACCGTGACGACACACTAGGATTTGACTAACACTTTTCCCTGTAAAGACCACAAGGAGAACTCGAAGTCATGGTCGTCATATCTACTTCATATGAACATATGATACGATTTTGCAGAAATTGCTTTTTCACGCAGTTCCTTTAAGGTATGAGCTTAGGAGAATAAAGTAGGTTGCAAGCTGTATTAAAATCTTTATTTTTTAAAACCACGAGGGGAGAGAAAGAGACACAGACGCTAATAGAACCAATTACAAAGAATATTTCGGAAATCGTTAATGTCACTAAATCTTTTGTTTCACATAAAGTGTGCATTTTAATTTATAATGCATTCTAATTGTGTGCATCTATTATTTAGAATGCTAAGGCGACAATTCTGAAGATTAAGTTGAGAAATAAAGAAAAGGGAACTTTTTTTTTTTTTGTGAGGCCTGGGACTTATCAGCCAACCCTATTCACATACAGGCAGACATACATGAGTAGACACAAACATAAGCATGCCCACGCACTCTTTTCCTCTAATTTTCTTGTTTCATCCAAGAAATCTCAAAATGGCGAAAATTCGGTATAGAATTTATGTGGAATACAATACTTTCTGTATTTACTGTTAATACCCAGTACAGAAAGTGAACATAAAACCCAAAAACAAAAAATTGACAAGTACCAAGTTTCACGTTCAAATCAGCCACTTTAAACGATGCAACGAAATTTCATTCCCAATATTGCTCCAAAAATTTTAATAAGATATGTTTTATGAAAGGCTGGACGGAGACCAGAAGATCCGTGGTTCAAATCCCGGCTAAGACATTGAATTTTTCAGTCTGGCTCTACCCTTTCATAGTGCGTCCTACACACGGCTAGTGTGAAAGAACAATTAATTTCCATTAATTGTACCTAATAGTGGTCCGAACTATAAAGCCCGGGCCTTAAAGTACTTACAGCATTGTAAGTCGTCATTAAGGTAGTTGTCTCATGTGTTTATGAGAACTCCTAGTGGTTTACCGGGAGAAACACGAGTCAGTTGGAGAATTTAATGTCATGTTGGCACGTTGGTCATAGTAGCTCAATGGTTTAGAGCAACTGGACGGAGACCAGAAGATCCGTGGTTCAAATCCCGGCTAAGACATTGAATTTTTCAGTCTGGCTCTACCCTTTCATAGTGCGTCCTACACACGGCCAGTGTGAAAGAACAATCAATTTCCATTAATTAACCTGATAGTGGTTAACTATAAAGCCCGGGCCTTAAAGTACTTACAGCATAGTAAGTCGCCATTAAGGTAGTTGTCTCATGTGTTTATGAGAACTCCTAGTGGTTTACCGGGAGAAACACGAGTCAGTTGGAGAATTTAATGTCATGTTGGCACGTTGGTCATAGTAGCTCAATGGTTTAGAGCAGCTGGACGGAGACCAGAAGATCCGTAGTTCAAATCCCGGATATGACATTGAATTTTTCAGTCTGGCTCTACCCTTTCATAGTGAATCCTACACACAGCTAGTGTGAAAGAACAATTAATTTCCATTAATTGACCTAATAGTGGTTAACTATAAAGCCCGGGCCATAAAGTACTTACAGCATAGTAAGTCGCCATTAAGATAGTTGTCTCATGTGTTTATGAGAACTCCTAAGTGGTTTACCGGGAAAAATAGAGTCAGTTGGAGAATTTAATGTCATGTTGGCACGTTGGTCATAGTGGTTTTATTTGAGATATTGCACACGATATTTATATACCTGTTTAACTTTCAGTATGACTACTATATCATTTAATTTTTCATAATTTTAAGATAAAGATAAATACACCAGAATAAATGTGCAGTTCATTAAAACGCCAATTTGTATCACATAACTTTAACCTTAGTATTAGCAGTTTTCGAAAACTTGTTAATGTTGTATAATTATTTTCAGGTTGAAATGTACTCGGGTTCGGCATCTAGGTATGTTTAAAATGCGTTCTTTCTTTATCTTTTTCCGCTTTCTTCACATGCATAAATTAACTCCATTACCATAACAGTCTACTAATGATATAAGCATTATCTGAGTGTAGTTTCCGTGTATGGGCTTTTGCTTGTAATCAGGTTTATACTGCCTAATTAAAAACCGCTTAGGTGCAAACACGCTTAGCGATTGACCTAAAAAGAAAACAGAAATAATATTTTTATGAGAATAGTATGTAAGAGAAATTTGAGGAGGCATAATAGCGAATCCCGATCTATAAAAGCCATTTTTCCGGCTTGGAGTGCCGAGATGCGGACCACATCTCCTCCCTGTATCGGTTGGATATCGCCCACCTCCGCCTTGCGTATGTGAGCGTGAGACCAGCAGTCGGTTTACGTCCTCCAACTTAAATCATTGGACGATGATCATACTAACAAAACTCATTGGGAATGGCCTTATTTACGAGGGCTGTCCGATAAAGAATGATCATAATTTTTCGCTTAAAATCCAATCTTATTATATTCTGTTAGCTTAATGTGAAACAAACACGCCGTAGTAGTTTCACCTGGTGGCCGCCTGTAAGAACCAGGCAAATTCAGACATGTTCAGTATCGCCTACCGCTGCAATGGAGGTAACACGCGAGGAACAATATGTGGCTGGGAAATTCTACTTTCGTCTCAACAAATCTTCAGTTGAGGCCTATACAATGTTACACGAGGCCTCTGGAGAGTCTGTTCTTCCCTACAGCACAGCTCGAAGGTGGTTTAAAATGTTTAAAGAGGGGACACAATCAATTTCAAAGGAAGGTGGATCCGGTGCTCCAGTTGCTGCTCTTACAGAAGAAAACATCAACACTGCTGCTGCCATTGTGAGAGAGGATCGACAAATCACTTTCTGAAATACTGAACATTTCATTGGGTGCCACTCACACGTTGGTGACAGAAACATTACACATGAGACGTGTTTGTGCGTGATGGGTTCCAAGACTGTTGATTCCCGAACAAAATGACATTCACATGCAGGTCTGCATGCAGTTAAAGCTGATGTTAGAGGAAGATCCGGAGTTTCTTTCAAACGTAATCACTGCTGATGAAACTTGGCTACATCATTTTGATCCTGAGAGCAAACAGCAAAGCTCAGTGTGGAAATCTCCTTCACCATGGACCCCCAAAAAGCAAAAGTGGTTGTTTCTGCTTGGAAAGTTATGGTCATCTCATTCTTTGATATTCATGGAATGGTTTATCAGCATGCTGTACCTGCACACACATCAGTAACTGGGCAGTACTACAAGGATGTCCTGAATACATTGCAAGTCCGTATCAGGCGCAAAAGGCCACATTTCCATGAAGCAGGTTGGATGCTGCACCACGATAATGCGCGGCTGCATATTGCCAATGTTGTTGCTGAATATCTTGCAAAACTCAACATGGAGTGCATCCCTCACCGTCCCTATAGTCCGGATTTAGCCCCATGTGACTTTTTTCGATTCTCTAACTTGAAGAAACGCTATGGCATTGAATTTTTCATTTTGACTCTTACGGCTACTGTAAGGAAATTATTAATTTCCATCAATTAACTTAAATAATAAGAGTTAATTGATGAAGCCTGGAACTCAAGTACTTACGATAGTAAGTCGCCACAAACGGTGTAACTCGGATACGAGGACCCCTAGTGGTTTACCGGGAACTATATGAGTCAAACGGAGAATTTAATGTCACGACGGCACGTTGGCCATGGTAGCTCAATGGGTTAGAGCGACTGGACGGAAACCCGGAGATCCTTTGTTCAAATCCCGGCCGTGGCATTGGATTTTTCATGTTGACTCTGTCAAAAACCTTAGCCTATATACGGCTTTTGTAAGGAAATTATTAATTTCCATCAATTAACTAAAAGCTCTTGTGTTTGCGATAAATTTTCTGTGTAAATGGGGCATTATTCTTTCACGACTTAGAGGTAAGAGTGTTCTGCCAGCGTCAGTAGCAGATTAACAATTGAAAACGCAACACCTGAGTAGGGCATCCAAAGATTTGGAACACCAATCACTGAGAAAGCCGGTGCAGCGTTTTATCATCAATATATATAGAACCAAGTGGAACAAAAGGAGGAAAATAAAATAGAAGAGAAGAGAGAAATAATGATAAATGTCAAAGGAGGCAAAAAGAACGAAACAATGGCAACATTATTGAAATATGAGCATATGATTAATGGAGAAACAAGAAACAAAAGTACAGCGAAGGAAAAAATTTGAACATCTGTTAACGGTCCACGCAGCATACATACATGTTAGGGATCGCGGGATCGCGGTACGGTCCGGGGTCGGTAACGCAAAGGAAACAACCTGACAGAACCCCCCCCCCCCCCTTGCAAGTACCTGTTGGGTAGGGGAACATTCCTGCCGCTAGAGGCGCTGTATGTACCCAAACAATCGGAAAGTCGGCCGAACCGCCGCTCAAGTTTCAAACATAGCTAGGCAAGGTGCGCTTTCGGTTCGTGTGTGAAGTGTTGAGTGTGTGGAAATGTGAGACACATCTAGAACCTGCTTCCCTGAAGGATTCACTGGCCCAGGTGCGTACTTACTTATCACTTCAATAAATGTGTAACCGTGAGTGAGTTAAACCTTTAATAAATATCTCGGCACTCATAATTTGCGTATTCATTATGAGGGTTATCTGCCGCATGGGTGTCTCCATGGGAAGGAGGCACAAGGAGCCCTTTCTTTCTAATTTTGCTAAAATAATTTTCAATCAAGGGGGTAAAACCTACAGTAAGCATTTAAAAAAATGGTAAATACGGGCTGCCATAGGTAAAATTTTTACGCCTTGCCATAATTATCCAAATATTTCCAAAATGTTGTCATATTCTAATCTACTAAATTATAAGCGTGTTTTAAATTCCATATAAACATTGATAATAGTTTTTTTTGAAAAAGAAAGTTATATTAATTAATCAAGTATTGCATAAGATACAAAAATCGAAATTTTGAAAAAAGAAGAAGAAATAAATAAAAATATTGTCACATTCCGGCACGTATTTAGAAGACAATTTCCAAGGGGGGTTCCAAAAAATCTACTTTGAATTATTTTTTTTAATAAATAATTAACAGCGATGTGCTTTTATCATGTAGGTAAAAATAAAAATACATGTAATATATTATATTCACATGACCTTCTCTACCCAAGCTTCTACAAATTGTACTTAGAAAAGTTTGTTTTTGTCTTGCTTCTTTGGATTACGTCTGCAGAAAGGTCTTGCACATTGCACATTCTTTTGTTCTTATACCTGGGATAACGTGATATAAGCAGTAATAAGATATTTAAAAAGCGAACTACTGATTGATGCATTTGAAGTATTAGTTCTCCTTGAATGAAAAAGGGAATAGGAACTTAGAAGTTAAGTATCTAGGATTTCTAATCAACAAATTATAATACATCGGTATTGGTTAACTTTGCAATATATTATTGTAATTGACATTATTTGTGTATTTTGACGAGTTCTACAGCTGCTGTGCAGTAACTTTTCGTTTATTTCTTAAATAGCTGCATGTTTGCATGACAGTGAATAGAGACGTTAAGATGAGAAGCTTGAATAAACTTTTTCGATTTATTTTGAACTAAGTTTTATTTCAAATATTTATTTAAGATTTGAAATGAGCGATCCGGACCCCTCGATCCCCCCTTAAATACGTCCCTGGTCACATTATCTAATACTAATACACAAAATTGGGATGTATACATTTTTTTCACTCCTTTGGCTGTTTCACAAAACCTTTAAATATAATTTTAACAATAACTTAACCTCAGTGGTCGAATTAATTATATGCAGTGAATAATTTAATAGTATAACAAAAATGTACTAGAAAAAATTCACATTAGAAACTCAAATCGATGGTTTTCTTCCTTTTTTGGATTTGAAGATAATAAGAAACAATACTAAATTGAATTTTGGTATTTATAGGAAATCTACTCATATACTCTACGCCTTGGTAGCGTAGATGGTAGCATGTCTGCCTCACGTTCAAGAGGTCCCGAGTTCGAATCTCGGTCAGGGTGAGTTACCTGGATAAGGCTTTTACCGGGGTTTTCCTTTATCCTGAAAGACGAATGTCGGGTAACTCTAAGCTCCATGGACCCCGGACGCATCGAGCATCATTTCACCCATTCCATTCATCGTCCGATATGACAACGTTGAAGGACGTAAATACAAAAAATGATAATTTCATAATTACTTGCAGTGACGGAAGCTGCAAGTAATAATTTTCATTAAAATAAGAGAACATAATGGCTCAACAGAACTAAGGCTACTCTTCAGTGCACTTTCTATTGTATAGTCACACGTAGGCCCTTCTTGCATTGCCAAGACTGTAATGATTGGGTTTCTTCCTTTTCTGGATTTGAAGATAATAATAAATAACAATAATTCGATTTTGGTATTTATAGGAAATCTACTCATATCGATAATTACATAAAAAATAAAAGTTTTAACCCTTTCACATAAATTTGCTGTTTTTAATAGTTTGATTTATAGATTAATAAATATACCCCTGAATAAAGAAAAATTTAATAAAGAATATAAACATATTATTAACACTGCTTTAATTAATCGTTTTAATAAAGACCTTATACAAAAGAAGATTGAAAAATTTAAAGATAAAACACTGTTAAAACAAAGGACGGTTATAATTTTAAAAAATGACTTACTATCCTTGGTTTAATAAACGATTTCAAAGAGTTTTTAAAGAGTTTGGTATAACTTTGGTTCCTCAAAACAAATATATTAAAAATTTACTACATTTATCTGAAAAAGATGATATTCCTAATAATAAAAAAGCTGGTGTTTATCAATTTAATTGTTTCGGTTGTGGTAAAGTTTACATTGGTAGGACGAAACGTAATTTGGAAACCAGAACGAAAGAACATTTTCGTAACATTAAATATAGACAAACTGGTAAATCAGCCGTGGCAGATCATGTTTGGTCATTTAACCATGAAATAAATCCTGAAGTTAAACTATTAAAACAATTAAATGTCCCGATAGATTTAATGGTTTGGGAAGAGATATTTATTTTAAAAATTAAACATCGCGTAATGAATTTTGAAATACCAGCAGTTGATTCTGTTCTACGTTTGTTTTGTTTTCCGATTTTGGTAATACTGAAAAAAACATAAGAACATGGTAACTTTCTTAACGACGAATTTGTTTTCCCTGGCCGATGACGTGAACAAGAGTTCGTGAAATCGATTTCAAGTTCAACTAATTCAACTAATAAGATAAGTGAAGCTTTTATTACAAATAGTTACGAAGGCTGTTCAATAAAGAATGATCATAAATTTTACGGTCATAATTTTTCGTACTAAACATCTATCTTATTATATTCTGTTAGCTTAATATGAAACAAACACGCCGTAGTAGCTTCGTTGTTTGTACTCCTGGTTCCCGCCTGTGAGAACCAGGCAAGTTCAGACATGTTCTGTATCGCCTACCGCTGCAATGGAGGTAACATGCAGTTAAAGTTGATGATAGAGAAAGATCCGGAGTTTCTTTCAAACGTAATCACTGCTGATGATACTTGGCTACATCATTTTAATCCTGAGAGCAAACAACAGAGCTCGGTGTGGAAATCTCCTTCATCACCAACCCCACAAAAAGCAAAATCGGTTGCTTCTGCTGGGAAAGTTATGGTCAACTCATTCTTTGATATTCATGGAATGGTTTATCAGCATGTTGTACCTGCACACACATCAGTAACTGGACAATACTACAGGAATGTCCTGAAAACATTGCAAGTCCATATCAAGCGCAAAAGACCATATTTCCGTGAAGCAGACTGGATGCTGCACCACGATAATGCGCGGCCGCATACTGCCAATGTTGTTGCTGAATATCTTGCAAAAATCAACGTGAAGTGCATCCCTCACCCTCCCTATAGTCCGGATTTAGGCCCATGTGACTTTTTTCTATTCCCTAACTTGAAGAAACGCCTTCGTGGGAGGTATTATCCATCATCAGAAGCAGTGGTGAAGGCTGCGGAGGTGATTTTGAAGGATCTCTCAAAAAATGGTTTCCAGCATGTCTTTGAAGACTGGCAGAAACGCTGGGACAAGTGCATCGCATTCTGGGGAGAATATTTTGAGAAGGACCATAAAAACTATGAGGACGAGTAATGGTACGTCGTCAAAGAAATTGTGATCATTCTTTGTTGAACAGCCCTCGTATATTTGTATAATACTTATTGCTTCGCTCTAACTAACTTCATTTTCTACATAGCTGATTTTATTCATTTATTTTTATTTTTGCATGAGCTGTTTACAAGATATCCATTCTTATATTTGATACACTTTTAAGTGCTGTCGCATTCAGATGTTTCTCATGAGGCAATAGAGAGTATTGGGCTGACCACCCATCCTGAATTCTGTGTCAAATCCAGAGCTCTGTTCCTCAACCCAACTTTAAGGAATAGAGGAGCAGGAATCCTCTAACATCACGATAGAGGCTTAAGTAGGAAGTTAAAAATGAAGTAATTCCTTTTTAGCACTCTACCCACATTTATCTTCAGCAGAATATATTAATAATTATATGAAAGTGATTTCGTACTTGTTGCAAATTATTATCGACAGCTAGGCAGTTACATAAACCATGTATCGAACACTATCACGTCCATTGTTGACGTGACCACTAAGAATATAAAAACTTTTGTGGTGTAGCTGATATTTCACAACTCTCTCAGCAGTTTCTTTTCCTGAACACGCTGTTGATTTTTTGGTGTACCAAAACAAACTGCTGGCAAAAACTGTCCTTGTGGAAGTGGAGCTTTCTAGATCATCGACCACCACTTCTGCTCTCTTCCAAGTCTCTCCGTACATTCATAAATGGAAATTGGTTTAATTCTAATACACCTGCCGTATATACTGATATATGCAGGATTTTCGTATGTGTCCTTACATCTCAGTCATTTTAAATAACAGATACTGGAAGCATAGTGCTACCGTTTGCGTAAATAAGCTGATTAAAAGGGATTACTTTATGTGTAATGGGTTACAACGTACCTATTTTAACAACTGCAATAATTTTGAAGGTGTCTGTACTTGCATCGTAGTTCTATAAACCATAAAGTCATAAACTGTAAGGGTACAGCAGTTTTGTAGTGTGTTCATTCTCAGTTTCGTTGTTACAAGTGATCAAGTACGAGTGAAAGAAAACTGTGAACTTTGGTGCATGTTTCGATCACTTCATGAGGCAATTGCTACTAATTTTAGGTTGAGAAAAAACAAATATAACAATGAAAAATTTTTATTAGCCCTAGTTTCTATGATATACACAAGGTAGAAGTATTACATTTTAACGGATTGAGAGAAAAGGATACATTTTAATTACATACATGCTAACAATGAAAGTGCATTTGATTTTTTTTAACTGGTAATTACATGCTAAGAGTTCTAAATTGCTGGAAAAATACTTCGCAGATAGTCGTGTCTGAAGAGAATCATGTGGTGGCCTATTGACTTTGGCGAAGAAATGCACCATATAAAGCAACAATTTATCATTGTTACAGTGATTTCAAAAGATTTATTCACCGAATAAGTTAACTATCATAACAAGGAGGATTATAGATGGAATAAAGTCTGTGTTTTCTTAGTGTACAAGTTTCTGGAGTAATTTCAATGTAAATTCTTTATAAATCTATTTTAAACGAACCTAAAAAGTAACAAAATGCCGGAAATGCAGCAATTACATAGCTCATTTCCGGAAAAGGAGTTTGATTTCTTGCTTAGACTGAGGAAATACAATCGTATTACACATTCAACTGTCTCAGGTAGTTAAAACATGGCCCACAAAGGTTGTTCCAACAAAACAATACACTAGCGTCCCCTAAGGAGCAGATTTTGAAGAACTAATCCGTGTCGCTTGCCAATATCAATCACTCACGCTTACATCATGACAACGTAGTCTCATACAGCAAAACTACGGTAGACCGCAAACAAAATGCGGTCGGTGTGTGCATGCGCGAGCAGAGCTTTCTCCCCATCTACGCCATCCAAACATCACGTGACTCCCGCCCCTCTCTTCCTGCATGCGACAGAGCGCATACCACACGAAGTGCGTGTACTATCCAGCAAAGCAAAGAAGGTCCCTGAAAGGAATGTGCTGTCTTACACAGTGGGACAAGAACAGCGAATGTGTGTGGCAGAGAACGCCTGCTACACAAGGAGCAGAATCGTTAAAAAACATGCGCCCTGTTCACTCTGTACACTAAAACCGAGAAGATTCATTCACAAAAATAGAAGCCGTCAGAATGTTTTTGAATGGCCTGTAACTTTACCGACATGGGGTGTCATAAACCTGTCCAGGGAGGGTGTGGGAACCTTCGCCAACCCCCCTGCGTCTCAGACCTCAGAGACTATCTCTCCTGTGGAGGACAGTATTTTAATACTGTTTTGATTTTCAAAGTTAAAAGAAAATAATTACCTTAGACATGACCTCACAATCGATCAACAAGTAGATAAAATCATAGTTTCTGTAAACCCTGAGGAACAACGCAGTGATTCGGCAGAAAATGCAAAGAGTGAATGTAACAGTAAATGCGAAAGCGACTAAAACAGATTATCAGTGCAGCCCGCGCGATGGAGGAGAGGCAACCTAAAATGACGATAGAGGGTGAAAAGCTAGAGTTGGTTAGCCACGTCTCCAACTGCATTTTGTTCGCTGTATAGTTTTAATAATGCAGCCAGCATCATACAGACTCGACCTAGCACTTTGTAATTTCCTTTTCTTTAAAAAAAATGATTATAAAATACGTGAAATCATTCTCTGACATCAGATAAATGAGTAAAACATTATAAAAACTCGGTTGTGAAGTGCCTCAGTAAATGGCATCACTGCTTTAAGGACTCGATTCATCAAATAAGAAAATGTTGATATTAAATAGGAATATTGTGAAAAAGAATAAAATCATTAACACTTCTTGATACTAATACTTCATTTTCAGTGTGTCCCGTAATATTTATTGGGAGACCAGACATATTGGTTTTCTAAACCCCAATGCTGAAATAATTTCATTTGCATCTAGAGGATTTTTATAGTAAATCCTCCACTTTGCACCTTATAAGCATAATTTCGTACAGCAACGGCATTCCTTGAATCGGATGAAAAATCTCTCGATATTCACGCAACATTCCTTAAGGGTAAATATGAGTGAAACGTTGAAAAAAAAAATTTTAATAAGCTAGCTTTTTAGATTGAAGCCATAGATGAATTTGATACAGCCTAAATTTTATCAATTTTACTTTGTTTCGAAATCATGGTGAAATTATTGTCAACGGCCGCACTTTTTTGTGCTGCGGCAAGCCAGTGCCGGGCGCATGCGCAAGAAAGAAAGAGATAGAGAGTGGCGCGCGCAGAAAGAGACATAGTGGGGCGCAGAATTGAACGCTTGTCCAGAGAGAAAGGTTTCCAATACATCCACTTTATGAAATTTACCTAAGTTTCTCTGTGTCTCAATAAATTAGGCCTCCAGAAATTTTTAGAGCTATGAATATGGCTCTTTTGCCCAAAAAGTTGAAAATTTTGTGTTTTGAAGTACAGAAAGTGTGCTTAATGCATCTCACAGTAAATTTCTATTCACGGTGTCAGTTTAAATGCCTGTAATAACTTTCATTAGTCTAACACCAAAACTGCTACTTTAGGAGCATTTTAAGTGAACGAAAAATGCTCAAAAATACATACAAAAGGAGAAGTCTAACACTAGAATTGGGCTTAAGGCTTAAGGCTTTTTATTTGTAACTTATTTGCCTGGTGCCAGTTCATTGGACCCGGCTTACAGGCTCTAAATTGACATGGGTTTATAATTCTGGGTATGGTTTTTTATTGTCTTTGGGGTTCTTCTAAAAACCATACGGCGTCTAATACGAATGTCGATGTCAGCTATTTTGCAAGAGGATGCAGTGCTGCCACCTGTTGACTTAGGAAGTTATCTCAACAGGGGATTGGAGAAGAAGTTTTGAGGAATTGCGTCAAATTCAAAGTTTTCATATAACTTACTTATTTCAGGGGCGGGCAAAAAGTAGGGGGCATTACTTTTTGACCCACCCTCGTATTTTCGTATACAATGTAAATCACTTTGAGAATGCTTTCTTTTGAGTCAGTAAACTTTATTTATCATTTAAATACTCACCATAATATTAATTTTTCTTAAAGTTTTAGTGGTGTGCTAATATTTTCTCTTCTGACTGTTTATTAAAGAGCAAGCTTGAGTTTTCAACATATTATTAAAGGAGTGAATATTTCAATCACATGAACTGTTTAGCGTACTTACAGGTGAATGTAAGTATTACATCGGCACATTTCTAACGAAAAGTAGCAGCACAACATCTTCACTTACCCTACTTCTCAAACCTGTTACCAAGAATGAATCCACAAGATTCACTTGTCCCAGAACTCTCTTCCACAATAAGAAGAATATACTCGCTATGAGATCACGTAGTTTATTTCAATTTAATTATTTCGCTTATTAACACGTGTTCATTATATATGTTCGTTTAAATTGTGTACTATAGATACCAGAGATGCAAGATTACCACGTATTATAAAACGCTAAGTGCATAAATTTAATGAGAGATAAGATATGTATTAACTTATGGGTAAAACGTTTAAAATTGACAATTTTAATACAATTAATTTTAGTGGAACAATGAGGGTTTAGTGAATTGAAAAATTACATTTATTTTAATACTTTTTCTACTACCTATAGTAAACAGAAGTATTGCATTTCACTAAAAAAATCCTGTCTCTTTGACTTCACCAAAAATATAAGTTTTGGGAACCCTAAAAATATAAAATAAAAACAGTTTTAGTAAATATTTACTATAAATGAGTCTGCGAGGAGCATAAATTAAACATAAATTTGGTTTCTATCCTTTATATGAAGACATTTTCGGATATTTTTATTTTCTAAAACTAACTCAATTTTTTTTTTTTTATTAAAACGCGTTATGTTAAAGACATTTTCATTACAGATGAAATGTCCACAGGTAGTAGACTGTCTGCCTTACATTCAGATGTCCGGAGCTCGAATATCAGTCAGGGTGACATCTGGATAAGGTATCTTTTCCTGTGTTTTCATTCATCGTCTGATATGACAACGTTGGAGGTTTTCTCTTATCCTGAAAGATGAATGTCTGGCAACTCTAAGCTCTATGGACCTCGGGTTCATTGAACATCACTTAATTCATCGTCCAATTGACTTAAAGTTGGAGGTTTTCCCTTATCCTGAAAGATAAATGTCTGGTAACTCTAAGCTCTATGTACCTTGCACTTATTTGAACATCATTTCATTCATCGTCCGATATGACAACGTTGGAGGTTTTCTCTAATCCTGAAAGATGAATGACTGGTAGCTCTAAGCTCTATGTACCTTGGACTTATTTGAGCATCATTTCATTCATCGTCCGATATGACATTACGTTGGAGGTTTTTCCTTATTCTAAAAGATGAATGTCTGGTAACTCTAAGCTCTATGTACCTCCAGTTCATTGAACATCATTTCATTCATCGTCCGATATGACGTAACGTTGCAGGTTTTCCCTTATCCTGAGAGATGAATGTCTGGTAACCCTAAGCTCTATGGACCCCGGCCTCATTAGACTCATCGTCTGATATGACTTAACGTTGGAGGTTTCCTTTCATCTTGAAAGATGAATGTCTGGTAACTCTAAGCTCTATGTACCTCGAGTTCATTGAACATCATTTCATTCATCGTCCGATATGACTTAACGTTGGAGGTTTTCCCTTATCCTGAAAGATGAATCTAGTAACTGTAAGCTCTATGTAACTTGGACTTATTTGAGCATCATTTCATTCTCTGTCCGATATGACATAACGTTGGAGGTTTTCTCTTATCCTGAAAGATGAATGTCTGGTAACTCTAAGCTCTGTGTACCTTGGACTTATTTGGGCCTCTTTTCATTTATCGTCCGATATGACTTAACGTTGGAGGTCTTCGCTTATACTGAAAGATGAATTTCTGGTAACTTTAAGCTCTATGTACGTTGGACTTATTTGAACATCATTTCATTTATCGTCCGATATGACTTAACGTTGGAGGTTTTCCCTTTTCCTGAAAGATGAATGTCTGGTAACTCTAAGCTCTTTGTACCTTGGACTTATTTGGGCATTTCATTCATCGTCTGATATGACTTAACGTTGAGGCCGCGCCGTGGCTGAGAGGTTAGACCACTCGACTCTCACCAAGGTGGCCCGGGTTCGATGTCAGGCGACTGCAAAGTGATATTTGTAGTGAACAACACGGCGCTGGGGCAAGTTTTCTCCGGGATCTCATTCTACCGTTGCTCCATCTTCATCTCATATATGATCAGTGTCACCGCCTGCGGTGCCGTATGTAGTAAAAGCAGGCTTTAAACTCTACACACTCATGACTTAACGTTGAAGGACGTAAATTAAAAAAATGACAAATGAACATCTTGAACTGTCTGGTAAGAACCTCTGAAGTCCTCGTCATTCTGAATGACTTTTGGCATAACTGTTAAGGGATACACAAAATCTTATGAACTAACCATTTTCCGGATATTTCTTGTAATTGGTTCAAATTTACGTACACACAAATTTTATATATGTTGGACAAAAAAATGAGCAGCTACAAGGAACAAACAGTGCGTTCACAGAAATGGGCACTGCGACTAGTGTTGGTCTATTGTACCTATTCCCCAAATGGGGCATTCCCGGGAGGAAGGATGAAGTGAGAGGAGACAGGGGTTGGCCGACCCCAAGGAGCCACGACAATGCAGAGGGCAGGGTCACTACATTTTACTTAGATAGAAACCTACCCCTATAGATCAGGACAATGGACATTCCCTACTGTGTATTTCGGAAACGGTCCCAATATCCGGTTTGGAGACCGGTAACCGACCTACCGGAAAAGAAAGTGATTCACTCAGAGCGTGACATACTGCCAAGCACCGCCGAGGCTCCTTCCGACACTTCTACCCTGAAAGAGACCACCAGATAAGAGATGGAGATATAAATGTAGAGACAGGAAATTCGAAGTATGTAGTGACGACCTAGGAAAACCCCAGAAAAAACCTATGGGTCTGCTAGGTCAGCCACGAGAATCGAACCTGGACCGTCTTCACGGCAATGAGGAAAATGATCAGGACGCTTCAAACGAAAGGGGTGAACAACGATGGACCAGGAGGAGACATAACTGGGTCATGGAAGGCAGAATTGAGAAAGCATTAAGTGAAGAAATCTCCAGTGAAGACAAATTAGATCAGAGCCATAGATAGCAGTTGATATGTGTTAGAGTTACGTATGTTTCATGATTTAGCATAGGTTAGTTTAATTAAGTATAGTTTAGCAAGGTTTAGATGCTATCTGCAGATGTTTTTCACAAATAAATAATGTAAAAACAAATGAAAAAAAGTATTAAGATGAGAAGCTACGCCCTAGTTTAGATTCTAAGGGTGATAGTAAAGCAGATATAAAAATCGAGCCTGGAACTCCCAAATGCAGGTCACAGACAATTGCCTGTCTTCAGCTCTTCAAGTGTTTCTAATGTTCTAAAAAGCGAGGCTTCTGTGTAATTTACGTCCTCCAACGTTGAGTCATAACGGACGAAATGAAGCTCAAATGAGTCCGGGGTCCATGGAGCTTAGAGTTACCTGACATTCGTCTATCAGGATAAGGGAAAACCCCGGTAAAACCTTATCCAGGTAACTTACCCTGACCGAGATTCGAACTTGGGACCTCTTGAACGCGAGGCTACAACTACGCTATCGAAGCGGGCGTTCTAAAAAGCGAGTAGATGAAGTCATATGAGGAACATATAAGATTTTCGATATGGGGATAACACTACAGTTTTCGAAGTATTAACATGAATGCTCTAACCTAATTTGAAAGGCGCTGCTAATGCATAGGCGTCAAAATTCTGCAAGAGTATTTTGCACATACTGGAATGCAGAGATACGTCGCTTTCTGGATATCTAACAAAGAGATATAAAAGTTATAATTGTATTTTGTGTCGCATTCAGCTCTCTTAGTTGTAATACAGTGTGATCCATATAAATCTGAACCATTTCAATAGGCCATAACTGTTGCTGCTTTAGGTGAATATAATACACAATTGGTAGATTGCATTACACTATTTACATCTCAGAGAAAATGTTGGAAGTGTCCTCCAGCAGCATCTATGCATGATACGACTGTAGACACTGAAGTTTATATGGGCACTTTTAAGACATTTGTGGAGCAGGTGGATGATATGGAATTGAGAGAAGGTTATTTCCAGCAAGATGGGGCAGCGTGCCATATATCTTATGACACAATGGAACTTGTAGTTTATATGGGTGTATCTTCAAGACATTTGTGGAGCAGCTGGATGATATCGAATTGAGAGAAGGTTATTTCCAGCAAGATGGGGCAGCGTTCCATACAAATAAATTTATATGAAAATATAGAAAATAATTTATCCTTATCTATTACCTCTAATAATTTTTTATTAAAAAAATGACACAATGGATCTTGAAGTTTTCTTCAAGACATTTGTGGAGCGGCTGGATGATATCGAATTGAGAGAAGGTTATTTCCAGCAAGATGGAGCAGCGTGCCATACATCTAATGGCACAATGAAACTTGTAGTTTATATGAGTATATCTTCAAGACATTTGTGGAGCAGCTGGATGATATCGAATTGAGAGAAGGTTATTTCCAGAAAGATGGAGCAACGTGCCATACATCTAATGACACAATGGATCTTGTAGTTTATATGGGTATCTTCAAGACATTTGTGGAGCAGCTGGATGATATCGAATTGAGAGAAGGTTATTTCGAGCAAGATGCAGCTACGTGCCATACATCTAATGAACCATGAAACTTGTAACCAATTTCTTTGATAATCGAATAAACTCAAAAGGCCTGTGGCCCACCAGATCCCCTGACCTAACCTTCCCAGAGTTTTTGTGGGGTATCTAAAAATAGAGTGTACAAGAATAGGCCACGGACATTTGATGTTCTCAAAGAATCCATTCGAACCGAAATAAGTAACATTGGTGAGGATACTCTCCGTAAAACTTCAGAAAATATGGTAAGACGAGTACAAACATGTATAGATGCTGGTGGAGGACACTTCCAACATTTTCTCTGAGATGTAAATAGGGCAATGTAATCTCCCAATTGTGTATTATATTCTCCCAAGGTTGCACGTGTATCCTATTATTGGTTCAGAGGTTATGGCCTATTGAAATGGTTCAGGTTTATATGGATCGCAGTGTATTTCCTATTAGAGGCTTTAGAGTAAATTTCTGGATAAGATATTCATTTTTACATATTTATAGCGAACAGACGCGAGTCTAAGGTTATTAATATGTGGAATGTGGAACACTGAGTAACGAGGTAGTTCAGTAGAACACGAAGCAACACAATGCACTTCCTTTCTCAGGGCTGGAAAGCAATTAAATGGTGCAGTGGAAAGTGGCTCAAGCGTGTCTTTTTGGCTAATATCACATTTGTGTATAAAATAAAGAAGGCTTAGAAACAGAGAAGATGTAATCAGAGACTTGAAGCTTTCCCGACTTTGATTATGAATGACTTTTTCTCGGGATATCAGCCTGGTAAGTGCTAAATCGCTGTCCAAGCTTTCAACGACGCATTCTATAGCTATCATCAGGGAAGAATGATCACAGAAACAAGGATTGTTATTTGATATTTACATTTTCTTTAAGTTTACGTCCTCCAAACGTTAAGTTAATTCGGACGATGAATGAAATGGGTGAAATGATGCTCAAATAAGCCCAGGGATCATAGAGCTTAGCCTTACCTGACATTCTCTTTCAGGATAAGGGAAATCCAGGATCACCCTGACCGAGATTCGAACTCGGGATGTCTTCAACGTGAGGCAGACACGCTACCATCTACGCTACCGAGGCGGGCACTTTTCCATTACAAGATAAGCTTCTCACAGGTCATTATATATACAGTACAAGGAGGCGCCGTGGCTAAGTGAGCACCTCACATTCTAGAGTTCGCAGGTTTGAATCCCTTTGGGTTGTTCTTGGTTTTCCCATGTTACTCAAGCGAATGCTACCGAGCGAGATGGCTGAGGTGGTTTTGTCTGTGGTGTGCATACCGGAGGTCCGGATTCGATTATAATGGCCGACGTAATTGACCCATTGTTTTTTCCGGGGGTTTTCCTGGGTCGCCAGGCGAATGCTGGGTAGATTAATTACAACCCCCAATTTTCTGTCTCTCCATTTTATCTCCGTCTCTCATCTGGTGGACTCTTTCAGGGTAGTAGTGTCGGCGGGTGTCTTGGCGGTGCATGGCAGGATGTTAGGAGTTTACAACTGCTAAATGGTATGGACCCTGCCTTCTGGACTTTCGTGGCTCCCTGGGTCGGGCTCATCATTCCTTCCGGGGATGCCCCACTTGGGACTTAGGTACAAGAGACCTCAGGTTTCGGTTGCAAATCCCCTCCGTAGTATTCCTAATCCTAAGCAAATACTGTAATGCTTAGATTCATACCACAATTTCCTTTTCATTTCCTTATTATCTTTTATGCCTTCAGGCTCGTGGTATATAGCAGTGTCGGATAGATGGAGCGAATGCTAGCGTATTTTAAATGCTGTTCTCTGCCGTAAATACATTCTAGGGGAACAACATCGGATCCGGTATGTTGGTAGCTGCGAAGTAGGTCCTTGGCGCCACTTGGGATTGAGATTGGGATGTCATTACGGAGGGGTCACGGTACGTAGGCCACCATGCTGTGCCCGTTGTTCCTATGCCCCCAAGTGGGGGTACCCCCGGAAGGAAGGGTGTGGCGAAGGAGACAGAGGGCGGCCGATCGAAGGAGCCACGACAGTACAAAGGGCAGACTCCCTACAGTTTACTTGGGGTGGGTATCCGTCCCCTTCAGCTTCCGTGGTGTAACAGTACTTTTGGGATATGTTTGAAGTATGAAAAGTTTATAAATTTATAAAAAATGATTATGTAAATATATTTAATAATTTAAATATGTAAAAATGTATGTAATTGTGTGATCGGCCGAAGTAATAATTGTATGACGTAATATGACGTAATGTTGTGACGTATTAAATCGGCCAATCACAAAATTAAGAGAGAAGTAACGATAGTTATGATAAATCAATAATCTTGGTAGAGAGAGATTTTTGTTGTAACGGTGGAGTGTGATGAATAGTGGTGCAAGATCAAGAACATTTAAGTAATAGTTTGAATGTATATAAATATAACAAAGTAAGAATTTATCGATATGTTGGAAGTGACTAGGAAAGGAAGTTCAAGCAAAATGTAATCTAAATAATACAATTAAATAGTTACAAAATTTGACTTCTCCGAAACTTTATTCCGAACCACACCTGAAAAACAGATGTCTCATGACTCTTATTTAGCACAAGATGATACAATTGGTGACCAGAGGAAATAGATAGCCGCAAAGACTCACACAAGAAGAGAAAGAATTGTGCGTCCAACATAGAAATCCTGTCCCAAATTGCACCCGAAAGTGTGGCTGATGAAGATGGAGACAAATTAACGACGAATAGTCCCAAATTCCTGTCCCAGTGGTGCGGGCGCTGCGGACCCCTAGCATTCGTGGTACCTCTGACGTTACTAGAGGAACCTCGGGCCGAAAATTCGAGCAGTTGTTCGGATTGGGTTGGACTGGAGGGGGCAGTGGTTCCCGATACCCGTGGGAGATCGGGTACGTCTCCGGACGGGGTTGAGGGAAGCCATATATTCCCGCGTACTACCCAGCATAGCTAGTAGAAAGTGTGCTAGATCATCAGGCGGCCCTACCGAGGTTAATCGGTAGCCTTCCCCTTTGGTGTTGACGCGCGTAAGTGGCGTTTTCACTTCCATCCCGTCTTGAGTCCAATGGACCAGATGGGCAGGCTTGTTAGTCTATAGGTCTTGCCATATGGAAAGCCTCACGGTGGCGCCAGGCGCACTTTTGGGACAGCTCAGTAACTACCTGGTCATTAGAGGGGAGGTCAGACTTCACTTTGTGTGGATTGCTCTGGTAGATACCCTCGAGCTTATATATATTTTACTTGGATAGACTTCCCTCGACATGCCAGGACAACGAACTCGCTCCCCCACAGAGGGACGGCAACGACTCCAGCAGCCGAGTCCCAAAGGTCCCTGGCTGGCGGTCACGAAATGGTCCCAGCAGAGGAGTGGAGACCGGCAACCGACCTACCAGAGGAGGAAGTAGTTTCCCTCAGAGCATATCATCCTGCCATGCACCGCCGAAACACCCGCCGACACTTCCACCCTGAAAGAGACCACCAGATGAGAGATGATATGAAATTATAATGGAGATGAAATGGAGGGATTGAAAATTCGGGGATGTAATTAGCCTACCCAGCATTCGCATAGTGACCCAGGAAAACCTTCGAAAAAACCCATTGATTAGGTAGTTCGGCCACGGGATTCGAACCCGGGCCTTCCGAATGCGGGCTAAAGACGAAACCGCCTGACCATCCCGCTCGGAGCCACTTTCGTAACTTGAGGACTTCCGAGCCTCTCTGTGGTCTCACTGCTTACGCCCTGTGACCTCGTGCACTTTCCTCACTTCATCTCTGTCTCCGCAAAAGATCTGTGTGAAGACCGCTGTGCGCCAGGAGTTCCCTTTTGTTGTCTACTCTTTACTCTTTATACCTACTACTGCCAAAGCATTGAGGCGTATTGACTTTCAGCTACACAACGCTGCATTCGTTTGTTATCTTGTTTAATAGAAGAGCTAAATATTGGTAACCTGGCATACAGTAAGTATGTTAAGTTAGTAAATAAGGAACTCCCTAAGGGTTACATTACAAAAGCCCAACACTATATATACAGTGCGATCCATATAAACCTGAACCATTTCAATAGGCCACAACTTTTGAACCAATAATAGGACACACCTGCAGCTTTGGGAGAGCATAATACACAATTGGGAGATTACATTACACTACTTACATCTCAGAGAAAATGTTGGAAGTGTCCTCCAACAGCATCTATACATGTTTGCATTCGTCTCACCATATTCTCTGAAGTTTTACAGAGAGTATCCTCACCAATGTTACTTATTTCGGTTCGAATGGATTCCTTTAGAACATCAATTGTCCGTGGCATGTGGCATCTATTTTTAGATACCACACAAGAAAAAGTCTGGGAAAGTTAGGTTAGGGGATCTGGTGGGCCACAGGCCTTTTGAGATTATTCGATTTTCAAAGAAACTGTACAAGAGAGAGAGAGAGAGAGAGAGAGAGAGAGAGAGAGAGAGAGAGAGAGAGAGAGAGAGAGAGAGAGAGAGAGAGAGAGAGAGAGAGAGAGAGAGAGAGAGAGTGTGTACAAGGGTCTACTCGTAACTGAAATCCTGACCGGACAGTCTCCGAACGATGCCAGGGAGTAAAGGTTTTACAGAGCGCATATCCACTGCCGTCACCTGTCCTACAACCCTTACAGGTGCGATAGGAATGCTAGTACGGAAAGCCGTGGTATGAGCATGATTAGAACAGCAATTGCAGTGACGAGGTGGAAACCCACGACCTCTCAGTCACCCGCACTACCTCTCTCGGTAATGTTTGAGCATTGGTTATCAGTGCGTAGCGTGATGCGATGCAGAAATCAAATTAAAGAATTATTTTTGCGTTTACTTTAGATTAGAGCTTGCCCTTGATAACCATCAGACTACAAATAAAATGAATTTACATTGATTTAAGTACACAAAAATCCACTGAATTGCACGCTTAGCAAGCTCAAGTTACCTTGAGTATTGGTTTTCTGTTGCTAAAATTGAAAATTGAGTTTTATTTATGGATCTTCGTTAACTCCTGTATTTCTCAGCGTAATTAAAAACCATTTTATTTTGCTCAGAGGCCTCCTTATTAGGTTTGAAGTTCTTTTAGGTACCGTAAATTTACGACACTGGATCATCGGCTTTAATTGTTTTCCGAAGGGCACCATCCTCATAATTTCATGACCGAAAAAAATTCGTCGTCCTCTACCATGTTTGAACCGGCGACCTCATAAACTAGACACTAATATGTTATCTCTAGAGTTCTAGACTACAGCAGAAGGGAGTCTGCAACTGCCGATCAGCTTGGCAAAGATACCAGTGAATGACAAAACGGTGGAAAAGGTTTTGAAATTTTTTTTCAGTGCTAAAATATAAGATTTAGTGAAGGAAATACGAAGGCTGTTCAATAAAGAATGATCATAATTTTTTTTTTTTTTTGACAACGTACCTTTACCCATTCTCATAATTTTGATGGTCCTTCTCAAAATAGTCTCCCCTGAATGCGATGTACTTGTCCCCAGCGTTTCTGCCAGTCTTAAAAAACACGCTAGAAACCATTTTTGAGAGATCCTTCAAAATCGCCTCCGCAGCCTTTACCACAACTTCTGATGATGGATAATGCCTCCCACGAAGGCGTTTCTTCAAGTTGGGGAATAGAAAAAAGTCACATGGGACTAAATCCGGACTATAGGGAGGGTGAGATACTCGACCTGAATGACACAGTACAACAGTGTACAAAACATGGAGAAAGAAAGGTTACCTCTCTATTTTATGAACAATAGACCATTAGGAAAGAGGAGCATGGGAAGATCAAGAAAACGGTGCAACCAATAAAATAAATTACGAGGGCTGTTCAATAAAGAAAGATAATAAATTTTTACGGTCATAATTTTTCGCACTAAAATTCAATCTTATTATATACTGTTAGCTTAATGTGAAACAAATACGCCGTAGGAGTTTCATTGTTGCTACTCCTGGTTCCCGCCTGTGAGAACCAGGCAAGTTCAGACATGTTCAGTATCGCCTACCGCTGCAATGGAGGTAACATGCAGTTAAAGTTGATGTTAGAGGAAGATCCGAAGTTTCGTTCAAACGTAATCACTGCTGATGAAACTTGGCTACATCATTTTGATCCTGAGAGCAAACAGCAAAGCTCAGTGTGGAAATCTCCTTCATCGACAACCTCCAGAAAAGCAAAAGTGGTTGCTTCTGCTGAGAAAGCTATGGTCATCTCATTCTTTGATAAATGGTTTATCAGCATGTTGTACCTGCACACACATCAGTAACTGGACAATACTACAGGGATGTCCTGAAAACATTGCAAGTCCATAACAGGCACAAAAGAAAACATTTCCGTGAAGCAGGCTGGATGCTGCACCACGATAATGCGCGGCCGCATATTGCCAATGTTGTTGAATATCTTGCAAAAATCACCGTGAAGTGCATCCCTCACCCTCCCTATAGTCCGGATTTAGCCCCATGTGACTTTTTTCTACTCCCTAACTTGAAGAAACGCCTTCGTGGGAGGCATTATCCAACATCAGAAGCAGCGGTGAAGGCTGCGGAGGCGATTTTTAAGGATCTCTCAAAAATGGTTTCCAGCATGTCTTTGAAGACTGGCAGAAACGCTGGGACAAGTGCATCGCATTCAGGGGAGACTATTTTGAGAAGGGCCATCAAAATTATGAGGATGAGTAAAGGTACGTTGTCAAAAAAAAATCTTTATTGAACAGCCCGCGTATGTACTGCAACAGGCAGTAATGTCTAAAGCATGAAGGAAGATGATGAACTATTATTATTATTATTATTATTATTATTATTATTATTATTATTATTATTATTATTATTATTATTATTATTATTATTATTATTATTATTATTATTATTATTATTATTATTATTATTATTATTATTATTATTATTATTATTATTATTATTATTATTATTATTATTATTATTATTATTATTATTATTATTATTATTATTATTATTATTATTATTATTATTATTATTATTATTATTATTATTATTATTATTATTATTATTATTATTATTATTATTATTATTATTATTATTATTATTATTATTATTATTATTATTATTATTATTATTATTATTATTATTATTATTATTATTATTATTATTATTATTATTATTACTATTATTATTATTATTATTATTATTATTATTATTATTATTATTATTATTATTATTATTATTATTATTATTATTATTATTATTATTATTATTATTATTATTATTATTATTATTATTATTATTATTATTATTATTATTATTATTATTATTATTATTATTATTATTATTATTATTATTATTATTATTATTATTATTATTATTATTATTATTATTATTATTATTATTATTATTATTATTATTATTATTATTATTATTATTATTATTATTATTATTATTATTATTATTATTATTATTATTATTATTATTATTATTATTATTATTAGTTACAATGTTTTAATAATAGCGAACTATTTGCAGTAAATATTAACTAAAATGAATTTAAAAAGCTATAGAAACTGTGTAGAACGTCCATCAAAAACTGAGCCAATTTCTGTCAGATTCTCAGTCTGTCAGGAATTATGCGTTTGTAATTAAAATTGGAGGGAGGGGTGGTTATTGCTGTGACATTTGATGGAACCACGTTGGGGCACGAGTAATAATGTAACCTGGCTTGGAGCCAGGGCGTTCGATAAGCCCGTGTCAGACGGTGCCAACCACAGCCCGCCGTGCTGCAGTGGCCACAGCAGTAAAAAAAAATTATTGCAAAAATGGGCAATGATGAATATAGCTTTAGACCAGCTCAGCTGGTTCTTGGCTCAAGAATTAAATTAGCAGCTACAAGGTAACCAAGTGATTGATTCATTGCAACTTTGTATTATTTTGTAATTACACTAGAGCTATGCTTAAAAGAACTAAACGAACTGAGGCGTTTCCGACATGTAAATAATGTTTAATACAAAACCTGATGTGTTGAATTCACATGACTTTCTCAACTCTTGTACAAACTATTCTTATAAACACTCATTATAAAGATAAGCATTGTCTTATCGTTAATTTTCTTTTAGATGAAGGGATTATGGGAATAATGACTTTAAGCCATTCGGAATAAAGAGTACACCTACATCATAGATTTACGTAGATTTACGCCTTTATCTAATATGAAATAGCACTCTGAGAACTATAACAATTATAAAGCGTCCGTAAATAAACCCCAGTTGCGTTTTTGTAGAGTCTAGTGAACGGGACTGCAGTTTGCCGCTCAAAGGAAACTACTCTGACCGTCATAAATCTGTCTCCACACTTCAGAAATGGAACACTGTCGCTGAGGACCAATAGCAACCCTGATTTTCTCGAAGTGACAGTCCACGTGGAGTCTCAGTTGCCAAAGTTCCAACTTCCAGTTGATCTGTTTCATTACGTGTAGATATTCGTTGTGTGTCACAATGTGGAGACCGTGGGAGGGAAATGCAGTGGTAAATGCAGAAGATTACTTTCAGTTAAGTGAAGATAATCAACGTGATGACAATAGTGTGAATAACTGGGCTGAGTTATATTAGTGGAAATGTCTCAAGAAACAAAGTAATAACGGGAACTGTTTCTAAGCAAATTCAAGCGCTTGTTTTGAACACATATAAATATGTGCTGACAAATAATCTTGGTAAGGGGTCATGCAATGAACCTGATGATAAATTCTGGGTATTCACAGAAATACAGTAAGAAATATTGTGACGAAAGGAATACCAAAGACGCCGATCAATTGTGAAAACAAAAGGAAACGTTTCTCTAAAGTAGATAATTTCACATGCGATTTAATTCGTCGAGAAATTTATAGATTCAATGCAAAAGGGAGAGCGCCCACGTTAGACGAATTGGTTGCACTTTTGCAAGAAATTTGTGATTTTCCTTATGGGCACTGTACTTTGCGCGGTCTCGTAAAGGAACTGGGTTTGAAATGCCGCAACGCCCAAAACTGAAGCCTGGAAGCCACTTGAAAGTCGCTGCTGGACATCGTTACATCCTCTCTGCCGGCGATCCTTACGTATGCCATGTGTAGACTGCTAAC
Organism: Mantis religiosa; assembly: GCA_030765055.1. NCBI lineage: Eukaryota > Metazoa > Arthropoda > Insecta > Mantodea > Mantidae > Mantis > Mantis religiosa. The sequence goes on from CM060960.1 coordinate 39,091,003, forward strand.
CGTGAAGGGTAAACAATCCTTCCCGTACAATTCTGTGTCATTATGTCAATATTGTGACTTTGTGGGTTCGTAGAATTAAAAGGCCCAGTTGCAGAAATTAAAAATCTCCTTTATTTTCGTAGAAATACTCTTATAGATTACAGCAGCATTACGTTACATACACCATCAGTTTACCAAGGTCGATGACAATAACAAAGAGTGACAGCAGATTACATCCTTAGCTCTCGTTACAACACAGCTGACTGTCTCTCATATCACAACACTGTTTCACAACTAACTCACTTTGCGAGCCGTCACGTCCTTAAATACGTAATTTGTAATTCTAGATTGTTCTAACATAAACCAGAACCCGAACAATATCAGTCCAGACATTTCCGGAAGAATAAAGAAACCAAATATTCTATCATATTCTAGAAGCGTAACTTAATCTATGCCGGCAAGTCCTTTACCTCAGTTATCTCTGCCTGCCGGTGCTTGTTTACAATAGCCGCGCTATCATTAACTGCTTAGCAAGGATCATTATTACCATGCAAGTTCATCCACCGACTGGTTTCTTATTTGTGCCGAAACTTTTATGCCTGTTGCCGTGACAAGATGTTCCTACATATTCTGGACTCATTTTTGGGTACTTCCAGCTATACTCCGCACCCGATTTTTGACACACAGGCTCCACATAGAGCACAGATGATGTCATCAAACTCTCAAGCGAATACAGATATTCACATAGTGATAGCTCCCTTGTTAGAGTTACCCGACATCTTTCAGGATAAGGGAAAGACCCGGAAAGAAACCTTGTCCACACAACTCAACCTGACCGAAATTCGAACTCGGGACCTCTTGAATGAGGCAGACTTGCTATCATCTACGCTACATTCGAGCCCAAATGACCTTGTTGTCGACGGGCCCTAAAACACCACACACTCACTCACTCTACGCTACAGAGGCGGGCATGTGTGTTTGTTTTAAATATACAGTGCCCTAGATCTTGTCCATACAAGGTCTCTTCTTCCAAACTGATCACAGTCGTCTATATATTTCTCCCATCTCCAATTTTTATACAGATTTAAGTAACTTTTGTCTTCAAGGATTGCTCAGATCATCTACTTCTCTATACTTTTCTTCTTTCTCTTACTTGTTTCCAATTCATTAATATTGCTTTCCCCTTGTCACCAAACATCTAGCAGTTCTCTTATCTTACCATACCTACTCTACCCATTCATACCTCAAATATTCTTTTAATGCATCATCACAAAGCATCTGTAAAATAGTTCAAAATTCCGTATGTTAGTATATATTTTCTTGCTAGTATTCCAAAGCAGTGAGGACTATAAAATGCGTTCGTGGAACATGGGTGTTGCTGTCTTTGTCAGCCAAAACGGATGTGGCTTTGGACCTACCCTCCTTCAGCCGTGATATTAATTCCCCAGAATAGCTTCCTAAAGTGGTTTTGAATGAGTTGAGTCGAACACTTAATGTCATCTGCTCTTAACGATCTTTAGAAGTTCTCCCTGCACGAGGGAATTGTTAACTTCCCAAGTTAGGTCATCTACATGTCATCCCAGCTGAGATAAATATGGAGATTAGCTAGGGGAGACATTAAACCTAAAGAATAAACCCTGTTCTCACAGTGGGAATTCTCCTAATCAGTGACCACCAGAGCTACTGATGACCCTCTTCATCGTTTTATTTGTAAACACTCCTGATGGGGTTTCTGGGCAAATAAGCAATTTAGCCAGAGACTACGGCGACCTAATTCTCAAAGAAGCCTTCAAAACCCGCTTCCAAAACAAATAACTTCAGTTTAATGTGCAAGGAACTGGTTATTTTTCTACATCTTGAGCAATACAGATTGTTTCGAAATTATTATAGCCTTTGCGTAGTTTATAACTTAACTAATCCGAATTTGGTGTCGCAGCTTCGAAGTTTTCTTTGGTATATTTTTATGCTGCATTAAATATTACATGTTTTTGTGATTAGGCAGCGTAGGAAACACTGTGTGTGTGCGAACCCCAAAAGTTGTTATTGGGACGCACCAGCCACAAAAACAAAAGCATTACTCTTTGCTCTTTATCAGTGACTCTAGCCTAGCTTTCAGGTAATGGGACAAAGAGCAGTTACTTGTGAAAAAGTCGACTAATAACTCGGACAGTTGTAAGGTTGCTCTTCAGTGTAAAACTACACATTCCGTCCTAACAGAGAGGATTTTGCGCGTACTTAGATAACAAATCCAAGCAATATGGAGCGCTATACGAACGCCGAAATGACGGATATGGTTTTGATGGATGGAACAGCTGAAGGGAGTTCAACGAACGCACGATTAATTTAGTTTCATTAAAAATATGTATTGTAAAAAATAGTTACATCAATGATAATATTTATTTGTTTAACTTACTGTAAATATCAACAACTTCCTTTTCAGTTACAAATACTTTATTTAGTATTATTAAACACGTGAAATAAAATGCTCGTCTCTTTGTATAAGCCATTTAGTTTTGGTTAATTTATCTACAATTCTTTCATGTTTTCTGTTCCGTTTATCATTTAATGCTTCTTTTTTTAAATTAAGTCCTCCAACGTTAAGTCATTCCCGTAGGGGAGGGGATCCGTCCCCTTCAGCTGCCGAGGTGCGGGCGCTGCTGACCCTTAGCACTCGTGGTACCTCTGACGTTAGTAGAGGAACCTCGGGACGAACTGCCGAGCCCCTCCCGTCGGGGAGTTGTTCGGATTGGGTTGGACTCGAGGGGGCAGTGTGTTCCCGACACCCACGGGGAATTGAGTATCTCCGGCCAGACTACGGCCACCCGGAGGGAGTAGAGGGTTGCCTCATAAGTCCCGGGTACTAGCCTGCATAGCTAGTAGAAGGTGTGCTAGATCACCAGGCGGCCCCACCGAGGTTTTCGGTAGTCTTTCCTGTGGGGTTGACGCGCGTAAGTGGCGTATCCACTTCTATTCCGTCTTGATGTTGTGCTCAGCGGGTGGAGGCCTAATAAGAAATCAGGTATTGCCCTATGGAAAGAGCCCCGGGGTATCCATCGCTCCCGGGTAGAAGGAGGCCCGGGTCCTTGGTCCTAAGGGTTAAGGACTAATGGGAGTAGAACCTCTGACTTAACGTTAAGTCATATCGGACGATGAATGAAATAGGTAAAATGATGCTCAAATGAGTCCGGGGTCCATGGAACTTAGGCTTTCCGGAGTTTTCCCTTATCCTGAAAGACCTATGTCAGGTAACTCACCCTGACCGAGATTTGAATTCGGGACCTCTTGAACGTGAGGCATTTAATGCTTCTATCCTCAACCTCACTACCATTAACTTCCCTCTAAAAGGTATAAGTTGCATATGTCCACCAGCTTATTTGCCATCATGGACTGCTATAACGACATTTTGGAACACGTAAACACTCATAAGCAATAATTAAGGAATAACTTCTTTATTGCGGTTTCATAAGCCAAAGAAGTTCGTAATAGTAGTAAGCTACTACGGTGTATGCCGGTATGTTTACAAACAGTTACAGCATGCGACATGGTGTGTGAACTATACCTGCGAACTCCAACAGCGTGAGGCACGCTTCGTTGTTCCTGTCACTGCCTAACCCACACTCATTCTGGAGGTTTATGTAGCTATATTGGCGGTAAAAGCTATCTTAATGTGTCACATTGAAGCTGATTAAGTGTTTCTATATATTCTTTCAGTGTCATGTCGAAACACCCTGTATATATTCCAGTATTCTTCTTCTCTACTGGCTCTACAGCCCTTGGTGTGCTTTGGCCTCCTGCACGATCCTCCTCCACACATCTCTGTCTTCCGCTTTACTTTTCCAGCCTCTGATTCCGATCGTTCTTAGGTCCTCCATTACATCATCTAACCACATTGTTCTCGGTCTTCCTTTTTTTCTTCTATTATACAATCTTCCTTTCATTTTTTTTTTTTTTTTTTTTTGCCATTCTATCTTCCGTCATTCTCTCTATATGCCCTAGCCATCTTATCCTTTGTGCTTTTATAAATTTCACAATATCTTGCTTATTTATTAATTCTTCTATTTCATGATTATATCTTATTCTCCATTGATCTTTATCTTTTACAGGTCCAAAGATTCGTCTTAATATTTTCCTTTCAAATCTTCGAAGTATTTCTTCATGTGCATTGTTTAGGGTCCAAGTTTCAGCAGCGTATGTTACTATTGGTCTTATCAGGGTTTTATAAATCTTGTATTTTGACCCTCTACTAATAAACCTATTTTTTAATAGTGATAAATTTGCATAATATGCTGCATTTCCACTTTGGATTCTTTCTTTTATGCACTCGTTTAAATTATTATCATTGTTTACAAGTGCTCCTAAATATCTAAATTTGGATACCCCTTCAAATGTTTTGTCTCTAACTACTAGATTTGAAATTATTCCTTTGCTTTTATCTGCTGTCATTTTTATGTATTTAGTTTTTTCTCGTTTACTTCTAATCCTGTTTCTTTAGACCTTCTTTCTAATTATTCATAAACTTCAACTAACGTTTTTTTATCTCTTGTCACGATCACTACGTCATCTGCATATGCACATATTTGACTGGACTTAAAGAATATTGTACCTTTAGAATCAAGTTTTTCTATTGCTCTGTGCAAGGCTAGGTTGAATAGAGTTGCAGACAGTCCATCACCTTGTCTTACTCCTGCATTATAATCAAAATCTGGACTCATTTTATTCATTACTTTCACTTTGGCTTTTGTATTTTCCATTGTCATTTTTATTAGCCTTATTATTTTTGGTTGCATTTTAAAACATTATATTCCAGTATTGCCACAACACAATTTCGACTATAAAACCGCAAACAAAGCACAATTGTTGTGCTCGAATAGAAATTCTTATTAAGCTGCAAATAGGTCTAAGGTATCTTATAAGGAAACGCCTAACCTTTTGGCTTTCTCTTCCACTGTTGATAAGATATTGCATTCGTCCAAAGCTTTGTAGAGGGATTTCACTAGAATTGTATGTTGTGGGGTGTGGTGTTCTACTTATAAACAACTTATAAAGTCTCCGTGTATGTGAACAGCATAACTAAACATGAAACCGTCAGAGAAGAAGCCTCGCATATAAGGGAATGCAGCAGCACCGAAATTGGCTAAAAATATGGGGAAAAATATTTTAATTTTGTTTTTGAGCTAATAAAATACTTTGAACCTTATAGTATCATACTCCAACTAAATTTATGAGTTTCAGTCATTTAAATGCCCTCACATTCACAGAATTCTGTCACTTGAGTTCGATTGAACGTACTAAATTAATACATTTGAAATTAGCGGACAAAGTTTCTGGTGGAACTTTGTGTGTTGGTATGATGGTTATTTCTTACAATATGTGGCACCATGAAAACAAAACACTGGCTACAAACATTGAAAGCAAATAATAATGTTTATATTTTGCTTTTGTGTGAGTTTATAACGGTCGGGATTTTCTTGTGTTTCTCGTTAAACTACATACTGTTTGTATATAATTAATGAGTTTTAGTCTGCCATTTAACATTTATAAAGGTATTTTATACATCAAAACGTGCATACAACTGTTATATAGGTTATAGGTGAGACATTCTTTGAAACAACTGACCTGTTGACTGTGTACATAGTTAGGATCATGAATAGGCTAAACGATACATGGGAAGAAACATCTAAACATAACACAACAATGCGAACTGATGTGGTAAGAAAACTAATGCCTGTGTACCAAATGCTGGCATCAGATGAAATCCTAAGGAGATGTACATTGGGTAAGACACAAAATGCAAATGAAGGTTTACGTAACATGATATGGCATAATTGCCCAAAAGAAATATTTGTTTCAAAGAAGGGACTTCAGGTTTCTGTGACATCAACCATCAGTGAATTCAATTTTGGTTGTTCTGCCTCTCTCATGCTGCAGTCAGACATAATGGACACAGATTTCACCAGCATCTCTAAAACTTAGCCAAGGAAAGGACCAATTACGCTTACTTCATTCAGCAATTTCTACGAAAGTAACTTCTAAAACATCCAGAAGGAAACTGAAATTGAAGAACACTGCTGCAGAAGAGAGAAGAAAGAGGCAGGAGGGTCCAACTCATCTGTCTGGAGGGTTTTAGTCTGCTTCAAGGCATGTAGCTGAGAAGGAAAATGTTTTGGATTTTAAAATTTGACTTACTCAGTTATAGTTTTTCAACATGTTTTGTCATTCAAAATGTTCCACACGATGCAGTTTTGATTCAGTCCCTCTAAAACTTTAAACACAAGTTCTTAGAAAGCAAACAAAGATTTCTATCATATGAATTTTTAATATTCACTATATTTTTAAAGTTATTAATATAAAAGTCAAAGGTTTAATCATTTTTTTGGCTTTTTTGTTTGCTCCATGCCTAATTGTTTCCCCTCTGAAACTAAAGGCAGTATAAGAAATTCATATGATAAATCTGTTCTTCATAATCATCTAAATATTTTTAGAAATAGAAAAATTAAAATTTTGAAAATTTTCATCACGTGGAGCCCAAATTTTGAACTTCACAAATTAACTACTCAAAAACTATTGAAGTTATGAAAACCAAATTTTGAATTCTGTGTCCACTATGCATCAGAACTAAGTGGTAAAATTTTCAGCAAGATTGGTTGAAAATTGCTGGATTTAGGGTTTTCGGTGCTGCACCCCTTAAATTAAGCCAAAGATACCACTTAAAGATTTTACTATAATTTAAGCCTTCTGTATTCATTACTTCCATTATATCTGCGAGGAAATATATTTTATAAAGTAAGTAGTGAAAGTTATGTAGGAGTAACATCCTCATTTTTACTAAGTCTAAAATTAACGACCAAGATATTCTGTGTACCACATAGACCACTGGCTTCTGGTAGCAACTTGAGAAATATCATCACTATGAGAGCAAAACATGAGTTGTACACTTTACGTTAGGGTATGTTAGAAATATGTATTAGACAATTCTCTCTCTTTAAGGGGATGCAGCACTGAAAACCCCCAAATCCAGCAATTTTTAACCAATCTTGCTGAAATTGTTACCACTTAGTTCTGATGCATAGTGAACACAGCATTCAAAATTTGGTTTTTGTATCTTTAATAGTTTTTGAGTAATTAATTTGTGAAATTCAAAATTTGGGCAAAATTCAAACTACTCCACGTGATGAAAATTTTCAAAATTTTAGTGTTTCTGTTTCTAGAAGTATTCAGATGGTTATGAAGAAAAGATCTGTCACACGAATTTCTTATACTGCTTTTAGTTCCAGATGGAGAAAAAATAAGGTATGGAGCAAACAAAAAAGCCAAAAAAATGATTAAACTTTTGGCTTTATATATCAATAACTTTAAAATTATAATGTACATTAAAAATTCATAAGATAGAAATCTTTGTTTGCTTTCTAAAAGTATGTGTTAAAAATTTTAGAGGGATGAATCAAAACTGCATCGTGTGAATGACAAAAAATGTTGAAAAAACTATAACTCAGTAAGTCAAATTTTAAAATCCAAAACATTTTTCTTCTCATCTACATGCCTTGAAGTAGACTAAAGCCCTCCAGATAGATGAGTTGGACCCTCCTGCCCCTTCCTTCTCTCTTCTGCAGCAGTTTTCTTCAACTTCAGTTTACTTCTGGATGTTTTAGAAGTTACCTTGGCAGAAATTTCTGAATGAAGTAAGCGTAATTGGTCTTTCCCTTGGCTAATTTTTGGAGATGCTGGTGAGATCTGTGTCCATTATGTCCGAATGCAGCTTGAGTGAGGCAGAGCAACCAAAATTGAGTTCACTGACGCTTGATGTCACAGCAACCTGAAGTCTCTTCTTTGACACAAATATTTCTTCTGGCATTTATGTCATGCCGTGTAAACTTACATTTGCATTTTGTGTCTTACCCAATGTACATCTCCTTAGGATTTCATCTGCTGCCAGCCTTTGGTACACAGGCATTAGTTTTCCTACCACATCAAGTCTCAAGTATGTTCCCATTGTTGTGTTATGTTTAGGTGTTTCTTCCCAAGTATCTCTTAGCTTATTCATGATCCTAACTATGTACACAGTCAACAAAAGGTCTGTTGTTTCAAAAAAGTTTTACCTATAGCCTATATAACATTATATACACGTTTAGATGTATAAAACGCGTTTATAAATGTTAAATGTCACACTAAAGCTCATTAATTATATATAAAAAGTATGTAGTTTAACGACAAACACAAAAAAATCACGACCAAGTTAGAAACTCACTCAAAAGCAAAAATATAAACATTATTATTTGCTTTCAATGTTTTTAGCCAGTGTTTTGTTTACATGGTGGCACATATTGTAAGAAATAACCATCATACCAACACATAAAATTCCACCAGAAACTTTGCCCGCTAATTTCAAATGTATCAATTTAGTACATTCAATTGAACTCAAATGACAGGATTCTGTGAATCCAAGGGCCAGCATGCACGTGCGCCTTGGCATTTAAATTGTCATGTGAAGGTATTTAAATGCCTGAAACTCATAAGTTTAGTTGGGTTATGATACTATAAGGTTAAAGTATCTTATTAGCTCAAAAACAAAACAAAAAAATATTTTCCCCATTTTTTTATCCAATTTCGGCGCTGCATTCCCTTAAAAGCTCGCCGAAAAAATCAACAAAAAAGTATCTCACAGTATTTTCTGTTTACATTTTAACCATAGAAACCGAAATCCTCAGGGGTAATGTTCCACAGAACAATCATCGGGAGAGAGGCATTTCGTTTTAAAAATATCTCTTCAAAAATACTGAAAATATGGACAGTCTCAAGCTGAGCATGAAAGTATATAATTGTAAATACTTTCAAAAGAAAAAGCAAAAAGATATCATAGGCTCCAACATAAATATAGAACAGAACATGAATTCACAGTTACGTTACATCAAAGTTTAGAATGAAGAACTAGTTCAAAATATTTGTAATGCAACGTTTTAGTGAGTCATTTATTTTATCTACTATTATCGTATAAACTTCGTTTGTTTTGTGGTTCCTAGCAACCTACACACCAGTTTTAACAACAGCAATAAATTAATTAAAAGTTTTAATCCTTCACTACAATATTATTATTTTATATCTGAAATTATCCCATTCTTCATTAAGATATAATATTACCACAATATCGATTTTTTTTCAAAAGATGTGCTAGAAGAATATCTTCTTTAACACACTTCCTTGCAAAACACGAGCATTGGTACCACCATGTTCTCTTTAAGTAACAATAAATCGACGTAATTAATTTTAAAAATTACTATTATTTACGGTTTAGTAGCATTTAAATTACTCTGTCTCAAGATATTAAAACATATTTAATATTTCGTGAATATATTACCTTCAATAGGCATAAGGTATTCACTCTTTTTCACTCAATACTAAAATACCATTTTAACCTTACACTATGAATTATTATTTGTATTATAATACTTGATGTATTTTTTCTGATAAATTATATTCTGTGCTTATATACTGCACGAATGGTGTTAAGTATATTTGGGCAACCACTTCCGTAAGATATTTTCATCTTAATGATGTAAGTGCAGTATATAGTGAAGATACTCAAACACAGGTAGCTCAGAATGTATGCTCTTTTCCTTCTCTCTCTCGTGACTGCTTTGCATTTATCAATCCATAGTGTTAAGGTGAGTAAATAGCTTTTGATTTGCATATGACTCGGGTTCGATGACCGCAATGAGAGTTTAAATGTCAGAGAGTAGGTGCATCTTGGGCAGGTTAAAACTTGCAATTTTATAAAAGCTTTCTCTATTGTGAATTTTAGACAGCTGTGGAATGGATTTCTTCAAAGTTTACATTATTTATAAATCAGCTACAAATATAAGTTAATAAATGTGTTTATTTGAATTCCATATCTTCCAGTATGAAGGTTTTCAAAAATTCCTTCCACCTTTATTTTTTCTTCAAATAAACAATGCACTTAATATATTTAAATAACGACTAAAATGTATATCGTGAATTTTCTTTATGAAGGCTTAACTTTCTTAATATTTTACATAATGTGTATTTTGTATAATTTTGGCAAACTTTAAGGGTTTCACCAAAATACGCAATCATGCAAAATATCTTTAAAATGCGCAATTTATATTTAATAACTTTTATGTGATATGCAGTTGTTTTTCGCGATATCATGGAAAGAGTATGAAATTCCAAGGTGAGTATATAACAATTCGATTTTAAACATCTGACTACCCATTTATTTTTCTTTACCTCTGTTATACCTACAACGAAACGTATAATGTAACTATATTTGTAAAGATTTATCTTCCAGTAACATGAAATAGACAAATAAGTTTTCGTAAGAACAGTTTTGGGCAGTTATATAAAATAAACGAGGGAAAATCTGCAAGTTATTAGAAAATTAAACCAGTATTTGTTCAAAAACTAATTTTCTTGTTTTTAAAACATTTCTCTTTAATGTTAACATATTTCTGCATTCATGAAATCAGTCCTTAAAGCAATGATGGCACTCCTCATAAGACATTTCAGAAATCAGGTCTTTTAATGTTCTACTGCTTGGCCGTGGTGAAAAAGTAATTCTACACATTATATCTTTATTTTTTGAATACAAAGCACCATGTGCTAGGTCAGGGCTGTATGTAGAGAATGCATGATGCTGACCTTTAGGACATCCAGATACTCAACTGTTTTGCTGTATGCGACGATGCATTGTTATGATCTAGCTAGTTTTTTTTTGGGTGTTTCAAAAACGTGTGATAAAATATTTGTATATCGGTTTATATAATTGTTAAAGCTGTAGTCGCAGTGAGGCCTATTTTAGAATTAGTCAGACTTTGTTTCTGTTCGAAAGACCCAATAACTTACTTATCTTTTCAGGGCCATAACAGTAAATCAAAGTTTCATTACTACTAACAATATTACAAATAAAATTTGAAGTACTACCTTGGAGTTTTTCCAAAAACCTTTGACCAATCAACAGGTTGTTTTGATCCAGTCGATTTATATGGAATCCATCGTCAACAAAGTGCTCTCACATCCAACTATTTAGGTAAAATGTTTTGGATTTGACTAATAGGAATGCCCAATGTCACCTGAAAAATCTTATAAGATATCGACCTTCTTCAGTCACTGAAGCAACAGTTACGTGCTTCACGAAATTCATTACGATTGTTTTGAATTTCCTATACCAGTCACATTTTTTCCTTACATGGGCCTTTTCGCAAAATGCGATCTTCATATGTTTAGGAATTACTGAAGATTGAAAATATTTTAAAAAAATCATAGTCTGGAAATTTTCTCTGGCCAAATTCATTTTTGGATGCACAGAAACTCCTTAATTGATGATAATTAACAAAGAAGTCGAAAAAAATTACTCTGCTATCATGTCTGAAACGGTATTTTAGGGCTGATTGTAATGAATTTGAGCCTCAGAGGGAAAAAATAATTATTGATTTTGTACAATTTTTATGTGATTTGTTTATTTAACATTATGACCAATTTGTGAAGGTGTTAACAGATTTATGTGATAAATAAGTGAGAATATTTAAATAGTGTAAAACATAAGGAAAGAAGATAAATATATATTAGGCAATGCAGACTTTAAATGCAATGAAGTAGATGGTTGTCAAGGGCAACAGTGAGAAAAATCATTAGTTCCTAGACGGGACGAGATTAGTAAAAGTCTGGATACTGTAGAAGTAAGATGTTTACAGAAATAAGTGAAAAATTATTTGGACTTTTATTCTGTATTTAGATTCCGAACAGATCGGACGTGTGTGATATCATCTGCAGAAACATTGCGGTGCATTATATAATGTAAAAGCATCTTTCAAAGTTTTTTTATTTTTTTATGTTTTGCTTTATTGATGTCAACAGCACGCTCCATTGCATGCTTTATAGTTGCATGATCACTTTTTGCCCGCCTCGGTAGCGTAGATGGTAGCATGTCTGCCTCACGTTCAAGAGGTCCCGAGTTCGAATCTAGGTCAGGGTGAGTTACATGGATAAGGTTTGTTCCGGGGTTTCCCTTATCCTAAAAGGCGAATTTCATGTAACTCTAATCTCTATGGACCCTGGGCTCATTTGAGCATCATTTCACCCATTCCATTCACCGTCCGATATGACTTAACGTTGGAGGACGTAAATAAAAAAAAAAAAAAAAAAAGATCACTTTTGAATTAGTAGCTGTAAAAATTACAACAATTTTACATTGGATTATTCTCTTTTCTAGATACAACGTACATTAAATTGAGTCCATTCTTCTAGCTGATTTTTGAGAGTTCACAAACTGTAATTATTTCAGTCCAAATACTTGTCATATTTGTAGAAATGGTGCTTTATAGTTTTTTCATTGTAAAATTATAATGAAACCAGAGTAAGTTGATTGTATAGAGTTTAAAATTTGTCATTATTACACTCCAAAAACTTCAGTCCATGTCCGTGATTTTTATAGAAGTTGCAAATTTTACGAACGACTTCAGGTGATTATTCGCAATCTTCTCGTTGCTGGTAGGCCATTTCACTCCATTTTTTTGTTAAACTTTTTGCCAATTCTAGTCTTTGTTTATCAAGTCTGCTGCAATTAAATATTATGTGGTTAACGGTCTGTTCTTCTTCTCCGCAAGGACAAAATGGGTTATTTATTATTCTAATATCTTTCAAAGTTGCATGAACTTGATGATGTATTTTTTTGCTCAATGTTAAAAAGAATGTTTTAAAAATAGTTTATCTACAATTGAAATAAAATTTTTAAGAGGAAAGGAGAATTTTCGTGGCTTTATTTGCATATCATCTTGTATTCTCTTTCCTCTGTGACTACGCCGTGGAGATAATAACCTTAATCCCTGAGCAGCCAAAGAATTTCGAATAAATCTACCACAACTCTTCAAGATCATCACCAAATGTGAGAGTAATTAATCATTTACCATCCCTCGTGCCTTGTGGCATATAATCCTGCTACAAGTCACAAAACATTAGCTGCCAAATGAAGCAAAATTCATCTGTTCTAAGAAACACGACATTGTCTCAGTGGATAAACAAATTCTTTAGGTGTAGCCCATCAAAAAGTTTGAAAGTTTCGTCCTATCCTAAAGGTAAGTTGAACCAAGATGAAGCCTCTTTTGATGCGAGGTCTGCCGATGATGACCTTTTACCTGCGTGCACGTTGTAATTCCCCTAATTGCACCGTGGGTGAGCGGGCTGGCATTTGGTAACATTGCAGAGGATCGTGACTGCGGTGGCCAACAAATATCCGGCCCGTTACGTTGTGTGGGAAAACCTTGAGAAGCTAAGCTGTACTGCAGCATCTGGCAATATTATTCATTGATGTTATAAAAATCAATTGAATTTTGGCCCCATAGGTCAGTCGCTAGAGCTCCTACCTGATGTACGAGGTACGTTGCCAAATTTCCACCTCCAATTAGCATATGAAACACAGTTTTTACTCTTTGTCTCGCTAAAGTTTAAAAATTATATTCCCTTTCTAATTTTCAGGATTGGCTGCGAGAAATTTGTAATTCTCTATAGTTTTTGAACGTAACCTGTTCCAGAGAAGTCTTAATTGCCTTAGCTGTACTGGTTTATAATTATCTACCTTTTTCTCGACACTTAAACCACATAGATAATGAATTCTTTTTCATGTCAAAATTTCAATTCTTACTTGTTTCAGTATACATTATTAATTCAAGGTAACCACTTTCATCGATGGAGATTACACCTCTCGTGAGATTACCTGTGAAGGAGGTATATTATATAGTGTTTTCGTGTTGTAGTTATTAAACATCAACCAATCAGATGATGCCAATGCCATCCCATTTTCTAGTCAGGAAATTTTCATATCTGAAGGACAACTACGAACGTTCTTATCCACGTACATTCCCTCAAAATTGAAGGTAACAAAAGAATGTATTACAGAGCATCAGACCAGATCTTCAATACACATGGAAAAATTCATTGAGCTACTCTGTAAATAGTAGACTTTGTGACAATTTATGTAGCATATTCCACTGTCAACGGATGACTGATTTTATAAATTATAAACGATGACTGTAAAAGTTAATTCGATTAAGTACGTATGAAGGAAAATACGTTCAAAGTTGCTCAAGAGTGGGATAATACGTACCACTGAACAAATACGTGATTGATCTGTGATGAGGCATTGAGTGAAGAAGTGATTGAACGTGTACTTTCATCAAAGAAAATAAGGAAAATATAAAAGGTTAGGTGTGATGCAGTATTTCTATATGATGTTGGATTTATATGTAAATTAAAAACACACACTTATACGGTGGGCGTGAACGCAGCTGTTGATGTCGATTTCCTATATTTAAGACCTATGAGGAGAAATGATTTTGAGGAGCTAACAGAAGATTTTCTGTCGAAACAAGTTGTTATGAAGGTTCCAGCGGAAGTACAAGAGAGGTTAGAACATGCATCGAAAGGAATATGCCGATCTCGACTTTGCTTTAAGTATTAACAACTTTGCGATTTTTTAATTCACTGAATTACGTGGATAATACACTGTCCATCTCCCGTCTTCAAACGTTTAAGTCACTCGTCACTTGTCCTTCTTCGCTCCTCGTTTTAAATTAACGTAATACTGAGTTAGAACATGCATCGAAAGGAATATGCCGATCTTGCCTTTGCTTCAAGTATTAATAACTTTGTGATTTTATAATTCACTGAATTATGTGGATAATACACTGTTCACCTCCCGTCTTAAAATGTTAAGTCCTCGTCACTTGTCCTTCTTCGCACCTCGTTTTAAATTTACGTAATACTGAGTTAGAACATGCATCGAAAGGAATATGCCGATCTCGCCTTTGCTTCAAGTATTAATAACTTCGCGATTTTATAATTCACTGAATTATGTGGAAATCCACTTGAAGTGGTTTTGAAATGTATTTTGCAAAGAGGAATGCCATATAAGAAATATCGAGCATCCGTTGTTAATAATTTAACAAGGTATTCCAAAAAGGCAAGGGTTGGGGGGGGGGGGGGGGATTGACTCAGCTGATATCGCTTTGCGCCTAAACCTTTGGACATGGCATGCAGCACATGCAACAAAGTTTCCAGTGTGCAGTCCGTGAACTTCCCCGTGACTGGTCGCATGTATTACATTACTTGATCATGCAACTGGCAATATTGAATTTCTTCAGTCAAGTATTTCACCATTCTGTATTACATTTCTTACATTCCCGTTATTTTCTCTCCAAGGGTCCAGTCATACCTCGTTTTAATACTTGATTCCCAGGTGCTTTGTAATATTGGGCGTATCCCTAGAAGTTCTGAATTCTTTTACCGAACAGGAGACAGCTGCAGTTCCTTTTGTAAGCTCCTTTTCGTGTTAGAAAAGGAACTTTATCGTTTACCTGAGGAAGAGAAATAAGGTATACAGCTCAAACATTCTGCTACACAATTTTAATAATAATAAAAAAATACGAAATTTTGGCCCACCGAAATATAAATATCTGCATGTGCATTACTGTTTGCTCTCTAATCCCACTTGCATCAGCTGCGTGCCTGTACCCAAGCCCCCTCTCTCTTAGTGGTGCTGAGAAAATTTCGGTGGTGCGCCGGCTGCATCTTTAAAATTGTTTGGAACTTCTGCCCGTCTCTGTAGTTTTACTCTTCCCACCAGAATGATAACAAGTGAGC
Organism: Mantis religiosa; assembly: GCA_030765055.1. Lineage (NCBI taxonomy): Eukaryota > Metazoa > Arthropoda > Insecta > Mantodea > Mantidae > Mantis > Mantis religiosa. The sequence goes on from CM060960.1 coordinate 39,106,630, forward strand.
CGTGCCGGATTACAGTGACCGAGATTCCCCTACGTTACATTTACATCACATTACTCATTTAGAGAGATTTGAACTGCTCCTTTTGTAAACAAATATAATGATAACGCTCTCCTTATCCATGCACTTTGTAAAGATGGGCAAATGAAGTGCCGAAATTATTGCACTTTGTAAATACCAGCATTCTTAGTAATTGGACTAAATAAATATATGTATGTATTTATTCACTGCAATTGTGTACTACCCGGTGGCAGAGTTGAGAATACAGATCAAATTACAAATACTAGATTTAAAACAACAACACAATAAGCAATACAAACATGATATTATTTTAACTTTAGTCACTTAAAACATATCTAATTAATTCTCTATTTACATATTATATACCATTATAATTTAAAACTTAAACTATAAACCATCTAGATTGTTTCTAAATTTCTTCAGCGACAGGGGACAGCCCTGAAAGACTGCTACAGGCAATTCATTCCATTCTTCAATGGTTCTATTAACAAAAGAAAATTTTCCTACGTCGGTTCTGTATCTTCTACCCTTATTTTTATACCTATGATCGTTTCGTCCATAATAATCCGGATTATCTAACCTTACACTAACGTCCACCCATGCCTTTACACCAGCATTAGCTTTGAATAATGCTACCAACCTATGTTTTTACGCCTAATTCTTAATTCCTCCCATTTAGTCTCATCTCCTTTTATAGGCCCAAAATACTTGCCTCCTTTTATGAATTTTATTGCCCTCTTCTGTATTTTTTCTAATGGATCGATTTGGTTAGCTCTATACGGGTCCCAGCATGCTACTCCATATTCCATAACCGGCCGCACTAAGGCCTTGTAGGCAATTTCCCTGGACCTAGCGCTCCCCTTTTTCAATATTCTCATTACGAAATGTAATGCCTTCCACGCATTCCTAGATGTGGAATTTACTTGTTCGTCCCATCCAGCATTACTTGCCAGGTACACTCCAAAGTATTTGCAGCTGTCCACCTGTGGAATTTGCACCCCTCCTATGTGATAGTTAACAATAATTTTGCCCTTAGTTCTACTAAAAACAATGGACTTACTTTTCTTGGCATTAATTGACATTTTGTTAGCCACAGTCCAATTACAGATTTCATTTAAATCATCCTGAAGAGCGGTTTCATGCACTGTATTCCGAATTTTATTATAAATGATACAATCGTCTGCAAACAACCTTATGTGGCAGTTAATATTAACAGCAATGTCATTAACAAAAACGAGAAACAATAAAGGTCCTAGTACTGAGCCTTGCGGCACACCCGAAATTACGGTTCCCCTATCGGACAGCTCTTTACCTACTTTAACTTTTTGCGTTCTCCCTTTCAAAAAATGTTTAACCCATAATACTACGCGTTTGTCAATTCCTGTATTAGCTAGCTTACAAATAAGTAAACTATGTGGCACTACATCAAAAGCTTTAGAAAAGTCAATTACTTTGACAAAAAGTCAAATATTTGTATTTATTTCTCATCTTTCTTCTACATACAATTTCATTGATACATTGACATTTATAACATTTCTTTCACACAATAACAAAATGATTTATTCACATTTAACATACCCTTCCTACCTGCTTGCCTCAAGTCTCGGTCTCAATACACATAACCCCTGGTTTTCCGTGTATTGATGACCCTCCTCTCCCTTGTATCCCTCATTCTATTTTGCAGCCCTTAATTGTTATTTATTCTTCATCAATCTTAACCATTTCTCTCTAACTTTCCCCAGATATTCACCTATATTTATTATATTCTTTTCTCCTTCTACCAATAACATTTTCTTTATTATTAATACCTCCCACCATCCCTAAAACTGTCCCACTTTTGTTGCCAAATTTGTTCTCTCCATATCTTTGTTTGTTTGTTTGCAATAAAGTATACTATGCCAATCTGTATCCTCTTCTCCACACATTGGGCATTTCTCTGTATCCTTTTTATATCTAATACCTTTCAAATTTCTAACTCCTGTCCTTGCCCAGACAAATCCTTCTCGCCCTAACTTATTACACTCATCTATGTACTTCTCCCTCCACCACACTGTCTTTATTTCCCTATATATCGTCAAAGATCAAATAAATATAAATACATAAATAATTATAAATATAAATCTGAAATACTACGTCCTGGTACCTAATTCCTTAAACAGGACGTAGATTTCAAACTTTTAGTTTATTGAAATCAAAACAACATAATTAATGACATAAAAATTCTTCAGATAAACCTACAACTAGAGTAAAAAGAAAGGAAAGAAAACTTAAAACTAAAATAAAACTAGAAAAAACTTCCTGCTCAACTACTCTAGCAGATCCCTAAATTAAAATAATTTAAACATATTAATATAATTAACATTTTTATACTTTTAGTTTTAAAATACAAATATACCTTACTACCATTCTTCAATTACTTAATAAATTACTATATAAATTAAATTAGTAATTGGACTCTAGCCCGCCTCGGTAGCATAGATGGCAGCGTGTCTGCCTCACGTTCAAGAGGTCCTGAGTTTGAATCTCGATCAGGGTGAGTTACCTGGATAAGGTTTGTTCCGAGGTTTTCCCTTATGTTGAAGGACGATTGTCTAAGCTCTATGTATCCTGGGCTCATTTCAGCATCATTTTACCCATTCCATTCTTCGATATGACTCAACGTTGGAGGACGTAACGCTAAAAAAATAATAATTGGACTCTGCTAAATTCGATCATTGCATATGTATTACTTCACAAATAAAATGTATGCACATGTATACACATATAGGTTAAGCCTTGTAAAGGCAAAGAACTGTTTTTTATAAATCGCTTTTTAAAGCAAATCACGTAAACAGCCTTTTTGTTACTAATTGTAATAGAATCTTGAGTCTAATAACTAAATTACTTTTTATTTGGATTAGATATTCTATTTAATTAAATGTATAAGCTCTACCCCTCCAAATATTTACTTCCCCTTCCTCTAATGACTTACGTGCATCACTTGTAGTATTGCCTGGAAGTGATGATAATAATGATGAAGATGATAACAATAACAGTAATCCTGTATCATTATAGCCAAGAGGATTTAAGAATTTCGACTTCCATGTATCACGGCAGACCGTGGATGATCGAATGAACCTAATCGATACGTGGAAATGATCCCCTACTCGGAAGTTCACCAACTATCGCAGCTCCTCACTTTCTTCATGTGGTGACTGGGCACTTGGAACTTAAAATTCGTAACCTCCGTGGGTGAGATCGATTCCAAGCGTATTCACTTGCTGGGAGCTAGATCTCCACTACTCCAGCTGCTATGTCATATCGCAGGACGTTACAGTGTTATAACAGATGGAGAAAATTCTTATTTATAATATACACGCTTCTTTTTCTTTTCCATAATAATTATTATTACGCCTTAGAAACTGAGGAAAAGAGAGCTATCTCTCCCTTTCTCATCCCTCTCGCTGCTTATGAAGGAAATGCGACAAATCGCTATGGCCAAGCGCCTGCCGTCTAAATGTTGTGAAATATACTGCTTTGCCTGAGGGCATGCTTCCTTAAGGTGACCGCTCACGATCAATAAGGAATACTGACTGTAATATCGAGCACGGCCAAGTAAGACGGCTTCGCGATAACGCATGTGGCCCGCATAAGGAAATTCCAAAGTTGATTCCAGTCGGAACAGCCATTCCGACCATGAGCTTTCTGTAATTACCCCTAGTCGGTAGGTGAATTCCCAGTTCATTCCTCTTCTCCTAAGGTCCATTATTTACTTCCATCTGTTTCAAGCTTATAAGATCAGACTGAGTTCCTCCCAGCCGTCTTCGCAACCTGAAAAAGAGTTCTAGGTAGAGAACCAGGAACGGGAGGGATCAACGCGTAGCCTGATTAGAGATTCAGGAAGGAAACTGTACGAAAAAAAAGAAAGGCAATGATAGTTGAAGGAATAAACGACGGAGAACCCAGAGAAAACTCGCCAAAACGCAGATTTGTCCAACACAAACCCCAAATGCCCCCTAAATCGAATCTGGGCCGCCTTGGTGAGAGACGGAGGATTTAATTGAATAGTTCACCATTAGAAGAAAGCATACCAATAAGACATACATTAATGTATTACCTAACTCTCTAAAATACCAAATGCCATTTTCCTTTTATGTAAGGGACAGGTTCTTGACACTTAAAATACGACCCATACATATGTGTATAAACTTCCTTCAACGTTAAATTATATAGGACGATGAATGAAAACGGTTATATGGTACTCAAACTAGCCCAGGGTCCCTAGAGGTTACTTACCCGACATTCATCTTTCAGGATAAGGGAAAACCCCGCAGAAAATATTATCTAGCTAACTCATCCTGACTGAAACATGAACTCAGGACTTTTTGAACGTGAGACAGATACGCCACAGAGGCGAGTTCATTTTCCGTTGTCTAACTATGCGGGAAACAAATGACAAATGCAGAGCATATTTATGTTAGTGTATGGAAAACAAAGAAAGAACACTAGGAAGAGAAGCGAAACAGTTGCAACACGTCGTTCTGTACGATTTTATTGATCAACATTAATATGCCTTTATAAGAGTAAACTACTCAAAATAAACTTGTAAAATTACTGAAAATAAGTCTTTCTTATTTCGTCATGGACATTTATTTTAATTTACGGTGACTTGCCAGTTTTAATCTCCCTTCAAATGTATTATGTCCCATTATTTCAAGTTTTGTGTTTTGAAGTGTACTGTGAAACTTTAATTAACAATTTAATGAATATGAGATAATGGTGAAGGATAGACAACAGAACTACTAGCTAACACCCCCCAAGAGGAGCGGATGAAGTGAGAGAACCGTGGTAAGCCACACAATGTATTTTTATTGTAATATACATTCTATCGATTGTTATTTCACCCAGCTATGTTACTAAACGCCAACGGAAGATAGAAAGGAAGATCCTGAACATCAGCGTAAAAGATAAAGTGAAGAATGAAGTGCTGCGAAGATAAAGCGGTCTAGAGGATGTCGCCACCAGAGCGAAGAGGGGCAATGGGCAATGGGCAATGGGCAATGGCAATGGGCAGGACATGTGGCGAGAATGCGTCAATACAGATGGGCATACACCATAACAGTATGGGACGTGCAACAAGGGAGGAGAAGTAGAGGACGTCCAAGGCTACGATGCTCCCAAGAGTTCAAGGATGGGCTAGATGCAAAGTGGATTAGAACGGCAAAAGACAGACATCACTGGAAGCAAGTGGTAGCAGTTCTAAAGTGAAAGTGACAGTGAAAATGAACAGTTAAGTTAATGCCAGAGGTTCTACTCCCATTAGTCCTGGACCCGTAGGACTAAGGACCCGGACCTCCTTCGACCAGGGAGTTACCGAGCTGTCCCAGAAGGGCGCCCGGCACTTCCGAGGCTCTTTCCATAGGGCAAGACCTAGAGACTAACAAGGCCCCCCCCCATCTGGTCCTGTGGACTCAAGATGGGATGGAAGTGGATACACCACATACGTGCGCCAACTCCAAAATAGGAAGGCTGTCGATTAGGCCGCCTGGTGATCTAGCACCCATTCTACTAGCTATGCAGGCTAGTATAGTGGCCGCGTTTAAACCATCCCCAACCGGCTCTCTTTGTAGGGAAAAACTGTTCCTCCCCCTAACCACAATGTCATAAACTTCTTAGGAAACACCAACCGGGGTCAGAAGTGAAGAATGTTAGGCACGTGCTTACAGCTGAGAATTTCCAGGGTTGCCGTTGTTTAAAATAACGTTTACAGGCAAAATATAAATAAATAAAGCAATGATTAATGATTTAAATGATTAATGTTTCCTATAATTAATACATGATGTTACAACTCTTTATAGCATAACTGAAAAGAGATATGACCTATGTTGTTATGCTATTAGTACTTCTATTACGTACAAGAACTAAATGCGTATTATTAGCATAATATCCAAGGAAAGTTTAGTAAAACATCATTACAATCTTAAAGGGGTTAAATTGCATCAGTGTGCATGAATTTGCGAGGGATATTTACTTGCGAATTAAAGAAACACTTTAGATATTCTGGTAGTTAATAATCATTTATAAGCAAAGATTGCACGTTAGAGCTTTGTTTATTCCAATCGTGAGCCGATCTATCCTAAAACATTTTCCTTTATTCTATGGCAGCTGCAGGTGGTGAATTTCTATTGATTTAACGAAGCAATAAATACGTAAAAAGTAAAAAGGAGGTAAAAAAGATGAACCTATGTATTAAAGAGAACCTAGTAAGGAAACTCTATTAACTCTTTTTAAATTTTCGAAGCTTTTTACAAGGATGTCTGCTAATTTTACAAATTTGAATAAGGTTAAGCAGTATATTTTTTGGGGGGGTGTCCTTCTGCTAAACACAATTTAAATAAATTATCACGTACATTTCGCATAATAATTAAATATGTCATAAACGCTTTAGAACTCGAGAAAGTTTAGAAATACTGTTAGGTATATATTACAAGTATGAATGGAAATCCACGTTAGTATATCCATGTTAGGTTCGATACCCACGATCTCCACATCTTAATTAAATTACGCAAGTGCCAAACGCTAATAACTATTAAACACTAATAAATTTATAAAACTATACCAAGTAAAACACTATGTAACTTCTATAAATATAAGTTTAATTAACACTCATAGGAAGCACGTTTGGACAGTCTAAGCTAATTTCTGAGGACACAAGAGAAATATTACAACAGCGCTTTAACTTGGTGAACGTATTAAGAAGGACCACCCATATGTTTAAGGGTGGAAGACCCATATAATTGCTTACATGCGAGGAGGCGTGGTTAGAAGGGAAAGCTTTTGACGCCGCCTGGGATGCGATGGACGAGGCTGCTATACACGGGGATATTGATGGCTTCCCTCAACCCCGTCCGGAGACGTACCCGATCTCCCACAGGTATCTGGAACAACTGCCCCTCGAGTCCAACCCAATCCGAACAACTCCCTATCAGGGAGGGGCTCGAATGTTTGGCCCGAGGCTCCTCTAGTAAAATCAGAGGTACCACGAGTGCTAGGGGTCCGCAGCACCCTCGCCACGGCAGCTGAAGGGGACGGAACCCCTTCCCTACGGAAAGTGAAAATGAACAGTCATTTCTAGATATAACGATACAGTATTAAGAATAGACAAAGAACTGGAATCTTTCAGGGAATTGTTCATCCTCTAAGAATCGGCCAAGCTGATCCCACCAGCAGGTTGAAGGCCCTTGCTCTTAAGGGATGTTATGGGCTATTTATTTATACTTATATTTATTTATCCTCCTTACTCCTTTCCCAAACACGTTTACATTATCTTCCCTCCTCCAAATTTCCCACAGTTCAGTTTGCACAGCTCCACCTATTTTCTCTTAATTCTTTTTGTTGGTATTCTAAGAATTGTCTTAGTTTGTGATATTCTTGGCTATATCTTAAAGATAAAGAAACCAGTTTACTTCAAGGTTCTTCTCATTACTACAAATAGTGAAGAGAGAGAGAGAAGAGAAGTCAATAATATCTTAGCACTTTTTGACACCCTGTATTCAACGCTTATTCTAAATGTAGTTTTCTTTTTTGCGAATGAGTTAATGTAGGACTACACAAAGTACTTAGAGATGTTTCTTAGCTCTTCTAATGAATCCAAAGTTCTCTCATTCTTTGGCTGTGGGGCTTTCTTTCTCTCGCTTATCCACGTTGTTCCAGTCTTTTTCTTTGTTTTGTTCTCTTATGCACGTTCATTCTAAAAACGTCCCTGTCTGGGATATCGTCTTGAATGATTCCTGCCAATTTTAAAATCATTTTTATTTTACTAATCCATTTCATAGTGTCAAATTGTGCTTTACTTCTATTTTGTAAGGCCGCGCCGTGGCTCAGTGGTTAGACCACGTGGCTCTCACCAAGGCGGCCTGGGTTCAATCCCAGGCGAGCGCAAAGCGAGAATTGTTGTGGACAACACGGCGCTGGGGCGGGTTTTCTCCGGGATCTCCGGTTTCCCCCGCCATCTCATTCCACCAGTGCTCCATCTTCATCTCATGTATCACCAGTGTCATCGCCTGCGGTGCCGCGTATAGTAAAAGCGGGCGTTAAACACTACACATTTCATTTTTCTATTTTGTAATTTTTTTATTTTTTATTTATCCAGATTTATTGAACCCTATTTTACACAGTGGTATATTATGAGTAGAGTTGATCCATAAAAATATACAATTTTAACAAAAATATTTTAAATACTAGAAGGAAGAAATTATGTTTTAATCTGATGCATATTAATTTAAACTATTTCAGACGTTTAAACACTGAGTTTATATACATGATGAAGTACTTATACTGTTGTGGCTTCATTAGCAAAGATGTGAGCGGAGCAGAAAATTCAGTTCCTAGAGAGTCTAGCTTGAATATTAATTCTTGTCTTTCTCTCCAAAAAATGGGAAAACAGAAAAGGAGATGAACCACAGTTTGAAATTCTTCACCACACATGCACTCGGGGTTGGATGTTAAGTGAAAGCGTGATAGGTATTCACCAAATTTACCATGTCCATTTAAAAATTGTGTCAAAACAAAATTTGGTTCAAGAGTTTCACATTTTCCTCTGTCATATACACTAGGGCAAAAAATAATGTTTTTGTTAAACTTCCATTTGGAGTAGTTAGCCATTGTTGGTTCCATTCTTCAAGAATATGTTGATGTATTATTCTCCTTACAGTAGAAATAGGACATAAAGAGTATGTCACAGGAAGATTGGATTCTGCAGCCTTCTTAGCCAAGCAATCAGCTCTCTCGTTACCTAAAATTCCACTGTGTCCTTTAAGCCATCACATGCAAATATGTCCTGGATGGTTTTGAAGCAAGGTTCTGATTTCATGTGCTAATGAATTTAAATTGTATTTATCATTAATAGCGAGTAGAGCTGATCGTGAATCACTAAGAATACGGGCACTGTTCCCATTAACAGTACACCATTTTATAGTTTCTTTAATTGCTAAGAGCTCCCACTGGAATACAGAACATTCAGGTGACAATTTAAACATGGAGTGAGTTAGTTCCGTTTGGTTTTCATAAACAACAAAAGCACATCCTACTGCAGATATATTATCTTCAAATTGGTAACGCGAACCGTCTGTATATATGTAATAATTATGAAAGTTACATATTTCCTTTAAACAAGTTACAAAACTTGGTGGGTGTCCTGCTGTGGTAGGATGCTCCGGGATTTGTAGTTTTAAGTGAGACAGATAAGACGCACATTCACGTTCATGTCTTAAATTCGTAATAGTTGCTGTTGATAAACCAGTGAGAGCCAAAGGTTCGATGTTAGCTATAATCTGAGCTGCATCAGTGGAGATTGTACGATATCCTCGAATTATGCGAAGGAGGAATCCCCTTTGAATTTGTGCAAGTTTTTTAACTGCCCATTTTTTATTAAGAACATCCTGGAATGCAGATACACCATACAAAATTAGGGGTACTACAGCACCTTGATATATAATTTTTTAAAATTCCATAATTTGTTTTGTGAGCCTATTTGAAGTTAATCTTTTAATTTGTCCATTAAATTTTAGTCTTCGTTTCCTAATATCACTATGAATGTCTGTACATGTATTTTATTTCTTTTCCACTTGTAAGTCTGTATTCTGCACCTACAAATCGTGGACCTAAAGTCTTTCTAATAATTTTACGTTCTTCTAGTTCTATATTTTCGATATCTGCTTTTGTTCAAAATTAATGTTTATGCTCTATATCCTTACAGTGTTATACTGTCATAATTTTTTATATTTAGACTATTATTATTATTATTATTATTATTATTATTATTATTATTATTATTATTATTATTATTATTATTATTATTATTATTATTATTATTATTATTATTATTATTATTATTATTATTATTATTATTATTATTATTATTATTATTATTATTATTATTATTATTATTATTATTATTATTATTATTATTATTATTATTATTATTATTATTATTATTATTATTATTATTATTATTATTATTATTATTATTATTATTATTATTATTATTATTATTATTATTATTATTATTATTATTATTATTATTATTATTATTATTATTATTATTATTATTATTATTATTATTATTATTATTATTATTATTAACCCAGATTTTCTGAAACTAGGAGACAAGCTGCTGTATTTCTTAATACTCAGTGATCCTTCTCGACCGAGGTGATCGGCGATGTATGACGGGTTGCCTCACGCTTAGCTCCTGTTACACAGCGAGGTATCTACTTACAGAAGGCAATGCTACACTTTCCCACGGGGTATTATGTTCTCAAAGATACCTCTGTGCTCTTGTAATAAACGAGCACACACACACGGTCCTCGAATGCATATGACCCATTGCTTTTGTAGGGATGCAAGCGTCCGGCTCTAGCAGCTGTACAATGACACTCAACAGGACTCTTAACATTTTGAAAGCACTACTTTTATAAAAAGATGTGACATCTAGTCATTACATACTTCGTTGTACATATAAAAAAGAATATGGTTATAACACCTTTGTTGTCACTACCTTTATTTCATGCGATGGAAATATGTATTATATATACCAGGTTGCCGAACTGCTTCGTCTTTCACGTAAGCAGATATGCCACTGTCATACGCTTAATTAGAATTTCCCCATTGTGTTCTGCAACTGTTTTAACGCACCAAGGATGGGGCAATTGGGCCATCTGGTATATTAAAAGGACCTTATTTAGAAAGTAATTGATCACAACTGGATAAAGGGAATAATAATATTAAATAAAATATGCTATTAATTAATACATTTACTGTAACATTTAATTTTCACATTAAATTTTCATATGTTATGATTGTGTAAGCCATCATGTCAACACTGGTACCATGAAGATTAAACGACAACGACGGCCAAACAACAGAGCTCGTCTTTGCCTATACACGAATGTCTCCCACTAATTTCCACACAGATTTCAACAACACATTTTATAATTTAATATTGAAAAACAACTAATTGTAGTATATTACAGCACATGCTAAAAGGCCCGCCTCTGTAGCATAGATGGTAGCCTGTCTACTTCACGTTTAAGAGGTCCCGAGTTGGAATAGGATAAGGGGGTTTTCCCTTATCCTGAAAGATGAATGTCTGGTAACTCTAAGCTCTATGGATCCTGGGCTTATTTGAACATCATCTCATTCATCGTCCGATATGACTTAACATTGGAGATTTTCAGTTATCCTGAAAGATAAATGTCTGGTAACTCTAAGCTCTATGGACCCTGGGCTCATTTAAGCATCATTTCATTCATCGTCCGATATAATTTAACGTTGGAGGCTTTCACTTATCCTGAAAGATGAATGTCTGGTAACTCTAAGCTCTATGGAACCTGGGCTCATTTGAACATCATCTCATTCATCGTCCGATATGACATAACGTTGGAGGTTTTCCCTTATCCTAAAGATGAATGTTTGGTAACTCTAAGCTCTATGTACCCTGTACTCATTTGAACATCATTTCATTCATCGTCCGATATGACTTAACGTTGGAGGTTTTCCCTTATCCTGAAAGATGAATATCAGTAACCCTAAGCTCTATGAACCCTGTACTCATTTGAACATCATTTCATTCATCGTCCGATATGACTTAACGTTGGAGGTTTTCCCTTATCCTGAAAGATGAATATCAGTAACCCTAAGCTCTATGTACTCATTTGAGTATCATTTCATTCATCGCCCAATATGATATAACATTGAAGGTTTTCCCTTATCCTGAAAGATAAATGTCTGGTAATTCTAAGCTCTATGGTCCCTGTATTCATTTGAGTATCATTTCATTCACTTAACATTGGAGACTTTTCCTTATCCTGAAATATGTCTGCTAACTCTAAGCTCTATGTACCTTGGTCTCATATGAACATCATTTCATTCATCGTCCGATATGACTTAACGTTGGAGGTTTTCCCTTATCCCTAAGCTCTATGTAACCTGTACTCATTTGAGTATCATTTCATTCATCGCCCAATATGATATAACATTGAATATTTTTCCTTATTCTGAAAGATAAATGTTTGGTAACTCTAAGCTCTATGCACCCTGGGCTTATTTGAAAATCATTTCATTCATCTTCCGATATGGCAACTTTGGAGGACGTTAACTTTAAAAACAAAAATTTTAAAACTGACTTTACTTTTCTTGTAGGACTATTGCAGACCTTGTCTAGTTGCACAAATATTCCTACTCAAAAAATTAAACTTCATTTTGTCATACATAAACATTTTCTCTTTTGGTAAGAATGTCTCAGGTATCCAGACAGACATTTGAATTTGAAAAGATGGCACTCCTAAGAGGGAATATGAAAAAAGAAGAAATAGGATGCTGCATGTTTATATACTAGTGGACCTAGTATATCCCGACATAAAGGAAGAATGTGGGAGTGTAACCACAGCTGTGAATGTATTTAGGAGGCCTGAGTCAGCATACGTTTTGCTGTTTCATAGTCGTAATGACTCTTACATCGTGCAAATCATTGTAGTTCAGGTAACAGCAATCTTAGGGTCCGGATAGCACCAATTTTCCCGCTCTGTGTATTACATCATAAACGTCGTAAACAGAGAAAAAATGACAACAGAAATAACTACAACGATGGCGACAATGAATAATAGTAATAACTAGGGCCCGGATTTTGATGAAAAGTCGTTTTTTTCTTCTGAATAGTCACAGACGATGCTTATTAGAAATTAAGTACATTCTGGAAGAAATACATTAGATATATATGGTTTTTATAGGTCATCAAAATGCATTTTTTCCACATTTTTATAATAAAGTCATTTTTTAAACATTTAAATGCATTTTCCGGTCATTTTCATTCTTTTTTTACGAATTTATTGGACATTTTCATGTGTAGCTCGCATTAAATACTTCAAAGTAAGAAAACGAACTAAGAAATTAAAGAAAAACTAGTAAGGAAACTCTATTACTCTTTTTAAATGCTGGAACATTTTTACAAGTTTGATTAAAGTTAAGCAGTGTAATTTTTTTGGGATGGGGGTCTTCTGTTAAAGAGAATTTAAATAAATAATCACGTACATTCTGCATAATAATTAAATATGTCATAAACGCTTTAGAACTCGAGAAAGTTTAGAAATACTGTTAGATATATATTACAAGTATGAATGGAAATCCATGTTAGGTTCGATACCCACGGTCTCCACATCTTAATTAAATTACGCAAGTGCTAAACACCAATAAATATGAAACACTAATACATTTATAAAACTACACTAAGTAAAACACTATGTAACTTCTATAAATATAAGAAGCTTAACACACCTAAGAAGCACGTTTGCACAGTCTAAGATAGTAGAAGGTACTGCAGTTCTAAGGACACAAGAAAAATATTGCAACAGCGCTTTAAGTTGGTGAACCTATTAAGAAGGACCACCCCATATTTTTATGGGTGGAAGACCCTTATAATTGCTTACATGAGAAAATGTGTGGTCAGGAGGGAAAGCTTTCGTGTCGCATGGGATGGAATTAACGCGGCTACTATACTAGCGCCAGTTTAGAAAAAAAGTCAAAATGTCTGACAGTAGTAACAGTGACATTGAACTTACAGCCACAGAAATTACAGCAAAAGCACTCAATGCTACCAATAACTTGTTGCCACAAAAGTCAAGAAAGATGTACGAGAAATTCTATTCCCAAATTGACTTATCTAAATACTGTCGCGAGCCCATTGTTGATCGAGGCGGCGCGGTGACTAGTTCAAAGAGACAGGCGTGCAGTGTGTAGATAAAAGCTCGCCGAAACGGGGGCGCGGGAAGGAGATGGATTTCTGGAGAGTTCTTGTTCTTTGTTCTAGCCGTCTTGATTGTTGGAGAACATTCCGGAATGTGAATAATCTATAAAAAAAAGGGAGCCCGCCCGCCAAAGTGAGTGAGTCGGTAACTGAACTTGTTCGATACCTTAAGTCTTTTTAATGTTACCAATGTTTTGTTTTAATGTTTTAGGTTAAACCGTGTCACACGTTAGCAGCTGTTTATAGGGAAGTAATCAATAGTTCTGCGCCTGCGCACTAAGTTCTACGTCTCACTTTAGACAAAGGAATAACGATTGTAACATATCACTCAAACCACAAATGAATACTTTGAAATGAAACCTTTTATTTAGATACATGATCGAGCATAAACAGTCTTATAAAACTTGACTATAATGGTAATGAAAACGCGAGGTTAATAATACTCGGGTTTTAATTACCACCATTATAGTCTCGTTGCATAATATACTATAGTGCGATCCGTATAAATCTTAACCATTTCAAAAGACCATAACCTTTGAACCAATAATAGGACACACGTGCAACTTTGGGAGAATATAATACACAATTGGGAGATTATATTACACTATTTACATCTCAGAGAAAATATTTGAAGGGTCCTCCACCAGCATCTATACATGTTTGTACTCGTCTCACCATATCCTCTGAAGTTTTACGGAGAGTATCGGTTCGAATGGAATCCTTGAGAGTATTAGTTGTCCGTGGCCTATTCTTGTACACTTTATTTTTTAGATACCCCCACAAGAAAAAATCCGGTGAGGTTAGATCAGAGGATCTGGGTGGCCACAGATCTTTTGAGATTATTCGATTATTAAAGAAACTGGTTGCAACTTTCATGGTGTCATTAGATGTATGACACGTTGCTCCATCTTGATGGAAATAACCTTCTCTCAATTCGATATAATCCGGCTGCTCCACAAATGTCTTTAAGATACTAATATAAACTTCAGTGTCTACAGCCGTATAAAAGAAAATTGTCATCAGTTGTCAGTGTCGACAATTCTCCCATTAAAACAAATTTCTATATTGTAGGAGCTTTCAAAGGGAAATTATGGGCTATTGAAATGGTTCAGGCTTATATGGATCACACTGCATTATGCCTTTCAAGTGACCATCTCTATTTATATGTAACCTTCCATAAAACCGCTCCTAATTTTGGTATCTGCTTTAGATCGTTGATTAAGAATTACTAATCAGATATTGTCTCCAATTCTCTGTGGTTATTATTATTATATTTATTATTATTATATTTATTATTATTATTATTATTATTATTATTATTATTATTATTATTATTATTATTATTATTATTATTATTATTATTATTATTATTATTATTATTATTATTATTATTATTATTATTATTATTATTATTATTATTATTATTATTATTATTATTATTATTATTATTATTATTATTATTATTATTATTATTATTATTATTATTATTATTATTATTATTATTATTATTATTATTATTATTATTATTATTATTATTATTATTATTATTATTATTATTATTATTATTATTATTATTATTATTATTATTATTATTATTATTATTATTATTATTATTATTATTATTATTATTATTATTATTATTATTATTATTATTATTATTATTATTATTATTATTATTATTATTATTATTATTATTATTATTATTATTATTATTATTATTATTATTATTATTATTATTATTATTATTATTATTATTATTATTAGTGCAGTTACAAGATTAACAAAGGGGGTGGTAGGGAGAGGGTTTAGTGGTCTAGAAACGAGTGTGGATTTTTATTTACAATAGCACGTGTATGTGGACAAATTGTGTTCTACTATTTCTTATGTCAGTGCTTTTTGTTGTTGATTTTTCTTTCTTTTCTTTGTTATTTTTCAATTCTTAACAAATATCAACTTTGAAGTTCAGAATCAGGAAGAAAGGCTGAAACATGGGGAGCAAGTGTGCGCGTCTATATGACTCGCGATGCACGATAAAGGTAAAAGGTATACAGCACGGATGTCCCCTTCCCAACTGGAGCAGAGCACCGCACGTATGTACGCCATCCGGTCCTTTGTGTTTCTGTTGTGAATCCTGGGA
Organism: Mantis religiosa; assembly: GCA_030765055.1. Classification (NCBI taxonomy): domain Eukaryota; kingdom Metazoa; phylum Arthropoda; class Insecta; order Mantodea; family Mantidae; genus Mantis; species Mantis religiosa. The sequence goes on from CM060960.1 coordinate 39,122,565, forward strand.
GGGAGGTATGAGGGGTTACTCAAAGGGACCCTAACTATTCCAACATCACACCAGTCGTGATTAATGTCCACCAACGCAAAGTAAGTTCCTGAAAGGAATGCGCCACCCATACGCAGTGGGAAAAGCAGAGCGAATGTGTGTGACAGAGAAGGCAAGCTACACAAGGAGCAGAACCGTTAAAAAACATGCGCCCTATTCACTTTGCATACTAAAACCGAGAAGATTCATTCACAAAAGTAGAAGCCGTCAGAATGTTTTTGAATGGTCTGTAACTGAACTGACATGGGGTGTAATAAACCTGTCCAGGGAGGGTGTAGGAACTTTCTCCAACCCCCCTGCGTCTCATTCTCTGGAGACATTCTTTGCTGTGGTACACTTAACTCATACCTAGCCACCCGTAACATGGGAGTTCCGGGTGTAGAAAGAAACAGCTCTCAGGAAGCAGTCCCGCCGCAACGTACCAAACACCGTCGCACGGTTCCGTAACCCTACATGAGGTGAGATAGATAAAAGTAAATGATGTGCTCAGGAAATCTTTTAATAGAAGAGGAAACACCCAGGATTTGCTGGGGAAACCATGAAAAAAGAACCTATGACCAGATTTGAAAACTTGTCTGGAATCGAACCTGCAACCTTCCGAATACCGGACAAACGGTTAACGCAGGGAACTCTCTAGGTTTGTAAACAAGCAAACAAGAGGGCTGTTCAATAAAGAATGATCATAATTGTTTACGGTCATAATTTCTCACACTAAAATTCAATCTTATATTCTGTTAGCTTAATGTGAAACAAACACGCTGTAGTAGTTTCATTGTTGGTACTCCTGGCTTCCGCCTGTGAGAACCAGGCAAGTTCCGACATGTTCAGTGTCGCCTACCGCTGAAATGGAGGTAACATGCAGTTAAAGTTGATATTACAGGAAGATCCGGAGTTTCTTTCAAACGTAATCACTGCTCATGAAACTTGGCTACATCATTTTGATCCTGAGAGCAAACAGCAAAGCTCAGTGTGTAAATCTCCTTCATTACCAACTCCCAAAAAGCAAAAGTGGTTGCTTCTACAGGGAAAGTTATGGTTATCTCATTCTTTGATATTCATGGAATGGTTTATCAGCATGTTGTACCTGCACACACATCAGTAACTGGACAATACTACAGGGATATGCTGAAAACATTGCAAGTCCATATCAGGCGCAAAAGACTACATTTCCGTGAAGCAGGCTGAATGCTGCACCACGATAATGCGCGACCGCATATTGCTAGTGTTGTTGCTGAATATATTGCAAAAATCAACGTGAAGTGCATCCCTCACCTTCCCTATAGTCCGGATTTAGCCCCGTGTGAACCTTTTCTATTCCTTAACTTGAAGAAACACCTTTGTGGGAGGCATTATCCATCATCAGAAGCTGTGGCGAAGGCTACGGAGGCGATTTTGAAGGATATCTCCAAAGTGGTTTCCAGCATATCTTTCAAGAGTGGCAGAAACTCTGGGACAAGTGCATCCCATTCAGGGGAGACTATTTTGAGAAGGACCATAAAAATTATGAGGATGAGTAAATGTACGTTGTCAAAAAAAGTTGTCATCATTCTTTATTTAACAGCCTCGTAGTTTGTCAACTGATAAGACAAGGCAAGGTCATGTCAAATACTAACATTACGCCCGCCTCTGTAGAGTAGATGGTATCGTGCTTGCACGTTCAAAAGATCCCGAGTTCAAATCTCGGTCAGGGCGAGTTACCTGGATATGGTTTTTACGAGGTTTTCTCTTATCGTGATAGACAAATATCGGGTAACTCTAATCTCTATGGACCCTGAACTCATTTGAGCATCATTTCACCCATTTCATTCACCTCCGATATGACTTAACTTTGGAGGACGTAAATTGCAAAAATAAAATAAATAAGCAAATAAATAAATTAATAAATAAACAAATAAATAAATAAACAATACATAAATACATAAATAAATAAGTAAATGAATGAATAAATAAATAAATCGTGTCTGCCTGACGTTCATGAGGTCCCGAGTTCGAATCTCCGTTAGGTTGAGTTATCTGGATAAATATTTTTCAGGGATTTTTCCTTACACTCAAAGATGAATGTGAAGTAACTAAGCTCTACGAACCCTGGGCTCATTTGCGTATCATTTCATACATTTTATTCATCCTCCAATATTACTTTACGTTGAAGAACGTAATTTTTTTTTAAAAAAAAATAAAGCTAATATTATGACGTAGCGTTCACACATGACTAGATTTATCTCTAATTTTAATCTGGCCAACATTTGAACATGAATATACACTTAAACGTCTAGAAGCTACACCACACGAATATTACAGCCATTACCTTTCTTATCCTCACCGATCAGAAGAATAACCTCTTTTTGTTAATAACACCTGTCAAGATAGAGGGGTTTGAGCCCTGCCTGAGGCACACGATTGCCCCCGTTTCAACCTACTGACTGGCAACTGCGCTGAGAAGCCAGTCATTTGTGTCAAGAAAAAGAAGACGGCCGCTCTAAAATCGCACTTCTCCACGTTACTCAATGTTTGTTACCTATAGTGTTTTCCCTTTTGGCAAACGCTGAACGTTGATTTGCAGTACAGAAAATACGACATAGAAGAGGCGTAACGTACGCAATACGGACCCGCCTGCAAAAATTAAAATCCGAGCCCCCTAAAATATAATATAAAACTTCAATTACATTTATATTATTGGATACCAGAGTTAAAGTCACATTCACAATACGCTCAAGGGCCTGCTTCATATGTCCTTATTTTTCTTTAGTTCTGAATTCATACCCGCGTCAACTGTTTTCCTTACGTCACGAATTGAAAACGACGCAGGCGTTCAAATGTGCATTTAGTTTCGTGTCGCAATATACTTTCGGTTAGGCACCTCCAATCTCGAACTCCTTCCCTCCAAGCCGACGACAATTTCTGCCCTCCAAGCAGCCAACACGGTTTTCAGTAAACAGAGTCATTTTTAGACGAATAACACAACCATTCTCTCCAAATTCTTTGTCCTGCCAAAGTGAACTTTTCGTAATATTTAGTGCAGAAGGACCTGTTTTCCTGCTTAGCATCTTTGGGGAATGGGCCCGCTGGCTGACAAGGATTTTGTCTAACAAGGAACTTTTTAGTTTGATTATCTACGGGGGCCGTTCAATAGAGAATGATCACAATTTTTTTGGACAACGTACCTCCTCTCATCTTCATAATTTCGATGGTCCACCTCAAAATAGTGTCACCCAGGCAAGACCAACTGACGGCTGAGTGAGGGCCGGGAATCATTCGCCAACGCCTACCCATTTATCTGGTAGCGCCAACTGAAGGGATCGCAGGCCACTGTGCCGTCTCTTTCCCCTCCCCCTGAGTTCTGGAACATCAAGGATATTTCATCTAACCCGGAAACTCTAGATTGGCCAGTTGTCCTATATAAGCGACGCGTCGGGCTGGAGGACAGTTCAGTTCAGTTCTTGGCGAACAGCCGTGAAGAGCGCCGAGTGAGTGGACGGACTGGAAGATGGTGTACGTGTATCAGAGGAGTTGTACGTAATTGTGAGCGTGCAATGGACCTGTGACAGACGAACTGGTGAATTGTAATTGTGTGCGCTAAGTAATTCTATGTAATCGGCTAGTGTTTCAACCGTAATTCGGTGGAAATAAAGAACATTTTCAGTTTGTGCAGTTGGACTTTTAATTTCACGAACCCACAAAGTCACAATAGTCTCCCCTGAATGCGATGCACTTGTCCCAGCGTTTCTGCTAGTCTTCAAAGACATGCTGGAAACCATTTTTGAGAAATCCTTCAAAATCGCCTCCGCAGCCTTCATCACTGCTTCTGGTGATGGATAATGCCTCCCACGAAGGCGTTTCTTCAAGTTAGGGAATAGAAAAATGTCACGTGGGGCTAAATATGGACTATAGGGAGGGTGAGGGATGTACTTCACGGTGATTTTTGCAAGATATTCAGCAATAACATTAGCAACATGCGGTCGCGCATTATCGTGGTGCAGCATCCAGCGTGCTTCACGGAAATGTGGTCTTTTTACGCCTGATATGAACTTACAATGTTTTCAGGACATTCCTGTAGTGTTGTCCAGTTACTGATGTGTGTGTAGGTACAACATGCTGATAAACCATTCCATGAATATCACAGAATGAGATGACCATAACTTTTCCAGCAGAAACAACCACTTTTGCTTTGTAATGAAGGAGATTTCCACACTTAGCTTTGCTGTTTGCTCTCAGGTTCAAAATGATGTAGCCAAGTTTCCTCAGCAGTGATTACGTTTGAAAGAAACTCCGGATCTTCCTCTAACATCAACTTCAACTGCATGTTACCTCCACACACACAGCTGTGCTAAACTCAACTAAACGTTGACCGATTCTAGGAAGCCGTTTGGAATGATCTGACCATTAACTTTCTCTGCAGACTGACATTAAACTTTACTATTTATCTTAAACATATTTCGGAATTTATATCTCTATATATTCATTAAAAAGATTAAAATGTTTTTTTTTTTCCTTTTTCTGCAGGCCCCTAAAATACTGGACTCGCCCGCATTGCAGGCCCTGTATGCCCTAACGTTACGCCCCTGTAACATAGAGTATAGCACGTCTGTCAAATGTCACTAGGATGTTGCAAGGGATCCCAGTTGGCACTGGTACTACGTATGCAAAAGGGCAGGGTTTTGAATATTAGAAAATAGTTCTGTAAACCTGTTGTTTGTTTATTTATTTATTGCGACCTCTACTATTACAGTAACTGCCGAGCCCCTCCCGTAGGGGAGTTGTTCGGATTGGGTTAGACTCGAGGGGGCAGCGTGTTCCTGACACCCACTGGGAATTGGGTCCCTCCGGTGGGGGTAGAGGGTTGCCTCATAAGTCCCGGGTACTAGCCTGCAGAGCTAGTAGAAGGTGTGCTAGATCACCAGGCAACCCTACCGAGGTTTTCGGTAGCCTTCCCTGCGGGGTTGACGCGCGTAAGGGGCGTATCCACTTCCATCCCGTCTTGACGTTGTGCTCTGCGGGGGGCCTTTTTAAGAAATCAGGTATCGCTCCCGGATAGAAGGAGGACTGGGTCCTTAGTCCTACGCGTCCAGGACTAATGTGAGTAGAACCTCTGCTCTTAACTGTCTACTATTACAGTAGGTAGGGGAAGTACCCATTGTATTCCACGCAAAAATTCGATACCGTGGTTTAACAAAAAATACACCTTTTTAGACTCACTGAATCCCAAAAGAAGCATTTTTAGAAAAAGGTCTGTCTGTGTGAGCGTATGTAAACAGCATAACTCAAAACTGGAAACTCGGCTAAGTACCAAACTTGGTACTGTGACAAAGACGACAAGAAGTTCACCTTAAAACTGATTTATTTGTCAGTAAAGCCGTTAGCTCAATGTCGACTTTCTGTTACACAAATAAAACACTTCCAAACGTCTGTACAATGTCCCCTATAGTCTCTGTAGCATGCAGCCTTTTGTGCCGTTATAATCCTTTTTAATATATTTTATCTTATCACGGAGATAGGTGCCCGCCTCGGTAGCGTGGTGGTAGAATGTCTGCCTCACGTTCAAGAGGTCCCGAGTTCGAATCTCGGTCAGGGTGAGTTACCTGGATACGGTTTTTTCCGGGGTTTTCCCTTATCCTCAAGCGCGAATGTCAGGTAACTCTAAGCTCTATGGACCCCGGGTTTATTTGAGCATCATTTTACCCATTCCATTCATCGTCCTATATGACTTAACGTTGGAGGATGTAAATTACAACAAAAAATAAACGGAAATAGGTACGTACCACACTAAACTCGAAGCAACACACTGCTTGTACTACTCACACTAGCGCTGGCCAACTCACTACTGATTCTCGGGCTGTCATTGACTTTTGCCGAGCGCAGCAGATCTTTCTGGAATTGGATCCTTCTCGAAATACCGTCTAGAAAGGTAACACAGCTACACAATATCACCCCCGCCTCATGACAGTTCATGATTGGCCTTGAAGTTGCGCCATTCCCACTCCGCCAGACAATAAGAAACAAGACAATTGTATTAATTACGAGTAGCGGCATGCATTGGTATGCTTTTGGAATGCAGCATCTGCAGCAGGGATGACCAAGAATTGGTAGAAAACATGTTTCGAAGGAAATTTGAACATCTAAAGTCTGAGTGAGTACTCTTGTACAAATTAAAGTATCTTAGCTACTCGTAATTGATACAACAGATGTCTCACTTTAAATACTTTGACAATCCTTTATAATAAGACGATTGTCTAACTCGTACTTCTTCGCGATGGTGGCTAAGTTGTCCTACTCATCCGGCAGGCCAGTCGAACTTCGATGTGACAATATTTAAGTTCAGTCTTCCAAGGATCCCATGTGAGATTTATGGACAACACGGCGAAGGGGCGGGTTTATCTTCGGGTTCTCCGGTTTCCCCCGCCATCATTCCAGCAATTGCTCCATTATCACTTTTCCTGTCATTCACTTTGCCCCCATTCGGTCATCTACTTCTTTCATTCTCATACCAGACATTGGGCTGATCAACCATCATGGTTTCTCTGTCTGATCTACAGTTTCTGTTCCACAACCCAACACCTAAAGGCATAAATGATAGAGAAACAAGAATGCACTAATACCACGTTAGTGTAAAGCTAGAAAAGTTGGAGAAAAGGAAAAAGAATCTTTTAAAGAGGAAACAGAAGGTTTTAAAGAAAGTCTTCCACCCCAAATCACACTTTACAAAATTGTTAAGTTTTCCAAAACAGCTCTAAAGATTTTGATTAAAATACAGTGTATTTAAGGTATTCTTTAGACAACTGAAGTGTAGTAAGGTTTTATCTACCTCTTGCAGTTTACCAGCTATGCTAAAGTCATCCAAAACAAAAAGGACTTTTGAGGTCATTCCCGCAAAGTTGAAGATACACATTTTACTTGTCATGAAGACACTTTAAATGTATGGCATTATAAATCAAATTCGCTGGAGCCATTTTCAAAAAATGTCAAATGTAAAGGATAGCCTGGGGTAGGAAGCAACTCTATGTAATTTAAATACCCATTTTGGTATGCAACTTCGTTATTTACTCATGCTGATCAGAGCCTTTCTTGCCATCCAGTTGGAGGTGGTAGACATTTGTGTTATGCATGGGGCTCACGTAAAGATGTGATTCAATCAGACCATAACACAAGTTACACTCGGTGCATCATTATGCAAAGTAAACCTTCACGGAAGTTGCACATGCATGATTACGGAGCTATCTCACATAGTTTTGTGAGTTATGGATCATAAATGTCAGACCGCTTACTCACCTCGTTTTGGAAGCATACGTTGATATTCGATAGCGGGACAAATGATTCTCTCGTAAACCTTTGTCATCTACTGATTCACATGAAGTAGGTGAATAAGAATTTGCAAGAATATTTTGTACAAGTGGGACTGGAATTCTTGCATCACCCTTTTTAAATAAGTAGATTTATTCACTGCATTTGTTGCTACTAACTTTAATTTTGGGGGCCGCAAATTTATGAAGCTAATCCACATTGCATTTCATTTTTCGTTTTATAACAAATGAAGGAACATTTATTATTATTCAGATACACATGAAGGAATGGGATTCTACTTTTGAAAAGTGCTTTTTCGAGTGTTCATTTTTGCTGTTAGTTTTTAGAAATATGTCTGATAGTTGAAGCTCTCAGATTCAGAAGTTGTTAAGTCAATGTTTTAGAGAAATCCTCTTAAACACACGATAAGCACTCCAGTTCTGTAATACTTCTAAAGAATTTGCAGATCAGAAGATGTTAGGTTGAACATACTATGACCCTGACATGTTGAATGGGCATCAATTTTAAAAATAAAAGTTGTTAAATTAGCCTTTACGAGTTAGGTGTTGTTAAGTCAAGTAGTTGCAGCATTAGCCGTTTGGTGGTGCAACTACATCGTGCTACCCAAACTCTTTTATATCAGCTGTTGATACATTTTAGATTAGACATTTTTAGACATTCTTCAAGTGCACTTTCAGAAAGTTTATCTGTACTTCCAACTACCAGGTCACTCTTTCATGCCTATTGACAGAGTTTTTGACAATATTGAGAAGAACGATAAATGGAAAGGCCTTAGTCTCTTCCACATGGGTGAAACTGATCAAAGATTCACTGCAGAAGAAGCCCATTGATGTTCTCCATGTCAAACGTTCACTGACCGATAACGGGGAACATGATTGCACTCCAGTTGTTGAAGTATTTTACTTCAAAGATGCCTTCGACCATGTCCTTGGAAGTATTCCTGAATTCACTTTAATCCGGGGTGTGTATTTCCAAAGAGGATGTGTACCAGAAGCTCGTCACACAATATCTTCTACACTTTATCGTCCTCAGTCTCTTTTGAGTAGAGTGGTGAGGTTGCAAGCCTTACACAAGGCATGTGATAGTGCGAAAAACTCACCAGATAGGCTTCGGAAGATTAAGAAGACAAAATATTACAATATTTTAAATTAATTGTTCTTTCACACTGGCCGCGTGTAGGTTAAATTGTGGAAACATAGAGTCAGACTGAAAAATTCAGTGCCATAGCTGGATATTACGATGTTCGTTCACTACTGGAACATGTCACTCTGCCAGAAGACACCACATTTTATGAGAAAATGTCATAAGCAAGTGAGGTAGAAGATGATGTAGTAGAGATGGAGTAATGTTTTGATGACAATGTTGTATGTCAATCCATGAAGTGCATACTGGATTCGTCCACAGTACAGATGAATTGGTTAAAATAAAGTAATGGTCTATTCATGGCTGCATATTATATTGTATAATGGCAGAACTGTAACATTAAGAATCAGAAGCTGTTAAGTCAAGTGACTTAACAACTTTTCATCCATTTTAAGTTAAAAGTTGTTAAGTCCTAATAATAAAATATCCTGTCACACATACGAGGGCTGTTCAATAAAGAATGATCACATTTTTTTTGACAACGTACCTTTACTCATCCTCATAAATTTGATGGTCCTTCTCAAACTAGTCTCCCCTGAATGCGATGCACTTGTCCCAGTGTTTCTGTCAGTCTTCAAAGTCATGCTGGAAACCATTTTTGAGAGATCCTTCAAATTCGCCTCCACAGCCTTCACCACTGCTTCTGATAATGGATAATGCCTCCCACGAAGCCGTTTCTTCAAGTTAGGGAATACAAAACAGTCATATGGCTCTAAATCCGGACTATAGGGAGGGTGAGGGATGCACTTCACGTTAATTTTTGCAGGATATTCAACAACAACATTGGCAATATGCGGCCGCGCATTATCGTGGTGCAGCATCCAGCCTGCTACACGGAAATGTGGTCTTTTGCGCCTGATATGGACTTGCAATGTTTTCAATACATATCTGCAGTATTGTCCAGTTACTGATGTGTGTGCAGGTACAACATGCTGATAAACCATTCCATGAATATCAAAGAATGAAATGACCATAACTTTCCCAGCAGAAGCAACCACTTTTGCTTTCTTGGGGGTTGGTGATGAAGGAGATTTCCACACTGAGCTTTGCTGTTTGCTCTCAGGATCAAAATGATATAGCCAAGTTTCATCAGCAGTGATTATGTTTTAAAAACTCCGGATCTTTCTCTAACATCACCTTTAACTGCATGTTACCTCCATTGCAGCGGTAGGCGATACTGAACATATCTGAACTTGCCTGGTTTTTACAGGCGGGAGACAGGAGTACCAACAATGAAACTACTACGGCGTGTTTGTTTCACATTACGCTAACAGAATATAACATATGTCAAACGTGAGAAACATTTCAACAGAGAACATTTTACCTCCAAACGGACCCACCATATAAAATTATTCCATTTGTATTACTATTTTGGTATTTAAATTTAGTTTTGAAAACTTTGAGCAGATTTCCTGCACAATTTTGAAACAGTGAGTTAGAAACTTCTGCTTCTGACCGCTTCAATTACTAAACACAGTTTGTACAGACATTGAAATAAGTCTTTTAGCACATTATTTTTAGTGGGTGTTTTTCTTCTGAAACATTCTTCCAAAACTTTATGGCAGAAACGCCACTCCGTTTGAGTCCTTTTAGTCCTTCGTTCTCTTGCAGTTCTGGGAACTCCAACTCTACAGCTGCTGTATCCTTTGTTATTGGTGATGAAATAGCACAGCCATCGTGCATAACATCAACAGTAAAAAGCATTTTCCAGGAATGAAAATGAAGGTATAAGTTCTTAAATAATTAAATCTGCCATTTATTTCTTCAGCATGGCCCGACATGCTGCTCCACTAAACTTCAGCTTCCACCTGAACGTCAGGAAGGCTTTCAGTATTTTTTTTTTTTCAAACACTTGAAGTGAGCAAATGTGTTAGTCTAAAGCTTTAACTTGCTGTGAAAGCTAAATAAAGTCTCAAAAATAAACTCAAAAACAAGTTGTGCTCTTCCTTGTAAAGGTATGTTTAACGTTTGTAAATGCTGAACCACATCTATACAAAAAATCTACAACCAATGAGGTCACTAAGTTCAGGAAAAGGCTTTTCTTTTTCCACTGGCCTCAAGATGTTACTAATTTGTTTAATTATATTAATTACTCTTAGTCTAAGCTTGGTGTCAACTCGCATTCGGCTCGGGAGCCACATTGTGAACACCGCTGCTGAAGAAAACACTATCGTTTTAATGAATGAAAACTGAACATCGCGTAGAGGTTCTCTCAACTGTCCCAGAAGCTCGAAACAGTTACTAACCGAGTACTGAAAGCTTCCAACCGTGTGAAAACGTACAGCACGTACCGGTACCCCGATTCCAACTGAAAATTAAAAATCTCATATGTAGCAATTACGCGCCTTTCTCTATCAGCTGTCACGTAGGTTAGAATTAGGTTACTCCGTGGTACTAAGGTATTTTAATTGTCATGATTATACCTTTAGCATTTAAGTAGAGAATTTTTTAAAAGGAAAGGGATAACACCTTTCGAAAAGAAGTATATAGAAAAATAAAAACAATGCAGAATTTAAACTGAAAGGGTTTTTCACATATATGCTAGCCGACCCGGCAAACCTCGTACCGCCAATAAAGTTTGTCTGAATTTATCTTCGGATAAGCTATTTATTCTGCAATTGGGAGTGAAGCTTAAATACAAAACAGTTACAATTAAGTTAATCAATTTAAAGCTTACTGATAAATAATATTTTTGTCTCTTTTGTGGTGCGTATATATAATGAACAAGACGGCACTAGAATCTTCGAGTTATCTAACTTTATCTGTTTCGGCAAGCTCTTTATCTCCGCCCTGCCATATCTGTCCCTTATCTCTGTATTGTACTGTCTCTTTGTGCGCGTCAGCCGCCAGTCGCGACACTATATACGGAAGGTAAATGCCGGAATGATCGCGTTCCGTTTTAGAGAAGTTTTACTGCATTTTATAGTGTCTTAAGAACTTTAATTTACATTTTTAGGTGTATTACGTAACAGTTTCAAATGTCAACAAATAAATGCAAGATTAATTGTTAAGTGCAACCTAGTCTAATGCCCGATTTCAGCAACAGATGTTAAAATCGATGTTAACAAATGTAACGTAACAATTGTCACCGCGCTAACATTACTGTTAAATTTCTTGCTTTTCACCAACCTAAAACTGTTAACAAACACGTGTTAACGCCAAGAAACTTGTAAATATCACAGCTATAGAAGGCTATGGATGAGTCGTATTATTTTCTGAACGTACTGCGATGTGCTTTTGCTTTCATTTTCGTCTGCACAAATGGCGGATGAACAAAATCATAAATAAAGCCGTGAGACAAATTTCTCATCGACGGAGAAAGAATTGTTAATTGAAATAGTGACGAAGTGTAAGGATATCGTGGAAAATAAGAGGACGGATGCGGTGAAAGTAAAAGAGAAAGATGTCACTGGGAAAATATTGGAAACGAATTTAATTCAAATGGATGTGTCACTATTACAAGCACCAAACAACTTGTCAGTATTACGTAAATTTAAAACGAGGAGCGAAGAAGGACAAGTGACTTGAACGTTTCAAGACGGCAGGTGGACAATGTATTATCCACATAATTCAGTGAATTATAAAATCGCAAGGTTATTAATACTTGAAGCAAAGGCGAGATCGGCATATTCCTTTCGATGTATGTTCTAACTCAGTATTACGTAAATTTAAAACGAGGAGCAAAGAAGGACAAGTGACGAGTGACTTGAACGTTTCAAGACGGGAGGTGGACAATGTATTATCCACATAATTCAGTGAATTATAAAATCGCAAAGTTATTAATACTTGAATTAAAGGCGAAATCGGCATATTCCTTTCGATGCTTGTTCTAACCTCTGTTGTACTTCCGCAGTAACCTTCACAGTCAGTCTATACCTACGTAAAACAGTTTTCTTCGGATAGTTCCTCAAAATCATTTCTCCTCATAGGCCGTACTCTATTATGAATGCCATTTAGACGGTCTTAAATATAGCAAATCGACATCAACAGCTGAGTTCATGCTCGCCATCTTGACTGTTTACAATTGTTAAGGACTTAACATTAGAAATTTGGCTTGTTAGTTTAACAAGAGGTTTAACACGAGTGTTACACCAACACTTGTTGGTGAAATGCAATTTTTGTTTTAACTATTGCTAAACTCGTGTTAAGTCACCAATATACAAGCAACGCTGGGTATTTCAGCTGGTGCGCTGTAAGCTTAGGAGAGATGCTGTATGTTGTGGTCCATGTAAGAGATGATGAAGTTTCTGTTGGGTGTAAAAGACGTAGGAAGATATATCCGTTACTGAGATGAACTCCACAATATGTCGAAGTGCTTTCGAACAACTGAAAAGTTCGCTGAACTGGTTAAGTTTGGGTTTCGCCATTAGACAAAACTGGTGGCGTTTGCGTAATATACGGAATCCCCCTCCTCAGAAATATAGTTTCTCCACCTTTTGCCAGGAGCAGCCACGCCTGTTCACCGTTACGCAGTGTACAGTTATCTCTCAGATGTCTCTCTCTCAGGAGTCTGTACCACAACATTTAGTAATACTTACCTATTAGTCATCGTTTGGTAGACGTTTCACTTTCAAAATAAACTTCTAAATAATATCAGAGTTTTTATATCAATACAACTGAAACCAAAATACTAGCTTGAAATTTTTAATTTTCTGCACCACGTGCACTAAATAGTAGAAGTATCACATTGCATTCAAAGATTTTATATAGAGATTTTACTGAAAATACATATGTTGAGGCACCCAAACCCAAAAAGGTACTCCTTTAAAAAAAAAACAAGTATATCAACAACATAATTATAAAACAAAATCTTGATTAAAAACCAAACATCCAAGCTGTCCTTTTTACGGACATAATTTTGCGTACTAAAATTCAATATTTTTTATATTTGTTAGCTTAATGTGAAATAAACACGCTGTAGTAGTTTCATTGTTGATACCGCTGCAATGGACTTAACATGCAGTTAAAGTTGATGTTAGAGGAAGATCCGGAGTTTCTTTCAAACGTAATCACTGCTGATGAAACTTGGCTACATCATTTTGATCCTGAGAGCAAACAGCAAAGCTCAGTGTGGAAATCTCCTTCATCACCAACCCCCAAAAAAGCAAAAGGGGTTGCTTCTGCCGGGAAAGTTATGGTCATTTCATTCTTTGAAATTCATGGAATGGTTTATCAGCATGTTGTACCTGCACACACATCAGTAACTGGACAGTACTACAGGGATGTCCTGAAAACACTGCAAATCCATAACAGGTGCAAAAGACCACAGTTTCATTAAGCAGGCTGGATGCAGCACCACGATAATGCGCGGCCGCATATTGCCATTGTTGTTGCTGAATATATTGCAAAAATCAACGTTATTGCATCCTTCACCTTCCCTATACTTCGGATTTAGCCCCATGTGACTTTTTTCTATTCCCTAACTTGAAGAAACGCCTTCGTGGGAGGCATTATCCAACATCAGAAGCAGTGGTGAAGGCTGCGGAGACGATTTTGAAGGATCTCTCAAAAATGTTAGTTAGTTACTAACACTCCCCACATGGCAACCTTGGCCTTCGGGGTAACCTCACCCCACCAAGTGATGACCGGACCCATTTCTCAGGTGGAGGCACCCAGAGGGCGGTGTCCATTACCTCCGATGATAGGGTGATAGTGAAGATGGCGGTGAGGTGAGAGGACCTACAGTTTTTACCGTGGACTCCGAACCACGTTGGGCATAGGGGATAATTCACGTGTGCTAGACAGAGGTGAAGGCGTGGATAGGGCCGAATTAAAATCGCCAACCCCAGAGCCGGGAATCGAACTCGGGACCCTTATAACGGGAGCCGCGAACGAAACCACCGCGCTACCCCGGCGCCCTCTCTCAAAAATGTTTTCCAGTATATCTTTGAAGACTGGCAGAAACGTTGGGATAAGTACATCGCATTCAGGGGAGACGATTTTGAGAAAGACCATCAAAATTATGAGGATGAGTAAAGGTACGTTGTCAAAAAAATTGTGATCATCCTTTATTAAACAGTCCTTGTGTGTGTGTGTGTGTGTGTGTGTGTGTGTGTGTGTGTGTGTGTGTGTGTGTGTGTGTGTGTGTGTGTTTGTGTGTGTGTGAACCATTTCAATAGGCCATAACTTTTGAATCAAGAATAGGACACACGTGCAACTTTGGGAGAATATAATACACAATTGGTAGATTACTTTACACTATTTATATCTCAGAGAAAATGTTGGAAGTGTCCTCCACCAGCATCTATACATGTTTGCACTCGTCTCACCATATTCTCTCAAGTTTCACGGAGAGTATCCTCGCCAATGTTACTTATTTCGGTTCGAATGCATTCCTTGAGAACATCAGTTGTCCGTGGCCTTTCTTGTACACTCTGTTTTTTAGATAACTACACAAGAAACAATCCGGTGAGGTTAGGTCAGGGGATCTGGGGGGCCACAGACCTTTTGAGATGATTCGATTATCAGAGAAACTGGTTACAAGTTTTAATGGTGTCATTAGATATATGGCACGTTGCTCCATCTTGCTGGAAATAATCTTTTCTCAATTCGACATCATCTAGCTGCTCCACAGATGTCTTGAAGATACCCATATAGACTTCAGTGTCTACAGTCGTATCAAAGAAAATGCGACCAACGATCCTGGAAGCTGACACCGCGCATGCAGTGGATTTTCGTGGATCACTTGCGGGTTTACAGCAGCCCAATATCTGGTGTTTTGGTCTGTGAGTATCATTTTACCCATTCCATTCATCGTCCGATATGACTTAAAAAGTTAAATGACGTAAATTATATAAAAGATTACTTAATTGACAGTAGTCCATTTTTTGGGTTTGAAAAATATTTATTATTTAATTTTTTGTATTGTACGATATTAATTTAGGGCACGGTGTGGCCAGGTGGTTAGACTATACGCCTCTTACCAAGGAGAACATTCAATCCCAAGGCACCATGAACGGGAATTGTGGTGGACAAAGAGGCGTCTGTTGTTTTTCCTTCAGTTTCCCCGCCATTCATTACACCAGATATTCCATCATCACGTTTCCTTTCATCCATTGCATCGTTATTCTCATATCATCCCCTTCTTCGTTGTCATACTCGCACCAGACTTCACGGTGACCACCCATCTTGGGTTCTTTCTGTTCCACAGATCGTCTACACCGCCACAAGTATCTAACCCCAGTTATTGACCTTAAGTTGTAGGGATTTAAATCCTCCATACAAGGAGGGAAAACAGAATAAAATATTGTATTAGTTTGTATTGGTTGTTTAACTTAACGTGTACACTTTATGATATTCATTATTTTTTAGGAATAATGCCATAAACAAACATGACAACATAGAATTTGTATGTAACAGAAGGTATAAACAAGGTTGAAAACCAGTAACAGGGCTTTGGTATTGTCATTCATTTGAGTTAATTCACTAAAGCAATACGTTGTAATATGACCTGTCAAATGAGCAAATATTCGTGGTGTTTTTCCTTTTCTTTTTGTAATTTACGTCCTCCAACGTTAAGTCATATGGATGATGAATGATGTTAGAGAAATGATGTTCAAATGAATCCGGGCTTAGAGATAACCACATTCGTCTTTAAGGGTAAGGGAAAACCCCTGAAAACCCCTTATCCAGGTAACTCACCCTGACCGAGATTCGAACTCGTGACCTCTTGTACGTGAGGCAGACACGCTACCATCTACGCTACCGAGGTGGTCACCCTTTTCCCACGAGGGTTATGAACCAGAAGGTCAGCCAAATTCGAATTATTCCCCACTGTTTTTCGAACGAATTGGACTCGAAGAAACGTGCAGGTCTCACTAAGTCCTATACGAGACGAACATTAAACTTATGTCATTGAGAGTTCTGATATATACTTGTTTGGTCAAGATATCCAATAGTTCTCCCAAGACAGGAAGTCAATTGTAACACTAGCACAAATAACTTTCACTCGACCAGACTCCAAACGTCACTCATCCTCAACGAAAACTGCCTTCTTTCTTTCTGACACTTTCTTTTGTGCTAACAGTGACTTTCCTCATTACGGAAAAAGTAACCTTTAATGTAAGGGGTAAGTCAATTGTAACACTTGAGACATTTAAACCTCAAATTGCAATGTCTGATACTACAAAAGAAACAAGATTTATCGGTCATATTAGTCTGGCATTTTATCTGTGTGTATCATAGCAGTATAGTTTGTATGGGACATTTGGCACATTTTTGTTGGAAAAAGAGTAAAAATAGCAGGGAAGTACTTTTATAAATAGTCACCTCTACAGAAGATGGGGTTGAGAATGTTCAGGAGGATGTAATTTTGAGAATTCTCAGTAAGAATATGCCTGTTTCCTCAAACTTTTGATGTTTACTTCAACAAACGTGGTTGATAATTTTTCGATAGGAGGCACTTGGAGGATTAAATGGGATATTTAACATTATATTATTTCAGACAAGGGTTTCCTTTTTCTTGCAGTTTAGGTCCTCCAACGTTGTCATGTCGGGCAGTGGATGACATGGGTGAAACGATGCTGAAATGAGCCCAGGATCATAGAGTTTAGAGTTACCAGACATTCATCTTTCAGGATAAAGGGAAATTCCGGGGTAAAACATTATTTAAATAGCTCCCTGACCAAGATTCGGACTTGTGACCTCTTAAACGTGATACCGAAATTAAGGGGTGCAATGAGTGAAGAATTGTAATGGATTTCAAAGAAATTGTGTATCTTTGTTACAACACGTGCAGGCATTGGGTTGAATAATTTTAACAAAAGAAAACGTAAGAAACGACTTTCTTAGCAAGAATTCTAAATGGGTAACACTTGAGTTCGTTTGAAAAGGTATTCTTCGGACCCTTAATGACATGACCGAGACTAATAAACACAATGGATAAAATAGTCACAAAAGCAAATTTTGGTGTGAAAAGACAGGGCTTCAAGAGGTGAAAGTCACACACACACGCAGCTGTGCCCAGTGAGGAAACACAGACCGTGGCGGGCAGATCATTAAGGACAGAGGGACGTGTGGAAAGTACAATGCTTGCGTTTAACTACACATCTTTCAAATATAAAAATTCATGGGTTTGCTTTGTCACAGGGCAATGAAGTTCATACCATTTAACAAGCAACTATTTCTTAATATGTTGATAAAGCAAAACATGTAATATAAATTCATAACTTTTCTCAGATGCTTTCTAAGATGACGTCAACAAACGAAATTTTCTAAACACATGTTATTATTTGGTTACACATAACCACCATAATTGCTTTCACAAAGAATCCAGTTTTTAGGAGAAATAAAGTACTCAGTGATGCATAAAATGACCGTGTTAGAATTTTTATATAGTGAATTATATAGACAAAAAATGTCCCTTAAAATGCACAGATTTTAAATTTTTAAAAATTCAAAATGTTTTACCTGAAAATATCTTTGCGGTTATTTTATTAAACACAATGTTTTGTGACACTACAAAAAGTTTCATACCTCTAACATAAGTGGTTTCTGAGAAATGTGTACCCAAACATGTAAAATTGCAACTTGTGGGAAAATTCAAAAAACTAAAACAACAGGTTTTTCAGCTAACTCACCAAAAGTTACAACATTGCTGCACCATAATCCTGTACTTTTCTACAACAGTTTGGATAACAATGATAGCTCTACAGTTACAAAACTCTTCTGAGCTCCACTGTTACCTACGCAAAAGTTGTTGTCATCATCTGGTTGAATGTGAGACAATTTTTTTCTAGAAGCTGAAAATTTACTGCAACTAGGAAGGCTAGATACACTTTCAGTGTTACCGTTTTTTGTGTTTTTACGACACAACACTACCTTTCTCCAACTAAAACGCTTTACTCTACCCACATTTATAGCAAAGCTTCAAATCACCTTGAATGAATAACACTCAAGTCGATAATTTGAACTATAAACAAAACTGCAGCTATAATCCACATGTACTTCAAATGTAAACAATTCGCCATATTGTGAGAGCTTTCTGCAAATACACATGCAGCCACATATGCAGCAGAGATACCAACAAGAAGCATAAAATTTACCGCATAGCTCCGCTGCCAAAAATCACAAAGTTATAACAATTTTAATTTCAATGTTATAAATGTATTTAAAGGGGGCGTAGATATGGTGACGCCATATTTAAATCACCATTTAAGGGCTTAAATATTAAGAATACCTATGATGCAATATATCATTGGATTCGTAAAATCTTGCAGATTTTTATAAGACATAAAACAAAAATTCAATTTTTTGAGGCATTCACACGTCCCACTGTCCTTAAGACGGTCATCTGCTTCTGTCTTGGGCGAAGGCAAGAATTAAATGTTATCGCGTACTAAGCATTCTACATACGGTCACTCTGAACAGTGATATATTGGTAACCCTTGGTTGGCAACTTCGAGTTTGATGTAATGATAAAAAGAGGCAATCGTTAAACTAGTCTGAAACTTGCATTCCAGTGTCATTAGAACCATCCTTACTCATACATATCCACGCATACCCTGAGAGTACCTCCTTGCTTTACCCTGCGCTAACCATAAAATTTGCATCAAACGTAAGGTAGACACGTTACCATTTACGCTGCCAACGCGAGAACCAGACCGGAGTAAAAATACTGTGGATGTGCCACCATAAAACACTACCTCTCATGGTACAGAGGCGGAAAAATTTCGCAAGTAAGCAATTTGAAGGTTTTTTCTTCAAATCTTGAGAATTAAAAATAAAATCGCATTTTCTTCATTCTTCAATCTTCCCCAATTGGAGAGGAGTTGCAAATATTTGACAGAGAGAGTAGTTTTGAGGATATTTAGCATGAATAGTCCCATTTTCCAGTAATCATAGTACCTATACGTTGTTCTCTTCATTATTTTAAGTTTATAATACGAAAAACAACCCTAATGGGAAATGGGGTTGGAGAAGTTCGATATGGGACAATTATGAGTGGTTTTGTTTATTGGCTAATGGGACATTTGGCATAATGAAGACGAGGTGATCGAATTAAAACAACTGAAAATCAGCTGTAGGTTTATTCTTCTTCTTTTGTGATATGTGCAGTCGTCTGTTCTATACCAGGGGCCCAACTGCCCCGTCTTTCGCGAAAGCAGCTATTCGTGCGTTAAAACAATTGTAGAACGCAACGGGGAAATTCCAATTAAACGCACGGCAGTGGCGAGAGCGAACTTGGTTCTAATAGCAACAAGTGGCAGTTCCCAGGATTGAACTAGCCTGTGTAGTCCGCTCACACCACTGTAGTTACCCGTTGCCTTCTGCAGGTGTTTTAACGCACGGCAAGATAACTGCTTTCGTGAAAGACGGAGAAGTTGAGCCACTGGTATATGGATCAAGCCCCCTTTCATCTTCTTTATGGCATCCCTGACTTAATTTTCCTTATTATTCGTGCAGTTCTTTCCTCCGACATTCTGGATACATGTTCCTTACATTCTTTCTTCCTTCTTTATTTCTTACTTTGTCATACACATCTTTCCAGATATTTTCTCCACTCTTATTTCAGTTCCTTCCATCAACGTTGTGTTCTTGTAGTCTCTGCCTTGTTTACAAGGTAAGTATACGTCATTTCTTGCCACACAACTGCTTTGTAAACTTTAATTCTTATTTATTTTCTCATGTGTTTCTTTCTACACAGCAAATCATTAATACAGGCAGATATTTCTGTTACTTTTAAAATTTGACACTTAATTAGATTTCTTCGCTTGTTATGTTGATATAATCTCTAATTTGTATCGCACTGGAGGAGGGTATAGGTAAAGGTTTGGAGCAATAGATGGAACTCTGGAAACCCGGAACAGGGCACTGACTTACTTTACCTCAACCATGACCCTTAGAAGCGAGGGATGAGATGAGGGATGATGGGTGAAATGAAATGAAAAGTGAGGCTAAATGGTGCAAGAGAAATTTCAGGAGAGGCAAGGGAACTTGCCAGAATTTGTCTAGGACTCAAATAAACCACAGGTCATGAAGGCCAGGAAGTGGGGTTCGCATCCACAACGAGTCACACACGCTACCGCATGCGTCACCTCGTCGGTTGTCATGTAATTGCGTGTGTGAAACTTAAAAAGACTGGAGGATTTCTGCACGATTTGCGTGATGTTTTCTTCAGCAACATAATAATTTGATAAAAGACATGAAAGCTCTGTCACTCACCAAAGCACGACTGCATGGTAATCGTGATCGGCAACAAATTAGCATGGGAAAGACTACAAGCCGCTCGATATTCAGTTGTCTTGTTCTGTACCGTCCACAAACAGTTGAAGAAGTACTTGCTTTCCCCCAGCAGTACCAGCTGCAACTTTTTTTTCCCCCCAGCAAAACGACAAAAACATTGTTGTGTTAGATTCACATAGCTTTATCTATCCACTATCCTTTATTTGTATACTGTTTCTCAGATTATTCTTACGAAAGCTTTTTGTTTCTATATAATTGAGAAAATCCTTTAAAGAAGCAGTTTCATTACAAAGCAGTTTTTTCGATAATCAAGATGTTTACAAGTCATTACTAAATGCCGGCCTTAAAATGTCACACTTTCCTTATCTTTTCGAGAAATAACTGAATAACAACAGCACTTAAAATGACAAAAATATGAAAAATGCAAACCAATAACAAAGGATGCCATGAAAAGGCTCTCAGTAGCGTATATGGTGGCATGTCTGCCTCAAGTTCAAGAGGTCCTGAGTTCGAATCTCGGTCAGGGTGAGTTATCTGGATAAGGCTTTTTCCGGGGGTTTCCCTATATGAAATATGAATTAGGAACCTGAGCTTATTGGAGTGTCAGTTCACCCAGATCATTTATTCATCTTCCAGTATGACTTAACATTGGAGGACGTTATTACAAAAAAGGGAAAGGCTGATGACACAGAAGGCTGTTGTAAACAAACCACGTGTTTTGAAAAGATGTAGGTCTCTAATTTATTTTGTGCTGCAACTTTTAACCTTCTCTTATGGTTTAGTCGTTATACAAAATTCCTAAAAGTTTTGGTTTTCGGAGCCATGGGGTGCAACTTCTGAATCAAGTAGCTCTTCAATTGATCCCTCAGGGAACTAACGAGGATGATCAAGTCTCCTAGAAGGAAGAAATCTCACGCTACACCTGAAAAATGCAATGCCATAGCCGGGATTTAAACTATGGAACTCCCGGTATCCGTTCGCTCGCTCTTAACGATTGATCTACCATAGCAACATACCAGCATGACACTAAATTCTCCAACTAACTCGCATTTTTTCCAGTAAACCACCAGCAATTCTCATATACACGAGAGTCAAACTACCTTAATGGCGACTTTCTATGCTGTAAGTACTTTAAGGCCCGGTCTTTATAGTTCAGACCACTATTAGGTCAATTAATTTAAACTTATTATTCTTTCATACTAGCCTTGTATAGGCCAAGGTTTGGAAAGGTAGAGTCAGACTAAAAAACTCAATGTCATAGCCGGGATTTTTCAGTATGACTCTACCTTTCCTATAATTATAATAATAGATATTAAGTAACAGACTATACCAGCTAATGCTGATAAACATTGAACTCATATGACTTTTTCTACTCTTGCACAAACTATGTTTACGAAAGTATGTTTATCTGTCTATTACATGGAAAATGAGATAAACATTTGAAAACTACGAGGGTTGTTCAAAAAAGAATGATCACAACTTTTTTTGACAATGAACCTTTACTCATCCTCATAATTTTGATGGTCCTACTCAAAATAGTCTCCCCTGAATGCGATGCACTTATCCCAGCGTTTCTGCCAGTCTTCAAAGACATCCTGGAAACCATTTTTTGATAAATCCTTCAAAATCGCCTCCGCAGCCTTCACCACTGCTTCTGATGATGGATAATGCCTCCAACAAAGGCGTTTCTTAAACTTAGGGAATAGAAAAAAGTCACATGGGGCTAAATCCGGACTATAGGGAGGGTAAAGGATGCACTTCATGTTGAATTTTGCAATATATTCAGCAACATTGGCAATATGCGGCCACGCATTATCCAGAAGAACTTGGAGGAATTTAACAGGAACTAAAGGCAACCACTGAAAAGTGAAAAGCCTATAAATAAATTAAAAAATACACCGCAATTATATATTATGCAGTTTCTATCCTATTTCATAGAATGCAGCACCTTTCGTAAATGAAAGAAGTTTATTGGAATTTACGTGCAATAGATCATTGTTCTGATAGCATATTAAGATGATAATATATAGTATTTTAATTTTGATGGATAGTCAAATTTGACAGAAATCTTTCAATTTATGTAAGTTCATAAATGAGTAACACTTTTGAATGAAATATTATAACATGCATCAACATTTTGTACTATAATCTGTATTCTGCTCAAGAAACCCATATCCCCTATATCCCCGAGGCCGTAATAAAACGAGCCTCTTCCATCTGGGCGCGCATACGGCAACATAGCAATCCAAAAATTAACAATATTGGGAAAGGTGAACCAAAAGTCCGTAAGCATGCACGCATAAAAATATACTAATGCCACCGTTACACCACAATGTGCGCCCAAGTCCTTCCGGCCCAGACCTTTCCCCATATGCAGAGACCGCCGCCAAAGCAGCCCAGGAGACAGCAGCACGCTGCCGCAAGGAGCAGTGTAAATAGTGAAGTGTGTGTGTGTGTGTGTGTGTGTGTGTGTGTGTGTGTGTGTGTGTGTGTGTGTAAATAAAAGTGAAAAATTAGCACGTGTAAATATTGTACACAACAAAAAAGGACACTGAAAGACACTAACTTAATAAAACTGTTCTCGGTGGGCTAAGAAAGGTCACGGTATGGGTTTTATATATACCCACGTAGACAATAAGCATTTAATTCCCAAAATATAACCTCAATGAAAATTTTAGCCTGTAAGCCGGGCCCCTTTGTACCGGCACCAGGCCATGAAACAGAAAATAAAAACCTGAAAACTGAAACCTGAAACTTCTCGTCTTATGGCTTGCCAATTAGAGTATACAAAATACATAGCCAGGATTTGAACTACGGATCTCCGGGTCTACACCCTGTTGAGCAACCACGGCAACATGCCAGCAATGACATTAAATTCTGCAACTGACTTGTGTTTTTCCCGGTCAACCACTAGGAGTTCTTATAAACACATGAGACAACTACCTTAATGACGACTTACAACATGTAAGTACTTAGAGGCCTGTTTTTTTTTTTTTTTTTTTTTTTTTTTTTTTTTTTTTTTTTTTTTTTTTTTAACGTCCTCCAACGTTAAGCCATATGGGACGGTGAATGAAATGATGCTCAAATGTGTCCAGGGTCCATGGACCTTAGAGCTACCCGACATTAGTCTGTAAGGATAATGGAAAACCCCGGAAAAAACCTATCCAGGTAACTCACCCTGACCGAGATTCGAACTCGGGACCTCTTGAACGTGAGGCAGACATGCTACCATCTACGCTACCGAGGCGGGCTCTTCAAGAGCCTGGGCTTTATACTTCAAACTACTATTAGGTCAATTAATGGAAATTAATTGTTCTTTCAAACTACTCTGTGTATGACAAATTATTGTTATTATTATTATTATTATTATTATTATTATTATTATTATTATTATTATTATTATTATTATTATTATTATTATTATTATTATTATTATTATTATTATTATTATTATTATTATTATTATTATTATTATTATTATTATTATTATTATTATTATTATTATTATTATTATTATTATTATTATTATTATTATTATTATTATTATTATTATTATTATTATTATTATTATTATTATTATTATTATTATTATTATTATTATTATTATTATTATTTATTAAACTTCGTAGAGTTTCCTTGACATTAACAAATGTAAAAAAAGTTGGCATATCTCTCCAAAAGTGGAACATACCCAGCGTTGTTCCTGAACCCAGGGCTTTAACCTCGAGGTCATACCGTATGATCAGCTACAAGGTCGTCCCACACGTGAGGCAGTACACACCCTCGCCTTGACTCGCACTGCCTTTCCCTGGAGTCCCCCCTTCGTCTCTCGGTAACTTTCAAACGGTCATGCATCAGCTGATAACAATGAACGAATGTAACGGGGGCATTCTGCTGCCGTTGTACAGGCAACGTTTTGGTTTGAAAGCTCTGAATTACATGTATGTTTTTAGACTTTCTCGCGAAAATTCTATTTCTGAGATTAGTAGGTATTTTCTGCTGATTTGGAAGGATCATCTGAAGGTTAAACTAGTGCACATATGACATGATTTAAATGCTTGGGCTTACCATGAAACTTTTGTAGGGAGGGATCCCAAATTATGATTTGGCAAGTGACCAGAAAATAAATAAAAACTGGTAATGGAGAGAGCATGGAAATACTGGCACAGAATGTTAAAAGTAATCTCTTAAGGCAATATTTAGAGTATCAAAACAGTAGCCTAAGAATAAGTGTTTAGGTAGTTTTCGAAATAATTTGGAATGTAAGGAACTATGAAAATTATGGGGGAACAGGGAGAAAGATGAAAAGGAAAAAACAACAAATGCAGCAAAAAGCATTTGAGGACATAGAAATACACACACACGCACACACACATACGCATACGCACACACAAATCGAATACCCCCAAGCTTTGCCTTTAGTGATGGGAATAAAAAAGTCACACGAAGCAAGATCGGGGTTATAAGGTGGATGTGGTAGACAGGTAATGTTGAATCGAGCCAGAAACCGCATGACTTGATTTGCGACGTGAGGCCGTGCATTGTCATGATGAAGTCACCACACAGACCAAGAAAGTTCTGGTCGCTTCTTTGCAATGTGCTTCCTCAGTGTAGCCAATACTGACGTGTAGTATGCTTCTGTAGCAGTAGGGTTAGTAAGTAAGTGCGAGGATTTTCTCCCATTAGTCCTGGACCCGTAGGAGCAGAACCCGGGCCTCTCGGGTATATTTACCGTAGGACAGTACCTATTTTATAAACTGCCCCCCCCCCGCCTGCACTCGGCAGACGGGACGGAAGTGGATACGCCACTTACGCGCCGGTCCTTAATGAACCAGCTACCAAAAAACCTTGGTAGGGCCGCCGGTGATCTAGCACACCAACTACTAGCTCTGCGGGCTAGTTCCCGGGACTTATGAGGCAACCCTCTACCCCCTCCGGGCGGCCGAGGCCTGGCCGGAGGTACCCAATTTCCCGTGGGTGGCGGGAACACACTGCCCCCTCGAGACCAACCCAATCCGAACAACTCCCAGAGGGAGGGGCTCGAATGTTCGGGCCGAGGTTCCTCTAGTAACGTCAGAGGTACCACGAGTGCTAGGGGTCCGCACCGCCCGCACCTTGGCAGCTGAAAGGGACGCATCCCTCCCCCTACGGGGAGCAGTAGGGTTAGGGGAATGTGCATGCTGGTAAATCATTCCATTAGTGATCACCATCACTTTCCCTGCAGTTGCCTATTTTGGTGTTGGAAAACCTGGCGATTGCCACTCTGTGCTGGCTTGTTTTACTTCAGGATCATAATGAGGCAGATGATCAACAAAGACAAAGCTTAGGGGTATTCGATCTCAGAACTCTGCTGAAGAAAAGTGAGGTGATTCTCAAGGACCTGACAAAGAATGGTCTGCAGCACGTGTTCAAGGACTGGCAGAGATGATAGTGAAGTAGGAGGGGACTACTTTGAAAAAGATCATGTAAATATTGTATTGTAGTAACAAACATCTGTGGAAAAAAATCAGTCTGTCTTTATAAAATAAGACCTGAAGCTTTCCTGGCGACGAATACGCTCACTTTCTTCTCGGGCAGCCAGCCTGGTGAAAAGATGATTAGCTATCGTAGTTTCGGAAGTGTGCATCCCTCCCATCTTCAGTATATTTATAAAATGTTACTGTTTTCAGTAAATTAAATGCCAGCTCAGGAGATGGCATAGGTATAGAAAATTGTGTCAAACAAACGTAACTACTTAACTTGATTATCAAGCTGTATTGATATTCGCTTCTTAAGTCGACGGATTTCCATTTAAGGCCGGTTTCCAAGAGGAGCTGAACTGAAATCCAGCATCACGATTAAGCGTGCTCCTTTCAGAGGGAATCGCCAAAGCCTCCTTAATTCTCCGCTCTCAGTAACTGCTGCATTTTGCCAAGATGGTCGTCTCCCGAAAATTGGCTCTATGTTCGTTATCAAAACAATGCTCTGCCAGCCCAGACTTCGCAGGTTGCATTAAACGAATGCTCCGTTCATGTTCGATTATTCTGGTAGCCATAGTCCTTCCGGTTTGTCCTATATACGATGCCCCACATTCACAGAGAATGTGGCACACTCCCGGAAACTTGGAAGTCCAGTTTGTCTTTCACTGGTCTCAACAGATGTTTAATCTTCGGAGGTGGCTTGTAGATGGTCCTGATGTAATTGGCGAGAATTCTGCTGATTCTGCCGGATAGATTGTCGGTAAGCGGGATGAAGGCTGTAGCGGTAGGCTTATCTGACGCTTGCTGTATTACAGGTTTCCCTTTCCTAGCTTTGGTGTTCGAGGCTTCAACGTCATATTCGGAGCAGCCGTTTTGACGGAAAGTGAGTCTCAGGTGCGTTAATTCTTGTTTTAAGTGGCTGGGATCAGAGATAGACAAAGCTCTGTGGGCCAGTGTATGGAGAACTCCCAGTCGTTGAGACTTATGATGGAAACTATGAGCGTTCAGATAGAGATCGGTGTGTGTAGGCTTGCGATATACAGCATGCCCCAGTGTACCGTTGCTGTTTTTTGAAACAAGAATGTCCAGGAATGGAAGAGTTCCACCCTTCTCCACTTCCATGGTAAAATGTATTTGAGGTCGAAGGCTGTTGAGATGCGCAAGAAAGCTAGGGAAAGTGACTGATCCACGTGGCCAAATTACAGTCTATCTTTGTTGATCAGTCCTCCGGGAGAGTAGAGTATATATGGTTAAGAACTGAAGTTAGTAACAAATGAAGTTCAATTATTTAATGAGGTTTCAAAATGCTCCTCATTTTAGTCAATTGATAGA
Organism: Mantis religiosa; assembly: GCA_030765055.1. Taxonomy (NCBI): domain Eukaryota; kingdom Metazoa; phylum Arthropoda; class Insecta; order Mantodea; family Mantidae; genus Mantis; species Mantis religiosa. The sequence goes on from CM060960.1 coordinate 39,150,017, forward strand.
AATTAATCATTTCTGCACACTAGCCGTTTATAGGCTAAGGCTTTTGATCGATAGAGTCGACATGAAAAATTCAATGCCATGGCCTGATTTGAACCACGGGACTCCTGGTTTCCGTCTAGTCGCTCTTAACCTTTGAGCTACCATGGCCAATGTGCCGTCCTGACATTAAATTCTCCATTTGACTCGTATATTTCCCCGGTAGACCACTAGGGGCTCTCGCATCCGAGATACATCGTTTGTGGCGACTTACTATTGTAAGTACTTAAGTCCCAGGCTTCATCATTTAACTCTTATTATTTTAGTTAATTGATGGAAATTAGTCATTTGTCCACACTAGCCGTTTTTAGGCTAAGGTTTTTGATCGATAGAGTCGACATGAAAAATTCAATGCCATGGCACGGATTTGAACCACGGATCTCCTGGTTTCCGTCCAGTCGCTCTTAACCTTTGAGCTACCATGGCCAACGTGCCATCCTGACATTAAATTCTCCATTTGCGAGAGCCTCTAGTGGTCTACCGGGGAAATATACGAGTCAAATGGAGAATTTAATGTCAGGACGGCACGTTGGCCATGGTAGCTCAAAGGTTAAGAGCGACTGGATGGAAACCAGGAGATCCGTGGTTCAAATCCCGGCCATGGCATTGAATTTTTCATGCTCCTTATTTATTTACAACCTGACAGTAGCTAAATCGAAGCGTGAGTTTCTGTTGGACACTTTCATTTTTTTTTTAAATTTACGTCCTCCAACGTTGTCATATAGGGCAATGAATAAATGAAATGATGCTCAAATGAACCCAGAGTCCATGGAGCTTGGAGTTAATTAGACATTGTGCTTCAGGAGAAGGGAAACCCCGGACAAAACCTTATCTAGATAACTCACCCTGACCGAGATTCGAAGTTGGGGCCTTTTGAATTGAGGTAGACGTGCTACCAAGGGAGCCCCATTTTCAATTACTGCTGTTGGTGCGCCTCTGCATTTTCTCCAATCCTTAATGCTTTCATATAATATTTGATAACACGTGGTTATATTTTTTATCATTTATCATTAATTTTGTAATAACAGAATAGAATTTGAAAAGTAACTACAGTAAAACGTGTAAATTTAGATATGTACGCCTTATCCTTATTACAGGCTGAACATGAGGGGAAACTTGAGTGTCCATTTCCGCCATTAAATTTGTCCTTCAGGAATGGAAAGTAATTGCTATAATTACTGGATGTAAACACTTCAGGAAACATCTCCCAACTAAGAAACTGTTTGACAGCACTCTCCTTCCACGTCTGTCTAAACAAGCAACAGAAACGCCTAAACACCTTCTAGAAATTAATTAGCTATGAAGACACAGATTTACAGTAGAAAAGGCTTAATTTCTTTTTAAGAAAACGAGATCTGTTACGGTGTAAACAATGGTAGCGAACGGAGGTCTATGGCTGAGGTCACATCTGAAAACCCCAATAAAACCATCTTCTATAACAAATTACCCTCCTATTTGTAGCCAGTGCCTCATATCAGTGGTTTGTCGAGAGTAAGCAAACGTTAAATTACAGCATACCCAGGATGGGTGATCAGCCCAGTATCCTGTTTGCGATGAGGAAGGAAATTAAATATAGTGATGAAATGGATGATACGAAAATTCACGGATCAAATTATACAACCCAGCTTCCGCCTATCGACCAGGGAAACCGCGAAAAGAGCTCCAGTCAGATTGTTTGGAACCAAAAGTTTGAACTTGGGACGTCCCAAGTCTCTTAAGATATAGCGGCGCCACCTCTTGGGTAAAACTAAATAAATAAAACAAAAGAACGATTTGTCAAATTTATTCACAATTATTGTAGCAATAAATATGAAATTTGGTGGACTTAAAGAGCCATACACGATGTTCATTTTTATATGTAATTTTACCGCGCAAAATTCGACGTCATCAATAGCATCGCTGATGGAGAGAGTTTTTATACGTTTCCCCTTGCGGCTTGCGATCCTATTTGATGTGCTGACAGCATCTTTGAGGCCTCCTCTACCTCTACTATTTGAGAGGTGGGTCTGCCCGCGTAGTATAAAGGTGCGTAATTTCGTCTGGTGCGTAGATACGATAACTGTAATTTACGTCCTCCAACGTTAAGTCATATCGGACGATGAATGGAATGGATGAAATGATGCTCAAATGAGTCTGGGGTCCATGGAGCTTAGAGTTACCCGACATTCGTCTTTCAGGATAAGGGAAAACCCCGGAGAAAACCTTATCCAGATAACTCACCCTGACCGAGATTCCAGCTCGCAACCTCTTCAACGTGAGGCAGACACGCTACCACCACGCTACCAAGGCGGGCTCTCCACGTTTATGATGAACGTCTTCCCTTCCTCTACAAAACGCATTCGTCCACCTAGCCACAGTTCGATATGGTAAAGTCTGTCTATCACAAGCTTCCAATAATTCTGTATAGCATTGTCGAGCATTGATACGTCTTGTAACCTGAATTTTAATGAAGCATCCTTGTTTGTATTTACTAAACATATTTAGAGCACTAAACATAACAGCCAACAATTAAACTTACTAATATGTCTTATAATGTCTTCAAACTCACAGGTAACAAACACTAGATGCTCTTATTTTTATTGTTATCAGCTTACATGATTTACCGCTGATAGCGACAAATGCAGGCAGTGTTGCCACTAATTTTTTAACGACCAGTGAAATTTAGTGAATTTGAAATGTGATATAAGTCTAGTTGATATTTCATACTTCTACACTGTTCTTTTGTCACAAAATGTGCTTTTAAGTGGTAAATGAATGGATGAACGGCGCCGTGGTTGAGGATTAGAGCGCTCGTCTCTCACCCAGGCGACTCGATTTCCAGGGGATTTGTGAAGGAAAGCGGAAGCTGAGAAGATTTTCTCTGGGTTGTCCGGTTTCCCCGCCATTCATTCCGTCAAGGCTCCATCATCATCCTGGTAACTCTCTCTCTCTCTGATCTAGAATTTGTCTGTTCAACAGGCATCTTACCCCAGGGGGTCCATTTCTGAGTCCTTGTCCTTTGGGGGGGGGCGCTCTGTCAGTGTTCCAGTTACGTGGAGGGTAATTAGAGGAAGTAGAATTGGACTATATGATTGTCCTTCATACAATGTTTGTCATTCATAATAGAGGGACGTATTTAAGGGGCTCCAGGGGTCCGGACCCCCCCAAATGTATTATCATTTCAAACTTTCAATAAATAGTTGAAATAAGACCTAGTTTAAAATAAATCGAAAAGTTTATTTAAGCTTCTCATCTTAATATCTCTATTCACTGTCAGGTAGACATGAAGCTATTTAAGAGATAAACGAAAAGTTACAGCAGATCAGCTGTAGAACTCGTTTAAATACACAAATAATGCCAATTACAATAATGTATTCCAAAGTTAACAAATTCCGATATATTATAATTTAAGTTTGATTTATGAGTCACTATGTTTACACTCAAACTTCACTTACTTGTTGTATAATTGAAACGTTTTCAAGATCATTCGATCTCATCCTCAGCTGTTTGGTGACTACATGAACCTTCCTCTTCTTCCACTACTACGGAGCTCCGATCACTCTGCCATCTGGTGTTAGGGGCACTAAGTTTTAAAACTTCATTTAATGCCGGGATTTCAAAATTTATAACTTTATCACGGTTTTTGTTTATGAATATTTTTTCCCAAATATCCAATTCTATGGGTGTACTTAATGATTTTTACAGTTTAATGTTGTGGCCAATGTTGTGGTTTTCTGTCCAAAAATGGTGTGACACTGCAGATTTTTCTGTTTGTTTCAACTTAAAGTTCCTCTTTGCCTGGTTAACAAGTTTCTCTCAGTTTTTCCTATGTAGCTTTTTTCACAGGTTTCACAATTAATCTGATAAATTCCTGATTTCAAATTGTTGGGGATTGTATTTTTCAGTGGTTTATTTAGCATATTCCTCAGACTGAATTTGTTTTGGGATGCTAGTTTTAAGTTTAGTCTTTTGAAGATTCGTTCAAATTTTCTAAAATCCCATGGATGGTAGGTGAATTTTCTATATTACCAATTTGTGTTTTTAAGTGGTGTGAGAGTGGTATTTTTTGATATTATCTTCAGTTTTTCTTTTCTCTTCATCATGTTCCTTATGATGGCTGGGTTGAATCCATTTAATACCGCTATGTCTTTTATGTGTTGTTGTTCTTTCAAAAATTCATCCTTACTCAGTGGGATGTTGTATAGCCGGTGAATTAGACTTCTAAAGGCAGCTAGTTGATGTGAAACTGGGTTGTATTCATTTTTCTTTATGTAATTATCTATGTGTGTGGGCTTCCTGTATATTCCAAAATCTACACCATGACGATTTCTAGTTATCTTGAGGTCCAGAAAGGGTAGGGTGTTGTCTCTTTCTACTTGCATAGTAAATTGGATGTGATTATCTTGCAGGTTTAGTAATTTTAGAGAATCTTCTCTAAGTTTTTCCGGAATGATAGCAAAAACATCATCAACATATCTCCGCCAAAATTTATAAATGTGTGTTTTAAAATAGCTCATGTATAGGTCTGCTAAAATAGGCGACAGTGGGCTCCCCATAGCTAATCCTTTTGATTGAAAACGTTTCAATTATACAACAACAAGTAAGTGAAGTTTGAATGTAAACATAGTGACTCATAAATCAAACTTAAATATGAAGAATACTTCACTGTTAATAATGCTTCTGCTTTTAATATTTATATTATAATTTGTTGATTAGAATTCCTAGATACTTAACTTCTAAGTTCCTATTCCCTTTTTCATTCAAGGAGAACTAATACTTCAAATGCATCAATCAGTGGTTTGCTTTTTAAATAACTGATAACTGCTTAGATCACGTTATCCCAGATATAAGAACAAAAAATGTGCAATGTGCAAGGCCTTTCTACAGAATTTATCAAAAAAAAAAAAATAAGACAAAAATAAACTTTTCTAAGAACAATTTGTATAAACTCCGGTGGAGAAAGTCATGTGAATATAATATATTACATGTGGTTTCTTTCTTTTTTTCCTAACATGATGAAAACATCCCTGATTAATTATTTATTAAAAGCAAATAATTCAACGTAGATTTTCTGGACCCCTCACCCCCGGAAACTGACTTCTAAATACGTGCATGCCTAACAGCTATTTTTGAAGTTGCTGTAGAGCCTATTTAAGTCCTTCAGCACCTATTGCGCAGACAATAGTAGATAGAGAATGCGGGTGTTTGTTTCTTAACCTTTTCTGCGCCCAGGTGTTTTGTCCTTGATCTCTGTTGATGCAATTTGAATTGCATTGTTTCTGATGTTGGAACTTTCACTAGAGGAAGATGCGTCATGTTCCGTAAATGTCATAAGAGCTGACAGATGTCTCGCTTACAAAATACTGAACTATATGAAAACAATGAATATCACATTCTGTAGTTTCCTCATTCATTATACAGGCCCACTTTGCTCTTGTTTTGCTTAGTTAATTTTAGGATTGTCAATTTGTAAAAGCGTACTTTGCATAGGAACTTTGAAAAAATATTACCTAATATGGGAAGACTATTTACGTCATTTCCCAAGTGTTGAACATTTACCATTGCAATGCATAGTCCATGTCAGTTTGAAACATGCAAAATAATAAATAATACAGAAAATAAAAGGGACAAATATATTGAAAAATACAGACCACTAATAACTAAAATATTTTAGAGGAGATATCAAGTTGTAGGGTACATTCACCAGAGACAACTACCTTAATGGCAACTTACAACATGTAAGTATTTTAATGCCCGGGCTCATGTGTTTATGAGAACTCCTAAGTGGCTTTCCGGGAAAAACATGACTTAGTTGGAGACTTAAATATCATGTCGGCACTTTGGCCATAGTAGCTCAAGGGTTAGAGCGGCTGGACGGCAACCACAAGATCCGTGGTTCAAATCCCGGCGATGGCATTGAACTTTTTAGTCTGACTCTATCTTTCCATACTTTAGCCTGCACACGGCCAGTGTGAAAAAACAATTTCCATCAATTGACCTAATAGTGGTCCGAACTATAAAGTCCGGGCCTTAAAGTACTTACAGCATAGTAAGTCAGCATTAAGGTAGTTGTCTCATGTGTTTATGAGAACTCCTAAGCGGTTTACCGGGAGAAACACGAGTCAGTTGGAGAATTTAATGTCATGTTGGCCATATCAGCTAAAGAGTTAGAGCGGCTGGACGGCAACCAGAAGATCCGTGGTTCAAATCGCAGCGATGGCATTGAACCTTTTAGTTTGACTCTATCTTTCCATGCTTTAGCCTGCACACGGCAAGTGTGAAAAAACAATTTCCATCAATTGACCTAATAGTGGTCCGAACTATAAAGTCCGGGCCTTAAAGTACTTACAGCATAGTAAGTCAGCATTAAGGTAGTTGTCTCATGTGTTTATGAGAACTCCTAAGCGGTTTACCGGGAGAAACACGAGTCAGTTGGAGAATTTAATGTCATGTTGGCCATATCAGCTAAAGAGTTAGAGCGGCTGGACGGCAACCAGAAGATCCGTGGTTCAAATCCCAGCGATGGCATTGAACCTTTTAGTTTGACTCTATCTTTCCATGCTTTAGCCTGCACACGGCAAGTGTGAAAGAACAATTAATTTCCATTAATTGACCTAATAGTGGTCCGAACTATAAAATGAAATGAAATGTGTAGTGTTTAACGCCCGCTTTTACTACATACGGCACCGCAAGCGGTGACACTAACGATACATGAAATGAAGATGGAGCACCGGTGGAATGAGATGGCGGGTGAAACCGGAGGTCCTGGAGAAAACCCGCCCCAGCGCCATGTTGTCCACCACAAATCTCACTTTGCGGTCGCCTGGGATCGAACCCGAGCCGCCTTGGTGAGAGCCAAGCGGTCTAACCACTCCGAACTATAAAGCCCGGGCCTTAAAGTGCTTACATGTTGTATGTCACCATTAAGGTGGTTGTCTCATGTGTTTATGAGAACTCCTAAGTGTTCTACCGGGAAAAATAAGAGTCAGTTGGAGAATTTAATGGCATGTTGGCACTTTGGCCATAGTAGCCCAAGGGTTAGAGCGGCTGGACGGAAACCAGAAGATCCGTGGTTCAAATCCCTGCGATGGCATTGAACTTTTTAGTCTGACTCTATCTTTCCATACTTTAGCCTACACACGGCTAGTGTGAAAGAACAATAAATGTCCATTAATTGACCTAATAGTGTTAACTATAAATCCCGGGCCTTAAAGTACTTACAGCATAGTAAGTTTTCATTAAGGTAGTTGTCTCGTCTATTTATGAGAACTCCTAAGTGGTTTCCCGGGAGAAACACGAGTCAGTTGGAGAATTTAATGTCATGTTGGCCATAGCAGCTCAAGAGTTAGAGCGGCTGGACGGCAACCAGAAGATCCGTGGTTCAAATCCCGGTGATGTCATTGAACTTTTTAGTTTGACTCTATCTTTCCATACTTTAGCCTGTACACGGCCAGTGTGAAACAACAATTAATTTCCATTAATTGTACCTAATAGTGGTCCGAACTATAAAGTCCGGGCCTTAAAGTAATTACAGCATAGTAAGTCGCCATTAAGGTAGTTTTCTCATATGTTTATGAGAACTCCTAAGTGGTTTACTGGGAAAAACACGACTCAGTTGGAGAATTTTATGTCATGTCGGCACGTTGGCCATAGTAGCTCAAGAGTTAGAGCGGCTGAACGGCAACCACAAGCTCCGTGGTTCAAATCCCGGCTATGGCACTGAACTTTTTAGTTTGATTCTATCTTTCCATGTTATCTACTGTTTGCTGATTTCAAATAAAATATTTTAATTTGGAAAACAGGGTTTTTAACAGCTGTGATACTCTAGTTACCTGTTACTTTTTATTTCAGCAATGTCATTACTCATTAATTCTTCCCGAAAATTTCCCCCCAGGGGCCTACTTTGGTAGGTAGGGGTTTGGCGCACCCGGGGTCCCGAGCCAACAGTCTCCCTCGTGTGGGCTCCTCTTCGTGATTGAGGGAGACGGTCAACAGGCCCACCCACGTGTAGGCCGTGCGTGGAGACCCGTGGAGAAGGTTTTTAGATTCTTGTCTAGTTTAGAGTTTAGGATTTAGTGAACGAAATTTTTAGTAGGTTTTGATTGATGTTTTTTATGTACGTGTATTTTTAATAGGTTTTGTTACACTTGTATAGTTTTTAGAAAGTTTTATATCTGGCTTTTGCCATGACTAGTTTTTTAAAGGGCGCTGATGACCACCGTAGTTGAGCGCCCTTATATATATCATCATCCCGAAAATTTGCGAGAAATTAATGCGAATTTTATAAACAATTGCCATCAAAAAATCTTGCCTCTGCATATTACCAATAATACAAAGGACATTCAGGATGGAATTCTATAAAAGTCAAATATACATTTTAATTACCACTTAAATATTTTAAAATTATACTACTTTAATAAGAAATTTAGTATTTAGTCGACTGTTTTCGTTATGCTGTTGTCACTTCTCCTTCTTTCTCTCTCAAGCAGACACATACAGACCTTCTTCTTCTTCTTCTTCTTCTTCTTCTTCTTCTTCTTCTTCTTCTTCTTCTTCTTCTTCTTCTTCTTCTTCTTCTTCTTCTTCTTCTTCTTCTTCTTCTTCTTCTTCTTCTTCTTCTTCTTCTTCTTCTTCTTCTTCTCCTCCTCCTCCTCCTCCTCCTCCTCCTCCTCCTCCTCCTCCTCCTCCTCCTCCTCCTCCTCCTCCTCCTCCTCCTCCTCCTCCTCCTCCTCCTCCTCCTCCTCCTCCTCCTCCTCCTCCTCCTCCTCCTCCTCCTCCTCCTCCTCCTCCTCCTCCTCCTCCTCCTCCTCCTCCTCCTCCTCCTCCTCCTCCTCCTCCTCCTCCTCCTCCTCCTCCTCCTCCTCCTCCTCCTCCTCCTCCTCCTCCTCCTCCTCCTCCTCCTCCTCCTCCTCCTCCTCCTTCTTCTTCTTCTTCTTCTTCTTCTTCTTCTTCTTCTTCTTCTTCTTCTTTTTTTTTTTTTTTTTTTTTTTTAATATTTCCAGCAGGGAGATTCAGAAGCTGTATTAAATAACGGTATCAAATTTGTGGGTGTGTTTCAATATTGCTTTTCATCGACGATATAAATAGTTGTATATATTAAACTAGTTACGTTCCATTGGAATTCTAATACTGATCACATCTTTTATCCTCCCAGACACGTGATATTTCTTGTTTCATGTCATTGTAAACCTGCACCGTTAGAAAGCTAGGAATGTTATGTTCAAGGCGACAACTAATTGCTACTTCATTTATTTTCGAAATAAAAGGGAGTGGATGATAGGTTTAATTTTTATGCAAAACTAGCTTTAGCGAGTTCTCCTTGCATTGTTCCGTTAACTGGTGACGTGTTTCTCTCTCTCTCTCTCTCTCTCTCTCTCTCTCTCTCTCTCTCTCTCTCTCTCTCTCTCTGAAACCCATTTGTTTATGTAATTTTGTAATTTATTTCTCATCTTTCCATTTACAAAATCAAATGGAAATACAAAACCAAGATCACAGTTTTAATATCTTTATGTCGTGTCTTTGAAAGGTGCTAATTTAAATACCATTTAGTTATGCCTTTCACAGATAAAGCGTGCAAGCACGCACAGGCCCTTATTTTAGTGTTTGGTAGGGGGCCTTGAGATGGAACTATACAATATTTCCCCCTGTTACTGTACGTAGAAGGGAAGCTATGTTAAAATGAACGTAAATACATAGAGAAAATAATATGAATGTAACATATGAGTCCATTATATATGTAAACAATAGTTATTTAAGTTTGATTTATGAGTCACTATGTTTACACTCAAACTTCACTTACTTGTTGTTGTATAATTGAAACGTTTTCAAGATCATTCGATCTCATCCTCAGCTGTTTGGTGACTAAATGAACCTTCCTCTTCTTCCACTACTACGGAGCTCCGATCACTCTGCCATCTGGTGTTAGGGGCACTAAGTTTTAATACTTCATTTAATGCCGGGATTGAAGAAGATTAATATGAAGAATACTTCACTGTTAATAATGCTTCTGCTTTTAATTAGGAAGGTTCATTTAGTCACCAAACAGCTGAGGATGAGATCGAATAATCTTGAAAACGTTTCAATTATACAACAACAAGTAAGTGAAGTTTGAGTGTAAACATAGTGACTGATAAATCAAACTTAAATATGAAGAATACTTCACTGTTAATAATGCTTCTGCTTTTAACTAGGAAGGTTCATTTAGTCACCAAACAGCTGAGGATGAGATCGAATGATCTTGAAAACGTTTCAATTATACAAGTAAGTGAAGTTTGAGTGTAAACATAGTGACTCATAAATCAAACTTAAATATGAAGAATACTTCACTGTTAATAATGCTTCTGCTTTTAACTAGGAAGGTTCATTTAGTCACCAAACAGCTGAGGATGAGATCGAATGATCTTGAAAACGTTTCAATTATACAAGTAAGTGAAGTTTGAGTGTAAACATAGTGACTCATAAATCAAACTTAAATATGAAGAATACTTCACTGTTAATAATGCTTCTGCTTTTAATATTTAATAGTTATTTGTTCAAAATAAATCATGTAGAAGACAAATTTCGTGTATACTTCAGTAAAGATATGTTCGTACAGCTGCTCATGTGTTAGGCATCCTAAATTAATTTGTTCTGCAGTAGAGTCTCGTGCAATAATTATTATGGCAGATAGCGATTGGTAAGCAATCGTGATGTAGGACTTGTTTCTATTAGTGTAGCGTTATGGGCGCACATGTCGTGACCATGTTCACATCCTGCCTTCTCCGGCGGATGTGCCCAAGGTTATTACTTCGATACCAGACAGGGGTAGGTAGTATCTGACGTGAGCCTCAGTTCAAGTGAGATCAGAATCTGGATTATCCGGTCACTTGGATAACTGCAAAAAGGAGCTGTTGTCTAAGTTTAAACTCTTCAGTCATATAATTATCTAACATTTGTGTATTAAATTTAAACGTAAGGTCACTGTAGTTGGGGCAAAGTTAAGTGCAGAGGTTCTACTCCCATTAGTCCTGGATCCGTAGGAACAAGGACCCGGGCCTACTTCTACCAGGGAGTTACCAAGCTGTCCCAAAAGGGTGCCCGGCGCCTCCGAGGCTCCTTCCATAGGGCAAGACCTAGAGACTAACAAGCCCCCCCATCTGGTCCTGTGGACTCAAGACGGGATGGAAGTGGATACGCCACTTACGCGCGCCAACTCCAAACTGGGGCGGCTACCGATATGACCTCGGTAGGGCCGCCTGGTGATCTAGCACACCTTCTACTAGCTATGCTGGCTAGTACGCGGGAATATTAATGGCTTCCCTCAAACCCCTACCGGAGACGTACCCGATCTCCCACGGGTATCGGGAACCACTGCCCCCTCGAGTCCAATCCAATCCGAACAACTCCCATTCAGGGAGGGGCTTGGCAGTTCGGCCCGAGGTTCCTCTACTAACGCCAGAGGTAGAGTCTGTTTAGTTAAACCATGTGCACGTCGGCCTCTGCCTTTGACGAACCCTTATAATCGTTTTACAACCCCCGACCCTCCTCCCAGATGTTTCTGCAAGGTTGCCACCCTTCTCGAAACGTCATGTGTATCGTACGAGGTTTCGTCTAAATAAATTATCTTATGTCCATTATTGCGAAACTTCCTTAGTTTTGATATATATATATATATCGCCAAGCTACAATTTTATTGGATTATAATGACCCTTATCTTATTCGAAGTGCGGTATTTGATACCCAGCTCCCTTAGGAGGCCGCGCAAAGTGCAGTGTCCTTAAGGAAAATCACAAATTTCTTGCAAATGTGCAACCAATTCGTCTAAGGTTGGCGCTCTCCCTTTTGCACAAAATCTATAAATTTCTCGACGAATTAAATCGCATTTAAAATTATCTACTTTAGAGAAACGTTTCCTTTTGTTTTCACACTTGATCAGCGTCTTTGGTATTCCTTTCGTCACAATATTTCTTACTGTATTTCTGTGAATACCCAGAATGTATCATCAGGTTCATTGCACGACCCCTTACCAAGATTATTTTTCAGGAAATATTCATATGTGTTCAAAACAAGCACTTGAATTTGCTTAGAAACAGTTCCCGTTATAACTTCTTTTTTTTAAAGGCTTTTCCAGTAATATAACTCGGCCCACTTATTCACACTGTCTTCACTTTGATTATTTTCACGTGACTGAAAGTTATCTACTACTTCATTTGCATTTACTACTGCATTTCCCTCCCACGGTCTCCACATTGTGACACACAACGAATTTCTGCACGCAATGAAACAGATCAACCGAAAGTTGGAACTTTGGCAACTGAGCCTCCACGTGGAGTAGACATGCGACTGTAACTTCGAGAAAACCAGGTTAGCTATTGGTCCTCTACGACAGTGTTCCATTTCTGAAGTGTGGAGATAGATTTATGACGGTCATTAGTGGGCGGTAGGGTCAGTTTCCTTTGAGTCTGAACTGCACACCCGTTGACTAGACAGACTTTAGCACGAGTGCTAGGGGTCCGCAGCGCCCGCACCACGGCAGCTGAAGGGGACGGAACCCCTCCCCTACGGGGAGTCGGGACAAAGTACACCAACTAGCCCACAAGGCTACGTGACCGTGGGTAGGTGGGAGTGGCGAAGTGAGAGCCTCGAACTGTGGCCAGACAACGTGCACAAGCCTGGAGAGGGCTGCTAATGTTTCCAGTTCCAACGCATCTGACACCGCTCAAGTCCGCCCCTCAGGCCACTTACCCCGGCCCAATCTGGTTCAAATTATCTATAAAGGACGATGTACTTTTTCGAGCGTAAAAATTCTTAGCTTAGCTTCCTTCGGAAGGGAAGTAAAGTCTGTGGCGCCGTGTCATAGATGATACCGAAATTAAGGGTTGCAATTAATAAAGAACCGTAATGGATTTCAAAGAAACAGTGTTTGTTAAAACGCGAACAGGTGCAGGTGCAGTCGTTGATAGCAGGGATTCTAAGTGAATAACACTTGACTTCGTTTGAAAAGGCATTGTTCGGACCCGTAATAATGGCGAGACTAAAAATCACAATGGACAAAATAGTCACAAAAGGAATTTTGGTGTGAATAAAGTCAGGGCTTCGAGAGGTGAAAGACATACACACAGCTGCAGTGCCAAGAGAGGACACAGAACGGGGTTGGCAGTCCAGTAAGAAACACAACTGGTTGGGTTTTCGGCGAAGGCAGATGACCAGCGGAGGAGAAAAGGTATCTATCGGTTAAGTGTTATTGCGTCATATGCATTTGACATACGTGAAATCTGAACAGTGATATATTGGTAACCCTTAGTCAGCAACTTCAAGTTTGATGTGATGATTAAAAGGAGTCATTAAATCAGCCTAAAACTTGCATTCCAGTGTCATTAGAACCATCCTTACTCCCATACATATTCCCTTTGACGGAACTCTTGCTCTAACCTGAGGATGGGCCACACTGCTTCAAAATTTACAACGTAAAAATAAGGTGCATTAATATTGACAATCCTTGGTCGAGAAAAACGAACTTTGCATCATAGATTAGGCACTTAGAAACATCAAATCGGATAAAGATGCCTCTGAGAAAAATTAAGTAATCTTTCACGCCTATTAATAGAACGGGACGCTGAGAATTGCAGAATTTAAAAGGGTATCCATAAATAAAAAAGGAAGTTCAACTTCCCTCCGCCTCGGAGGTTGAGGATCACTCGTAGGTGGCTATAGACAACGACAACGAGCAAGACGAACACCCACCGCCCAGTCGTAACGCATCGAACACCGTTGCCTGGTCCTACAACCGTAAAACAAATGACAGTAAAGGAGATGATGGGTATAGGAAATGTCGTGGTAGAACAGGAATCCACTACGAAGCCACCTATCGACCTGGGGAAAGCATAAACATTTCATGAGTCAGTATGGAATAAAACCCAGTATCCCCCGAACGTGTGTCATACAGTTACTGCGGCGCCTCTTCGCTAGTTAATATTTATTTATTACAGAACCATGTTCGGTTCTAAAGAAAGGATGTTTTTTCCTCCCTTACATCACGATGTTAGGGGACGCGGATTCCACTAGCGGCGAGGGAAGCCAAAGCACTGAGCCTGATAGAGCAACCAGGGTTGAGGGATCAGACGAACGTCTGGGATAACAGCGAGAGAAGTGGGTGATAGTATGAGGGTGAAATGATTGCCAATAAAGATGGATGAGGAGCAATTGGTGCAATGATGGTGGGGGAAACAGTAGGATCCGTAAGAAACCTGCCCCACCATGTTGTCCCCAACAAATCTCACTTTGCGGTCACCTGGGATTAATTCAACGGGAGGGTATCTACCAGGACGGTCCACCAAAGTGAAGGCCGACCCCCTTCTAACGACCAGGGAGTTACCGAGCTGTCCCCGAAAAGCACCCGACGTCTCCATGGGGCTTTCTATAGGGCAAGACCTGGAGACTAACAAGCCCCCCAAGACACAAGACGGGATGGAAGTGGATACGCCCCTTACGCGCGCCAACCCCAAAGAGCAAGGCTACCGAACAAACTCGGTAGGGCCGCCTGGTGATCTAGCACATCTACTAGCTATGCAGGTTAGTTATGCGGGAATATATGGCTTCCCTCAACCCCGTCCGAAGACGTACCCGATCTCCCACGGGTATCGGGAACCACTGCCCCCTTGAGTGCAACCCAATCTGAACAACTCCCCCACGGAAGGGGCTCCCCGAGGTTCCTCTAGTAATGTCAGAGGTACCACGAGTGCTAGGAGTCCGCAGCGCTCGCACCACGGCAGCTGAAGGGGACGGAGCCCCTCTCCTACGGGAGGTCGCCTGGGATTATAGCCGGGCCGCTTTGGTGAGAGTCGAATGGTCTAACCACTCCGCCACGGCACGGCAGTTCCAGTTCCATACCCAGTGAAGCCCGCACTGTAGTGTACATGATAGCGTGTCTGCCTCACGTTCAAGAGGTCCCTGGTTCGAATCTCGGTTGGGGTGAGTTATCTATATAAGGCTTTTTCCTAGGTTTTCCCTTATCCTAAAAGATGAATGTCACGTAACTCTGGGCTATATGGAACCTGGGCTTATTTGAGCATCATTTCACCCATTTCATTCATGGTCGGATGTGAACTAAAGTTGGAGGCTGTAAATTAAAAAAAAAAAAAAAATCTGAGGTAAGGGTCTCTAGTTCACTACTAGTGCAGCCGGTAGCAGATTTATCAAAGACGATATTACGGACGACATCGTAGGAAAGAGGTCGTCAAATTGTAAGATGGTGCTCATATTTTGCACCCTGCATCGTGCTCTCGTCTTTAATTTATGCTTGTCCTGGCTCTAAAAGCAGCCAAACTTGGGTCATTTCTAGCTCTTAGACCTAATATACTGTCTTACGTCACGGTGGGATCTGGCGATGTGACTTCATTTCCCGGGGACACACATTTTATTACAGAGTCAATTAACTCAGGTAATGGGTCTATGTATATTAGAGCAGGAAGATGACGTCAGCTTTGGTAATAAGCTCTGTACTTCAGACAAGATTCCTGTAACTTTAAGACTAGCACATTTCAAGCAAACTTAGGGCTCGTGCCATCTTCTAGGAGAAGTAAATAATATGTAACTTATCTCTATTACAATATCACACGATTTTTTCGTCTTAAAACTTATTCAGAATCTTGCTCTTACACCATTTTAATCTAAACTGTTTTAAATAAATATTACTGAAGCCACATAGATGCATAAGGAACACTGGTAGAGCAGTCACATACTTAAAAAGAAGCCTACTATTATATTTACTTGAATTTTTAATTTACGCCCTCCAGTGTTGAGTCATATCTAGGGGGACTTTAGCCCAATTTGCCTGTTATTCCTTTGTTCAGAAAGGTAGGCTTTTAATTTATAAGCACGCTTCCTACAATTATTAGCCTAATTTCTTAGATTTATATTGCCTATAAATGCCTATTTCATAGGTTTGTGCCTATTCTGCTTATTAGTGCCTAAAACTGCCTTTTTAGCCAATTTCTTCTGCTTGTAATTTGTGACAACAGCTTTTGCATGTGTTGGTTTCAACGTGAAGTTTTCGGGGAAGAGAAATTTCTTACTGCTGCACATTGGATATACAAAAAGGGGTTTATTAAGGAGACACATCTGTGAAAATTGGCCCAAAACTTACAAAAATACCAAATTTAGTTTTTTCTGTCTTAAAATTAATATAGACATACTTCAATAATATAAAGGTTTTTTTAACGGCACTACAGAAAACGTTACATGTCTATTTAAATAACCCCACACCTGTATCGTAGCTGCTATTATGTAATTTTAACCTCATATTTCTCAGATTCCATATTTTCTACATTTTCCTAACTTCAAAATGCTCCACAGGATGCAGTTTTCTACGAGGTACGTCCAGAAAGTAAGTTCTGTTTGGCAATAAAATTAAATTGTGTACAGATACAGAAAAATTATTTATTGCACAAAATTCTACAACTCTTAAACTACTTTTCCACATAACTGCCGAAATTTTGCAGGCATTTGTAATAGCGAGGCACAAGGTTTTGTATACCTTCTTCATAGAAGTTTGCTGCCTGTGTCTTCAACCAGTTGGAAACATTTTCTTTCAGCTCTTCGTCATTGTTGAAGTGTTGACCGCCAAGGAAAGATTTGAGATACAAAAACAGATGAAAGTCACTAGGAACGAGGTCAGGGCTGTACGCGGGGTGGTCAAACACGTCCCAGCCAAATCCCTGTAGGATGTTTTTCGTCGCATTCTTAGTGTGTGGTCGTGCGTTGTCGTGAAGAAACACAACACCTTTTGACATCGCAAATTTGCTGATAAATTTCAATTGGTTTCACTTTCCTAGCATTCAGAAAACGAATCACAGATTTGATTTCAGAAGCGGCGGGATTTTCAATCAACACCGACATTGTAAACAAGCACAACAAAGCGTACGTGGCTGACAGCGATCTCACATTGGCGCACGTTTCTTCAAAGATTGGTCTGCAGCACGTTTTCAAGGACTGGCACAGACGCTATAAAAAGTGCATTGAAGTAGGAGGGGACTACTTTGAAAAAGATCATGTAAACATTGAATTGCAGTAATAAACATCTATGATGATCAACCCTTGTATGTTGTAATGTGAGCGTTCACAATAAATGGCAAGTTTTCCTGACGACAAAACAACCACTACAGCTCTCTCTAGTCGCAAGTTAGGAAAATGAAACTGGCAGAAGTTCTAGTATATGTGCATCCTAACCTCAATTCCTGAAATCCACAGTACCTTTCAGCATTGTTTCTTCAAGAAGGTGTTTGTTTATATGCAACTCAAAACTGGCTATTTCCTCAAAAACTATCTGGTAGAAATTAACAATGTATTTCAATGTGCGCCATTAATAAAAGGATGAAGCGCGATAAGTAGATGAAAATCTGTTATTAGTCAGTTGGAAACAAATGAAATCTCAGTTCGTAAACTCGATTTTCGTCTTTGTTATCGATATGCAATTCGGGTCTTGCTTCTCGTTTCGTTTTTATTTCCGTTCTTCGGCTACTGTGAACCCAGCTTTGCTTGGAAGTTCATATGCTCGATCATTAGTGTGATGCCGCATGAAGTAAGAGTGGTCCTTAAACACTTTTATTTATTATTTTATATTATTATATGATAATAATAATTGGAGAGTTATATATAACTATATTTTTTATCTTTTGTATTTTTTCAGTAAAATTCCATATAAATAAAATGTATTGTAATCCATTATTCAACTTATATATTACTGCACCTTGACTTGAAATTTTAATTAATATTATATTCAGAAAGTTCAATTTTAAAGCTATTTTTATGCCCCCCTCAATGACATAGATAGTAGCATGGCAGTCTCACGTTTAACAGGTCCCAAGTTCGAATCTCGGTCAGGGTGACTTACCTGGATAAGCCTTTTCCGGGTTTTTCCCTCATCCTGAAAGATTAATGTCTGGTAACTCTCAGCTCCATGGACCCTGGGCTCATTTGAGCATCATTTCATCCATCGTCCGATAAGACAACGTTGGAGGACGTAAATTGGAGAAAACAAAAGCGATTTCTTAATAACATTTTAAGATTATAACTTTAAGGTTGCATATGTGGTTGACAACCGAGCATTCTGACTTCACTGGATTCGATTTTTGACTCAGGGGAAATGATTAACTGGTGTCATTTTCTAATGCTGCAAAATGCTACAGAATATATATGAATAAATAAATGTTATAAATGATAAAATGACTTCGGGTTTGTTAGCAGAAAAAGATCAATTTTGAATTCATGGGAAATTCAAGGAATAAGTTTCACAATAAACTGATCAAGCTTTGTGGTACTACATGGCAGAGCGTTGAGTTGTATCGACCTTCACTATTGAGCGCTGCATTCGCTTGTTTTCTTGTTTACCAGAAGAGCAGAATATTAATAACTTGACGTACAGGAAGTGACAAAACAGAACTAGAACACTAGGGAGTTGTGTGTCTGATATGAAAAGTTAGCCAATGAATTATCATACCTAAATATAAATTACCATTGCATTCGTTTGACACAAAGGTATTTTTAATTCCTCTTCTTTCTTTTTATGACATATTGAATCACGTTATGTATGATTTCTCACGCCTGGCGATGTATCACACTTTGCTGTGATTCTATCTGAACAGGTTATACATACACTCACTTGGTCTGTATGTACGATAGGCTCACGTAAACAACTCCATTGTTACACATATTTTCCGATACGCTTCCACACTTTGCCATGTAGTACTTGTAAATTATGTTATGTACTTAGATGAATGATATACGAGGGCTATCCAGAAAGTAGATTACGTTTTGGAATAAAAAGTAAACAAAGTATAGGAAACAAATTTTATTATATACAGATGAAAGCCACACTCAAATACTACTTTTCGACATAGTCACCATTCAAATTAAGGCATTTATCGTAGCGATGTACGAGCTTGGAAATTCCTTCGTCGAAAAATTCGGCCGCCTGCGCCTTCAACCACTTCGTTACCTCTTCTTGTAGCTGTGCGTCGTCATCAAAACGCTGCATAGCCAGCCACTTCTTCATTGCTGGGAATAGGTGGAAGTCGCTCGGTGCCAGGTCGGGACTGTACGGCGGATGAGGAAACAACTCCCACTTAAAAGATTCAAGAACTTCACGAGTGACATTTGCCGTGTGGGGCCGGGCGTTGTCGTGAATCAACAAGATCTTAGAGCTCAACATTCCTCTGTCCCAAAAAAACAGTCGCCATCATCTTCCTTGCCGACATTGTTTGCATGCATTTCTTGGGTTTTTGGGGAGAACTTGTGTGCCCCCACTGCATTGATTGCAATTTCGTTTCACAGTTCACGTGTTTCACCCATGTTTCGTCACCAGTAACGATGCGATCGAGTAAAGGGTCACCATCCTTATGGTAAACGTCCAAAAAGTTCAACGCTGCAGCCATTCGCTGATTTTTGTGGTCCTCTGTCAAGATTTTTGGAATCCATCTTGCACAAAACTTGTGGTAACCAAGCTTTTCGCTGATGATTTCGTGCAACAAACTTCGCGAAATTTGTGGAAAGCTCAAAGAAAGTTCCGTTATTGTGAACCTTCGATTTTCACGGACTTTAGCATCGACTTTTTCGACAAGTTCGGCAGTCACTATGCTGGGTCTCCCACTTCGATCTTCGTCGTGAACATTGGTTCGGCCATTTTTAAATCTGATGACCCACTGACGCACTCTACCTTCAGTGATAATGTTGTCCCCATACACTTCACAAAGCTGCCGATAGATTTCTATCGGTTTACAGTTTTTTGCAGTCAGAAACCTTATTACTGCACGCACCTCGCAGCTCGCGGGATTTTCAATTAACGCAGACATTTCAAACCGTCACAGTATCTGAACGGAGCACAACACGAACCTCTCACTAGCACGGCTAGATGCCGACTGAGCTGCGCAACGCTCTGACCCCAAGATGGCCGCGCTAGCCCCGCCCCTAGCGGAAACAGACGAAAACATAATCTACTTTCTGGATAGCCCTCGTATGTTATTGTTAATGTAGCAGCTGTACAGAGTAATGTTTTTTGTTGCAGGGATGAAGGCGGAAGTGATCGGATGGGTAGCGACGGCAGTGGGAGCGCCAATAGTCGCCGTCACACTCTGCTGGACACTCGTCATCTTCCACTACCACAGACACTCGTGGGTATCGGCAGACTTACTGCTAGTCGCATTGCTCGGGGAAGGTCTGGTGAAGCAGGGCGCCACGTTCGCCTACACCCTACTCACTTTGCTGAGGCGACTGGAGGAGGATGAGACGTGGTGCTCGGCCGTCGTATGGCTGGTCACTTCGGTGCATGTCCTGCAAGCTGCTACCCTGGCCACACTTTCAGCATCTCGACTCCTAGCTCTGAGATCGCCGCTCAAGCATCGCAAGGCCACGCGGAGGACACATCTCGTGTATCACCTGGTATCCTTGTCGATTTTGAGTTCTTGTATCGGTGTCGCAGCCATTCTGGCCGAGGGTAACGGTAACCACTTCTCTACAGCACTGCCAGACACAAACACCACCACCAGACGCTGCACATTCCTGCCTCATGAGATGGACCGCCGATATGCTCTTCTATTCCTTATCCTTCACAGTTTCTTGGACATCACCTCTCTTTTGGCTCTTGTAGGCACTCTCTTCAGCTGGTGTTGTCTATACCGACGTCGCCTCAAGTCCAGTATGAGCATCTCTCAGCCCTCAACAATTACCGCTGACCAGAAGCGACAGCTGCTCACGTCTTCCTCGGACCTTTCTGCCATGTCTGAGATTTCCATTACATCAGCGTCGCAGAACGGAGGGTCTGTGTCGAAGGGCGTACATACCAGGGCGCTATTGGCAGCCAACCTCCGCTACATAGACGGCTTCCCGCCCCCGAAAACCACGAGCCTTGATGCTCTACCAACTGTCAAACCCGCGACTCCAATAGGAGCTACGGACACCTACAAGTCTTGTGCCATCATCGGTAAACCCCTCCTGGCTTATGACGACACGACTTATGATAGGAACTACCCCGCTGCGGCAATGTTGGGAGCCAGAGATGTAAGCGGTGCTGAAGATGGGTGCCGCTGGACATCGGAGTCATCCTACATATCCACTTCTACGTCTTCTACCAACAGCAGAGCCCCCTGTATTATGCGCCAACAGATTCGCGAGGAGGATAGCATCATCTTGAGGCCTGAGGATCTCAGGCTTCCCTCTGTGGTCTCCATTCTTTTACTCTGCTACCTCGTGAATCACTTGCCTGTACTGGTGAGTAGCACAGTCATATCTTGTAATGCAATAGTTGTCGCATGGAACGGCAAGGCTCCGATACCCTAACTGGTAGTGGTTTATGAGTTTATGACACTTGGATCAGTTCAGGCCATTCAGAAATATCCTGACGCCTTCTACTTTTGTGAATAATTCTTCTCGGTATTAGTGTACGGAGTGAATAGGGCGCATGCTTTTTTAACAGTTCTACTCCTTGTGTAGCATGCGTTCTCTGTCACACACACATTCACTGTCCTTGTCGCACTGTGTAAGTGTAGCACATTCCTGTCAGGGACTTTCTTTGCGTTTGGGAACAACGATGTGGTATACCTACAAGCTTTCCAGGAGGTCATTCTTAGGAACAGGCCACCTCTGCATCGTAGCGTGTCTGCGTCGTGTTTAAGATGTCCCGCGTTCAAATCTCGGTCAAGGTTAGTTACTAGATAAGGCTTTTGCCCCGGAGTTTTCCTTATCCTGGATGATGAATGTCAGATAACTGTAAGCTCTATGGACGTTGGGTTCATTTGAGCATTATATCACCCATTTCATTCATCGCTCGATATGACTTAGTATTTGAAGACGTTAGTTTAACACTTTTTGGGAAGTAGTGTAAACAAATACAGCCTTAATAGTGACAGTTATAGAACTGTAGTTGTAATAGAACTTAAATAAACAAAGAACAAACGTGATTAAAATGCAATACTCATTTAGGACAGAAGAAAACTCTCCGGCTGTCATATGGATATATAAGAAAACAATAAGTAAAAATCCAGTAGCATTACTTACACCGAGGAATCTCAAAGTAATTAAACACTTTCTAAAGGAACTTCTTTCTTGGTATTTGCTTTTGGACTTATTCTATTTATTGGTGACACTAATTAAGAAAATTGAATTCAACTGGCTAATTTGAGTTAATGTAGCTGTAGTGCTATGTTTTTTTTAACATAACTTCTGCAAAATCTTAACGTTCTATCATTTTAGGGAAGTTATTTCTCAAAATATTTAACTTCTCTTTAAATTATTGCTGCGTGATATAATCGATTAATGTTTTAGATTAAAGATTAAAAATGTTAATCGAATAGGGGCCAAATTTGGCCCTCTTTGTTTCGATGTATTGCTTCCAACTTAAATGGCCTTCCCAACGCATCAAGCTTTCATTAGACTGAGATAATATAACTCCTGATAGCTAAAGGAAATCATTCTGAACCCCGAGAGAGTCTAAGTAACACTTCTGTTGTGAAATATTCTAAGAGGTACATAACTACATACAGATGCTGACAGAGAGGTTTCTTTCCTTACTGCTTGTGTGTGACAACATATCGTATACAACTGATTATTTGTCGCTTGCTAGCATAAACTGAACTGTAAAACCTTGAACCGAACACTTCGATTACGCAGCTATGGAAACAACAGCTGATCCCTCTTCTAAGGGCAGTTAATTTCTCATTTATTTCTCATCTTTCCTTTTACGTCATCAAATGGAAATACAAAATCAAGGTTACAATTATAAAATCCATACTGAAATATACCATATATTCCTAAATCCTGAAAATCCTATCATGTAGGCCACCATTGAATAGTAATTCTGTCCCCATACACCTAACCCTAGGTTTTTGTGTATTGGAGGCCCTCTACTCCTTTTTACACGTTTTGCCATTTCACCTATCCCACTCCACATTTTTCTCTTGTCCCTAAATAATTTCCTATATTTCTCCTGTTCTTTTTCCCCTTTTACTGACAAAATTTTTCTAATTACTACTTCAACCCCCCCCCCCCCGAATTGTCCTATTTAAGTAGCCAAGCCTGCTCTCCCCATATCTTTGTTTGACTACAATTTAATATACAATGGAAATCTGCATTCTCTTCTCCACACAATGGACATTTATCTAGCTCCCTCTCTTGACCTATACCTTTCAAGTTTCTCACTCCTGTTCTCGCCCAAGCAAAACCTTCTCGCCCTAACTTACTACATATATCTATATATCCTTCCCTCCCCCACGTTGTTTTTATTTCTCTATATAATCTCAGCGAGCTTTTGTCACTTGTATTGGCGAAAATGTCTTGTCTGTCAATATCTTCTAATCTTAGCTTAACTTCTTTCCAGAAGCCTCTATACCCATACTCTGCATTTATCCAAGAATGTCCCATACCTATCTGCTTCAACTCGTCATTCATTTTATGTGCCCAAGACCCACCCCAGTTACTTCTCCTTTGAATATGAAAACATTCTTTAATTATATTGCCATCTTCCAAGTTAGTGATTCTGTATAAATATTTCATTGCCCTTGACAAGATTTTAATTTTAGTAGAATGCCTGACCAGTTCCAGTTGTGCTGCCCCAATTAGGTGTTGCTATTGGTAATCTCAGTATGTATTTACAAAAGGATCTATGCACTCTATCAGTCTCTCTCCAAGTCTCATCTACTCCCCATACCTCTGATCCATGTAACATTCTATTTTCTAATACTGCCGTATAAATCCTCTCCAACCATTTGACACTTATATCTCTGTAGCATGATCTTATCACTCTCATGGCCATTTTACCTTTTGCCACAGAGATCTCTTTTTTGTTCTTTCCAGCTGCCATCTGAACCCAACCTTGTCCCCAAATAATCAGATCTCCTTACTACCTCTATTTCTCTTCTATTAACTTCCCATTTCTCATCCTTACGCAACCTGTATCCTTTTTTGAAGACCATAATCTTTGTTTTGTTTTCATCTCAGGGCTGGTGGTGGTGTAACTTTGCTGTTAACTGCAGTAGGCCAGTAACATTTTTGAGTTCGTGGCAGTGAGTGAAAGTTTCGTGTTAAAAGAGTTACAATAACGGAAAACGTTTTGTGATGAGTGAAATTAAATGTATGGCATACGAAGATTTGAGAGGGAAACTGGGTGTACATTTTGGCTTTATGCTAAATGAAACTGGTAAAATGTCTGACAGAAAAAAAAGTATTCTGTAAAATTTGTGGTAGTGCTAGTAGTCTCAATTATCATTTGAAACACACCCATTAGTCACATCCAAGTAATTAAACAGTACTTACAAAAATATTGTAGATCTCATTCAATACATATACAGGATGTTACAAAAAGGTACGGCCAAACTTTCAGGAAACATTCCTCACACACAAAGAAAGAAAATATGTTATGTGGACATGTGACCGGAAACGCTAAATTTCCATGTTAGAGCTCATTTTAGTATTTCTCTTAAAATGTAAATTGAAATCATTCGTGCAGGCAAATGTCAAAATACCCCATTGTGGTTCATGCACGATGGAGCTCCTGCACATTTCAGTCGAAGTGTTCGTACGCTTCTCAACAACAGATTCGGTGACCAATAGAATGGTAGAGGCGGACCAATTCCATGGCCTCCACGCTCTCCTGACCTCAACCCTCTTGACTTTCATTTATGGGGGCATTTGAAAGCTCTTGTCTACACAACCCATGTACCAAATGTAGAGACTCTTCGTGCTCGTATTGTGGACGGCTGTGATACAATACGCCATTCTCCAGGGCTGCATCAGCGCATCAGGGATTCCATGCGACGGAGGATGGATGCATGTAACCTCGCTAACGGAGGACATTTTGAACATTTCCTGTAATAAAGTGTTTGAAGTCACGCTGGTACGTTCTGTTGTCGTGTGTTTCCATTCCATGATTAATGTGATTTGAAGAGAAGTAATAAAATGAGCTCTAACATGGAAATTAAGCGTTTCCGGACACATGTCCGCATAACATATTTTCTTTCTTTGTGTGTGAGGAATGTTTCCTGAAAGTTTGGCCGTACCTTTTTGTAACACTCTGTATAAAGCATGTGCACTTGATACAAACACAAACTTTGAATCTAAATATTTAAAAGTTTCATAAATAATAAAATATACAGAGTATTAAAGTACTTTATATAATAATCACACCTAATCTTTCAACAGATAATATCTCGATTAATCCATAGATTAATCGATTAAATTAACATGGTTCATCGACTAAAATTTTTGATCTATCTACAGCACTACTTTAAATAGTAATAAAATATTATGATAAACTCCTCTCTCAAGTTCTGTTTTTCGGCAATAGACTTTGGGATTAAACAGCAAACTGAATGAGTTTTATGTGCTATGATTCTCAGTGTCTTGTTCTGTATTGGGAGTGAAAAACCTTTAATTCTGCTATAAGTCTCTTTATCAGACTTGAGGTTCTTTTATGATACAGGACCATCCGCTTTGCTTCACTTCCGAAAGAAGCCTTGCTAACTCTGTATTTTTACGCCCAAAAAAATCAGTCGCCTACCACTGGGTTTGAACCTGAGGAGGACCTTTCTTAAATAACTTATTTAGGATTCAAGGACCGCAAAATTCGTGTTTATAACGAAATTCCATATCGAATACTTGGCTGGAACGTGACACTTCTTCTGTTTACTATTTTATCTGATTACTCTAATCTCTGATGTTTAAGGTATCTTGAAAGTTAGTGTAAAGCAATTTTTCTGGAATTTCCCTTACGTAAATAACACAAACAGATGACTGAATGGTTCCCATGATGAGATAAACCTGGCGACCTTACGAGGAATGCACATAACCCTACAAAAACATTAGAGTCAGGAACAGACAAGAGAAATAAGAAATTATTTGAACCTGCCATGCATGGAGGACAACCACATTCCATCTTAGAGAGAAGGAGAAAGGAAGAGGGTGTACCGAACAGTGTTGTCACGTAAAGCGGGAAATTTGTAAATTGTTGATGCATTTTCCAAAACAACATCTTAAGACTACATCATTGACAAGGCATCCGTTAACTTGGGCTGCATCACTCTGTGCTATATAAATTGTTATTTATAATGTATATATAGCTTTTCAGGTGCAATCTGTGTTCAGTATTCCTTTTGTTGAACTGCCTGAATAAAATAATTTGTAAGTAGGCACTAAGATTCCCATTATATATAATAACTCTTAGTGGTTTACGGGAAAATAGGAACAAGTTGAAGAATTTAATGTCATGCTGATACGTTGCCATGGTAGCTCAATGGTTAAGGACAGAGGGACGTGTGGAAAACACAATGCTTGCGTTTAACTACACACTTTTGAAAAATCAAAATTCATGGGTTTGCTTTGTCACAGGGCAACTATTTCTTAATATGTGGATAAACCAAAACATGTAATATAAATTCATAACTTCTCTCAGATGCTTTCTAAGATGACGTCAACAAACGAAGTTTTCTAAACACATATTATTTAGTTACACATAACCGCTATAACTTTTTTCACAAAGAATCCAATTTTTTAGGAGAAATCAAGTACTCAGTGATGCATAAAATGACCGTGTTAGAATTTTTATATAGTGAAGTATATAGACAAAAACATGTTGAATTTGATACCATTATTCTTTCCCTTAAAATGCACAGATTTTAAATTTTTAAAAATAAAAAATATTTTAGCTGAAACTATCTTTACGGTCTGTTTATTAAACATAATGTTTTGTGATACTACAAAAAGTTTCAGACCTCTAACATAAGTGGTTTCTGAGAAATGTGTAGCCAAACATGTAAAATTGCAACTTGTTGGAAAATGCAAAAGACTAAAACAATAGGTTTTTCAGCTAACTCGCCAAAAGTTACAACATTCCTGCACCATAATCCTGTACTTTTCTACACCAGTTTGGATAACAATGATAGCTCTACAATTACAAAACTTTTCTGAGCTCCACTGTTATCTACGGAAAAGCTGTTGTCATCATCTGGTTGAATGTGAGACAATTTTTTTTTTCTAGAAGCTGAAAATTTACTGCAACTAGGAAGGTTAGATACACTTTCAATGTCACTGTTTTTTTTTTTGTGTTTTTACGACAAAACACTGTCTTTCTCCAACCAAAACGCTTTACTCTACCCATATTTATAGCAAAGCTTCAAATCATCTTGAATAAATAACACTTAAGTCGATAATTTGAACTGTAAACAAAACTGCAACTATAATCCACATGTACTTCAAATGTAAACAATTCCCCATATTGTGAGAGCCTTCAGCAAATACACATGCAGCCACATCTGCAGCAGAGATACCAACAACAA
Source organism: Mantis religiosa (assembly GCA_030765055.1). NCBI lineage: Eukaryota > Metazoa > Arthropoda > Insecta > Mantodea > Mantidae > Mantis > Mantis religiosa. The sequence continues at coordinate 39,177,328 of CM060960.1, forward strand.
GCATAAAATTTACCGCACAGCTCTGCTGCCACAAATCACAAAGCTATAACAATTTTAATTTAAATTGTTATGTATGTATTTAAAAGGGGGCGTGGACATGGTGACGCCATATTTAAATCACCATTTAAAGGGATTAAATATTAATGCAATATATCATTGGATTCGTAAAATCTTGCAGATTTTTATAAAGCATAAAACAAAAATTCGATTTTTTGAGGCATTCACACGTCCCGCTGTGCTTAAGAGCAACCGTACGGAGATCCGTGGTTCAAATACCGGCTATGGCATTGAATTTTTCAGTCTTACCCTACTTATCCAAAATTTCCTCTACACAAGACAAGTATGGAAGAACAATTTCCAAAATACGATTTTTTGCTGTTATCCAAATGTTGGCAACTCCAAGCTATTGAGTTTGTGGAGGCTATTCAAATGGAAAAATCTTATCTGTTATACTCACATGAGTTTCTTTATTCCTGTACAAATCCAGAACAATGTATGCAGTGGAGGTATGAGACACATCAGAGACAGGTACAAAATTAGACCAGATGTATGGACTGTTTTGTAAAGTACCAGGGCTGCCAACATCGGCACCAAGAGAGGTGGCATTACAAGAGTTGGGTAATACAAAAAGGAGGGGAATAATAATAGAGAGAATACTGAAATTCTGGTATGAGTGTATTAAAGGGCAGAAAGGGGAGTTATTGAATTTGTGCATGAAGCAACAGAAAAGCATTACAAATACAAATAGTTGGTGGTCGGAATTGGAAAGAATGATATTGAATATACGCATGGGAGATTTATGGAAAACAGAGGAGACAAATTATAGTGGTGGGACAGGAATTCTATTAGTTGTTAATTTGTCTCCATCTTAATCAGTCACACGTTCGGGTGCAATTTGGTGCGGGATTTCTATATTTGAGATGGGAGGCACTTTGACTTTTCGAAGATCCACGTCGAGAAGCCAGATATAACAGGATTAATTCGTTGTATTTTGATTTGTTTCTTGATGATTGTACTTGATTAACTAAGAGTCATGAGATTCTTGGTTTTAAGGCGTGGTTCGGAATAAAGTTTCGGAGAAGTCAAATTTTGTAACTATTTAATTGTATTATTTAGATTACATTTTACTTGAACTTCCTTTCCCAGTCACTTCCAACATATCGATAAATTCTTACTTTGTTATATTTATACAGATTCAAACTATTACTTAAATGTTCTTGATCTTGCACCACTATTCATCACACTCACCATTACAAAACATCTCTCTATCCCAAGATTATTGATTTTTCGTAACTATCGTTACTCCTCTCTTAATTTTGTGATTGGCCGATTTGATTCCACGTCACAACATTACGTCATACAATTATTACTACGGCCAATACAAAATTACGTATATTTTTACTTATTTAAATGACTAAATACATCCACATAATCATTCCTTTCATAAATCTATAAACCTTTCATAACTTTTCTAAATATAACTCGAAACTACTGTTACAGTGGTTGTTGGAAGGAAGTGAGAACTAGAGTAGAAGACATAGATAGGCAAGAGATATGGGAAAGTATAGAAGAAAAGAAATCTTTGAAATTTTATAAGCAATTAAAGACAGAATGGGGTAGGGAAAAATATATAGATCAATGTGGCAAAACTGAAAGAGAAGGCATAGCATGGATGAGAGTAGGAATAATATATCTAAAAGGGTTGAGAAGTAATGAGGCAGGTAGATGTGAATTTTGTGGAGATGAAGAGAGCACTGTTCATTGCCTGATAGAATGTAAGGAGCTAAATTACAGGAGAAAAATATGGGATAAGAAATGGGACAGCGTAAGTAAAGAGATATTGGCGGTACGCATGCTAACGGAAATGGGAGGAAAGAAAAATAGATGTATAGGAAAATTCTTATATAGGATAAGAACAAAAGAAGCGAAGGTCAAGAAGAAATGACAACAATCTGCTCAGGAAAACCAAAGGCTTATAGCCAGGAGACCTGAGTCAGCGAGTAAATCTTAGGGTCAGCAATTTCATGTATTTGTACAGTCACGCTGGTGGAACAGTTACCATGAATTTATCTTTGTTTACGGAAACCTCTCACATAACGCACTGAGTATTCTTGTAAGAGTGAGAGAGGTACTGATGGGCCTCCCGGTCGTGTGCTAAGCACCAATGAACGCATCGCTTTAGCCAATGGAGTTCGCAGGAATCACAAATGACATAGATGATGATGATGATGATGATGTTGATGTTTGTTTGTTTTTGTAATTTACGTCCTCCAACGTTAAGTCATATCGGACGGTGAGTGAATTGGATGAAATGATGCTCAAATGGGTCCAGGGTCCATCGAGCTTAGAGTTACCCGACATTCGTCTTGACGGATAAGGGAAACCCCCGGAAAAAACCTTATCCAGGTAACTCACCCTGACCGAGATTCGAACTCGGGACCTCTTGAACGTGAGGCAGACACGCTACCATCTACGCTACCGAGGCGGGCGATGATGATGATGATGTGTATAAGGACGCTTAACTATGGCGGTCATCAGCGCCCTTTAAAAAGCAAGTCATGACAAAAGCCAGATATAAAAATTTATAAAAACTCTACAAATATAAATAAACCTATTATATATATATATATATATATATATATATATATATATATATATATATAGAGAGAGAGAGAGAGAGAGAGAGAGAGAGAGAGAGAGAGAGAGAGAGAGAGAGAGAGAGAGAGAGAGAGAGAGAGAGAGAGAGAGAGAGAGAGAGAGAGAGAGAGAGAGAGAGAGAGAGAGAGAGAAAACGGAATATCAATCAAAGCCTACTAAAAATTTCGTTCATTAAATCCTAAAGTCTAATCTACAAAAGAATCTAAATACCTTATCCACTACTGTGTTATCGTCCGCTAGTATGACTACAAAGCTGGCCGGCAGCTGCAGAGACGTCCTAAGGTGTGCTAGGTGAAAACACTCTAGCAGCACGTGTCGGAGAGATAACGCTTCATTGCAAAACGGACACAGTGGAGTAGGCTCCTTTTTAAAAAGAAAACTATGAGTAAAAAAGCAGAGCCCAATACGTAACCGAGCCAAAATCACCTCCTCGCGACGAGATGACCGACAGGAGGTAACCCAGGGAATCGGAAGTTCTTTGACAGATCTAAGTTTATTATTGCGGAGAGCGGACCACTCTTCCTGCCAGCAGGTTTGCACAGCTCTCCGCAATACGGCCCTAAAATCTTCCGATGTCACAGATGGTACTCGAACCCTGGGCTTCATGGTAGCCGTCTTGGCTGCCGAATCAGCCATTTCATTCCCCCGCAAGCCTACGTGACCAGGGATCCATGCACACACCACGCTAACGCCAGAAGCGTGTAAAACGTGGAGGACATCCTGTATATGCTGCACAATAGGGTGGTAGTTGTACAGCTGCCGTAGGCTTTGAAGTGCACTGAGGGAATCACTTAGGATTAAGCAGTCCCCCAACTTTCGTCTACGTACGTGTAAAATGGCCCGGTATATTGCATAGAGCTCTGCAGTAAAAATGGAAGTGCTAGTGTGGAATCCGAATGTATACGGTTCAGTTCCACACACGTAAGCACAACCAACACAATTTGAGTTCTTGTAGCCATCAGTATAAATTATAGCATATTCCTCATACCGCGATAAAAATTCTAAAAAACATGTGCGGATACTAGACATAGACATGGTAGATTTATCATATTTGGTCATGAAAGTGCTAGGAGAAAGTAACATTGTCTTTCTTCAATAGGTGGCAGCAGAATAGTTACTCAACCCAGTTATAATCTTCTCAATAGTTGAAGCCATATGGAGGCCGACCGTACTGCAGACTCCAACAAACCCTAAGCTTGCCCCTCCTACCACGCTAACTCCAGAAGCGTTAAATGACATAGAGATGTTTACTCCACATGGAGTAATCAGTGCGTTATCTGAGAGGTATCTGTTACCAAAGATAAATCCATGGAAACCGTTTGAACAGCGCCACTATACAGGAGGTATAATACAGCATGTTCAATGTTAAATTTTATTGTACTGAATTTGTAATGGAAACTTACAAATAAGTAAATATCAAGTATCAAATACTCCTGGAAAAACTATTCCTTTTCGTGCTTATTCCTCCATCAATAAAGTAAGATAAATGTAGATACTGTCTCATTATGTCGATTTCTAACAAAAACAATTATTTAAAATGTTATTCTGACAAGCAGTTAACTAATTTTCAAAGTATATACCATTAGATTCTATCGTCTTGAGCCATCGTTCAGCAAAGTTTGTTATCCCACGATGGTACCAGTGTGGCTTTGATGCAAAGACTTGCAATGCTTCAAAGTTGCCAACATTTCTTCCATGTAGAAAATGGGATATGGATCGAAACAGATGATAATCTGATGGTGCGAGATCTGGGCTGTATGCCGGGTGTGGTAGCACTTCGATTCCTCCCAATTCCTGAATTTTTTCCCCCATGGTTGTTCGTGCAGTATGGGATGTTATATTGTCCTGTTGCAATAGAACTCTATTTAACTAATGCTGGGTATCTCTGTCTCAGTATTTCATGAACTCGTGTCAGTTGTTGAGAATAAAGATACGAATCAATCGCCCGCCAGTTTCGAACAAACTCTCAGTGAATCACACATTCAAAATTCCACCAGACACACAACATTACTTTGGGACCGAACTAATGACTTTGGCAGGTTGGCGGGGATCAAGCCACTGTTTTGAGGCATCAGGGTTTCGGTAATATACCCATGTTTTCCCGTAGGGGAGGGGATCCGTCCCATTCAGCTGCTGCAGTGCGGGCGCTGCGGACCCTTAGCACTCGTGGTACCTCTGACGTTACTAGAGGAACCTCGGGCCGAACATTCGAGCCCCTTCCGTAGGGGAGTTGTTCGGATTGGGTTGGACTCGAGGGGCAGTGGTTCCCGATACCCGTGGGAGATCAGGTACGTCTCCGGACGGGATTCAGAGAAGCCATATATTCCCGCGTACTTGCCTGCATAGCTAGTAGAAGGTGTGCTAGATCACCAGGTGGCCCCACCGAGGTCAAATCGGTAGCCTTTGGGGTTGGCGCGCGTAAGTGGCGTATCCACTTTAATCCCGTCTTGAGTCCATAGGACCAGATGGGGGGGGGGCTTGTTAGTCTCTAGGTCTTGCCCTGTGGAAAGCCCTACGGACGCCCTTTTGGGACAGCTCGGTAATTCCCTAGTCCTGAGAGGGGGGGGGTGTTAGTCTTCACTTTGTGTGGATTGTCCTGGTAGACACCCTCGAGTTTATACCCATATTTCATGACAAGTAACAATTTTCCTGACAAACACTCTCCATGGGATTACGGATAATCTGACGAGAGATATCCACTCTAGTTCAGCCTGTTGAGGTATCAGTTCACGAGGTACAGATCTACAGCCTCTTTATGATTTTCCAAGTACCTTAATGTGGCGATGTATGGTCTCTTTTGATGCATCAAGTTCTTCTGAAAGCTTACAGGTACCTTTTGCCGCGTTTTCTCGCAACCCTTGGCGTGTATCCTCAATATTACATACTTTAGGTCTTCTAGAACGTGGTAAATATTTAGTGTTTTCGTCTCCATTGTTGAAACGTTGGAACCTGAAGCTAACTATATTGGCGAGCAAGTAGTTCCACTTTGGAGGGATAGTTTGAAGCAATAATAAAATAGGTGTTTAGCTCAGGGTAAAGCAATGAGGTTTATCTCCGGGTATGCGTGGATGTGTATGAGAAGGATGGTTTTAATGACACTGGAATGCCCGTTTCAAACTGGTTTAATGACTGCTTCTTTTTATCAGAACGTCAACTTGAAGTTGCCGACCACGGGTTACCAATATTACTGTTTAGAGTTACTGAAATGTTTATTACTCGATAAAACTTAATTCGTTCTTCACGTATGTATGAACCGACAAATATATTCTCTCATCTCTTCTAGCCTGCCCTCGACCAAGACAGAAGACGTGGACCGCCCTAATCGGCTCCCAGCCACGAACTGTCCTCCACAGTTGCGCGTGTGTGTATAGCTTTCACTTTCTGAAAGCCCTTTATTCAACCAAAGATTCCCTTTGTGACTATTTTGTCATGCCATTAAGAAGGGTCCGAAGAATAGCCCATTCAACATAGTCAAGTGCTACCCTTTAGAAATCTGCTAAGGACACTGTTTCTTACATTTCGTTTGTTATAACAACTCAACCAATTGCACCTGTTGGTGTCGTAACAAACATACAAGACTCCTTTGAAACCCATTACGATTCTTTATACATTGCACCTCCTAATTTTGGTATCAAACCATTGCTGTGCCACACGATCACTAACGACATCTTCTCCTTCCTCTTCACATATTCTTCGAGCTGCGGCAAAGGTTTCATAATCTTGTGTCCAGTAGTGTTTTAGAAATACTCTAAGTTCAAACTTTTTTATCTGGATTTTGTGATTGTTTATTAACAAATAAAGACTGATACAGACTCGCAATATACGCAACACTAGCTATGGAATCCTGCAAATAACATTGCCAAACCAAAGAAACCCTATAAATTTACCAAAACACACACACAAAAACGACATTACTTAAAATGAAATGTGTAGTGTTTAACGCCCGCTTTTACTACATACGGCACCGCAGGCGGTGACACTGATGATACATGAGATGAAGATGGAGCACCGGTGGAATGAGGTGGCGGGGGAAACCGAAGATCCCGGAGAAAACCCGCCCCAGCGCCGAGTTGTCCATCACAAATCTCACTTTGCGGTCGCCTGGGATCGAACCCGGGCCGCCTTGGTGAGAGCCAAGTGGTCTAAGCACTGAGCCACGGCGCGGCCGTCGACATTACTTAACCTAATATTTCCAAATTATCGTTTTGCTAATTTTCCTGTAGGTGAAAGAGGAATATGGAAATACAGCAGACTTTAGGCGATAGTCAACTCTTTTAGCACAGCTGGTCGTTATGTAATGAGTTTGAAATTTAGTTCTTCTTTAAGGGACAAGAAAAAAACGTATTCCCAAAGGAGAAAGGTAAAAGTACATTCCAAAGAAATTATTTAATTGTGTGTTTTAAGACGTTTTTATTTTTTGTCTATATCTCATGGTTTATCAGTTACGCAGATATCATTCAGAATATATAAGGTCTTCTGGGGACATTTCCAGAAAATTCAAAATATACACTTTATTTCGTATAAAAATATCTATTTTTTTAATTTACGTCCTCCAACATTAAGTGATATCTGAGGGTGAGAGGAAGGGGTGAAACGATGCCCAAATGGGCCCAGGTCCATAGAGCTTAGTTACCCGACATTCGTATTTCAGGATAAGGGAAACCCCCGAGAAAAACCTTATCCAGGTAACTCGCCCTGACCGAGATTCCAACTCGGGACCTCTTGAACGAGAGGCAGACACGCTACCATCTACGCTACCAAGGCTGGCGAAAATATCTTAAATATATGGTGTTTAAATTAAAACATTTATAGCAGGTTTTTAGGAAATCAAATTTTGGGAAAATGTTCTATTAACGGATAGCCTGGGGCGGATAGATTTTGTTAGAAAATTTCTTGTGGTACCTATCCTTTGAAGGGCATCGTACTCGTCATATTGCCTTACTGCCCGCCCCTGTGGTAGTGTGTCTGCCTCATGTCTAACAGGTCCCAAGTTAGCTTGAGTTATTTTTATAAGGTTTTTCCAAGATTTTCTCTTATCCTGAAAGATAAATGTGAGGTAACTCTAAGCTCTATAGACCCTGGACTCATTTAAGTATCATTTCACTCATTTCATCCATCGTCCGATATGACTTACGTTGGATGACGTAAATTTAAAAACAAAAAGCTGCGCTGATGGACATTGGACAAGCAACAGACAAAAGGTAACTATGCCACGTTAGGAGGAAGCACCCATTTCTAATGACTACTGTGCAGTGGAGGGTTAAAGGAGCCACTGGCAACGACAGGTGCGTGCGATCTGAGGAATGTGCACCTGTATGAGGGCTTCAGAGCAACACAGGACTATATCCAATAACCTTTGGATCAGCAGTAGTGTGAATGTCCCATATTTATTTCATTTGTTGTCTAGCTAACCACGATATGTAAAGCAGCATGGCAATCAAATTAAGACGTATTTAAGAGCCCTTTTGTGTGCATTCATATTACTTCCTGTACTCTTCTTCTCCTTCCTTTCTTGGTTTAGGCCAAGTGGTCTGTTCCGGCCTCATCCCATCTCTGCCTTAGTCGTTCTCTTGCTTTATACGACAGCATTATTTTTGGTATTCTGCTATCATAATTCTATTCAGATCTTTCCATTTGTACCTGTATTCGTATATTTTTGTATTTATTGCATATACAGGGTGGCCCAAAAGTCACTATCCATTACTGCTACAACTGTATTATAGTTTTAATCTCCCTTGTACGAGGGCTGTTCAATAAAGAATGATCATAATTTTTTACTGTCATAATTTTTCGAACTAAAATTCAAACTTATTATATTCTGTTAGCTTAATGTGACACCAACACGCCGTAGTAGTTTCATTGTTGATACTCCTGGTTCCCGCCTGTGAGAACCAGGCAAGTTCAGATATATTCAGTATCTCCTACCGCTGCAATGAAGGTAACATGCAGTTGAAGTTGATGTTAGAGGAAGATCCGGAATTTCTTTCAAACGTAATCACTGCTGATGAAACTTGGCTACATTATTTTGATCCTGAGAGCAAACAGCAAAGCTCAGTGTGAAAATCTCATTCATCACCAACCCCCAAAAAGCAAAAGTGGTTGCTTCTGCTGGGAAAGTTATGGTGATCTCATTCTTTGATATTCATGGAATGGTTTATCAGCATGTTGTACCTGCACACACATAAGTAACGGGAAATTACTACAGGGATGTCCTAAAAACAGTGCAAGTCCATATCAGGCGCAAAAGACCACATTTCCGTGAAGCAGGCTGGATGCTGCACCACGATAATGCGCGGCCGCATATTGCCAATGTTGTTGCTGAATATGTTGCAAAAGTCAACGTGAAGTACATCTCTCACCCTCCCTATAGTCCGGATTTAGCTGCATGTGACTTTTTTCTATTCCCTAACTTGAAGAAACGGCTTCGTGGGAGGCATTATCCATCATCAGAAGCGGTGGTGAAGGCTGCGGAGGCGATTTTGAAGGATCTCTCAAAAATGGTTTCCAGCATGTCTTTGAAGACTGGCAGAAACGCTGGGAGAAGTGCATCGTATTCAGAGGAGACTATTTTGAGGACCATCAAAATTATGAGGATGAGCAAAAGTACGTTGCCAAAAAAAAAAAAAAGATCATTCTTTGTTGAACAGCCCTCATACAACTTACCACAATGTAACTTTCATCTGACAATTTATTGGTGACTAATGTACACACGAGAGTACATTGTTAAATAATTATGATTGATTATAATCAATCTGCTTTTGTTAGCTGTCAGATGTTTAATTCGAGATTTGCTTTGTAAATAACACCTATAAGTGCAATGGGTTTTGACTTATTTTTAGGCCAACCTGTACACGCTTTTCATGTTTATTCGTTATTTCCCGCCCTCCGGTAGAGCAAGAATGACGTCATAGTTGGGTGGTGAGACTATCTTGAAATCATAGTGCCCTCTACCTAGAAGAAACGGTAATGTTTGCGGAACAGTAAGCAAATTACGCGCTCAGAGTGTGGTTGCGCTAATAACTAATACAGCCAGCTTCCCCTTTCTCCCCTCCTTCGGTATTCGCGATTAACTTAATTGGTGCGACATATAAATACAATTTAAACGCTGCATAGAGGAGTTAATGCAACGCTATCCAGCATTCAGACGAGTTTCTCGGAGCGTAATGTTATCAAAAGTGTCCAGGTACCGTCAAATTGACACACTTTTGTTTGCAACATAAACATCTTACGTTTTATCAATGTATCATACAAATGTTTTGTCATTTTCACGCTTAATTAAAATTTCTTTATTAATGTTGGTATCCCTTTATCTTTCATCCATTCTATTACATTGTCAGGATATTAAAAAAAAAATAATGATTCCCTGTTTGGGAAAAGTGTAAGAAATTGAAAACTGAAACCACTAACATGGAAAATATCTCGAAAAATATAAAAAATGGTCGTCTTCAATAACAAAAAGAAAAACTATACCTATAAATTTTATGCTTTAACCAGATCTACATTTTTGTAAAGTAGGATTTTGTCCAATAAAAATATATTATTAAATACATGGCGTTTTAATCAGAATCGTTACAGGTATTTTTGAGAAAATCGAATGTTTTGAAAAATGTGTCGTCGAAAATGTAGTACGGGGTGCGGTGTATTCTTGGAAATCTTCATGTCGTATTCTTGGAATATTATAATAACAACGATAATAATAATAATAATAATAATAATAATGATGATGATGATGATGATGATGATGATGATGATGATGATGATGATGATGATGATAATAATAATAATAATAATAATAATAATAATAATAATAATAATAATAATAATAATCACTATCATCCAGCGTAAAAGCTCGCAAGCGAGCCAGAGCCTACCAACCCGACTGCCGGCCTTACGTCCACATGTTACGCATGTTACGCCAGAGGTTCTACTCCCATTAGTCCTGGACCCGTAGGACCAAGGACCCGGGAGCCGAAGCTCCGGGGCTCTTTCCATAGGGCAATATCTGGAGTCTAAAAAGTCCCCCCCCCCCATCGACTCGAAAATCAAGACAGGTGGAAGTGGACACGCCACTTACGCGCGTCAGCCCCGCAGGGAAGACTACCGAAAACCTCGGTGGGGCCACCTGGTGATCTAGCTCACCTTCTTCTAGCTCTGCAGGCTAGTACCCGGGACTTATTAGGCAACCCCCTACCCCCTCCGGGCGGAGGTACCCAATTTCCCCACGGGTTTCGGGAACACACTCCCCCCTCGAGTCCAACCCAATCCGAACAACTCCCATTCAGTGAGGGGCTTGGCAGTTCGGCCCAAGGTTCCTCTAGTAACGTCAGAGGTACCACGAGTGCTAGGGATCCGCAGCGCCCGCACCAGCACCGGTTCTAAAACCGGTACTTAAGGCACAACGGTGGGATCGAACCAGCATGCATTCCGTGGTAGGGAAACAGAAGAAATCGCTAACCCGTTACGCCACGCACAGTACATTCCTGGAAGGTGCTGGACTTATACAAAGTGTCATATTTAACCGACTTTCCGTTTTTGAGTTATGTTATTCACAGACAAACGCGCACACACTTTACTAATTTTTTGGGCGGGCGGGGGGGTAGTCCTTAAATATGCATTTCCGGTAAAAGCCCAATGTCGGATTTTTGGGTGGAATACAAAACTTCCTCTATATACAATATGGATATAATGTGCAGAAAGTAGTAGAAAAGGAACCATGCTAAGCAGCAAATCACAAAGCCTCATGGATCAGAGGGGGCGGGATCGAACCCGAGATCTGCTGATGTCAGTCTACGCTTTCCGCTACACCTCGTTCAGTACTTCTATATGTTATTACTAGTTTTGAAGTTAATTAATTATTATATATCTTCTAAAGTACGACTGCCTGATTTAGAACATTAAAATTTTAAAAGATAGACATACAGAGTATATATCCATGGTCTACCTGTTCTGAGAAAAATAACTACTTACAGTTCAGAAGAAGATGGATGCCTGAAGTTTTGTTTCCGGGCATACAACAGCTGGTTAATGTCTGCCTTCCCGCCCTAGTCGAAGCAAATGCTGAGTATGCAACCGGCGCAATTTACACGAGACTTAGTGTTCGTTGTCACTTCTTGCAATAAGACTCCATTGTTTAGAATAATCACTATTATAAGTACACTTTCCTTTTAGTCATGGCGAAATAAAAGAAACGCCTACAGCAGCTTAGCCATATTATCTCCACTCGCCTCTGATTCTGTTTAGCAAGATATGAAACAAGTGATGGCTGTTCGTGAACCAGAGCTGCGTCTATTAATCGCGTGTCACTTGTTACTGACAATCGAGAGTAAACTTACGGCAGCGCAGCCATACATAGACTGTCAATTTTTACCAATTCTTCTGCGTACCTAATTAGAAAAATTGCAATTCTCCAACAATTGGATATTAGGCATATAGATATGTTTTGAGGTACCCGATTAAAAAAGACTATATGTGTGTGAGACTATATGTAAATAACATCAATCAAAACAGAAATATATAGTTACCAAATACCAAATTAACCTCAAATCTTCCAAAGCATTTGACATATCATTTTCAAGCCCTTTAACCTAAACTTTACGTGAAAAATTGTTATTACTTTTCGATGTTATCAAAATAGCTCTAATGATTTTGTTTAAACTACTGCAGTTTAACATATTTGCATGAAAAATAAAATATATATCTTGAATTTCTTGGAAATGCCTTTGAAATTCTCTTCATTCGAAAAAAAAAATAATTTTGATAGCGATAAAGCATAAGAAATAGACAAAAAATTCTGCACACAATTTATTACAAATATTTTGTTGTAGAATTAGTCGTTTCCGAGGTTTTCCTTATTATTCGTTTGAGTTTTTCAATACTTTTGTGTTTATTTCAATTGCTGTCATCATTCAGTTGTTTCGCGTGATGTCATCGAAAGAGGTAGAGTATTTCAAGGACAGCATATGATGTCCTGCTTTTAATCATTTGATTTGATTGCGTTTCTTTTATCCATTGGATAATATGCAATTAATTCTGAAACATTTATGTTAATTAATACGAAGTGATAGAAAAATAAGCCATTTTAGGATAGTTACCAGAAACTACGTAAAAATATCCCCCAAGGCTGAATTTTCGCTACGCGTAGCGGAATTACGCTACGTTGGCAACACTGTGTAAGAACTAGGGCAGGGACTTATGTCAGTGAGAATGATGAACGCTGCTACACCATCATCAAATATAAGAACAGCGAGGAAAGAATTTCTTGGAGAACAAATTAGGTTTGGCTTCTGCAACTCTGAACCCAAAGGTCAATGAATTCCCAGCAAGGACGATGCAAGCATTGTTCGATAAACAAAGACAGAAAATGTAGAACAAACTGTGAAAACTGATTGTCATTTCTATGTAATGATATCTGTCCCCGTAGCTCAGTCGATGGAACCTGTTGTACGAGGGATCCTACGTTCGATTCCCGGCAAGGGAATCGGAATTTTCCTCTAGCCATAACCTCCCAAAGTCTGCAAGTATGAATTAGATAGAGAAAGTGAGTAATATAATGTACCAAACACAAAGGAAACCACATTGTTTATGTCTTGGTACCATTGTCAATATGCAATATGTCCCAAAGGTAAAAGGTTACATACACGACCAATGTAATCAAAGGCGAGATACGAGGATCTGATAAGTGCCCGTCCTCACATAGAGATGACGACACTGGGCCAGTTTGATGGATAGCATCATATAGTTTAACTAGACTAGCTTGTATCCATAATTACAGATCAACAGCTTGCTTTTTTTTAATGACAGCATTTTAAACAAGACAAGTGTATAGAGGTTTCACGAAAATGGAGGATTTGGAAAAACGAGCAGTGATTAAATACTTCCATTTGAAAAGCATAACGCCTAAAGAAATCAAGGAGGAAATGGACAGTACATTGAGAGGCTCTGCCCTTTAATATACAATGATTAAAAGGTAGGTTGTTGAGTTTAAAATGGGACTACGAGCACTGGTGATGAATTTCGCTCTGGACGTTCTGTGGAAGTCACAACTCCAGAGATCATTAAAAAAAATTAGTTTAGTACTGGAAGGCCACAGATTAAATTTGTTTAAGACAGCAAAGGCTGTGAACATATCAAATGAACGTGCAGGTAATATTTTAAGTAATGTTTTGGGCTTTCACAAGGTCTGAGCCACTCCCGTAGGAGAGGGGATCCGTCCCCTTCAGCTGCCGTGGTGCGGACGCTGCGGACCCTTAGCACTCGTGGTATAGTATAGCAACGCACAGAAAATCCCTGTAAGGAATGTGCTGTGGGACAAGGACAGCGAATGCTTGTGGCAGAGAACGCCTGCTATACAAGGAGCAGACCGTTAAAAAAAACATGCGCCTTATTCGCTCTGATCATTAAAACCGAGAAGATTCATTCACAAAAGTAGAAGCCGTCAGAATGTTTTTGAATGGTCTGTAACTGTACTGACATGGGGTGTCATAAACCTGTCCAGGAAGGGTGTGGGGACCTTCGCCAACTCCCCTGCGTCTCGTCCCTCGGAGACTTTCTCTCCTGTGGAGGAGTATACCTCTGACGTTACTAGAGGAACCTCGGGCCGAACTGCGGAGCCCCTCCCGTCGGGGATTTGTTCGGATTGGGTTGGACTCGAGGGGGCAGTGTGTTCCCGACACCCACGGGGAATTGGGTACCTCCGGCCAGGCTACGGCCGACCGGAGGGGGCAGAGGGTTGCCTAATAAGTCCCGGATACTAGCCTGCAGAGCTAGTAGAGGGTGTGTAAGTGGCGTATCCACTTCCATCCCGTCTTGGCGTTGTTTTTAGCGGGGGGGGGGCTTTTTAAGAAATCAGATATTACCCTATGGAAAGAGCCGCGAAGTATCCATCACTCCCGGGTAGGAGGCCCGGTTCCTTGGTCCTATGGGCCCAGGACTAATGGGAGTAGAACCTCTGCACTTAAACTAAAAGGTTTGAGCCACGTTTGTTGACACCTTATCAAAAGCTGCAAAGAAAAAGTGTTTCTGTTAAGAATTTGGAGCTCTACCATTAAAATCCCAGTAAATATTTGCGATGACTTATTACCATGAATGAAACTTGGATACATCACTACACTCCAGAAAATAAATCACAGTCAAAACAGTGGATTGCTCCAGATGAACCAACCCTGAAAGGGGCAAAGTCAATTTTGTCAGCTAACAAGGTTATGGCAAGTGTTTTCTCGAAAGCACAGGGAATTATTTTTATAGATTACTTGGAAAATGGTAACGATATCACTGGTGTCTACTATGCAGGCTTACTGTAACGTTTGAGTGATGAGATGAAAAGAAAAAGACCTCATTTGGGAAAGAAAAAATCGTGTTTCTTCACGACAATGCTCCAGCACTAGTTCAGTCATTTCAATGGGAAAAATGTGCGAATTATAGTTCGAATTGCTTGAACACCAACACTATTCACCAGATCTAGCACTCAGTGACTATAATCTGTTCCCGAACCTCAAACATTTTCTTGGAGGACGAAGATTTCACAGCAACAAGGAGGTCATTGATTCGATAAACAGCTATTTTGAGGATCATGATAAACCCCACTACAGAGATGAGTTAATTAAATTATAACACCAGTATTACAAATGTATTAGCATTTCAAGGAAACTATCTTTGTTGTTAGGCCCAGGTTTTACCAGCCGACCCCAGTAGATAAACATTAAAGCAAATAAAAAGCTAAAGTAATGTGAAGAAATCTCTATGTTTGTTTCTATTCTCATAAATTGCCTTAATTGCTACTTGTGGGTGAACAATAAGCAACATAGGTACTGTAAAGTTTTATTATTAAAGGAAACGCATTTGGTAAGGTTGAGTATTCTTCTTCCAGTTTTCATCAAGAGGATGGGAAGTGGCCATCATCCGGTGAAAGCGTGGATGAACACGTTTCAGAACTGGGACGAGATCCTACATATACAAGATGCTGGTTGTTGTCGATGGCCCAGTTATGCTCCGCGTTTCTGCACGGCCATGCCGCAACTCAAGATCATTTATAGGCGCTTTCACTGCCATTACGTTCCAAAGGACACACTAAAAATACATTAGAAGTGTTTGGCTAAATTTTTAAAGCACTGACAGAATAGTAAGTCACCATTAAGGTAGTTTTCTCATATGTTTATGAGAACTCCTAGTGGTTTACCAGAAAAAACAAGAGTCAGTTGGAGAATTTAATGTCATATCGGCACGTTGGCCATAGTAGCTCAGGTTTTAGAGCGGCTGGACGGAGACAAGAAGATCCATGGTTCAAATCCCGGCTATGGCATTGCATTTTTCAGTCTGGCTCTACCCTTTCATAGTGCGTCCTACACACGGCTAGTATGAAAGATCAATTAATTTCCATTAATTGACCTAATAGTGGTTAACTATAAAGCCCGGGCCTTAAAGTACTTACAGCATAGTAAGTCGCCATTAAGGTAGCTGTCTCATGTGTTTATGAGAACTCCTAGTGGTTTACAGGGAAAAACATGAGTCAGTTGAAGAATTTAATGTCATGTTGGCACGTTGGCCATAGTAGCTCAATGGTTTAGAGCGGCTGGATGAAGACCAGAATATCCGTGGTTCAAATCCCGGCTATGGCATTGAATTCTTCAGTCTGGCTCTACCCTTTCATAGTGCGTCCAACACACGGCTAGTATGAAAGATCAATTAATTTTCATTAATTGTACCTAATAGTGGTCCGAACTATAAAGCCCGGGCCTTAAAGTACTTACAGCATAGTAAGTCACCATTCAGGTAGTTGTCTCATGTGTTTATGAGAACTCCTAGTGGTTTGCCTCGAAAAATACGAGTCAGTTGGAGAATTTAATGTCACGTTGGCACGTTGGCCATAGTAGCTCAGGGTTTAGAGCGGCTGGATGAAGACCAGAAGATCCATGGTTCAAATCCCGGCTATGGCATTGCATTTTTCAGTCTGGCTCTACCCTTTCATAGTGCGTCCTACACACGGCTAGTATGAAAGATCAATTAATTTCCATTAATTGACCTAATAGTGGTTAACTATAAAGCCCGGGCCTTAAAGTACTTACAGTATAGTAAGTCGCCATTAAGGTAGTTGTCTCATGTGTTTATGAGAAATCCTAGTGGTTTACCGGGAAAAACACGAGTCAGTTGGAGAATTTAATGTCATGTTGGCATGTTGGCCATAGTAGCTCAAGGGTCAGAGCGGCTGGACGGTAACCAGAATATCCGTGGTTCAAATCCCGGCTAAAGCATTGAGTCTGTCTCTACCCTTTCATAGTGCGTCCTACACAGGGTTAGTGTGAAAGAACAATTAATTTCCAATATTTTCTTTATTTGTAAAAGAAAGATTCTTGTTTATTGTAAAACACAATTAAAAAATTGAAGATACAAATTATACACATAATGCACAGGAATACTCCATCACCATAAAAAGTTTTTTTAGTGTTTATGACGAAGTTTTTCTTTCTTTCTCATAGTTATTCAACTTTTCACGATTACTTTTCCAAAAAGTTATGTAATCTATTTCACGTCCTTAAACCAAGCGTGATGGCTCAGGCGGTTTCTCTGTGCCCCGCATGTGGGAGGCTCGGGTTCGATTCCCATGGCTGACCTACCTAGCCCATGCTTTTCGGGGTTTTCCCGGGTCGATAGTCGAATGCTGGGTGGGTTAATTACATCCACCGAATTTCTTGTCCCTCCATTTCCTCTCTATTATTATTTCACATCATCTCTCATCTGGTGGTTTCTTTCAGGGTAGAAGTGTCGGCGGAGTTGTGGCGCTGCATAGCAGGATGATATGCTCCTGGTAAATACTTGCTTCTCCGGTGGAGCGGTCTCCGGTCTCCGGGTGACCTGGTGGACATTTCCGGACAAGGACGGATGGGATGCCGGTTGTAATGGCTTTCAGACACTTTTGGTGCACTGCCCTCTGCACTGTCGTGACTCCTTTGATCCGTCTCCCTGTCTCCTCTCGTTTTAATTCTTAGATTTTTTTGTACAATTTACGTCCTCCAACCTTATGTAGGTCATATCGGACAGTGAATGAAATGATGTTCAAATGAGTCCGGGGTCCATGGAGCTTAGAGTTACCCAAAATTCGTCTTTCAGGATAGGGAAAATTTCCGGAAAAACCTTATCCAGGCAACTCACCCTGACCGAGATTCGAACTCGGGACCTCTTGAACGTGAAGCAGACACGCTACCATCTACGCTACCAAGGCAGGCAAAAAAATTATTCCTTGAAATATGCTGAACTTAAATATAGAGTTTGGTTATGCAACCAATTTTTATTTACTGTTATGTTGTTCACACACACACACACACACACACACACACACACACACACACACACACACACACACACACACACACACACACACACACACACACACACGAGTCGTTTTTTAAAGAAATCTTTGAGGGGCTCTCCGTTCTCAAAACATGTCTTCGGTAGATAGAGTCCACATGAAAAATTCAATGCCATGGCCGGGATTTGAACCACGGATCTACTGGTTTCCGTCCAGTCACTCTTACCCCTTGAGCTACCATGGCCAACGTGCCGTCCTGACATTAAAGTCTCCAATTGACTCATAATGTAAATGTGTAGTGTTTAACGCCCGCTTTTACTACATACGGCACCGCAGGCGATGACACTGGTGATACATGAGATGCAGATGGAGCACCGGTGGAATGAGATGGCGGGGGAAACCGGAGATCCCGGAGAAATCCCGTCCCAGCGCCATGTTGTCCATCACAAATCTCACTTTGCGGTCGCCTGGGATCGAACCCGGGCCGCCTTGGTGAGAGCCAAGCGGTCTAACTACTGAGCCACGGCGCGGCCCGGACGGATGGGATGCCGGTTGTAATGGCCTCCAGACACTTTGGGACCCTGCCCTCTGCACTTCGGTGACTCCTTGGGTCCGTCTCTCCTCTCGTTTTAATTCTTAGATTTTTTTTTTTTTGCAATTTGCGTCCTCGAACCTTATGTAGGTCATATCGGACGGTGAATGAAATGATGCTCAAATGAGTCCGGGGTCCATGGAGCTTAGAGTTACCCAAAATTCGTCTTTAAGGATAAGGAAAAACTCCGGAAAACCCTTATCCAGGCAACTCACCCTGACCGAGATTCGAACTAGGGACCTCTTGAACGTGAAGCAGACACGCTACCGAGGCGGGCCAAAAAAAGAAAATATATATATATATATATATATATATATATATATATATATATATATATATATATATATATATATATATATATATGTGATCTTTGAAATATGCTGAACTTAAATACAAAGTTTGGTTATGTAACCAATTTTCATTTTATTGTTACTTTTTACACACACACACACACACACACACACACACACACACACACACACACACACACACACACACACGAGTCGTTTTTTAAAGAAATTTTTGAGGGGCCCTCCATTCTCAAAACATGTGTTCAGTAGATAGAGTCAACATGAAAAATTCAGTGCCATGGCTGGGATTTGAACTACGGATCTACTGGTTTCCGTCCAGTCGCTCTTACCCATTGAGCTACCATGGCCAACGTACCGTCCTGACATTAAATTCTCCAACTGACTCATATATTTTCCGGGTAAACCACTAGGGGCTCTCGCATCCGAGATACACCGTTTGTGGCGACTTACTATCGTAAGTACTTGAGTCCCAGGCTTCATCATTTAACTCTTATTATTTAAGTTAACTGATAGAAATTAATCATTTCTTTACACTAGTATATAGGCTAAGGTTTTAGATAGAGTCAACATGAAAAATTCAATGCCATGACCGGGATTTGAACCACGGATCTACTGGTTTCCGTCCAGTCACTCTTACCCCCTGAGCTACCATGGTCAACGTACCTAAAATCTTAACCTATATACGGCTAGTGTGAAGAAATGATTAATTTCCATCAATTAACCTGTGTTCGGTATCCATTTTTGGGTGGAATGCAATACTTTCTCTAATAATTCTATACATCAGAATCAGAGAAAGTAGAAATATCTTGCGGGTCTCTTATTTTCTCCTTGCAGTCTTTCAGAAAATGTCAAGATAGCTCGTTTACTCGAGGCTAGAGCGATAGTCTTTTGTCAGAGTAACAAACATGCTACCGTTCTAAGACCTTCCTTTGCCTTTAACATAAGTTACTGAAAACTGTTAGTTGACCTTTCGTCTTAATCATGCAACACAAAAAGCCAAGTGAATCACGCGAAGGTCACCGCAATTTACGGTTGGCTGCCGCTCAGTTGGAAGATGTGTTTGTTGCGATAAATCGATTCTTTAGTGCGTGTTTATCGGATTACAGTCAAGGTCTCCTTGTAAGTAACTGTTACGGAGTCTCCAGGGTCTATACTCGATAAATGTCGGTTAGTAGGCTAAAAACTACACCTCGTTTGAGCTAAAAGAAAAGAAAACGCAGCAAATGGGGTGTCTAATACTAACACACCAATTTGATTAAACATTTCTAATGCTTAATGCTGTAAAACATAACTATGAGGGCTGTTCAATAAAGAATTATTATAATTTCTTTACGGTCATAATTTTTCGCACTAAAATTCAATCTTATTATATTCTGTTGGCTTAATGTGAAACAAACACGCCGTAGTAGTTTCATTGTTGGTACTCCTGTTTCCCGCCTGTGAGAACCAGGCAAGTTCAGACATGTTCAGTATCGCCTACCGCTGCAATGGAGTAACACACGAGGAACAATATGCGGCTTTGAAATTCTGCTTTCGTCTCAACAAATCTTCAGTTGAGGCCTATACAATGTTACAGGAGGCCTATGGAGAGTCTGTTCTTCCCTACAGCACAGCTCGAAGATGGTTTAAAATGTTTAAAGAGGGGAGGCAATCAATTTCAAAGTAAGGTGCACCCGGTGCTCCAATTACTGCTCTTACGGAAGAAAACATCAACACTGCTGCTGCCATTGTGAGAGAGGATCCACGAGTTACCTTAAGATTACTTTCTGAAATACTGAACATTTCATTGGGTGCCACCCACACGTTGGTGACAGAAACATTACACATGAGACGTGTTTGTGCGCGATGGGTTCCAAGACTGTTGATTCCTGAACAAAAGGACATTCGCGTGCAGGTCTGCATGCAGTTAAAGTTGATGTTAGAGGAAGATCCGGAGTTTCTTTCAAACGTAATCACTGCTGATGAAACTTGGCTACATCATTTTGATCCTGAGAGCAAACAGCAAAGCTCAGTGTGGAAATCTCCTTCATCACCAACCCCCAGAAATGCAAACCTGGTTGCTTCTGCTTGGAAAATTATGGTCATCTCATTCTTTGATATTCATGGGATGGTTTATCAGCATGTTGTACCTGCACACACATCAGTAACTGGAAAATAATACAGGAATGTCTTGAGAACATTGCAAGTCCATATCAGGCGCAAAAGACCACATTTCCGTGAAGCAGGCTGGATGCTGCACCACGATAATGCGCAGCCGCATATTGCTAATGTTGTTGCTGAATATCTTGCAAAAATCAACGTGAAGTGCATCCATCACCCTCCCTATAGTCCAGATTTAGCCCCATGTGACTGTTTTCTATTCCCTAACTTGAAGAAACGTCTTCGTGGGAAGTATTATCCATCATCAGAAGCAGTGGTGAAGGCTGCGGAGGCGATTTTGAAGGATCTCTCAAAGATGTTTTCCAGCATATCTTTGAAGACCGGCAGAAACGCCGTGACAAGTGCATCGCATTCAGGGGAGACTATTTTGAGAAGGACCATCAAAATTATGAGGATGAGTAAAGGTACGTTGTCAAAAAAGTTGTGATCATTCTTTATTGAACAGCCCTCTTATAATACCACATTTGAGTTTAAAAAAATAGCATACGATAACAATTGGCGAATCCTAGCATACAAAATAAGCCTCAAGTAGGTATATTTATTATACCTAAACGACGCCGAAGGAATATAGCCGTTTCGTAATTTATAACTTAACTAGTCCGAATTTTGGGTTTGCAGCTTCGAAGTTCTGTTAGGTATAATTTTATTCAGCATTAAATATTACATGATTTTGTGATCAGGCAGTACGAAGCTCAAAAGTTGTTATTGGGACGCACCGGCCACGAAAACAAAAACATTACTCCTTGCTCTTTATCAGTGACCCTAGCCTAGCTTTCAGGTAATGGGACAAAAGACAGTTACTTGTGAAAAAGCCGAATAATAACTCGGACAGTTTCAAGGTTGCTCATTTTGCTATGATCTTAATTGTACAGTACTTTCAAACAGTTATTGTAAAATCAACAGCTCCCTTTTAAGTTACAAATGCTTTATTTAGTATTATTAAACACAGTGAAATAAAATGCTTGTCTCATTGCATAAGCCATTTAGTTTTGGTTAACTTTATCTACAATTCTTTAAAATTATTCTCTGTTCTTTTTATCATTTAATGCTTCCATCTTCAGCCTCACTAACATTAACTTCTCTCTAAAAGGTATAAGTTGCATATGTCCACTCAGGCACGTATTTAGAAGTCAATTTCCGGAGGAGGGATCCAAAAATCTACGTTGAATTTTTTAATAAATAATTAATCAGGGATGTGTTTTTATCATGTTAGTAAAAAATAAAAACACATGTAATATATTATATTCACATGACTTTCTCCACCCAAACTTCTACAAATTGTTCTTAGAAAAGTTTGTTTTTGTCTTGTTTCTTAGAATAAAGTCTGTAAAAATGTTTTGCACATAGCACATTTTTTTGTTCTTATTATATATTTAAAAAGCGAACCACTGATTGATGCATTTGAAGTATTAGTTCTCCTTGAATGAAAAAGGGAATAGGAACTTAGAAGTTATAAATTAAATACCTTTGAGTATCTGGGAATTCTAATCAATAAATTATTGTGACTTTGTGGGTTCGTGAAATGAAAAGTCCAATTACACAAACTCAACAATGCTCTTTATTTCCACCGACTTACAGTTGAACACTTGCCAATTACACAGAATTACGTAATGCACACAATTACAATTCACCAGTTCGTCCGTTACCGTTCCGATGCACGTACACAGTCTTCTCGTCCGTTCACTAGCTCGTCAAGCACTGACTGACCCAATTCACTCACTGCAGCCCTTTTTATAGGAATATCGCCGTTTTCTCGAAGCCTCTAGTTTCCGTGAATCACCGCGAAGGTTCCAGATGGCAGTGGAAGGGGGGAAGAGGTGGCCAGCGACAAGTGACACTTCTCTAATCATCCCCTCAGTTAGTGACAGAGACTAATGGATGGGTGTGGCTTGCTGCCTCTGGCCCCTTACTCAGCTGTCGTTGGTTGTGCTTTCCGCTAATTCGGTGACATTATAATATATCTGAATTGGTCAATTTTGCAATACATTATTGTAATTGACATTATTTGTGTATTTTGACGAGTTCTACAGCTGCTCTGCAGTAACTCTTCGTTTATCTCTTAAATAACTTCATGTCTGTCTGACAGTGAATAGAGATATTAAGATGAAAAGCTTGAATAAACTTTTTCGATTTATTTTAAACTAAGTTTTATTTCAAATATTTATTAAAAGTTTGAAACGATAATTCACTTGGGGGGTCTGGACCCCCTGTACCCTCCTTAAATACATCCCTGTGCCCACCAGCTTATATGTCATCATGGACTGCTATAACGGTTGGAACACGTTAAACACTCATAAGCAATAATTAAGCAATAGCTTCTTTATTGTGCTTCCATAAAACAAAGAAATTCTTAATAGTAGTAAGCTATGTGGAGTATGTCGGTATGTTTACAAACAGTTCCAGCACGCGACACGGTGTGTCACCTACCTGGGAACTCCCACAGCGTGAGGCACGCGTCGTTGTTCTGTCACTACCAAATCCTCACTCATTCTGGAGTGTATGCGGCTCTATTGGTGGTAAAAGCTGTCTATATGTGTCACATAGAAGCTGAGCAACGACTTCTATATGTTCATTCGGTGTCATTTTGAAACACACTGTTAATTGTGGCTTTTTGGGTTTGTGAAATTAAAAGTCCAGGTTACAAACACTAAAAATTGCTTTTTATTTCCGTAGAAATCAATCTGATAGTCCAGAGTTACGTCAGATACATAATACAACTTACGAGGTCATCGACCACAAAGACAGCTGTTCACGCGCACGCGTCCAATTACCGACTGACTCACTGGGGTCAGCGGGCTCCCTTTTTATATATTACTCACATTCCGGAATGTTCTCAAACAATCAAGACGGCGCTCGAAGAAAGACGAGCTCTCTAGAAATCCGTCTCCTTCAACACACCGTTTCGGCAAGCTTTTATCTCCGCATTGCACTGCCCGTCTCTTTGCACTAGTCGCCGGCGCCGCCTCGAAACAACAGTGCGCTCACGGCAATATATAGACACACACACACAAACACACATACAGTCCTGCGCCGTGACGTAATGGGCTAAGGTATCGTGCTTTGGTTACCTGCCACGGAAAGCGGCCCGGGTTCGATCCCACCCCTGGGGTGCGAGTTTTAAGTCCCGGGTATAGGACCGGTGCGCACTCAGCATCATGAGAAGATTGAGGAACTTAAACTAGGTAAGCGGACCTGGTTGCGAAAGCCAATATTCCGGCTGGGGGTGTCGAGATGCTGACCACATCACCTGCCCGTATCGGTTGGATATTCGCCCACCTCTGCCTGGGCCGCGCCGTGGCTCAGTGGTTAGACCACTTGGCTCTCACCAAGGCGGCCCAGGTTTGATCACAGGCGATCGCAAAGTGGGATTTGTGGTGGACAACACGGCGCTGGGCGAGTTTTCTCCGGGACCTCCGGTTTCCCCCACCATCTCATTCCACCGGTGCTCCATCTTCATCTCATGTATCATCAGTGTCACCGCCTGCGGTGCCGTATGTAGTAAAAGCGGGCGTTAAACACTACACATTTCATTTAATTTCTCACATTCAAGAGGTCCCGAGTTCGAATCTCGGTCAAGGCGAGTTACCTGGATAAGGTTTTCCCTTATCCTGAAAGACGAATGTCGGTAACTCTAAGCTCTATGGGCCCCGGCCCATTTGAGGATCATTTCACCCATTCCATTCATCGTCCGATATGACTTAAAGTTGGAGGACGTAAATTAAAAAAAAAAACACCTTGCCTGGGCCGCGCCGTGGCTCAGTGGTTAGACCACTTAGCTATCACCAAGGCGGCCCGGGTTCGATCACAGGCGACCGCAAAGTGACCGTGGACAACACGGCGTTGGGCGGATTTTCTCCGAGACCTCCGGTTTCCCCCGCCATCTCATTCCACCGGTGCTCCATGTATCATCAGTGTTACTGCCTGCGGTGCCGCATGTAGTAAAAGCGAGCGTTAAACACTACACACCTCTGCCTTGCGTATGTGGGCGGGAGGCCGGCAGCCGGGTTGGCATGCCCTAGCCCTCTATGGGCTGTCGCGCCATGGGTTATAATACACATATATACATTAAAGTAAATTGGAAGTTAATTGTACTTCCACACTAGCCAGTTACTGTAGGGGAGGGGATGCGTCCCCTTCAGCTGCTGTGGTGCGAGCGCTGCGGTCCCCTATAAACCCCGGAGTTTTCCATAGCTCCCGGGCCGGAGCCTTCGGACTTCGGGTAGACCTCGTGACAACAACATGTCAATTGTAGGCGCCTTGCCCTCAGCACTACCTTGGCTCTCTGGGTCGTCGGCCCTCTGTTTCCTCTCGCCCCATCCTTCCTCCCGGGGATGCCCCACTTGGGGTAGAGACATAACCGATCTAGTCTGATCGCAGTGCCGAAGCCACTCCAATCCAAATCCCGATGCGAGTACCTGAGCCAGCCTTCTCGGTTAAGGAAATTGACTTGGTCACGTGATAGCAAATGCTGAATTATTAATGAGACGAACGTATCGACTGCTTTACCGAAGAATTCCACTCGCCTCTGTAAAGCAAATTTCACCATTGTGCTGTTAGCAATTTGTTAAACTTGACATGGACATGTAATCGACTTTCAAACGGCACGTGCAACTGCTTGTCACTGTGCTTGAGTTTAACTGCGCTGTAAGGATATGACGTGGTGCCAACTGACCTTGCAAGAAATGCCTCGTGGGCAACTCGAAGGCGGGGCAGGGTGACCCGGAACCAAGCCGTCTTCCCCAAGGGGTTACAACCTGCTTCTCATTCCTCTTTTATTTAGTCGTTTTTATCCCTCAGGTTCCTCTTATTTTGCATACGTTTTAATCTTTTGTAGCTCACAATTAAATTGAATAGGTAGGAATTTGAAGATGGACACGATTTCAGAAAAAAAACATTTTTTACAGGGAGGAAAAAGCTGTGTTTCTTTCAAAGTAACTTACAGTTCCAAAATTATTAATTTATAAAAGAAATACGACGTATATGTTCACAAAAACATATGTTGCCTTTATAAAATGGTACTGTTAATCTTTCATCTGTTTCTTTTTATTACAGAGAAACCTTCAATATTTATTTACACATTCCGTTGTAGATATAAGATTAATACATTAAGCTAATATATACAATAATATTAATAATTACATAAAAACTAAAAGTTTTAACCCTTTTTCACATAAATTTGCTGTTTTCAATAGTTTGATTTATAGATATATAAATACATATATATAAATATATATATATATACCCCTGAATAAAGATGAATTTAATAAAGAATAAATATTAAAAGCAGAAGCTGTGAAGTATTCCTCATATTTAAGTTTGATTTATGAGTCACTATGTTTACACTCAAACTTCACTTACTTGTTGTTGTATAATTGAAACGTTTTCAAGATCATTCGATCTCATCCTCAGCTGTTTGGTGACTAAATGGACCTTCCTCTTCTTCCACTACTTCTTCTTCCACTTCTGGATTCAACCCAGCCATCATAAGGAACATGATGAAGAGAAAAGAAAAACTGAAGATAATATCAAAAAATACCACTCTCACACCACTTAAAAACACAAATTGGCAATATAGAAAATTCACCTACCATCCACGGGCTTTTAGAAAATTTGAACGAATCTTCAAAAGACTAAACTTAAAACTAGCACCCCAAAACAAATTCAGTCGGAGGAACCTGCTAAATAAACCACTGAAAAATACAACCCCCAACAATTTGAAATCAGGAATTTATCAGATTAATTGTGAAACCTGTGAAAAAAGCTACATATGAAAAACTAAGAGAAACTTGTTAACCAGGCAAAAAGAACACCAGAGGAACATTAAGTTGAAACAAACAGAAAAATCTGCAGTTTCACACCATTTTTGGACAGAAAACCACAACATTGGCCACAACATTAAACTGTTAAAATCTTTAAGTACACCCATAGAATTGGATATTTGGGAAAAAATATTCATAAACAAAAACCGTGATAAAGTTATAAATTTTGAAATCCCGGCATTAAATGAAGTATTAAAACTTAGTGCCCCTAACACCAGATGGCAGAGAGATCGGAGCTCCGTAGTAGTGGAAGAAGAGGAAGGTTCATTTAGTCACCAAACAGCTAAGGATGAGATCGAATGATCTTGAAAACGTTTCAATTATACAACAACAAGTAAGTGAAGTTTGAGTGTAAACATAGTGACTCATAAATCAAACTTAAATATTAATAAAGAATATATACATATTATTAATACTGCTTTAATTAATGGTTTTATTAAAGACTTTATAAATTAAAAAATTTTAAAAATTCAAATATCAAAAAACTGTTAATGATATTTCTACCCTTAAAAAATAAAAGACGATTATAATTTTAAAAAATGTACTTATCATTTTTGGGTTAATAAATATTTTCAAAGAATTTCTAAAGAAAGAGTAGGGACAGACTGAAAAATGCAATGCCATAGCCGGGATTTGAACCACGGATTTTCTGGTTTCCATCCAGCCGCTCTACAGCTGGCTCTACAGTCTGGCTCTATCCTTTCTTAGTGCGTCCTACACACGGCTAGTGTGAAAGAACAATTAATTTCCATTAATTGTACCCAATAGTGGTCCGAACTATAAAGCCCGGGCCTTAAAGTACTTACAGCATAGTAAGTCGCCATTAAGGTAGTTGTCTCATGTGTTTATGAGAACTCCTAAGTGGTTTACCGGGAAAAACACGAGTCAGTTGTAGAATTTAATGTCATATCGGCACGTTGGCCATAGAAGCTCAAATGGTTTAAAGCAGCTGGTCGGAGACCAGAATATCCGTGGTTCAAAACCCGGCTATGGCATTGAGTCTGGCTCTACTCTTTCATAGTGCGTCCTACACACGTCTAGTGTGAGGGAACAATTAATTTCCATTAATTGTACCTAATAGAGGTCCGAACTATAAAGGCCAGACCTTAAAGTACTTGCAGCATAGTAAGTCGCCATTAAGGTAGTTGTCTCATGTGTTTATGAGAACTCCTAGTGGTTTACAGAGAGAAACACGAGTCAGTTGGAGAGTTTAACGTCATGTCGGCACGTTGGCCATAGTAGCTCAATGGTTAGAGCGGCTGGACGGAAAGCATTAGATCCGTGGTTCAAATCCCGGCTATGGCATTGCATTTTTCAGTCTTGTTCTACCCTTTCATAGCGCGTCCTACACACGGCCCGTGTGAAAGAACAATTAATTTCCATTAATTGTACCTAATAGTGGTCCGAACTATAAAGCCCGGGCCTTAAAGTACTTACAGCATAGTAAGTCGCCATTAAGGTAGTTGTCTCATGTGTTTATGAGAGCTCCTAGTGGTTTACAGAGAGAAACACGAGTCAGTTGGAGAATTTAATGTCATGTTGGCACGTTGGCCATAGTAGCTCAATGGTTTAGAGCGGCTGGATGGAGACCAGAAGATCCGTGGTTCAAATCCCGGCTATGGCATTGAATTTTTCAGTCTGCCTCTACCCCTTCTTAGTGCGTCCTACACACGGCTAGTGTGAAAGAACAATTAATTTCCAATTTTTAAAGAATTTGGTATAACTTTAGTTCCTCAAAATAAATATAGTATTAAAAATGTATTACATTTCTCTAAAAAAGATAAAATTCCTAATAATAAAAAATCTGGTATTCATCAGTTTGTTTCGATTGTGATAAAGTTTATATTGGAAAGACAAAACGTAATTTAGAAACTAGAAAGAAAGAACATTTTCGTAACATTAAGTATAAACAAACTGATAAATCGACCGTAGCATATCAATTTTGGTCATTTAACCATGAAATAAATCCAGAAGTTAAATTATTAATACAATTTAATTCTCCGATAGATTTAATAGTTTAGGAAAAGTTATTTATTTTCGAAAACAAACATCGCGTAATGAATTTTGAGATACCAGCAGTCGATTCTGTTTTTAAATTTGTTTTATTTTCAGATTTTGGTAGTACTAACAGGAACATATGAACGTCTAATGTTAAGTAACTATAGCGACAGCTTTGTTTTCCAGCTGAAGATGTGTATGAATATACATGAAATAGCGATCGTGGAGAATTTATAAGAATTATCGCCATTTCTTATAAGATAAGTGAAGTTTTAAGTTACAAATTATTATATTTGTATATATTTGTTTGCTTCACTGTTAATAGCCTCATATTTTACGTATACATTAAGCTAATGTGATCGTCATTTATTATTTAACAAACGAAACTCCGGTTGCTATCTAAGAGCTTTGAAATTCTCTTCTCTTTACATGAATACGAAAAAGAAGGAAGAAAAGAAGTGGAGATTTACAGTTGAGGCAAATTTAAGAACGCCTACTTGAAAATTCAAAACAATAACAAAACAAAACAAAATATCGGCAATAGTTAACTAATAGTGTGCTTTACTAGGATTTTCTTTATCTCCACGTTTTAGCAATTATTAGAAATTAAGAGAGCTTCTGAGGCTATTTTCAGAAAATTCATGTCTACATTTCATTTGCCATTAAAATATCTTTACCCTATCATAATTTAATCAAAATTAGGCCAATGTTTGAGAAAGTTAAAAATGTTGAAAGTTTTCCGAATAAAGCGTAATTTTTTGGGAGGGAGGACGTTTTGAAAACCTTCCATTCGGAACGTGGGAATACGTTGTTGAACTTAAATACCAATTTGTTTTTTAGTTATATTGTTGATTGACACACAAATACACAAACACACAGAGAAATCCCGGCGTCAAATGTTTTATTAGAATACGACGATAAACGGATGAAATACGATGATCACAACTTTTTGTTTTTGATAACGTACCGTTACTCATCCTCATAATTTTTATGGTCCTTCTCAAAATAGTCTCCCCTGAATGCGATGCACTTGTCCCAGCGTTTCTGCCAGTCTTCAAAGACATGCTGGAAACCATTTTTGAGAGATCCTTCAAAATCGCCTCCGCAGCCTTCACCACTGCTTCTGATGATGGATAATGACTCCCACGAAGGCGTTTCTTCAAGTTAGGGAATAGAAAAAAGTCACATGGGGCTAAATCCGAACTATAGGGAGGGTGAGGGTTGCACTTCACGTTGATTTTTGCAAGATATTCAGCAACATTGGCAATATACGGTCGCGCATTATCGTGGTGCAGCATCCAGCCTGCTTCACGGAAATGTGGTCTTTTGCGCCTGATATGGACTTGCAATGTTTTCAGTACTTCCCTGTATTATTGTCCAGATACTGATGTGTGTGCAGGTACAACATGCTGATAAACCATTCCATGAATATCGAAGAATGAGATGACCATAACTTTCCCAGCAGAAACAACCACTTTTGCTTTTTGGGGGGTTGGTGATGAAGGATATTTCCACACTGAGCTTTGCTGTTTGCTCTCAGAATCAAAATGATGTAGCCAAGTTTCATCAGCAGTGATTACGCTTGAAAGAAACTCCGGCTCTTCCTCTAACATCAACCTTAACTGCATGTTACCTCCATTGCAGCGGTAGGCGATACTGAGCATGTCTGAACTTGTCTGGTTCTCACAGGTGGGAACCAGGAGCACCAACAATGAAACTACTACGGCGTGTTTATTTCATATTAAGCTAACGGAATATAATAAGATTGAATTTTAGTGCGAAAAATTATGACCTTAAAATTATGATCATTCTTTATTGAACAGCCCTCGTAATACTCAAAGGGCCCGGGGTTCTTAGAGCTGACATTCGTTTTTCAGGATACGTGGAAAACCGCAGGAAAACACCCTCATCTAGGTAATCCACTCTAAGCGAAATTGAGGCAAAACCCTATCCCTGTACCACAGAGGTGGGCTACAGTTCTTTATTACACTACAGACACGTAGCTGTTTAACCCTTCGTAGATATGCAAAGCGATGTTAAGAGGCTATTTTTAGAATATTATTGTTAATATTATACTGCCCCTTAGCAATAAAATTCAAATATTTTTAGCATGTTATATCACAAATATATTTATTTACGTAATACTTTTGTAGCAGCGGATTTTTGGGGGACAAAAACCAAAATCCGTGCTGGAGTCAAATACAGCTCTGTCGTCGTTCACCTGCACCATCACGCCGCTTATTTTACGTGAACTCTCCCCATCCTTTACCATAGATTTTTCTGCATCTTGAACTCACGACGTTCGGCTTTGAATGAATGGCGAGTCCTTACATTGAGATGCGTATAAAAGGGGTACAGACACCGGTTTAGGAATTAAGAGGGAGTAGCAAAATAATACGCGTAGTGAAGAGCTAAGCTACAGGGTGGCGCACGAAATGTCGTACATTGAAAATTGTTGATATAACTTTTAATAACAATAGCATGTCAATATTATATTTCATCAGAATGTGTATGCTCAGTGACCGTGCAGTACATGTTCAATATGTTTACCTTGTTGGCGTAAAACCTCTTCGAGATGTACTGTGACGTTTCCGAACACTCTACTACACGTGTCTTCTGTTATTCCCTGGAAAAATGTTGTGATAGCCGCTCACAGTAGAGTGCGTGGTTTGTTGCGGTAGACTGTCTCCTTCAAATATCTCCATAAGAAATCACAATATGGGTGGTCATATTGAACCGCCCTGAAAACGTTCAGGATATCGATGGGACATCACACGGAGCCCGAAATGTTGGTGCAGGAAATCCAGAATAACGTTTGCTGTATGTGGAAGAGCTCCATCTTGCATAAACAATTGAGTCTCCATTGGTAGCCCTATTGCATAAAGTTGCGAAAGAAAATTATTCTACAGATGTATTTTTTTATCTTGAAAAGTGCAGAGCGATGCGCAGTGGTATCTGGACGAGTACACCTCAGAACGGTTACAACTGGAGGGGAGGACAGGTCAGTTGCGTACCAGTTGCGAGTAACTAAACACGTGCAGAGCTACTCGTTAACACTACAGCTTGTTTCAAAATGTGCTTGTCTCCTGGTTCCAAGAGGGCATTTATAAATAACGCCTCATAGCAGCACATTAGGAAATAAAGTGCTACATTTAAAAACACGAGAAGTAATAACCAATATCCATAGATTTATAAAAAAGGAACAATGGTCTGGGTCAGCTATAAAAATCTGGGGAAGGGTATCTGAGGCAACAGTTGTGTCTGAAAGCAGTTTAGGAGAGTTATTAAGGAAAGAAAAGCAATTGGTGCTAGTGCAACAACGTCCTTCTCTATGCCCAGTAAACAAAGATTAAGAACATGCACATAATCTAATTTGGATGTTTTAATTCAGAAGTAGCTAGGCGAACTATGAATAATTTCTAAAGCACAGAAAAACAAAGACCAACTCTGAAGAAAGTGCTTATGAAGCTAAAAATTCTACTGGCTTCCAAGGCAGTGTCTGAACATTAAAACGAGTTCTTTTGAAGTTAGGAGTATTTTATAAAGGAAACACTACGCGTGACAGACAAATTTTAATCGAACATCGCACCAACGTGCAAAAAGGCTTAAGTATTTACGAAATATTCGGAGATATCGAAGAGAAGTTTATATAGTTTATATGGATGAAACTTATATAAATACAGCACATACTGGACCATACGCCTGGAGTGAAATACGTTACAGGGACTCTGCAGCGATATTCAAAGGCCGACAGTTGGTCATCATGCCTGCTGGAGGAGAACAGGGTTTTGTTCCAAATGCCTGTGTACTATTTAAGATCCAACAAAAGCGTGGAGATTACTACCATAGTAAGAATTACAACTTAGCTTATAAGAGCTGCAAAACTGGCTTCGAGAATGAAATTTGTTTTTAGACACCTTGTGCACCGCCCTCCCCTCTCGTAATCTTACGCGTGTGACGCATTGTGCCGATAGGTGCACTATCCCCACCACAGTTGCTACTCATCCCTACCGCGCAGGATTCATGTCAAGATAAAATAATACATCTGTACAGCATGTCCAAGTAGTGCGCACTGTTAACTGTTAGCCGTTGAAAAAGATTGGCCCAATGATTCCATGGCTGGATATGGCACCACATACACTAACTTTTTCTCCGTAATTTTCAATCTCGTGTACAACACTCGGAGGTTCTCGTGCCCTGCCTATTGACGGCACCGTTCAAATGAACGTAAACCTAATCAGAATACCATGTGTTATGAATCACGGCCACATCATTTGAAAGAGCCGAAGTCACAAACAGTAATCGCTGTACCTTGTCATATTCTGTCAGTTTGTGCAACACTGTCATTTTGAATGGGAATAATTTCACGTCAGCATGAAGTATTCTTTGAAGCAAACGACGTGAGATGCCCATTTCGGCCGAAGCTCGTCTCGTGGATTTCCTGGGACTTCGTGTCAAAGCCACTCTCGCATCCTTGATATTCTCTGGAGTACAGATTGTGTTGACACGAGATCGCTTTTGCTCTAAAATATGGCCGTTAGTTTCAAATTGTGTCGTTAGTCTATACACTGTCTGCAGGGGGACCACCTCGTACGAAAATGAACACGAAAACGTCATTGCGTCTCTGTTACGCTCTTTGTTTCCGCGTAAAACAACGCAGTTTTCACTTTCTGTTCTAGCGTCCACCGGTCTTTGTCCGCCATTTTAATAAACTGAGTCAGTAGAATGATGCATGCATTCTATCCGTAAAAGCTTAATCTAAGCCTATAATTTCTATAGAATTTGCCTTTCAGCTATATTACTAAACTACCTACATTTCTGTCTTAATCTTATAATGCTTTAAAACATTAACAACTTTAGATTTTCTGCCATATGAAACAGAAGAATGCAAATTTGTGTTTTTCCTCAGGGAACGTAGGATGTTGCTTCTTACCACTTTAATACAAGACCTCTGAAACCAAGCAGTAAAAGTAAAATTTGTGTTAATTTCTGGCATTAAGAATTAGTTTCACTAAAACTGTTTCAGCAAAATTTTCCTAGGAAAGGTACAAAACAAAGTTTTATAAGCATGCAAAAAATACTCCTCTTAAGCTAATCATGAAATATGCAGTATTTCAACCTATAACATCATGTGCTTAAAATTGTTTGTTGTTAAATATGTATGTGTGAGGTGCAGTACTTGGGCTGACAGCTCTTACCCAGTGCTGCTAAGGTTGCTATTTGAATTAATTTTTACCAGTATTAACCAATATTAATTTATTTGTATGATTATTGTTGGCAGGTAGTGACTGGGCTAGGCATGTTTGCACCGTGGTTACTGCCTCGAATGTGGTCGTTGTCTGCTTTTGTGCTGTGGGCAGGTCTCGCTGAGGAGTTCTTGTTGCCCATTCTCCTAGCGATCTCTGACAGGAATTTCACGGCTTGGGTTGCCAATGTCTACACCTGCAGCAGCAGTAGAAGTAGTGCCGAACTGGCTCGTCATCACCAAGGTAAGCCTTCCTGCCGTATAAAGACATGGAAATTTCCCTGTTACAATGCAACCTTCATTCATTCAGGCTCTGTTGTGGCAAAATCTTTAGTCCTATTTGAAATAAAATAGGTTGCTTTTAATCTCCATAAAATTTTTCAGTGTTTTATTGTCACTGGATTCTACAAAATTTTGCCAACTTCTCCAAATAGATTTCCTAACTATTGAAGCACTTCTATCACAAAACGATGCCTTTTTAAAACAATGTTTGGTACTTTTTCTTTTAGAACTTCTTTACTGTCAAGAAAGTTCTTCAAATAGAGAAACAGATCAGGCAAATTTGGTAACCAAAGTCCTTTTCAAAAGTTGCAATCATATAAAATAAGATATACTCATACACTTTTTCTGTGTTGCATGATGCAATTGTATGACTTTCAGCTGCGGGTGGAGTACAAGGATTTTCTCTTCCCCATTCCAACTCTGTCCTTGTAAATGATCTGCGCATTCTTTGATATTCTGAATACTAAAGACAGTGAACAAATATTCTTGCAGGGCTTGATGGCAAGTTCCGAGTATTCAACACACAGTCTTTGCCACAAGTCTCCAGCCAAGACGATAACAATCAGTTGCAACAGCAGCAACAAAATCAACAGCAACAAACGGGCAGTCAGGGAGGCCACTTCTATCAACAAGAACCTGTGAAGTTTCCAATCACCAATGGCTCGCTTTTCACCAGTGTAGATGGTCGCTTACCCATTATTCACAACTATCGCAGAGGCAAAGGTATGACTTCATTTTTGTGGAGGTTGTAGCAATGGAATTTACCCAGAACCTAATCTACATATGTATGATGCTATTGTTTTGGTTACATGTTATTATGGTAGGTCATTGACCATGTTATGACACCCAAACATTTTGTTCAAAACAAACATATTCTCTTCTTTGGCATATAAGTTATTAGTGTGTATTATTTTAACTAAACAGTAGCTACAGAATTATTTATACTATATTTCTATAATTAATTTATTCTTTTCCCTCAAAGCAAAGATAAATTGAGAGTGTATTTGAATGAGTACATTTGAAACACAAATTAAAAAGTCCTTCCCATTGATCTTCAAAGTTTGGTATAGATATGTTGACGACATCTTTGCAATTGTACCAAATAAACATTTAGATGATGCATTAAAATAACTCAATCTGCAAGAAAGGACTATCAAATTCACAATAGAAAAGGAAATCATTGACAACTCTCTCTCTTGGATCTAAATATCATCAGGAACAACACAAAAATAACATTTGGAATTTACAGGAAACCAACACATTCAGAAAATTACATAAAAAATAATAGCCACAGCCCAATTACACATAAACATGCAATAATAAACAGCCTTACACACAGACTAGTCAACATACCCACGGAAAAAGAAGAATATTTCAAAAAACAAAAAACAATACTACACATAGCATACAACAAAACAATGGATACAACAAAAGTTTAGTGTTGAAGAAAATTAGAAAAGCTAAACTAAAGAAAACCATTAAGGAAGCAACTACATTTACAAAAGAAAAAGAAAGCAACAGCATATCGAGTTCATTCACATATCACCCAAAAACATTTAATAAATTTAAAAAGATCTTCAAGGAACAAAATATCACCTTGGCACCTACTAATAGACACTCAATTTTAAAATTGCTAAATTCAAAAATAAAAGATGAAGTCCCATCAGTTAACAGATCCGGAATATACCAGATAAGTTGTAAGAATCGTGAAAAATGCTACATAGGTCAAACTAAAAGAAATCTAAAAACCAGAGTCAAAGAGCACTTTAGAAACATCAGATTGAAACAAGAAGATAAGTCAGCAGTAGCATTTCACTTTTGGAATGAACCAATATAAAAATTATTTGTAGTTGGTTTATTGACACTCGTCACTTACATTTTCATATATTAATGAGAGACTAGTTTCAAAGGCATTCGCCTCCATTTTCAATCTCTT
Organism: Mantis religiosa; assembly: GCA_030765055.1. Classification (NCBI taxonomy): domain Eukaryota; kingdom Metazoa; phylum Arthropoda; class Insecta; order Mantodea; family Mantidae; genus Mantis; species Mantis religiosa. The sequence continues at coordinate 39,213,630 of CM060960.1, forward strand.
TCCAACTGGCATCTGTTGTTGTCTGCTCTCTCTGGTGGTGGAACTATGAACTTTTTTGTCAAATTATCTACTGGTGGGATTTCAAAGTTCATTACGCGATCCTTATTTTTCCAGATGAATATGTTCTCCCATGTTGTCAATCTATTTTGGTTTATCACTCCTTTTAATAATTTTGGATTTAGATCAATGTCATGGTTTTCATTCCAAAAATGAAATGCTACTGCTGACTTGTCTTCTTGTTTCAATCTGATGTTTCTAAAGTGTTCTTTGACTCTGGTTTTTAGATTTCTTTTTGTTTGACCTATGTAGCATTTATCACAATTCTTACAATTTATTTGGTATATTCCAGATTTGTTACCTGAAGGAATTTCATCTTTTGTTTTTGAATTTAGTAATTTTAAAATTGAGTATCTATTAGTAGGTGCCAAGATGATATTTTGTTCCTTGAATATCTTTTTAAATTTATTAAATGTTTTTGGATGATATGTGAATGAACTGAATATGCTGTTGCTTTCTTTTTCTTTAATAAATGTGGTTGCTTCCTTAATGGTTTTCTTTAGTTTAGATTTTCTAATTTTCTTCAACACCAAACTTTTGTTGTATCCGTTTTCTTCTGCTGTGTGTATTATTGCTTTTTGTTCCTTGAAATATTCTTCTTTTTCCATGGGTATGTTGACTAGTCTGTGTGTAAGGCTGTTTATTATTGCATGTTTATGTGTAATTGGGTTGTGGCTATTATTTTTTATATAATTTTCTGAATGTGTTGGCTTCCTGTAAATTCCAAATTTTATTTTTGTATCATTCCTGATGATATTTAGATCCAAGAAAGGTAGTTGTCCATTGATTTCCTTTTCTGTTGTGAATTTGATAGTCCTTTCTTGCAGATTGAGTAATTTTAATGCATCATCTAAATGTTTACTTGGTACAATTGCAAAGATGTCGTCAACATATCTATACCAAACCTTGACGTCACTGTTACTAAATTCCTCCAAACACACATCAATAAACCAACTAAAAATAGTTTTTGCGATAAATTGAGAGATTTGGCACAGACTCATTAGGCCTAGATACTTCTGGAATAAATGTGAAAACAAAATTTGACATACATTAGATTAAGTCCATTTGGGACTTTATATATATATATAATGTCTTGCACTTACATGACTTTCCCTTATCTTGTAAGAATTAGTCTTACAAATTAATACATAAAGAACAGAAGCTAACAACAGTGAAGCAAGAAATGCTATATATATATATATATTTTATTTTCACAAACTTCAATTTCAATTTCAATTTATTCATCCCCTATATTTCATACAGAGAATACATAAACACAATACTCACAGACAAAGGTGCATGTATACTTTGTTACATTAACAGTGAATAAATCTATCTAACTAAACATCATCATCAGCATGTCCATTACTGGAAACTGGTTTTGATCTGCCCTAAATATCTAAGTCGTGCTTGTCATAGTAATCAGTTTTACATAGCTTAGACACTCCCATATGGCAATTACGGCCTTCAGGGTAACCTTTTTTTCATCCATATGATCCAAATACATAGGATACGTCAACAGGTTTAACAAATACAATCTGTACATAACAGTATTAAAATAATAAAATATAATAAAATATGCAGAGGGTACCTTTACTATTTAAGCTTTAATTTAACCTTTTATACTCATCTATAGAGTAGACTGGGTTTTCTACAAGGTACTTTTTAATTGCTTTAAGTTTAAATTTTTCTTCTGTTATCTGTTTTATTTGATTCGGTAAATGATTGTACAATTCTTTAGATTTATTTTCTATATTTTTGTTACTTAATGTTCCTCTTAATCTGTTTAAGAAATAATTTTGTTTTGTTCTTGTGTTATGTGTATGTATGTACATGTTTTTATTTTGGTTGCTAGAATTTTTTGTTACGTATTTAATGCACTCATATATATACAATGCTGTAAATGTTAATATATTTAATGTTTTATAGACATTTCTACACGAATCCTTCCTTTTTAATCTACAAATTATTCTGATGGCATATTTCTGGAGTCTTAATATTCTTACCATTGCTTTTTTCTGTACATTTCCCCATAATACCACCCCATAGCATAAATGAGAGTGTATGACTGCATAGTAAATTTGCTTTAGAGTTTCTCTATCCATTTGTTGTGCTGCCTGTTTTAAAATATATAGCCCCATATTTATTTTCTTTACTACTTTTTCAATGTGTTGTTTCCAATTTAGTTTGTTATCTATTATTAGTCCAAGGAAGTTAGTTTTTGTTACTTCGAGTATTTTTTTATTATCTAATGTTAGTTGCATATGTGATTGTGTTTCTTTGTTTAAGGTGATTTGCATCCATTCTGTTTTGCTTGTATTTATTACCATGCCTAGTTTTCCTAACTCACTACTAATTTTTTCAAGTATAAGATTGGATTTATTTTGTACTTATCTTTTAAGAAAATTGATAAAATTTCCACAGAATTCAAGAGACCAGTCCCACAAATAAATCATTTACATCTTTGTTTTTTTCCTGTTATCGTTACTGCCGCTAACTGTCTCATTATTTTTGTATTTATTACCAAATCCTAAAAATGAAACAAAGTTAAAGGCAGAATTAATTTGCAGTATTTCAAAATTCATTACATGATTTCTAGTTTTTTAAAATAAATATTTTCTCCCAAACCATTAAATCTATCAGACCATTTAACTGCTTTAATAATTTATCTTTTGGATTTATTTTATGGATAAATGACCAACAATGATCTGCCACGGCTGATTTATCAGTCTGTTTATACCCAGTATTTCGAAAATGTTCTTTCATACTTCTAAATTCCTTCAAATGTAAACCTGGCTGCAATCTAAGCAATTAAATTGATAAATGCCAGAGTTTTTATTATCGGAAATCTTATCTTTTTTAGACACATGTAGCAAATTTTTATATTATTTTTCTTTTGAGGAACCAAAATATACCAAATTCCTTAAAAAAGTTTTGAAACTGTTTATTAGTCCAAGGATGGTAAGTAAATTTTGTTAAAATTATAATCATTTTTTTAATGTTAGAAACATCACTCATATTTTTTGGATATTTAAATGTTTCAATCTTTTTATGTATAAAATCTTAATTAAAACTATTAATTAAAAAGTACTAATAATGTTACACAAATATAACTATTTGTAACAAAAACTTCACTTATCTTAAGAAAATGATGTCAATTTTTCTTATTAATTGAGATCGATTTCACAAACAAATTGTTTGCTTCATCAGTCAGCACACTTCGTCGTCAAGGATACCGGTTACCATGTTATGTTTTTTCAGTATTACCAAAATCTGAAAATGAACAAACCTAAAAACATTATCAACTTTATTAATAATAACTAGTGAAGTTGTGTTACTAGTGTTTAGTTATTATTAATAACCTAGTTTACTTCACTGTCAGCAGCTTCAGTTTTTTACATAAACATTATCAACTCTTAAATTATTAAAATAATTAAATGGTTCAATAGATTTAATGATTTGGGAAAATATATTTATTTTAAAAAATAAATATCGCATAATGAATTTTGAAATACCAGCAGTTGATTCTGTTTTTAGGTATGTTTCGTTTTCAGATTTTGGTGATACTGAAAAAACATAACATGGTAACCGGAATCCTTGATGATGAAGTGTGTTGACTGATGATGCAAACAATTTCTTTGTGAAATCGATCTCAGTTAATAAGAAAAACTGACATCATTTTGTTAAGATAAGTGAAGTTTTTGTTACAAATATTTATATTTGTGTAATATTCATTGCTTCACTGAAGCTAGCTTCATTTTCTATGTACTAATAATGTGTTTATATTCTCTATTAAATTTCTCTTTATTTAGGGATATATTTATTAACCTATTCTCAAGGTGGCCCAGGTTCGATCCCAGGCAAAGTGAAATTTGTGGTGCACAACATGGCACTGGGGTGAATTTTCTCTGGGATCTCTGGTTTCCCATGCCATCTGATTCCACCAGTGCTCCATCTTTATCTCATGTATCATCAGTATCACTGCCTGTGTGCCACATGTAGTAAAAGTGGACTTTAAAAACTACACATTTAATTAATCTATAAATCAAACTAATAAATGCAGCAAATATATGTGGAAAATTGTTAAAACTTTTATTTTTTATGCAATTAAAAAAGATACAGCAGATTTCCTATGAATACAAAAGCTTAGTTTATTGTAAGTGTATTGAAAAATAAGGTTTTATTGCCTCAGCTTTAGAACATTTTTGAAATGCTAAGGTTTGAGAAAATCGTGAGTGTTAACACTTCAGATTTTTTATAGCTGTTAATTTGTTGTAAATTCCAATATAATTTTTGTAATTTTATTCTTAGGAATGAGAACAAATGGGGCCATCTCGTCTCATTGTCCAGGTTTGGGATTACCACCCACACACACCAGGAGAGTAGAAGTGCTGAAAACCCTTTTGGAGCTGAACAACCAGCAACACAAACCATCACCAATGGAAGACGCAGTAGAGAAGCAGCATCCTCCAGCATCACTGGAATCCATAGAGACCAAAGTGACAAAACAGATTAACCTCAACAGTCGGCTGCAGACCACAAATACATCAGAGTATAGCATTCAAGACTTGAGTTTAGAACAGCAGTCATCAGATGGAGAGGATGGTTTCAACTCAGAATATCTTGACGAGTATAATGTTGATGATGACGATGATGAGCCCATCTATGCCACACTGTCTTCGAGAAGCTGTTGTTCTGCTACAACAGCTGCAAACGATGACTTTGAGTTTTTTCAAAACAATGAGAAGAGTCCCTCTAAAAATCTGACAGACTGTGACCAGTTGGTTAGCAGGTACCAAAGACAAAGTAGTAGCATAAAACATGCTGTCCAAGATTGGACTGTTGGCAAGGATGACGAAGTGATGAAATTAGTGTTGCCTCTTATACAAGCTTATCAACAACAATCAGATGCACAAAGTGCGGGAAGGGATTTTAGTGAAATACTGAAGACTGTATTAGAGTGTGAGAGAATGCAGGATAGCAGCAGGCAATCAGAAGATTTAGACAGCAGCTATGACAGTCTGGTGCTAGCACCATCTTCCAGGAAACAGTACCAGCAACACCATAGGAGTAAATGTAAACAGTCCAGTATGGCTGGTTCACTTTCGCTGAACAACCTGGACGAGCTCCTTGAAGAAGGTGTCAGCAATCACAGAGTAGCAGCTGCAGGTGAACACAGCTCCTCAGAAGAACGAGAGGTACATACTTCTTGCTAAATCAATTTAACAATTATTTACTTTACGAAGGGGTGTCGTAACATTTTAATTTTCACCCGGTAGTTTCTATGTTAAAGTAATGAAAATTTTTCAGTGTCATCATTGATCCCTCGGGACAAATGTTGGTAGTTTCAGTGATTTGAGTCCTCTTGTTTTTTAACAGTGAGTGCCAAAAGTGACTGAGGTGTAAGATGGAGAAAATTGAGGCTTGTAGTGTGATAGGTTCCTGCATTTGAAGGGCAAAACTGCCCGAAAAGTCCTTTATGAAATGACGGCTGTTTATGGAAATGTTTGCCCATCGTATGACACTATTGTGAGATGGAAAAGGAATTTTCAAATTGGTCACATGTCCCTGACAGATGAGCCAAGAGCTGGCACACTGTCAATGACAGACGATGCTGTCACCCCATGCCAGTTCAGTTACAGACCATTCAAAAATATTCTGATGTCTTCTACTTTTGTGAATGAATCTTCTTGGTTTTAGTGTATAGAGTGAACAGCATTTGTTTTTAACGGTTCTACTCCTGGTGTAGCATGCATTCCTGTCACAGACATTCATTGTCCTTATCCCACCATGTAAGGCGACACATTCCTTTCAGAGACTTACTCTGTGTTGGTGGACAGTACTTGTGCAGGTGTTATCAGCTGACAGGGGTTGGTCAAATTGCTCATTAGTCAGGTAGTAAGAATGCATTATCGTAAGAGACATGATGTTATTGGCATTGCAAAACTAAAGTTACAGGTTCAGGGAACTTTTCATGCATTTTCACATGTATATACTGACTGATCTGAATGTCTGTTTGGAAGCACTTCATTTAGTGAAGTTGTGGGTATATAGGTACATTGTGATTCTGTAAGGATTTTCATTCTGACAAGTGAATTATCACTGTACTCACAAAGCTACACAGCTGAAAATTAGATGGTACAATGCCTGCTGTATATAAACCATGTACACCAAAAATTTGCTGCAGAGTAGAACTGCAACACCCAAAACTGATTGTTATTCATTAGAACTGTGAGCAAGAGGTTATTCATTTCAGTAGTAATTATTTGTCAGTGTAGAAAAAGCCAAATGGAGGATTATTTTAGTAGCTTTCCAGGCTAGTACTGGAGGACATTAAAAGATATAACCAAGGAAAGATTTGAAATGCAAAAACAGATGAAAGTCGCTAGGAGCGAGGTCAGGGCTGTACGGGGAGTAATCAAACACGTCCCAGCCAAATCCCTGTAGAATGTTTTTCGTCGCATTTTCAGTGTGTGGTCGTGTGTTGTCGTGAAGAAACACAACACCTTTTGACATCGCAAATTTGCCGATAAATTTCAATTGGTTTCACTTTCCTAGCATTCAGAAAACGAATCATAGATCTGATTTCACAAGCGGCGGGATTTTCAATCAACACCGACATTGTAAACAAGCACAACAAAGTGTACGTGGCTGACAGCGATCTTACAATGGCGCACGTTTCTTCTCCTTGATACAGAGCATCTACTGCGCATGTGCGGAATTCGATTGCAGCGCTGCAGCGGAGATAAATTGAAGCAGAACTTACTTTCTGGACGCCCCTTGTATTTTCTGACGTTTTTCCTTATTCTGAAGAGTGAATGTTTTATTTAGGCTTCTGCAACTATCCCCATATTGAATTATACTGTTCTCTATTTCTTTGTTTTGTTAATGCACTTTTAAACTACCAAACATATAACACATGATACAACAGCAGCTATAACATTAGTTACAATGTTTTATCATAGCTAAATTTCATGGAACTGGCAACTATACTCATCATGGGTTAAAATGATCCTCAATGACACTTTTACTAACACATTTATACAGTACTTTTAGTGTTAAACAATTAAAATGTAATTCCTGTTCCATGTTACAGATGGTATTTGAGCTACCAGTGAAGAGTGAATCAGTCCTTAGCTTGTATCGCCTTCCACTTGATGGAGCTAAAGCTCGGACACAGGAAAACAATATAAATTGCCGTGGTTGCAAGCAGACTACATTTAATAGGCACCTGCGTCAACAAACTCCTCTTCGGCGGAAGAAACTGCCTGTACCAGTACTTTCCGTGGAATCACTCACAACAGCACTTAATAATGCAGAAATCTCTTACTTGGACAACGGAGAACTTTGTAGACATGGAAGTGCTCCAGATCTAAAGCGGGTGTTTGTATCTGATTATATCTGACGTTTGCTCAGTGAAGCAGTGACAGTTCAATCAAATTTAATTCTGTGCTCTTTGTTAAAGTAGGAAATTAAAAATATTGAAAATTATCAAAAACAACATACAACAAAAGACATCTTTTAATGCTCTGAGAGAAAAGAAAACTTTAAAAGAGAGCAACTCCTTTCAAGAATAAATATTTTCACTGTTATTGCATTTACACAGTAAAAATTATGTTTTCTGATTATCTAAATTACTTTTGTATGTATACAAACACAGATCTGCTATGTATAGAGTCAGTCTTTAAATGTACAAGATGTTTTTATAGCTCATATACATTTCATAATCCAAAATAGAAATTAAATGACAATTTCTATTATTATTGTGCACAAATTTGTTACCTCTGATTGTAAATAATTTTATAATTTATACTTGAAGAATGGACACTCTTTAACTGATTTTGTAGATACATTACTGTTGTCTTATTTTCCTGTGAAATGTAAGAAGGTAGAATAGTAAAACGTTAATGTATTTTTTAAAATATTAAACAATGTACAGTTTACAGGGGAAAAATGTCCAAATGAGTTTCTTTGTGTGGACTTCACATTATAAATGGTTATTAATTTGATAAATGCAACACATTTCAGTGATAATATTCACGGCTCAAAATAGTTTGTGATGGACAAATGGAGTGACATAAATCAGATCATAAACTAACATTATTGACACTAATATAATTTTGAGTTGAACTAGTACTCATGCTCCATATATTGTCATTGTTTCCCTAGAATGCGTTTCGTTCAGACCTTCCTAACATCCTCAGCTAACGTCGACTTATGGAGCATTGGGTACTAGGTTTAACTCAAAATTATTGTGACTTTGTGGGTTCGTAGAATTAAAAGGTTGAGTTGCAGAAATTAAAAATCTCCTTTATTTTCATAGAAATACTCTTATAGATTACAGCAGCATTATGTTACATACACCATCAGTCTACCAAGGTCGATCACAATAACAAACAGTGACAGCAGATGCATCCTTAGCTCTCGTTACAACACAGCTGGCTGTCTCTCATTTCACAACACTGTTTCACAACTTGCGGCTCACTCACTCTGTTTACAAACTGTCCTGCTGGCGTGTCACAATCCCTTATATATCACATTCAAGATTATCAGACTGTTCTGTCAATCACTAGATGTTTCTGGAAAACAAGGCATCTAATGACATAATCTGAATATTCTATCACCTTCCAGAAATGTGAAATGCTATCTCAGCCGGCACGTCACTTATCTCAAGCGCTATGTTTATCTGCTTATGCAAGCTCGTTATCTACGAGAAACCTATCCGCCTGTTGTCTATTTGCGCCGAAACTTTAATGCCCGTTACCGCGACATTATATTAAATTTATGCTTCATTGTGTTATAGTCCTTATTCATAGGAAGATTGGCACTACTCTTCTTTTATAAAAGTGTAAAGTTCTTCATTTTGTAGTGTTTGAACAATTTTAAAGCCATGGCATTAACAGCCCAAAGTGATGGAAATTTAATTGTTCTTACACACTACCCGTGTGTAGGCTAAGATTTGGATAGAGTCAGACTGAAAATTCAATGCCATGGTCAGGATTTGAACCACAGATCTCCCAGTCTCTGTCAGACTGCTCTTAACCATTGAGCTACCAACGTGGTGACTAAAGCAATCACCTCCAAGCTCCAGACCTTTGTCAACCACTGTTTAAGAAAGATCCTAAACATCTACTGGCCAGAAGAAATCTCCAACCAAGAAGTCAGTTGAAGGATGGGTGAAAATGAGATCGCCATACAAATAAAGCGGCGGAAATGGAAATGGATCAGACATACCCTGAGTAAAGAAGCCATTGAGAGAGAGGCACTTATTGGAATCTGCAAGGTACGAGGAGAGGAAGATCCAGGCAAACATGACACAGATCTCTACATAAAGCCTAGGACTTAAGTACTTACAGTCACCACAAAAGGTGCATATCTCATAGCATATGAGAACACCTAGTGGTTTACTGTGTAAAATACGAGTCAGTTGGAGAATTTATACAATATCATTCTGGCATGCTGGCCATGGAAGCTCAATGGTTAGGAGCAACCGGACAGAGACCGGAAGATCCGTGGTTCAAATCTCGGCCATGGCATTTTTCAGTCTATCTACCCAAAGTAAGCAGAGGTGGGGGATCATCTAGCCAATATGGGTAGGTGTGGTCAGCATCTAGGCACCTCCGGCCGGAAAGCTGGCTTTCTAGACCAGGGTTCGCTACCTAGTATAGCTCCTCAATTTCCTCATGATGCTAAGTGGGCATGGGTCCTATACCAGGAATTTAAAATCCACACCTGCGGGGAGGGATCGATCCCAAGCTTTGAAGAGAACCCAAACTTCAAGTTCATCAAGATACCAACAGAGATGCCCCTATCGCCTCCAAGAAGTTCACCAAATCAAATTCAACAGTCGACATTAGCTAATGATGTTAGGAAAGTCCTAATGAAACATGTTCTAGGTAAACACTGAAAAATATATGGAGCAATGAGTACTATTTCGACTCAAAATTATAGTTATAAAAATGTTTACTTCTAATATCCAAAATGCTTTTGATCTTTCCAATATAAAGTATCAAATCTTGACAGTCTATTGAAAAATTTCCAGATATTTTACCTACTGTTAATTTATTTTTATGGGGAAAATTCAGTAATTATTTTATGCTATAGTCACTATCGTGTCGTGCCATCCTGATATTAAAGTCTCCAATTGACTCATATACTGTGACTTTGTGGGTTCGTAGAATTAAAAGTCCAGTTGCAGAAATTCCAATATGCTCTTTATTTCTGTAGAAACACTTTGGTCAACCCTTACAGTAGCAGAATTACGTAACATATACAAATACAATGCTCAAGGTCGTTGATCACAAACAAAGAGTTCACTTTCAAAACACAGCTGTACGCACACGAGTCCAGTTCAATTACCAATCTCTCATTACGACTGACTACTCAACTAACCATGGCTTCCTTTTGTATGTCCATTGATGGTTCCCGATGTTTGTGGAATGTTCTGTCACTATCAAGATGGTACCAGACTAAAGACGAACCTTCAGTTATCTATCTTTATCTGCTTCAGCAAGCTTTTTATCTCCGTGCTATCTTTATCTGTTTTGGCTAGCCTTTTATCTCTGCACTGCACTATCTGTCCCTTTGTGCGTGCTGGCCGCGCATCATCGCAACAATGGGTTCACGTCAATATTTTCCTGGTAAACCACTAGGGGCTCTCGTAATCATTTCTTCACACTAGCCATATATAAGCTAAGGTTTTGGATAGATAGTCAACCTGAAAAATTAAATGCCATGGCTAGGACTTGAACCACAGATCTCCTGGTTTCCGTCCAGTGCTCTAACCCATTGAGCTACCATGGCCAACGTGCCGTCCTGACATTAAATTCTCCAATTGACTCATATATATTTTCCTGGTAAACCACTAGGGCCTCTCATATCTGAGATACACCATTTGTGGCGACTATCGTAAGCACTTAAATCCCAGTCTTCATCATTAAACTCTTATTACTTAAGTTAACTGATGGAAATTAATCATTTCTTCACACTAGCCATATATATGGGTTAGAGCAGCTGGACAGGAACCAGAAGATCCGTGGTTCAAATCCCGACCATGGCACTGAATTTTTCAGGTTGACTATCTACACAACTGAAACTTCAAAGAAATAAAAGTTAATATTTATTTGTTGTATACATTTATTATGACATCCCTGCAATGTGTAAAATGAATTCCTCCTGATGTTGAGGCTAAACAGTTCATAGTATTATCTTTTGCAGTAGGAATTACTGAATTATATGTTCCCCTAATTACCGCAGTTCTATACCTACAGTAATGAGCTGGTTTCATACATGTTCCTCTACATCCAACTACTGACTAGAAAATCAATGTATATAGCCATGATATAAATTTTAAGTATAAAAATATTTTTTCTTTTTTTTTATCAAAGTAGATAAAATGTTAAACATTATATAATATACGTATTGTAACATTACAATACTTGATTGGTTATCAGACTTGACCTACAGTCTTGTCTGACAATATTTCAATCTCATATTGTAATTTGATACGTTATGATCAGAGCTAGGAAGTTCGTAATGATTCCTTTTTTTTTTTTTTTTTTTTAATTTTATTTTATCCATCGATCAGCAATTATGCTTTACAGATGTTTGTTATAAGATACATAGGAACAGGACACATAACAATGGAGGTAGCCATGAACGACTCCTCTAACTAAATATGGAGGATAACTGTAACACAAATTGAGAACTTAAAGTCTGATGGTAGTAATCACGTGTCTGAGTCGTCTGTGCTGGAGACGTCACTCAGGAGAAGATCTTGAGCAGTGTAAGAGCAGCCAGGCACGGCTATTCAACGAAGCGCTACTAGCCAGGGCAAGGTTCATCGTCGAATGCAACTCATTACTGCAAAACAGGTGTAGAGAACGTTGGTAGGAAGGAAGACATTCAAATAACATCTTTGTTGTGCTTCAAAGATGAGCAACTAAATTTGCTGTACAACCATATTCTGTTTTCTAGAAGTGCACTTATTCATGTCCTTATTTACTTCATTATTTACATTTATATTTCATTGGAATACTTCAGCAAACATGGCAAAAAGAGAAGCCAGAATGAGAAACTAAATTAACTGAAATCATTAACATATTTGCAACAGATTACAGATTATAATTTTTGAATGTTTTGAGCACTTCATGAGGCAATTCCTATTAATTTTGGGTTGAGAAAAACAAATATGATAATGAAAATTTTGTATTAGCTCTAGTTTCTATGATATACATAAGGTGGAAGTATTACATATTAACGGACTGAGAGAAAAGGATACATTTTAATTACATTCATGCTAACAACAATGAAAGTGCATTTGATAGTTTTAACTGGTAATTACATGCTAAGAGTTCTAAATTGCTGGAAAAATACTTCACAGATATTCGTGTCTGAAGAGAATCATGTGATGGCCTATTGACTTCGTCATCTCTTAGCTTGCCTCTTGTGATGTAGTTCCGCAGAATCCCTATACAAAGACCAACAGTAATCCGCAAGCATTACTTCATTCCAACGGCCCTGATATCTTTCTTCCATAACAGATATGTCCTGATGGAATCTCCCCCCATGTTCATCACTAACAGCTCCGTAACTAGGAGGGAAAAAGTCTAGGTGGGAGTGGAGAAAATGGATCTTAAGGGACATGTTGCATCCAAGGTTACAGTATTTTTGCAGGAGCACTGTCACCAAATGCTTGTAGTTGTCATCTGTTTTGTTGCCTATAAATCCATTAACAACACCCTTGAAGGCTTCCCAAGCTTCCTTTTCTTAACCTTCCAAAATTTGGTCAAATGTAGGATCCTTTACAAGTTCTCTTATTTGTGGTCCGACAAGCATGCCTTCCTTAACTTTTGCATCACTTAATTTCCAAAATTTTTCTCTGATTGTGCTTTGCTATTTGACAGATGTGCCAAATCTAAAGAAAAAAACTTCCCCCAAATTTAAAATCTTCACCCTAAAAAATGAAATGTCACTTTAACTTCAAAACAAGAGCTATCTATCATTTTTATGGTGATTTTTGAATTCAGCACATGGAAATACATTTAAATTCAGTATTTTTAAGCCCGAAACATTTTCGTTGTTGCCCAGTGTTATCAATCAACTAAATCTTGTTTTATGGGACATAGAATGAGTTTTTCATTAGTAAGGCTTCAGAGGTACATTACTGTTTTTAGTAATACAGCTGCAGATGAGAAATATGTAGTAAAATTCCTGCTTTAGCATTTTGTCTAGTAAGAACCTTCAGATATTTAAGAAAGTAATTTTATTATTTGGATAGATACAGTCAACATGAAAAATTCAATGCAATGGCCGGGATTTGAACCACGGATCTCCTGGTTTCCGTCCAGTCGATCTAACCCATTGAGCTACCATGGCCAACGTGCCTCCTGACATTAAATTCTCCATTTGACTCGTATATTTCCCCGGTAGACCTCTAGGGGCTCTCACATCCGAGATACACCATTTGTGGCGACTTACTATCCTAAGTACTTGAGTCCCAGGCTTCATCATTTAACTCATTATTTTTCGGTTAATTGATGGAAATTAATCATTCTTCACACCAGCGGTATATAGGCTAAGGTTTTTGATAGAGTCAACCTGAAAAATTCAATGTTCCAGTCACTCCAACCCATTGAGCTACCATGGCCGACGTGCCGTCCTGACATTAAATTCTCCATTTGACTCGTATATTTCCCCACTAGACCACTAGGGGCTCTCACATCCGAGATACACCATTTGTGGCAACTGGACGGAAACCAGGAGATCTGTGGTTCAAATCCCAGCCATGGCATTGAATTTTTTATGTTGACTCTATCTATCAAAAACCTTAGCCTATACACGGCTAGTGTGAAGAAATGATTAATTTCCATCAATTAACTAAAAGATTATTATTAATTTTTAGATGAGTCATATTTATTACACATCTGCTTCACTTTCGTACCTATTTTGAGGACATGTTTCGCAAATCATCGTTTGCATCTACGGCTCTTATGCAACTAAAGCTTGATCCAGCGGTGTGGGTAATTCTGGGGTTGCTGCTGCCATCTGTTGATTTAGTGATGAACTTAAATGTGGGATACTCTTCTGGCGGGATTTCAAAGTTCATTAGTTGGTTTTTATGCTTTTCTATGTATATTCTCTCGCATATGACGAGTTCACTATGTTTTTGTACGTATTTTAGTAATTCTGTGCTATCTTCAATTTCATGATTTTCAGACCAGAAATGAGCTGCTATTGCGGACTTATCAATATTTTTGTATCTTAAGTGCCTGAAGTGTTCTTTCTTTCTAGTGCCTATGTTTCTTTTTGTCCTCCCTATGTAAATTTTTTCACAGTCTTTACATTTAATCTTGTAAACGCCTGACTTTTCCTCTGGTTTTATCTTATCAGTATTATTACTGTGAAGTAGGTTTTTAATGTTGTAATTGTTTTTTGGTGCCAATATTATATTGTATTTCTTGAATATTTTTTGGAACTTTTTTGTGGCCCAGGGGTGGTAAGTAAATTTAGCAAATCTAATTTCTTGTTTTATTGGTGTGAACTTTGAAATCCCGCCAGAAGAGAATCCCACATTTAAGTTCATCACTAAATCAACAGATGGCAGCAGCAACCCCAGAATTACCCACACCGCTGGATCAAGCTTTAGTCGCATAAGAGCCGTAGATGCAAACGATAATTTGCGAAACATGTCCTCAAAATAGGTACGAAAGTGAAGCAGATGTGTAATAAATACGACTCATCTAAAAATTAATAATTTTTCGCTTCACTGTGGTGTTCCAATACAGTTAAATCTCGATATAAAAGATTATTATTTGGATATTATTTTACATTCAATCAGAAAATGTTACAATCCACGTTATAATTGTTTGGGTGTCGCCACAATGTGCCTGTTTAAATGAGATCAGCCAAAGAGAAACCTGTATGTACTATATAAGAATTTGTATGTTGTACATAATGATCTAAATAGATGTACATTTACGAATGTCTCATAAGTGTTTTTTTCTCTGGGCAACCGGTTTCAATGCCTCTCCACTGTGTGTTTCCTATCTATGACTTGTTTGGATGCCGGGAGAGGGTCGGTTGCAACCTGCATAGGGAACGGCAGCCCGCCTCAGTAGCGTAGATGGTAGCGTGTCTGCCTCATGTTCAAGAGGTCCCAAGTTCGAATGTCGATCAGAGTGGGTTACCTGGATAAGGTTTTTTCCGAGGTTTTCCCTTATCCTGAAAGGCAAATGTCGGATAACTCTAAGCTCTGTGAACCGTGGACTCATTTAAGCATCATTTCATCCATTCCATTGACGGATAGTACGAACTTCCTAGCCCTGGTTATGATACTGATATCGTAAATAACTATTCTGAACTCCAAAATGTTGCAGCACACTCCATGATGCTGTATAACACATAGCTTAGGAACGGCTGGTTTAGTGAATGGGATTTTAGAGGGTTAGGGTTTACTACATAGTAAACATCCAACAATACAAAAACATGGTATCAGTCTTAGAATGATGTTATATTCTTGTTTCTACTAGCTTTACTTGGTTTTCAAGAACAAATAATATTTTAAATACACAAACTTCATCAATCAGTATTGTTCTTTTACAATTAACTAATGAAGCATCTTTGCAAGCACAAACAAGACTCAGCAGTACAAGAAAAATACAATAACAATTGTTAATGGAAAACAGAGTACATATATTATAAAACATACAAAAAGCCAACATTATGCTCTCTGTTAACAAACTAATGTTAAAAAAATGAGCTAATATGTAGCAAAATATTTTATATATGTATATATCCTATGGCTAGGTTTCGTCTAAATCATACTCAGTTATTTAACAGTATTTAGTAATGGAATATTTATAACATTACATTCAAGTTACAGGAACCACCAAAAGTTAAGTAATGGTGTGAACAAACACAAACCTTTTCTCTTTATCTTATACACTGAAACTTTAAATATTCAATATATACAACAGCAGCATAGAAATTTCAAATGCATCACGGCATTTCAGTGCATTAATAATATCTAGCTTTGTCTCTAAGTCATGTTCAACATTACTACAGCAAACAGTTTATAATAACGACAGTAGTGGAAGCTCTGTAGCTTTTCCTAATGGCTGACAAAACCATAGCAGCATAGAGTGAACATCCCAGTAGCTAGTTGTGTTGAATATTAATAAACCACACATAACTTTTATATGTGCACCAATTTTTAATAATTAATGTCATTAACCATAGGTACCAACTGTTACTGGGAGCGGAGAGTTATGGAGGCTTTGGCCATTCCCTCCGAGAGGAGCATGCTTAATTGTGATGCTGAATTTCAGTTCAGCTCCACTTGGAAACCGGCCTTAAAAATGCAAATCAGTCGGCTTGAGAAGCACAGATCTATACAGCTTGATCATCAAATTAAGTAGCTACGTATCTCTGACCAACACCAACTCCAATACTCAGACCATAATACGAGAATCGATTGTAGGAAAAAAGGCGGCGCTCGTGGCCCAGCTTGTTATGTTGTGGTTATATCTACCGAGTAAAGTGTGTGTTTGTTTACTTTGATTGTGTGTTTGAAGAATTAATGTAATTCATATTACAGTGGCAATTAGTGACTAACGAGTTAGTTTATAGTTGAGTATTTAACATAAAGTGATAACGTTTACCTATATATATATAGGTAATATATACAGTGAAGTATTGTCGAAATGCATTGTTATTGTGTTCCCAGCTGCAATCTAACTATGGTAATGTACCTCAAACGACATTTAAATTTCCGAAGGAAAAATCGTAATGGGATAAGTGGACCAGGAACATACATTGTAAAGATTTTAAAGTAAATGACAAAACTGTAGTTTGTATTCATCATTTTGAACAGTGCTTTGAGGTTAAGGAAGACATCTTTCCAGTAAATGGTGAACCAATTCGTGCCCTTCGAAAAGTACTAAAATTAATAGATGGTGCCTACCCCACGATTTTTAAGAATCAGCCATCCTATCACACATTAAAGCTCAACAGAAAAGACGAAATCCTGAAGAATGTATCCAAGACATTTTACAGAGAGTGAAGATAATTTTAATATTTGGTGTGCACAAGATGTTATTGACAGTTTTGAACCTAAGTGGTGAGGAGATTTTAACCCATTGATAGGCATTATTAAAGACGATTAGTTACGTTCTTTTCAATAACATTCAAGGTCCCAGCTTCACTGATGTTCCTTCACTTAATGAGTTACAAAGTATTTCATAACCTAGAAGCAATATTATGAGCCTACCAGTGGAAAATTTTAAATGGCTCTTGCAGTGTGAGGGAACTTGACACCTTCAAACGTGACAATTGGAGTAAACTGGACAATCTGGTGAGTTCTCTTAAATATTATAGTATAAGCAGTACCTATGTCCTTACCAGAAAAGGTTACTATGTAAACAATATAAAAGAAACTTAAGTACTTGCTACAGACGATAGGATGATTGAGTCCAATAAGATAAAGTTTGCTGTGTTTAATGCTTATGAGTTGTCATGCCTTATAAATTAAATTTTGATTGGAAGTATAAGGTGGAAAATGCATAGTACTGGTCGTGCTACCATATAATGTGATAAGCTCTTAGGATTTGTCATGATGCTCTTTATTTATGTTATTACACGTTTTAGTTGAAAGTATAGAGTGATAAATGCTTAGGAGTTACCTCGCTGCTCCATAATATGGATTACATTATGTCCATTGTGTATAGTTTCCTATTCTGCGTAACCAGAGTCGCTGGGCTTCGACGGGCGCCATCTTGGAATCTGTATTATGGTCTGAGTATTGGAGTTGGTGTTGCTCTGACCTAATTAGTTTTCTACACTTATGGCATCTCCTGACCTGGCATTTAATTTACTGCAAACAGTCTTTTGTTCAGTGATACAAGTATTGGTAGTGTTTTGTCTTTGTTGATTTTTGTGTTATATCTATTTAGTGGTTATAACATTTCTTAAAAATATCCTGATGGGAGTGATGTATACTCCCAAAACATTGATTTCTAATCGTCTTTTCACCTGTTTCCTGATAATATCTTGAATATAGCTATCGACTTGTTATACATCAGCCACAGCCAACTCGCTTGCCGCGGTGCATGTGGTGGACTACAAGCACCGTGTTGCCTCAGTGTGTGCTTCACACGGTTTGTCCTCTGTACCAGTGGCGGTCCGTATTTCAGTGTCAGTTTGATATGGAAGGGCACTCATTAAAGTGAAGGGCACCCACACCAACACATTATTTCAATCCCGAATGGGAAAATGAGTACTTCATGAAACCAGCGGTGGTGCTAGTTGTTTAATTTGCCAGAAAAAAATTGCAAGTGCTGAAACGATTTAATCTTCAGCGACATTTTAATACATTGCATGCTAATGATTATTTGGCCCTGAAAAAAGAAGAATGCACTGCAGAGATACAAAAGCTCAGAGAAAAGATCACATCACCGGAAGAGGAACAGGAAGAAGGGGATGGTGGAATGGCAGTTTATGTGAGTTACGAAATAGCACTAGAAATTGCCAGATCATCTTCTGTCACCTCATACTATTTCACGCAGAATTCAAGATCTGGCGGACAACATTTACGCACAACATTGAAAAAGCAACAAAATTTGTTGCATTCTCTATTACCATTGATGAGAGCACTGACTTATCAAGTATGGCTCAATTACGTATTTTTCTTCATGGGGTAAATCAACATTTGGAAGCTGTGGAAGAAATGCTAGATCTGGTGCCAATAAAAGGCACAACAACAGGAATCACCTCGAAATGTGACACTGAGTTGGCTACAGGAGATTTCCTAAATCAAGATTCCATTGATTACACCGGCGTGCCGCATCTATGACTGCAATATTTGGTTTGACCTATGTATGTGAATCCCTATTTTCAGCTAGGAAGGAAGGAAGGAAGTGGGGTTTAACGGCGCACAACCAGTAAGGTCATTAGCGCCCGGTGCGTGAACAGGGAAAATCAAGAGATAAAAACAAAGGAGTTAAAATGTGTCAAAACGGGTAAAAAAGTGTTAAAAACGATAAAATCCAATATAAGAAGTTCAGAATGAGGTCATATCTGGGAGATGACACCAACGCGCCGGGTAAAAACTAAAACACGTGCCACGGCTCCCGAGTCATCCGCTAAAATGCTGGGCAAGTCAGCGGCCATGCCCAAGGAAACACGAACCGGAGTTAAAATGGGGCAATGTGCCAGAACATGCCGGACAGTCAACGGCGCGCCACAGTGTGGACAAAGTGGAGCCGATTCGCTGCACAATAAATGCCGGTGGCTAAAGGAGCAGTGCCTCATATGCAGTCTGCACAAAACCACCTCCTCCAAACGGGAGGGACGAGCTAGGAAATGTATTAAATCCCCTCAGAGAGCCAACATCAATGATCGTAACTTGAAGTGTGCATTAAGGGTCCAGAGTTGTGTTTCACTGTCTCCAAATGTGGCGAATATTGTGAAAACTAAAGGATGTCAGAAGGCAAGAATGTCTACCGAAAACTGAATTAAATGTGTATATTCGTTTAATATGAAGTATTCTGTGTAATATTATCTTTATATAGTAAATATTATTTTATTATTTGATATTTTTCAATTGTCTCAGGATCAAAATTATGCTAATTTCCACAAAGTACTGTTTCGTTCTTATAATTAAAAGTATTGCTTTTATATGCCATCATTTGGTTCTATAGAATTGAAGGCTTTAATAATCTTACTGGCATTGGGTTGTTTTATATATAATTTAATAACAAGTACCACAGAGATATTAAACCACGTATTACACAGTATCTGGATTGTTTCTTCACTACTAACATGTCCTTAATTATTTAATGGTAACGCAAGTGAAAATTGCGGAACGTCACTGCATGAGATAGTGATTGGCATATCTCCCTAGTGCTCGCCAGCACCATGCAAAATGTATAGGCACACCATGCATGTCAGTTGGCGGAGCCTGTTATACATTTTGGAGGGGCAGGATTTGCAATAAAGTTGAGTATTAATAAAACATACAGAGCAGTTATTAAAATAAAATATATTTAATTATAGCAGTGGATACTTTCAATTGTCTAAAAATTAAATAAATAGTATCATATATTAAAGTCTGCAGAAAAATGTTAGATCTGTTGAGCTTTATTTTACTGTTTGCAGCAAAAGGTTATCATCTTAGTTCATTTTTACCAGTAAAGGCTGCTGAGGTCGTTAAGACTCTCACATGTCACTTTGGTAATGTTCATAGGATTTTTATTTGATGAGTATTATTCTGTAACAAGTAGTTGTGAACAGTTGTGAACGAAATAGAAATTAAACTGCAAACAAATAATTGTAACAGAGATAATGGTTCAATACAACATGAACTATAGTGCTAAAATATGAACAGACAGCAGTAAGGTAAAACATCTGCAGCCTGCAGAGCAAATGGACATGGCACTGCCAGAAAGCCGGTGTCTAACTTCAAGTGGGCATGGTATTCCCAAACCTGCTTGACAGTCGAGGGACAATAAGGCCAATGGTGGGCCAGCACCCCAATGCTCCTCCCCTCCCCCACCCCTAAGAAAGACCCTCCCCCTTCCAATAACTTGGTCTCAGTCTTGCTGGGCTGGTTACAGTAGCTGCTGCAAACCCATGGCCAGCGACTCTGAGAACTGTTGGTTTGTTTTTTCTCCTCTACTTATACTGCATCCCGAAAGGTTATCGCCATGGAGTGGCTTGCGATACTGACCACTGTAACCCAGTCGGTACAGAATGGTGGACCGAACAGGTCCTCAACCTTGCTCAGGTTTGCGTTCTGGAACACATGTGGCATAGTGGATCAGCTTGATGACCTTCTGCAATTTGTGAAATCATCTGCATTGGATCTTATCATGGTATCGAAAACACATCTCCAACCCAACATCCCCTTCCATATCATGGGCTTCCACTACCTTAGGACTGATTGAGCTGGCCACTGAAGCAAGTGGTAAGATGTTACCAGGGAACTAAGGACCACACTGAAGCGGAAATCCATCAATTTAGTGAGGGGACCAGAAGAGAAAGATCCAAACAATTAAGGCCGCTGTTCCATTTGTCCTCGTGCAAAAGACAAAAGAAACAAAGTACAATGCAAGATATGTACAAAATTCTTGTACTTGGATCATGTAGTTCCTCTATGTGAGGAGTGTATTACTGAAACTGAAATTAGTGAATAAGGCCAAGACACTATTGGATATAGAATATTAAATTCAAACACATGGACAAGTTGGCCGTAGCACTTTTGGTCTGAGAATCACAACATAAAACAAGAAATAGAACTGATCAAACAAGCAAAGAAACCTCTGGAACTACAGATTTGGGAAAACATATTACAAAGAAACAGGACTTCTTGATGAATTTTGAAATTCCCGCCGTACATGATGTCATCAAACTTACCAGGACATTAGATGGCAGCACGACACCAAGCCAGATGCAGACACTGGATGCATCATCAGTCAATCACAGAACTGACGATAGGGAAGAGGTTCCCAGAAACTAGTCTTCATCAAAAAACTTGTAAGTGTAGAGAAGTATATACAAGGTTGACTCATTTGCCTAATTTTAGTAACACTATTGGATGTTCAATCCAAATGAGTACAAAACAGATTTTCATGAAAGGTAAGTGTTTGTTTAGTTTAATTTTATTAAATAACAGAAAAAACATTTCTTATAAACTTTTAAACGATATTGTTAAATTAGAACACATTTAAAATATTTTTATTATTGAAAAATGTTTAGGATGCCAGAAAGCCCACCAGACCAGTGATGCCAATTCCTTGTGCCAGATTAGCGCAGGGATAAGGCAAGTATTCTTTCTCAAGTTGGTGTTAAATATGTGTTTCACTGTGTCACTTTCCACGCCACCAATTTGGTTTTCATCCTAGGCATTAGACATTTCAGCAGTAGCTGCACAAGGTGCAGGCTGCTGCCCTGCATTTCCAGGAAAGAGCATACACCGCGGCAGTGTCTCTGGACATGGAGAAGGCCTTCTCAATGACCTGGTATGCAGGGCTCATGCACAAACTCATTTCCCTGGGGCTATCTACTCACGATCTACGCTTTCTTCATTCTTATCTTAATCATAAATCTTTCTTTATTTCCATGGCGGGAAAGTACTCTACAACAAAGTTCATTAGAGGTGGAGTCCCCAAAGGTTCTGTGTTATCCCCAACACTTTTTAGTGTACATGTGGGTGACCTTCCCACTGAGCAGGACATTCATATAGCTCAATATGACGACGTGCTGCTCTTCTCCACAGATAAACACCCACAGAGAGCCTTCAACCCCATTCAGAGACACCTTCGTCTTATCCAAGAATGGTGCAGGCTGTGGCCATTGGCTATAAACCCGGAGAAAAGCCAAGCCATCCTATTTACAAAGTGCAGCTTTATGGCCAATCTATCCACATTTACCTATTCTAGGCAAAGGATAGGGTAGATGAACTCCATGAAATACTTGGGAGCTAAGCTGGGTAAGGGTTTGACCTTCAGGGAGCACATCTGGGACCTGTCGCATCAGGTGTGTGGAAAGTTGGCTTCAGTCCGGGATGCCAACACCCCTGAAGTCTGAGGCATGGTTGCAGGCTATGTGGGGATAAAGAAGACAAAGGTCATGTGAGAATGTAGAGGTACAGACAAATGGAGGAATAAATTGATTAGCGGTAAATAGTTGGTAAATAAAGATATTGTAACAATAAAGAAAATCGCAAAAACTGTTTGTAGTTGGTTTATTGATTCTCGTCACTTACTTTTTTATATTAATGAGAGACTAGTTTCAAAGGCATAAATAATAAAGAAAATGTTTACTGATCTGAATCAGGTAAAGCAATTAGATGAATTTTTGTGTTATGTTAGAGCAAAATGGAAATGGTCAATTGAGAGATGCTGTTAGGTGAGGACAATTTAAATTTAGAATTTAAGGTATATTTAAGGTTTTAGGAGGCTGTAACCGTTGTTTTTGGTTTTAGCCCTGAGAAGTGAAAATTTTTATGTGTTTAAAAAAGATTAGTTTAAAATGACTGTTTTGTGTGAAAAAGAAACTATACAGTTGGCCATGAATAATTAATTATGGAAATGAGATGATGTAACTTTAAAGAAATGTGGTGCAACGATTGGTGTTGACCGATCAGAACAAGAGTTCTTTAGTAGTTATGGTAAGAAGGATTTAAATCGTTCCACTTGATCCTGGAACGTCGGAAGTGAAGGACGTAAAATGTAATACCTTGTGTGTGTTGGAAAATCGGAAATAGGAAGTATTTTTTAATGAAAGACATGAATACAATTTGTTCATCATCGATAAGAGGAGTATTATAATTAAAATATAATTAAAAGATTGAATAATTTTAAATTGGAAATAATTCAATTATTTTGCAATTGTGTGAAAAGTTAATTTCCTCGCTCTATACCACACCCGGAATCCAGAGTTCCCAGGTTCTACTGACTTGAGCTATGCCAGAGAACAATCCTGTACTTCCGCAATTATCATCTTTCCTTTTCTCCACATACCAATATGTAACATTGTTATATAAGGCACCGCTTCGTGGGATTCTATAATTCATCATCCCATGGCTTCATCATCAGAATTCCTCATCTTTCCATCGCACATGTAATATTACGTTACAAGACCATCAGATGTGGTAAGAGAAATGTGTTATTGTGCGTGAAGAAATAGTAATTTTATCACTTAAAAGTGTTGAGTAAATTAGGTTGCAAATTAGTTTAATCAAAGCATCTTAAGACCATACAAATATTAGTGTAGTCATTGTTTGAGTGTTAGTGGTTGCTGGCACTTATATTTGCTTGAGTAGCCTCCCAACATCATGACTGAACACAATGCAGCCCGGAATTCAAGAAACCTATCTTTCAGCATTTGCTACAACAAACTCTTTGAACCATTAGCTCACATGACTGATGAAGCACCAGATTGAGTAAGTACCCAAAAAACTAGCACTCAAGTGAAAAAAAGGAAAGGCCAACATAAACAACATGAATATAATTTTGTAAACATTCAGAGCAGAAAACATTGGCACATTTAAACATATAACAATTGACAATCACAAAGTTAAATTTCTTTTGAAACCATTGATGATCAAAGAACAGCTGTGGCTTATTTTCAAGCACAACAAACCTAGAATCACACATATCAAATGAAAGAAATGAAAACCTATATAAGCTAACAAGGTTATACCACGCAGTTATCAAAACTGAACCTCCAAAACTGAAATGTAGTGTAATACAATGAGTTAAATGTCAAGAATATGGGCACAGTAGAAACTACTGCCACAGAAGGGATCACTGTGTGAAATTTGTAATTTATTTCTCATCTTTCCTTTTACAACATCAAATGGAAATACAAAATCAAGATTACAATTATAAAATCCATACTGGAAAACACTGTATATTCCTAAATCCAAGATCCTATCATGTTGCCCACCACTGAGTAATAATTCGGTCCCCATACACCTAACCATAGGTTTTTGTGTATTGGAGACCCTTTACTCCTTTTTACACATTTTGCCATTTCACCTATCCTAATCTACATTTTTCTCTTAATTGTTCTTAGCCATTTCTCTTTAACTTCCCTAAATAATTCCCTATATTTCTCCTGTTCTTTTCCCCTTTTACTGACAAAATTTTTCTAATTACTACTTCACTCCCCAAATTGTCCCCTTTACGTAGGCAGGCCTGCTCTCTGCATATCTTTGACTACAATTTAATATACAATGGAAATCCGCATTCTCTTCTCCACACAATGGATATTTATCTTGCTCCCTTTCTTGACCTATACCTTCAAAGTTACTCACTCCTGTTCTCGCCCAAGCAAAACCTTCTCGCACTAACTTACTACATATATCTATATATCCTTCCCTCCCCCAGGTTTTGAGTGAAATGTGATGGCAAGTTTCATTGTGGGCACGTTGTAGAGGGCAACTGGATGCTGGAAATGATTGATGTGGAAACGATTAAAGTATGAATGATGATATGCCTCAATAACAGACGGGATGCTCTCTGAAGACATTAGACATTAGACCTGCAGTGTAACGATTACACTTAGTGTTTAGGCTAGGGATAGTTATGTTCAGTGCAATTAATTAGCTAGTTAGTGTAAATTAGGGACTACTATGTGTGTTTAGTGTAATTAGCTAGGTAGTGCAATTTAAGAACTTTGTAATTAGTTTGCTAGATAGTGTAATTTAGGAACAAATAAGACTGTTGGCAGCATTGACTGGAGTGGAGAAGCAGGATAGTTTGGCTGCACTGAATTCAATATAGCTACATATGCAGTAAGTAAATAATTAAGTTGTGACTTCAGTAAGGTTAAAAGAATGTCCTCCAGCATGAAATTGTACTAAAATGCAAAGAAATCATATTAAACATCATAGTTGTATAAAAAGTCCAAAGGCCTTAGAAAAAATCGCCGCATCACGTATTAGAAAGAAGAGCCAGAGAAACTTTCTTTTGTGCGACGCGAGAATATTTTCTAAGTCCAAAGGTGCGAGTATGTGCATGTGCAAGCAGACGACCAGCTGGTTTTGGCATTGCAGCCAACATGAGAGAGATATGTAACACTTGTAGTCAACCTCGGCAAAAATGCCCCAGACATCTGTCCTCCAGCGGTGCAAAAAGACATCTGGATGTAGTCCAAAGGACTATGGTATTGTCTAACAAGAGGCGGCATCCCTAAGGACAGTGTGGATGCTCATATTTCTGAGTATTTGTAGCACAATGACTGCAAAAGCCGGTCAGCAGACGCATTTCAAGAATTAATTGAAGACATTAGGCACTTCTACGCTGTAGTGTAACGATGTTTAGCGTAATTAGTTAGCTAGTTGGTGAAAATTAGGAGCTATTGTGTGTGTTTAGTGTAATTAGTTAGGTAGTTAGTGTAAATTAGGGACTACTGTGTGTGTTTAGTGTTTAGATTTAGGTACTACCTTCATTTCGTCTGCTAGATAGTGTACGTTGAGTTTGTCTGCTCGATAGTATAATTTCAAGACAACTAAGACTGTTGGCAGTATTGTGCTCAGTGGAGAAACAGGCATAGTTTGGCTGCACTGAATTCAATATGGCTACACTACGCAATAAGTAAATAAACAAACAATAAATAACATTAAAAGAATGTCCTCCAACACGACACTGCACTAAAAAGTAAAGAAATTATATTAAAAATCCTGGTTGTATATAAAAACATCAAAAAGTGTGAAGGAATTAGAAAATAATTGCAGCGTCGCATATTAGAAAGAAGAGCCAAAGAGCCAAATATATTTTTGTAGTGTTCATTTTGCTTACTAATCTCAGTTATTGTGGATTAGACTTTAGCTCCAGAATGCACTCGGCAGCTGCTAATGATCTGTCAGAGGAAATGAAGCTTTAACAAAAAGCCTTACTTCACACTGCACTTAATATAAACAATTTAGACAAATTTATTAATATATTTATAATCTTATTCTCTGTTTCAAACACCTGTTTTAAATAATTATAACTCAACTGGAGGTTACAATCTGTAATACGTTTACACAAATGTCAGCAACCTTAAACAATAAAACACACAATTAGAAGTTTAGTACCAATTAAATTTGTGCACGCTCACTCTTGCTCTCACTCTATGATATGTGCAGAACTTTTATTTCTTCTTACAACTTGAGCTGGTTTCTTCATATCAACACATGGGATTTGTAACTATCATATAGACATTCAAACATTAATAAAAGAGTTCTGTTACTGTAAAACTTTGTATGTAACTCTAATAAAATACTTTTACTTATAACTGTAACGTTTGTATAAAAATAGATTTAATATTAATTATTGTTTAATTTCCCAGTAACTGCACAAATTCTTTAAAATATGCATTTCCAAAAAGGAATTAGGAGAATACCTCATCTCCAGGTTACTTTACCAATCCTGTATCTAATATCATCTATTTAGCAATACACAGTAGCATGGCAATCTGAATGTTTTCAAATATCACTAATTAAACGAGGGGCAATCAAATATAAACAGGCCTTTTGTTCCACAAAATTTATTCATGAAGAATAATTGAAATTAACATTTCTCTTACTTTTCTACATATTCACCCATCTTTTCTATACATTTGTTCAAACAGGCAAGCAGTTTTTTAATGTCAGTTTCAAGGAAAGTATGAGGACGTGTTTGGAGCCAGTTGCGCACGAAGTCTTTCACCTCCTCACTGGTTGTGAAACAATGTCCTCCAAGAGCTTCCTTGAGAGGACCAAACATGAAGAAAGTATGAGGACGTGTTTGGAGCCAGTTGCGCACGAAGTCTTTCACCTCCTCACTGGTTGTGAAACAATGTCCTCCAAGAGCTTCCTTGAGAGGACCAAACATGAAGAAAGTATGAGGACGTGTTTGGAGCCAGTTGCGCACGAAGTCTTTCACCTCCTCACTGGTTGTGAAACAATGTTCTCCAAGAGCTTCCTTGAGAGGACCAAACATGAAGAAAGTATGAGGACGTGTTTGGAGCCAGTTGCGCACAAAGTCTTTCACCTCCTCACTGGTTGTGAAACAATGTCCTCCAAGAGCTTCTTTGAGAGGACCAAACATGAAGTCACATGGTGAGATGTCTGGACTGTAGGGTGGATATGGAAGGGCACTCCAGTTCATTTCAGACAATTTTTGCTGTGTTGCTGCTGCGGCGTGTGGTCTGGCATTATCCTGCAGAATCAACACATTTCTGATTGGGCTACTGCAATGTTTTGACCGGAAAGCATCTCGAACTTGACTGATAAGGTCACAGTAGTAGGCAGCATTAATGGTCCGTCGTCGTTGTCCTTGTTGTTTGAGGAAATCAATGAGAAGGACACCTTTTGAGTCTCAGAACACTGTGGCCAAAACTTTCCCTGCTGAGTCGTGACTTGGCTTTCCCTGGCGGTTGCTCTCCACTCCAGACTGGCCCTCTATGATATGGGTGTGTAATGATGCACCCATGTCTCAACACAAGTGACAATTCTGTCCAGAAAAGCATCACCATCCTCTTCGTAGTGCATGAGAAGCGTGCGACACATTTGAACTCACACTGCTTTCTGTTCTGCAGTGAGATACTGCGGAACCCAACGAGCTGACACTTTTCTCAATTTCAGCTCCCTTTGAATGACTGGACACTCCCATAGCTTATGAGAAGTCGTCGACAAATCTCAAGCACTGTGATGTGGCAATCCCATTCAATGATGTCCTGAACAGCTTGAATGTTTTCTGGATTGATGCTGGTGCATGGGAGGCGAGGGTGGGCCAAGTTTTCAACATGTTCACGTCCTTCATTAAACTCATGGCACCAATGTTTAACTCTGGACCATGAAAGGGTTCTTTCCCTAAACTGTGCAAGTAACCGACGGTGAATTTCAGCTGCACCGGCATTTTCATTGACAAGGAACTTGATTATTACTCGCTGCGCAACAGCTGGATGCACCTCTCTCTTAGACATCTCAGCAGTAACTGAGGGACAGAGCCAAACGAGTTCCCAAGGCCACTGTCCCCTTCCAGGGACCTCACTGCATGTGCTGTAAAAACCTCAAACCCATACAGCACTCTATGCGTGCGCAGTAAACACAGGCCTGTTAATATTTGATTGCCCCTCGTACTAACAACCAACAATTAAATTATGTCATAATACCAGTAAAGGTTTAACTGTTTATAAAATATGTATATAAACATTACATTGTGTTTATTCAACTCTTCTACACAAAAATAGTGTACCTAAGTTGCAGTGAAGAGACAGTTGGTTACCAAGTAACGACAAGCATCTAAATCAGACGTTGGCAAACTTTTTATATTGGGGCCACATTAACCATCCAACAATGAATTGTGAGTGAAGCCATATTAGTTTTAAGATAGGAACAATAAACTTACAGGCACAGGTGCGCAGATCACATTAGTTTTCAAATACAGTATTTTACTGACTTAAAATTCACACTTACATATTAATAACTGAAGAATTAAATGCTTAACAATGATTACTTTATTCTTAGTCTGATAACAAAGTAACTTATTGGCAATATATATATTAACATGTACTGTCTTTCAAGAAAGTAAATATACACTTTCCGCAGACCAGTATCATTCAGGCGTTCTGAGAATAGAGGGTATGAAACTAAATCGGCCATCTTCCTAGACGTTTAATGTCATGTTAATTTTAACCTGTTGCTCACTTTGAGGATTTCTATGGCTATATTAAACCAGTATGACAAATGATTGACTAAATAACACAGAGCAAATAGCAAATTATTTGCAGTTGAGCTATTAACTGCATGGCATTGGCGACTGTGCAAGAAAACAGAAAGCAGATGGAATTATGATTTTAATGGAATCAATATCTATGTAGTATATAAGGCATGTTCTCTCAACATCTCTTGTAGCTAAGTGGCTAATTGTAGGCTGAGATAAGCGAGATGAAGCTACACGGTTCAAACCATAACATGTGGGCATAATTTTAACTCCAATTTTGTTTGTTTGTTAGATGCTATAACGAACTGATTTACAACCGTTCTCTTGCAGGTAAGCTGTCATTGCAGAATATCAAAGAAAATGGAAAACGCTTGAATCACCGAAGACTAAATAACCTAGAGGACCGGTTCACAAAATGGCACATTAAAGTAAACCCAACATAAACGCAAGCTGTAATATTTACCAAAAAGCTCAGCCACAGATTTGAAAGGCATCAGCCTCTATATTTGGAGAAAATACTTGGGACAGCTACTACCATCAAGGCATTAAATTCTACAATAGCTTACCAACAGAAATAAAAAATAAAAGACGATAGCAAGTTTCAAAAAGCAACTTCATAAATTCCTACTGAATAATTGTTTTTATACAGTCGACGAATTTTTGCATTTTAAAAATAAAAAAAGTAAATACAGAATGAATTAAAATATGTATATTATTAATGCAAATCTAGTTTATATATAAGTTATTTATTGTCATTTAATTAATCATATGTAAAATGCATATGTATCCTTAACAATTCCATGTTATGTATTCAATGAATGAATGAATGCTGAGTGGAAGGACACGCTCACTTGGCTTGGACTAAAGATGGACCAAGGACTGACCTGGAAAAATCACGTCCTCCAAATCAGGGGTAAAGCAAGTGACCAATTAGGCAAACTCTACCCTTTCATAAATATGAACTCGCAAATAAACATGAACATGCGACCCACCCTATATAAGTCACTTATCAGACCCATCTTCACCTATGCAACTTCGGTGTGGGGGTATGCCATCAAAACATATACTAAACCTACAAACATTTCCAAACAAAATTTTACGCATGATAGCAAAAGTACCCCACAGAGCATCTGCTGACTTATTACATGACGAATTAAAGATGCACATTGTAGAAGAGTTCATTAAGAAATTAGCATATGACATGAAAACCTAAGGAAACACTACAACCCTCTAGTATCACGCTTAGGACTCTACACCACAGAAATCAACATACACGTAAGACCCCTATCTCTATTCGAGAGAACACTCACACAACACGATGACGTACAGAACTTTCTAGACAATCTCCTCAGAAATGACTGACACAGACTGTTACGCTGTAACTCCCATCACTAATCTTTTGCTTTTACTGACTATTTCAGAACACTGCCCACAACAGAGCCCTTCAAGCCCTTGACAGCAGTCAAGGCGGTCCGGGAGTCTGAGGGGCTCCCACCCTTATTCCTACAAGCGCAGTGACAGCGGGCGACTGCATATGGAGTAGGACACTCTGACGACATAGTCAGTGCAAGGAACACGACGAGCGGCCATGCCGGAACAGAGAACGAGAAATGCATAGTTAGCAGTAATATATCCTACTAATTACAATTGACAAGCCTATGAGACTAGGGCATAAAAATTAAGTAGACCCCATTAAGAACATCAATATTAAGCAATATTATTTCATATATGACTAACAGGATATCTTGGCCTGAGCTTTAGAAATACAACATTTACATAAGGTCACCACCAAGAAGCAATGTTGATGTGCTCGCATGCAACGCATGCCAGCTTAGTAGCTTCCATATACTAACCGGGGTGCTATGCGGGACCCAACTAAAGTGCATGCTAAATGCATGTATACCAATATAAGTCGCATGCAACCAACACATGGAGGGATTTTTAGTGAGTATATCTGGCCCCCTCAAGGCACAGGGACCCTCACACTGTTGGCCATTGCACTTGGGCCATCGCCTGTAACTGGGTTTTTCCCCTCCACGGTAATTAAAAACAATTTAAAACACTGTGAAACAGCAATTTTAATAGAATAACATCTATGTTGTGTATAACCAGTGCTATCATGTGTGTTGTCGTAGCTTAGTGGTAAACTGCATGCTGTGACAAGTGAACCGATGATTTGCAGTTCGAACCCTGAACATATAATACTTAAAGTATAAACTTGGAAGAAGTGTAGGGACAGTGAAGCACAAATTAGTACAAAAGTGAATCGAGAAGACATTGACACATATAATACTTATTTTCCCCCTATAAACTTTTCCCCTTATATTTCTTGCGCATGTGCAAAATTGCAAAATATATCTGAAAGTACTTAATTTATATATTTATTAGAGTCAAAGGTTACAATCATAGATATAATTGGACATTCAGCCCAGGCTCTTTGCCAGTCATATCCTGTCACAAATACTATACAATAATTGCTTGGAAGTACTTAATGCACCGCATTTGTATCTTTCACTAAGACTTCATTATAGCAAAATAGCATGCCAGGTCCACGAGGTTGTGTGAAGCTGACTGCAGCTAAAAAGAGTGAAATTGTAGGCCATGCTACTCATGGTGAAAACGCTTTACAAATTGCCAGAGAACTGAGTAGCAACCGAAGAATAGTGAAGTGGTGGCTGCACAGGTATCATGAGGGAGAAGCTGAATGGGCCAAATCACGCAGGTGTTCAAGTAGGCTTCGTGCAACTACGCTTGCTCAAGATGAATCCCTGATAGCAGATTGAGGAACCAGCCTTTAAGACACAGGTCCATCTTTCTGGATAAAGCAGTTGAGTATGGTTTGTCATATGAAACCATATGCCAACGATTAAAGGAAGCCGATATTGCATCGCACTGTCCTGCCATTATGCTCTTTCTAACTGAGGCACACAAAGCAAGATGATTACAACGGACACAACACAATATTGACCTTTCTCTAGCTTATTGGGATCTGGTTATCTAAAGCGACGAGAAAATATTTCGATCACACCAACAAGGGACCCTATGTCTGTATAGACCACAGGGAACTAGATACGAACTTCAGCAACATTTGGGAAGAATTTCAGCACATTTCTGGGCCTAAATGATGCATCAGGTCCAGGGGAGTTAATTCAAGTGCTAGAGAGAACGACGAGTGCACTCTATTAGATATTCTCGAAAACACTTGGCTGCAATCCCTTTGTACTAGGTTCCCAGAACAAGAAGTATTTATGCATGACAACAGTGGTGTGCATACTGCAAATATCACCCAGAATTGGTAACCACTTGTAACAGCACTTTTGGGTTATGTTTGAAGTATGAAAAGTTTATAAATTTATAAAAACTAATTATGTAAATATATTTAATAATTTAAATATGTAAAAATGTATGTAATCGTGTGATTGGCCAAAATAATAATTATATGACATAATATGACGTAATGTGGTGACGTGCCATTGGATCGGCCAATCACAAAATTATGTAGAAGTAACGATAGTGACGAGAAGTCAATAATCTTTAAGAGACAGATATGTTCTTCAGTTTTGTTACATTACGAGAAGTCAATAATCTTTAAGAGACAGATATGTTCTTCAGTTTTGTTACATTACGAGAAGTCAATAATAATCTTTAAGAGACAAATATGTTCTTCAGTTTTGAATAGTGACAATAAATCAATAACCTTGTTATAAAGAGAAAGAGATTTTTGTTGTAACGACAAATGTGATGTATACCTCTGCAAGAACGTTTTAAGTTGTAGTTCGAATCCGTATAAATATAACAAAATAAGAATTCATCGAAATGTTTGAAGTAACCTGCAATAGACTAGTAAAATAATTTCAAGACAGTTAATTAATACAGTTGCACACATCACCTCCAAAATCGGCATTTCCGTGGGATCTGTGCACACAATCCTGCATGAATATATAAAAATGCTCAATCGGTGATTCTTCAAACAAATTCCCGATACACACTCATGTGGAAATAATCTACACAGACTGGCCTCCAAAGTCTCCTGATTTAAACCCCACTGAACATATATGGGCCTTCATTTTGAAAGAATGAGAAGAACATTGACAAGACAGAATGCGAGAGAATCTGGTTGCTTACATGGAGATTTCCCAACATTATCAGCAGAATCCAAACTGGTGTTCTAAACTGGTTGTAAACAGGCACAAAAGATTCAATGATGTAATCGTAGCTGGAGAAGATTACACCACGTTCTAAAACACAAGATTTCATTTTTTTTCCATTCCTTGTGTCTACAAATTATTTATTCTAGCAAAAATACATTTTCTATAAATCTCAAATGTTTCACAATTTAATTCATTTAATGTATGACGTGGCTTCATGAAAAAATGACAGCATTTTAATTTATTTTCTAAGGACAATCACCTTTTAATATTGTCTTCTTTTTATAATTTCTAATAAATGGCTATTTGTAACCAGCAGTTACAAAGAATATATCTTTTCAGTTTTATGCCTTATACACCACTGGATTATATGCAGTTATATTGCAGCTGTAAGTTTGTTTTTCTCAATGTGAGAATTATTCAATTTCTTATTTTATATATTAGCTTATTTTTAAAACAGATTGATGTTATACAGCATTTAGGAGCTGACTCCATTAAAATTATCATTTAAACTTCTGGCATTCTTTTCGAAAACATGCAGTTATTAATGATGTAATTAATAACTTAATTATTAATTATATTGGAAACGCTAAATGTAATTTAGAAACCAGAATGAAAGTATATTAAGTATAAACAGACTGATAAATCAGCCATAGCAGATCATTTTTGGTCATTTAACCATTAAATAAATCCAGAAGTTAAATTATTAAAACAATTAAATGGTCGCTTAATGAATTTTGAAATACAAACGATTGTCTTTAGGTTTGTTTTGTTTTCAGATTTTGGTAGTACTGGCAGAAATGTTGTGACCTCTAGTGATCGTAACTTTGACAACGAGATTGTTTTCGAGTGAAGATGTGAATGTATATTCACAAAATTACGATCTCAATTAATAAGAATATTTAAATCATTTTCTTTAAAGATAAGTGAAGTTTCTGTTACAAATAATTATATTTGTGTAGTTATTAACTTAGTCAGAACAGAGAAAGTGTAA
Source organism: Mantis religiosa (assembly GCA_030765055.1). NCBI lineage: Eukaryota > Metazoa > Arthropoda > Insecta > Mantodea > Mantidae > Mantis > Mantis religiosa. The sequence continues at coordinate 39,248,021 of CM060960.1, forward strand.
TTTCATTCTTTACAAAGCAAACACTTTGGAATGAAAATTATGACTACATACTGAGTTTTGAATCATGAATCCTTGGTTCAGGTGACAGCATGTACTTTGCCACTGAGCTATGATAACATGTGTTAGTAAGGAGGTTATATACAACATAGATTTTGGTTCTATTAAACCGCCATTCCTCGTGTCTTTCATCTTGATAATTCTCCAAAGCCATGTAGTAACAGCTTACCGCGAGAACAGTTATAAACTGGTTTGTTACTTAAATATTTGTTAATATTTGCCATAAAAAATATCCACAAGATGGGGCTGGAACCATGAATCATCATATTACTTAACACAGTGCACATTTTGTCACTGAGCTACGTTCAGCAGTTAACCCTTTCAGTCCTCATGTAGCCAAATGGCAACCTGATATTAAACATGGCTTTCTGTGGACAGTTCCCATCTCAGAACATTTTCCTGCAGTTGCCAATTGTCTACAATGTATTTAGTTGGTAAATACACCTTCAGATGGCAGTAGAAAACGGTGAACAGGATGCCATCTCATGTGACTTACATAGTAGTACATGTACAACCAGAGATAGTGAAACAGCTGCTAGGTATAACACCTTTGCTGTGAATATAATTGCATCTACACATGTAAGTAGTGGTTTTTAACATAATAGACGCTTCGGAGTTGCATAATATTGATACAATAAGGCACTAATCATCTATAATAACTAGTGGGATTTAAAATAGGTTGTTGCCAAATAGTTAACATCTCAGTAAAGAAAGATGTCAATCGACACAGAAGTTAGATCGGGGGAACCGCAGGGATCTAAATTGGGGCCACTTCTTTTCTTGCTGTTCATAAATGATCTCCCAATATGTGTCCAGGAGTATGAAGTGGTGTTGTTTGCAGATGATGTGCATCTGCTAATAAAGGCAAGCAAGAAAAAAAAAAAAAAATGATAATATAGAGAAATTGGAATCCTGGTTTGCGGCAAATAGAATGCTATTAAATACAGATAAAACTGTTGCTGTGAACTTTCATTTAAGTCGTCATAGAAATATGGTAAAGCCTCTTATTCAAGAGGTCCCAAGTTCGAATTTCAGCTAGGATAGGTTGCCTGGATATGATTTTTTTTTCCCCTCCAGTATTTTTCCTTATTTTGAAAAGAAAAATGTTGGGTAACTTAAGCTCTATGAACAGCAGGCTCATTTGAGCATCATTTTCCCCGTTACATTTATTCTCATCCAATGCAACCTACCAGGTTAAACAACATTAAAAAAACACCTTCATGAAACTTGAGAACTTATGTCTGAAAAGCTTACCGAATTAGAATTACCTGCTCCTGCCCCATTTTCATGATCTAGAAAATGTTAACATTTATTAATGCAATAAAGAGGATACAAAACAATCTTAATGTAACAGACAACTGCCTCTTCCACTGCAACATGTGCTTAAGGTATATTTTCTTATACTGGTTTACTAGAGAGCATCCTCAAACCAGCATGCATGCTTAATGAGAGTTAAACATTGAGGTAACATTTCACACACTTCAGAAAAATATTACAACTAAATCAAGAAGCACACTGGAAGAGGAAAAAAATTGAGGTGAGGCATTCAAAAGTGGACAAGTCTACTTCTGAGCATAAATGATATTATACGTACACCTATTACAGTTTGAATCAAATTGCTTTCATTGTTAACTTCTCAACTCAATAAAGAAATAGAACACAGAATAACACTGTTATATATCATGTTATATATGTAATAACAAAAGGAATAACACCGAATAGTGACTTTACCACCAATGTAATAGATGCATCACATCCTTATTTAATAATTATATATTGTATATTTGTTGCTTATTACTTTAATTTTTATTTAGTTCTGATAGTCATTACTATAAATTCAAACTCAGCATTTCAATTTTTATTACCAGTTTCTGCTAATTTCCAAACCGTAATAAAAACGGCAATGGCAACTTATCCCTTATTAAACATTTTTGTACAATAGGAATGCCACTACGATAGCAGCAGATGCCTAGAACACTAGACAGAAGAACTGATATGATCTTGACAATTGACAATATAATTTACAAAACTAAATATTTAACGTAACAGATAATACAATAGCCTCTAGTTCCTGAGGTCAAAGGCTCAACCCTGGCAGAGGGCGATGGCATAGCTTCCTTCAGAAGGGAAGTTAAGCAGATTTATAGCACATCGAATAACACATTGAGCGAGTTACACACTCTTTCATGCCTAAAAGACAACAAAATGGACAAAATCTGTTACAGACTACAGCAAAGATGAAACTTTTGTTGTATGTGTGAAATACAAACAAATAGTCCACCATTTCTGGTCTACCAATCACGAAATTGTACCAAATATAAAACTATTAAAGCCAGCCAGTAATGCAGCTGAACTCGATGTTTGGGAAAAGTTGCTAATTATAAAAAACAAACAGTATATTTTAAATTTCTAATTGCCGTCTGAAAACTCTCTTTGGAAGTTCATCTCACAGACAACAGATACTGCCAGAGAGAACCAGCTCACTTCAGGAAACCACAGATCTAACCAGTCGGATGACTGCTGACGATGGGGACAAACCGTTCTCCGAAACATGTCCAAGTAAGGATAATTTAAGTGATGTTTGTGTTTGAATTACCGACTCATTACTTTCAAAAGATTAAACTGTTATTTTATCCTTGTTTGTCAATGCTCCACTTAAGTTCAACTTTTTAGTTAATTTAATAAACACTCAATTTCAAATACGTTTTTTACAAAGCTATTAACAGTGAAGCAAACAAATATATACAAATATAATATGCTGATGATGTGAATAAGATATTCACGAAATCGCAATCCTAGTCAATTTGTAAGAAAACAGTCATCATTTCTTATAAGTGAAGTTTTTTAAATTACAAATTATTATATTTGTATGTACTCAATTTCAATTTGATTTTCTTCTTCTCAACATCTCTTTCTGTTACAACCAGCACTGACAAATTTCATAGCACCCAAGTCTTTTAAGGCCTTAATTAACTTTCTCCTTTTTGTTTCCCGCCTGGGGTCTACTATAATGTGAGAGCTATTTTTTTTTTCAACCTCAGATATACCATAACAGCAAGACAAATATGAATCAAAGGTTTTATTACTAGGAGTCAAACACAGTTACAGCTATGTGTGTTTGGAGGAATTTAGTAACAGTGATGTCAAAATTAATTGCAAAAACTATTTGTAGCTGGTTTATTGACACTCATCACATATGTGAGTTACAGCTACTTTTTCACATCATCGTGAAGATTAAGACATTTAGCATATTGATAATCGAGCTTTGCCAGGGTATAGCAGTAGTCACGGAAAAATAAAACAGTAAACAAAGCTGAGGATACAATATATATATATATATATATATATATATATATATATATATATATATATATATATATATATATATATATTGTGAAACTAGTCTTTTGGAAGAATTTATAATTTTTTAAAAAGATAAATGAAGTTGGTCACAAATTGTTACATTTTATTGTAACATGTTTTTTATCTTTCACCCAGAGAAAGACCTCAGAATAATTTAGACTATATTACACTATCACATTTATACGATATAATCTTTACAGTGTAATACAGCCTCTTTGGTAACATTTAGCTATGATATACCTCTGTGATAAAAGTATATTCACCATCATATGTTTGATCAAATCTCTAACTGAATAGAGAAATTGCAGAGTAACAACACATGGTCACTACTTCAAAACTTTTCATTTTCTATTACAAGTCACATAAAATCATGTACAGTTCATAACATAAAGATTACAAAAACAGAAATAAAAGACTGGAAATATATATGAAATAGTAAAATCCATTAGTAAACTGCAGGCAGAATGCCCAGCAAATGATGCGAGGACAAAATTAAATGGATTGAGAGGCCACTCTTTCATGCCCAAAAGACAATGGGATACTGAGAACCACGGATGTTAATGAGTGTCCATAAATAAACACAACAAGAGACACCACTATCCAAGTGAAGAGTGCCAGTGTGTGTTGTGCGGACAGAGCTGTGAGAAATATCACTGACATGTACAAAAAAGACAGACTACAGAAAAGATTAAACTGTTATTTTATCCTTGTTTGTCAATGCTCCACTTTAGTGCAACTTTCTAGTTAATTTAATAAACACTCAATTTCAAATATGTAAAATACAAAGCTATTAACAGTGAAGCAAATATATACAAATATAATATGCTGATGATGTGAACAAGATTACAACTCCAACTATTCATGTATAATAGAATTTATAAGATCCATAATATAATATCCATAATATAATCCACGAAATTGTGATCCTAGTTAATTTGCAAGAAAACAGTCATCATTTCTTATAAGTGAAGTTTTTTAAGTTACAAATTATTATATTTATATGTACTCAATTTCAATTTGATTTTCTTCTTCTTAACATCTCTTTCTGTTACAACCAGCACTGACAAATTTCACAGCAAAAGAGGTAGAAAAGGAACTTTCAAACTGGTCACATGTCCCTGACAGATGAGCCAAGAGCTGGTAGACCCCAAGTCTTTTAAGGCCTTAATTAACTTTCTCCTTTTTGTTTCCTCCCTGGGGTCTACTATAATGTGAGAGCTATTTTTTTTTCAACCTCAGATATACCACAACAGCAAGACAAATATGAATCAATGGTTTTATTACTGGGAGTCAAACACACTTAGAGCTATGTGTGTTTGGAGGAATTTAGTAACAGTGATGTCAAAATTAATTGCAAAAACTATTTGTAGCTGGTTTATTGACACTCATCACTTATATGAGTTACAGCTACCTTTTCACATGATTGTGAAGATTAAGACATTTAGCATATTGTCACCCTGGCGGTAGACTCGCGAAGCTGATGAAAAATGATGGCCGGTGGAGATTCGGAAAACTTCGGAACCCATCGTTACCAGTAGCGACAGACAGTTGAATGTAGTTTTTGTAAAATAAACAGTTTTAGGTTAGCTAGCAAAAGGTGTATTTCGAGGAGAATAAAGTGTAGTAATTGTGTTTTGTAACCCCGTTTTATTATTTCACGAACCCACAAAGTCACAATTGGTGTCAGGAGTGTGATGACATGGAGGCTAAATTGGAAAAGATTTTGGAGATGACGGAAATGAAAGCAGCAAATGACAACTTCGCTGCGGAAACAGAAGCGGCGAATAAGAACCTAGCCGCGGAAATGAAGGAAATGAAGACGGCAAATAAGAGCCTGGCCGCGAAGCTGGAGACTACAAACAACAACTTGGCCACGACAATGACCGCAAAGATGGACGAACTGACCACGGAAATGAAGGAGGCGAACGAGGTCCTCGCCGCCAAATTTGAGGAACAGTTGGCCGGCGTGAGGGATAACGTGACGGAGCTGGGCAAGCGGATGGGCCAAGTGGACGAGCGCGTCGAGGACCTGGCGAACCGCTTCAATGATCTAGAGGAAAAGGCCGACAATAACGCCAAGTCCCTGAATGCCATGGTTGAAGACGTCGAAGACCTCGCGAACCGCGTAAACACCCTGGAGGGAAAGGCCGACAGCAGTGTCAAGTCCCTGAACGCCATGGTGGAGGACGTCGTCGGCAGGAAGCTGAAGGACTTGAAGGCCGACGCGCCGGGACGCGACACAACATCTGCGCGCGTCAAACCTCCCAAGTATGACGGCGCGTCAACGTTTGAAGTGTTCCGCCGCCAGTTCGACACAGTGGCCAGGCACAACAGATGGTCACCGGAGGAGGAGGCCACACAGTTAACAGCCAGCCTCCAGGGACGGGCCGCGGAAGTCCTAAACGCGGTGCAGACAACGGCGGCGTCCAAGGACATCTGAGAGGCCCTGGATATTCGTTTCGAGAACCACCGCTTAGCCGCAGCGTACCGTAGCCAACTAAAGGCAAGGTCACAGCAGCCGGGGGAGACGCTGCAGGAGTTCGCCATAGCGATTGAGCAGCTAGCTGGCAAGGCCTTGGTTGACCTGCCACTGGAGTTCGTATCCCGGGAAGCCGCCTACAACTTTGTCGACGGGGTACGGGACACGGAGATTCGTCAGCGCCTAATGCTCGGCGATTATAAAAACATCCACGAGGCGCTGACAGCGGCATTTAAGGATGGAGGCGGCCAAGGTAGCATCTATCCCGACGTCGAGAACGAGGAGTGTCCACTACGCCGGAAACAGAAGACCAGCTGTGGGACGCCGGCGAACAGCTAGTGGCCTGTGTTGGGGGTGTGGACAGCCCGGACACCTGCGGAGAGACTGCCCACACCAGGAAGAGCAGCCGGAAAACGAGTAAGGGCCGTCGTGGAGAGGGGCACGTCGGCGCCATCAGCACCATCCCCTTGAGTTTCACTGCGCGCCGGCAGCCGGCATATGGATGACAGCCTCATCGCGGACGGCTGGGTAAGAGGAAAGCCGTGCCGCGTGCTGGTGGACACCGGGGCGGCCGTGACCATCATCAGACCTGACGTGGCGAAGGGTTTGCCGACGAGGAAGCCGAGCCGACCATATGAGCTTGTGACAGCATCGGGCGACACCATGCCTGTGGAGAAGGAGGCCCTACTGGAGCTGAACTTTGGACGGAGTGCCGTGCGTCAGTGGGTGTTCGTCGCGAAGGTGGCTGAGGAGGTGATTCTGGGACTGGATGCCCTCAGGAGCCACGAGGCGACAGTCGACGTCGGCAGGAAGGTCCTGAGGCTCAACGCAGAAAAGGTTATACTCCGTCAACCAGAAGAGCGCCTTGAAATTGGCAGGGTCGTCTTGAGCGAAGACGTGGTTGTCCCCGCGAGGAGCAAAGTGATAGTGACGGCGTGACCGGAAGGCCAGACAGCAGTAGGGTCCAGAGGCAGCAGGAGTACGACTTCACCTCGGAACATCGCAGAGGGAAGAGTCACGGTAACGCGGACGCTATGTCCCGAAGACCCTGTACAGAAGAGTGCGGCCAGTGCACAAGAGTGGAGGGGAAGGACGACCAGCCTTGAGGAGGGAGCAGTGTCACCCTGGCGGTAGACTCGCGAAGCTGATGAAAAATGATGGCCGGTGGAGATTCGGAAAACTTCGGAACCAATCGTTACCGGTAGCGACAGACAGTTGAATGTAGTTTTTGTAGAATAAACAGTTTCAGGTTAGCTAGCAAAAGGTAATGGTGAACAGTGTATTTCGAGGAGAATAAAGTGTAGTAATTGTGTTTTGTAACCTCGTTTTATTATTTCACAAACCCACAAAGTCACAATATTGATAATCAAGCTTTTCAATACCCTTTTCAAGAAAGTTTGCTGCCAGGGTATAGCAGTAGTCACAGAAAAATAAAACAGTAAACAAAGCTGAGGATGCAATATATATATATATATATATATATATATTGTGAACCTAGTCCTTTGGAAGAATTTATAATTTTGCAAACAAAGATTTGCGAAACATGTCCTCAAAATAGGTACGAAAGTGAAGCAGATGTGTAAGAAATACGACTCATCTAAAATTTAATTATTGTAACATGTTTTTTATCTTTCACCTACAGAAAGACTTCAGAATAATTTAGACTATATTACAGTATCACATTTATATGATACAATCTTTACAGTGTAATACAGCTTCTTTGGTAATATTTAGCTATGATATACCTTGTGATAAAAGTATATTCACCATCATACGTTTGATCAAATCTCTAACTGAATAGAGAAATTGCAGAGTGACCACACATGGTCACTACTTCAAAACTTTTCATTTTCTATTACAAGTCACATAAAATCATGTACAGTTCATAACATAAAGATTACAAAAACAGAAATAAAAGACTGGAAATATATATGAAATAGTAAAATCCATTAGTAAACTGTGGGCAGAATGCCTAGCAAATGATGAGAGGACAAAATTAAATGGATTGAGAGGCCAGTATTTAGCGGAAAAAAATAAAAGTAAATTATTCTTACCATTAAATACTGTTTTTGCTGTTGTATTTGTTAACGCTTTGAAATTATTATAAGTTATTTATTATTAATTAGATGGTTCGATAGATTTAATGGTTTGGCAAAAAATATTTTAAAAAATAGAAATCGCATATGAACTTTAAATAGACTGACGATGCAAATAAGAACTTGCAAAACTAGAACTGTGGAATGTTCATCAATTTTCTTAAAAAGATAAGTGAAGTTTGTGACAAATAATTATATTTTATTGTAATATTTGTTACTTCACTGTTGTTAGCTTTTTTTTTTTTTTTTTTTTTTTTACGTATTATTTATTCTTTATGAAAATTATTATTTTAAGGTTAAGTTTTAGGTTAGGTTTATAGAAAAATTGTGATATGAATAGAATAAAAAGTTAAAAATGTATTTATTTATAAATATTCAATATAATATAATATGCATTAAACAGAACAGCATAAGAACAACTTCAACTTTCTATTTTAAAAAAAAGTGATTTAGACATCATCATCGTTATTTATTAATGTATTTCATTTCCTTATGCAGAGATGCAAATAATAATGTTACCCTGGCGGCAGACTCGCGAAGCCGATGAATAAATGATGGCCGGTGGAGGTTCGGGAAACTTCGGGGCCGATCGTGACCGGAAGAGACAGACAGTTGAGCGAAGTGTTTGAGAAATAAACATTTTTTAGGTGATCTAGCAAATTGTAATTGTGAAGAGTGTATTTGCTATGAGAATAAAGTACAGTTTTTGTGTTTGTAACCTCGACTTTTATTTCACGAACTTACCAAAGTCACAATAAGTTTCATTATGCGTACCAGAGAGAGAAGAGACGAAGTTGTGGAGAGTCCAGTTTATACCTAAAAATGGGAGATTTTCATAAAAGAAGTTCTACAAGTTAAAAACTTAAACTTAACCACTGTTAAGTTGACAGCCCTAAGAGGGCCAAGGCCTACCAAACCGACTGCTCGCCTCACGCCCACTTATGCACGGCAGAGGTGGGCGATCACCTAACCGATATGGGGAGATGTGGTGAGCATTTCGGCATCCCCCAGCCAGAGCGTTGGTTTTTGTGGCCAGGGCCGCATAACTATCGTAAACTCCTCACTTTCCTCACAATGCCGAGTGGGCAGTGGTCCTATACCAGGGATCTAAAATCTGCACCCCATGGGTGGGATCGAACCCAGGCCGCTTTCCATGGTCAGGGATCAAGGCATGCTGCCTTAGCCTGCTACGGAAGAACAAGGAAAAAATAGTTTAGAAAAATAAAACAATATGAATTAATAATTAAAATTATAATATGAGTCTGTACTTCACATATCAAAATTAATTTCAAATTAACATGAATTCAGTTAAGGACCACCAAGCATAAATAACCATGGAGTTAAAATGCATAGTGGACAAAAAAATAATATAGCAACTCAAAGTAATACATATGAAAAATTATAAGAATTCTGCAGTATTGAAAATAAATATTTATTATTAAGGTATGTATATACATAAAACCCATGGCACGACAGCCCATAAAGAGCCAAGGCCTGTCAACCCAACTGCCGCCTCATCCCACATATGCAAAATAGATGGGACAATTATCCGATACAGGGAGGAGATGAGGTCAGCATCTCGGCACATTTTTATAGTATACCATTTATTAAATAACTATTATACCTATAGGTAGTTGTATTTACTATCATATGCTGTAAACTGTTGCATAATTATTTTAAAACTGATAAAATATATGATAAAAGATCTAATATAGTGTAACATAACCAACATTGGTTTTGTGCTTGCTGCTTCGTTATGCTCTTTGTGGGAGGCTGAAGATGCCCATGCTATCTACTAGCCCTAACCCTAGGTAATACTATGAGCAGTCTTTTGTTCCCTTAGAGGGATTCAACAATCACCTCGGCAAAAGGAAGTAAAATGGTGGAAAGTTTTATAGTAGTTATATTCCATTTAATTAGTGCCTTCAGCCCTTGCATGCTCCACACAAGAGTGTGCAAAGATGCAGGGACAGTCCCAAGCATGGACAACAAAATGCAACTAGGTAACTGCAGATTGGCGGCACAGGATGTATTAATCAAAATGTTGACAACAAGATTGTTTTCGACTGAAGATGGGAATAAATATTCACGAAATCATGATTCCAATTTATTTAAAGATAAGCGAAATTTCTGTTACAAATAATTATACTTGTGTAGTACTTTTTGCTTCACTGTAACTAGCTTCATTTTTTACGTAAGGTAACTGAGTCAACCACAGAACTGACGATAGGGAAGAAGTTCCCAGAAGTCTTCATCAAAAATCTTTAAGTATATACAAGGTTGACTCACTTGCCTAATTTTAGTAAGGTAACTGAAAGCCAGTTGGAAAGAGATTGATAATGGAGGCGAATGTCTTTGAAACTAGTCTCTCATATAAATAAGTGACGAGTATTAATAAACCAACTACAAATAGTTTCTGAAAAAAAAAAAAGGGTAACTGAAGTTTGTCACAATTGTTATATTTTAATAAGTTGAACTGTTTCAATTAAAATGTTCTCAGATATACTGAAAGAAAATGTTCAATATAGATTAATTATAGGATGATTTATTCAGGTTTATTAAAAGGCCAATAAATGCATGCACAGAAGAGAAATATTGTAATTGTTAGTTTTTTGTTTTTGCTCTTTATTTTATGAAATTATTTATTTATTATAATAATCTTTGTGCATAAATAAATTGTACACTTTATTATTGGCCTTCATTATTAGTTACTATATGTTAATGTTTTATTTTCATTTCTTTTATTTATTAGCTTTTAATTAAATTTTGCTAACTTTATTGACAATAAATAAACAATAAGTATACCACAAAAAGAATTATATATGAATGTGAACAGATTTAATCATTCTTAATAATACCATAACATAATAAAATTAACTACGGCAATCATTATATCATTTACACATTCTTAGCCTCATATCTAACTACAACTGATTCTACGACATTGCGCGTCTCACTGATACATTAACATAGTTCTATATTTTCTTGTATGCAATGACTTCATTTTGGATGGTAACCTAGGTACGCTATACTTCAGCACTTTCAATGTTATCACAATGCTCGTCCAATGCTTGGACTTCCAAGTTCTGGGAGTGTACCGCATTCCCTGTGAATGTGGGATGCCGTGTATAGGACAAACTGGAAGGACTATCGCAACAAGAATAAACAAATATGAATGGAGCATTAATTTAATGCAACCTGAAAAGCTGGACTGGTAGAGCATTGCTTTGACAAGGACCATAGAACTAACTTTCAGGAGGCGACCATCGTGATAAAATGCAGCAATTACTGGGCACGGAGAGTTAAGGAGGCTCTGGCCATTTCCTCTGAGGAGCATGCTTAATCATGCTGGTTTTCAGTTCAGTTCCTCTTGGAAACTAGCCTTAATAACGGAAATCAAATTGGCTCATGAAGCACAAATTTATACAGATTAAATGTCAAATTAAGTAGTAACGTTTTCTATTAACTAGCTAGTTTTCTACATCCAAACAATCTCCTGACTACTACAGTATTTTGTTATGGATTCAAGTATTGGTAATGTTTTGTCGTTAATTTTTTTTATTTCATTTTAGTGTTTAATAACATTTCTTTATTCATTCATTATCCTGACGCTGGGAGAGATGTATGCTCCCAAAATGTTGGTGTCTAATTGTCTTGAAGCCCAAGAATATCTTGAATACCTTCATCGTCAGGAAAAGTTTAACGTTTTACTTTAACTTATATCCTTGTTTACTCTAATTGTTGTTAAGGAAATTTAAGATTTTTCTTGCTCATAAAAAGATGAATAGTTTAGACTTGTCCTACTTTGAACTGCCTTCTCAATTGTTCTATTAACATCCATTAGGCACTATGATCACATGCCCAAATGATAACAATCTAAATAATTAGTACAGGCCACACTTTCACCTGCATTCAAGTTTATACCCTTTGATCATGCATCTAAAATAGCATCAAGATAAAACTGCTATGTTTGATGGGTAGTTAACCTCAGTTCTTAATTTTCAATAAAGTCTGTTATGTGCAGACCTAATGTTATTTTGTATATGTTAAACTTGAAACACAGGACAAATGCAAATATTTTACGTTACACAAAAGTGACAGTTTTAGGAAGATGCTCTCTTAAGCAGTAGCTGGTAAGAGAAAGAATGTACTTATGTTGAAAGTTGGAATTTTGTTACAAGTTGCTTAGTAGCCTTGGCAATGTCATAGGCACAGGATCGAACTTGATGCAAATAGTATGTAGCTTGCTCAGAATTAACCTCTCCACAACACTGATGAAGGCTGGCACACTCCTTTTGTAGCCGCAAAGTGTTGGTGTTTAGCTGCCGAAGAGCTGTGCGAATTGTGTCATCTGAAACATTCTGATTTCAAATTTCAAAATAAAAACATAGAAATATTTGTCATTCACTTTGAGGGCAGATTATAAACAAGCTACTGTTCTGGTGAAATAGAAAGGATAAAATACTCATTGTCAACTGCATTATTGCAGATACTTTATAACAGTAAGAAGTGAGAAAAAGAGGATTTGTTGTATACAATTATTTTCCATTGTTGCAGGTGTTCTTTCAAGGTCGGCAAGTGTTTCCTGACAAGGATAGGCTTACAATTTGCATGTTCATCAAAAGCTGAGATGTTAATTAAAAGTTAAATATTTTACATGGGCTAATCAACAAAGAATGAGTGATCTTTTTTCACAGATGTTTATTACTGCATTTCAATGTTTACATGATCTTTTATAAAGTACAGTCCAGCCATTGTATCTCCGGCTCTGACGTTTTGCAACTACAAGAGGTGGAGGGGGGCAGGTTTTTAGTACCAACATACAGTAATGAACAATTGAAAACATATCCTTAAAATTATCTTTAGAATGAAAATATATTAGCTTTAAAACATTGAAATCCAACTTGCAATTTCATTATCATGTAAGATATTTATTACAACACCACTCTATTTGAATATTTCGTTCACGCCTTTCACACACACTAAACTGCATCTGTTGGTAGTACATGGAATCTCTACATCCGGTGTTGTGGTCAGAAAGTTAAAACTGTCTGCTAGCGCCAATCAGCATTGTCGCTGGTAGGCGTGGCTTCTGAACCTAATACTGTGTTGCCAGCTTAAATTTGTTTGAGCCACGTGGCTTTAGCTGCTTGCACTGGTGAACTTTCTTTGCTATATTTTGCATGCATGAATTCTGATTTTTAGTGTTCATAAGTCCTATTATTATCACTATTATAATAACATGGCTACTGGTTCGTGAAATATGCAAATACGTGAAACAACTAAAATGAGCATGTTCCTCTGCTTGAAATTCCCGCTAAAGAACTGGCAACAGCCTTCTTCCCCCTCTTGAGAAATGTCAGAGCTGGAGAAAGAGCGGCCGAACTGTAGTCCCCTCCTACTTCAATGCACTTTTTATAGTGTCTCTGCAGTCCTTACACATGTGCTGTAGACCATTCTTTGTCAGGTCCTTGAGAATCGCCTCACTTTTCTTGAGTGAGCACTGCTTCAGATTTCTTAAATCTAATACCCCTAAGCTTTGCCTTTAGTGATGGGAATAAAAAAAGTCACAGGGTGCAAGATCGGGGCTATAAGGTGGATGTGGTACACAGGTAATGTTGAATCGAGCCAGAAACTGCATGACTTAATTTGCGACGTGAGGCCGTGGATTGTCATGATGAAGTTGCCACTCAGTCCGAGAAAGCTCTGGTCGTTTCTTTGCAATGTGCTTTCCTCAGTGTAGCCAATACTGACGTGTAGTATGCTGCTGTAACAGTAGTGTGAGGGGGAACTGCATGCTGGTAAATTATTTCATTACAGTCAAAAAATGTGATCACCATCACTCTCCCTGCAGATGGAACAACTTTGGTGTTGGAGAACCTAGCGATCTCCACACTGTGCTGGCTTGTTTTCCTTCAAGATCATATGATGCACCCATGACTCATCACCGGTGATAATCAAAGCTTACGGGTATTCGATTTGAGAACTCTAAAACAGTGCTCAAGAAAAGTGAGGCGATTCTCAAGGACCTGACAAAGAATGGTCTGCAGCACATGTGTAAGGACTGCAGAGACACTATAAAAAGTGCATTGAAGTAGGAGTGGACTACTTTGAAAAAGATCATGTGAACATTGAATTGCAGTAACAAAAAATCTGTGAAAAAAAATCAGTCTCAGTCTTTGTTGATCAGCCCATGTATAATGATTAGAAATCATATAGAATAAAACAGAATGAAACTTAAAAGAAAAAAGAGGGGAAAAAGGGATTAAGGCATGATTGGGAGAAAAAGGTATAAAGTCCCAAAAATGGAAAAAGGTGCATGACAAATGCCTCTTTTTGCAACTACAAACAAATCCTAATCCAACACTTGCTGCTTCTCTATAATATGAAACAACCATGCTCACATGTGATATTGTGTTGCAAGTTTCACAAGCAAGCGAGTGAGTTTTACAACTGCCTCTTATGTATTGTTAATGAGACAATTTTGCATCACTATCTGTTAATGGTATTTTACTGGGTACACCTCAGATGCCAGGAGATTTGGATTCCAAATTAAGTTGAAATGCATCAATCTTGTAACCGTTGTTTTGGTTTAGGCACCGAGAATTGAAAAATGTTTAAATATGTGGTTTAAAAATCGATATGGACATGTTAAAATGAATAAGAAAGGAAATTGTTAAAATTCAGTTGATCATGAGATGACGCAACATGTAAGTCAGATGATGTGAATGTTTTATGATTGGTAGTTTTAAAAACTGAGATTATGTGTGACGTGGACCAGTACAAATTAAGTTTGATTGGTAGTGATGGCAATGAGCGAATGAAAATCAATAATTTTGGTAAAACAGCTAGGAAAGAAAGCATCTTTGGATGGAGCAATGTTATGGTGAACAGACGTAAATTCAGTGCTGGGACAAAACCTTGTAACATTTAAAATCCGTTTTCTGTTAATTGTAATTATACATACTATTGTCAAGTTTTATATGAAAAATTGTATAAATAATACTAATTAAATTGAACATATTGATCGTTTTAGAGTAAAAATAATTTATTGGTATTGAAGTTTATTTAGAAAATTTATCCTTTTCACTTGCGACCATGTCTGAAAATTCAAGAGTTCTCATAGCTCAGACTGAAGAAGATCTGGAGATGTTTTTTTATATACATCGATACATCAGAATGCTAGATTGGACCAAGAAGAGTTAGCAACTTGCGGCTTTGTCATCATCTTCCCGGGGAGCTGAATACAGCCCACAACCCTAGTCACAATGCAGGGCTATGAGAACACCATCATCCCACCAGCACCATAATCCCGCTACACATGATCGCCACAATGCGGGGCATCTAAAATGTCGTCTTTAAACATAAGCATCATAATTCCAGTTACAATTTCTGCCCCAACAATAGAACGAGACAATTTTAAACATCTATTTTTTGGCTAAAAATACCCAATATTTTACACTTCCTGCAGGGAACCAGGAATCTTTAGCACACTTACCTGAGGGAAGATGGCAGTAAGTTCAGCTACAGCAACTCTAATTCTTTCTGCACAAGGTACAAATGCATCCCATCCATCCTGGTCTTTCATTGAGACCCATAACTCATGGATTCGTTTTGTAACCTGATCAGTCCTGCGTATCACTTCTTCTGGTAATGGAAGTCCAGGCAATGCAGTAGAACACTGGTACATGCTCTGTGTCATGACTGGCCGCATCAGAGAGCTTGGTGTGTCATACTCATTGCCAATATCTCGCTTCTAGAAAAAAAAAAAAAAATACTATAATGGACCAAAACACAAAAAGACTTGATGACTGAAAGGTTAACATGTGTCATAGGATCACTTAAATTAAAAAAAAAAAAAAGTTTACAGTAAAACTTTGTTATCCCAGACAATCCAGACCAGTCCTTTTTTTTTTTTTTTTTTTTTTTTTTAAGATGCTTAGCATTGTAAATGAAGACTTGCTTTATAGACCATAAATTGCTATGCTCGGTAGATACGAGGTACATCCAGAAAGTAAATTCTGTTTGGTAATAAAATTAAATTGTGTATAGATACACAAAATTATTTATTGCACAAAATTCTACAACTCTTAAACTACTTTTTCACATAACTGCCGAAATTTTGCAGGCATTTGTCATAGCCAGGCACAAGTTTTTGTATACCTTCTTCATAGAAGTTTGCCGCCTGTGTCTTCAACCAGTTGAAAACATTTTCTTTCAGCTCTTCATCACTGTTGAAGTGTTGACCGCCAAGGAAAGATTTGAGATGCAAAAACAGATGAAAGTCGCTAGGAGCGAGGTCAGGGTTGTACGGGAGGTGGTCAAACACGTCCCAGACAAATCCCTGTAGGGTGTTTTTCGTTGCATTTGCAGTGTGTGGTCGTGCGTTGTCGTGAAGAAACACAACACCTTTTGACATCGCAGGTTTCACTTTCCTAGCATTCAGATTTCACAAGTGGCGGGATTTTTAATCAACACTGACACTAAACAAGCACAACAAAGCGTATGTGGCTGACAGCAATCTCAGAATGACGCACGTTTCTTCTCCGCGCATGTGCGGAACTGCGATTGCAGCGCTGCAGCAGGGATAAATTGAAACAGAACTTACTTTCTGGACGCCCCTTGTATATTACTCGAATTCTCTTGCCAGCAGGGAGGAATTCATTGCACTCACCCCACTTGCATGGGATCAGGTTCGAAGAGAAACTTCGATAAAGTCATGGAAAAAGTTCTAGCTTGATGGGGTGACTTGCCAGAAAACAAGACTGAAGAATTAGTAAGAATAAGTGTGGAAGAAGATTTTATAGACATTTTTAAAAAATTGATGGCTGTTCCATGTTGATTAAGACAATGACAATTGGTTGCAAATTGACAATGATGGAGGTTATAAAACGATTACAGAGGAAGGCATTTATTGCATCATGCAGTGTTACAGTGTTCAGATTTAGGCTGTGGTTATGATCCACGCACAAGCAGTAGCAAACAGAGAAACTGATTCCAATATGTAAGGACTATGATACAATAAAGCACAAAATTAATATCATTTTGAGTCGAACTAATACTCAATGCTCCACTTATTGCTAGTATTTACCCAGAACACCTGTTAGGATCTTCCTAACATCAGCTGTTGTCGACTAACGGATGTTGGTTTGGTGAACTCATTGTAGGCGATAGGTGCATCTCTGTCGGTATCTTGATGAACTTGAAGTTTGGGTTTTCTTAAAAGGTAGTGTCAAAATTAAACAATTTTCTTTCATATTTCTTTATGAAGATTTTTTCCCACGTGGTTAATGTAGCTGGACCTTGGACACCTTTATACACCACTTATAGAAATCCACTTATCCCCTCTTAACTTATGTGCACTTAATCTAGTCCAAGCCCAACCTTCTCTTCCTAATCTATTACAAACCTCAACATACTTCTCCCTTCCCCAATCAACTTTTAATTGTCTATATTGTACTAAACTTTCCTTTCCTTCAAGACTCTGGAATAATTCCTGTTTCTCTATGTCCTCCACTCTGTTCCTCACTTCTTTCCAAAAACCTTTAATCAACCCCTGCCTCTCCTCCCATATATTCCCCATTCCAATTTCCTGTAAAGTTCTCCTTACTCCCTGAGCCCAGTTCACCTCAGCACTAGTTTCTCTTGGATTACTAAACATTGCCTCAATAAATTCTGCTCATCAAACGATCTCAATCTGTACCAATATTTAAGTATCCTTTCTACTATCAAACTCTTACTACCGTAAATTTTTGTAATAAATGGTACCTGATTTTTATCCCACTTGCCCAATGTAGGCACACAATTGTGAATATGTGGGGACTGACTCCCACTGCGATGCAGCAACCCTTCTCGAGGCTCATACATGGAAGCTGGACGCTGGGATGATGATCGTGGTGATGACCTTACATCCAACACTGGTTCTGTTTCTGCTTCATGTCCATTAGGAAGTGGAGAGGAACATAAGGAAGACACTGATGGAAGAGAAAGACCTGCATGTTGAATTATACTCCGTAGTTCACTATTCTCACGCACTAGGTTCTGCACCTGCAACATCAGAATTGTTTCTTATTTCGAAGATTAATTTCACTACTTTCAGCCTACCTATAATCAGAATTGAAAGTATGACAAGGTTTAATGAGTAGGAATGTTTTTAAAAAATTCCTAACTTTTGTTAACATTTTTAAAATAGCATTTACTGAAAGTATAAAGGCAAATTAAATGCAGTCTTACGGTCGACTGGAGGATTTGAATTTCCGTTCTCATGTCTCCCATCTTCATTTCTGAAGCTGCCAGCTGCTTCTTGATGTTCTCCTCTATTGTTGACATACCATTCTGAGAGGACACCATCAGCAAATCCTGTAAGTACAGATGTACTCTCAATAAACTATAATTATCTTAGTATAATTTTGAGTCAAACTAGTACCCCATGCTCCATATATTGCTAGTGTTTACCTATGTGTTACATTAGGACCTTCCCAAAATCCTCAGCTTACGTCGACTGTTGTGATTTTCATTCCAACAAGAAATACATTTATTAAAAAGTGTCAGGGTCCAATGGCATTAACCATAAAGAAGTATGAAGGAAAACTATTCAATTTCAACACAAACTTGAAGATAATTAATTCAAAGTTCATCAAGTTACCAACAGAGAAAGCCCCTATTGCCACCAAGGAGTTCACAAATCAAAATTCAACAGTCAACATTACCTGAGGATGTTAGGAAGGTCCTAACGAAATGTGTTCTAGTAAACACCAGCAATATATGGAACAAGGAGTACTAGTTTGACTAGAGCTAGGTAATACAAAAAGGAGGGGAATAATAATAGAGAGAATACTGAAATTATGGTATGAGTGTATTAAAGGCAGAAAGGGGAATTATTGAATCTGTGCATGAAGCAACAGAAAAGCATTAAAAATACAAATAGTTGGTGGTCGGAATTGGAAAGAATGATATTGAAGATAGGCATGGGAGATCTATGGAGAGCAGAGAAGACAAATTATTGCGGTTTTTGGAAGGAAGTGAGAACTAGAGTACAAGACATAGATAGGCAATAGATATGGGAAAGTATACAAGAAAAGAAATCTTTGAAATTTTATAAGCAATTAAAGACAGAATGGGGTAGGGAAAAATATATAGATCAATGTACAAAACTGGAAGAGAAAGCATAGCATGGATGAGAGTAGCAATAATATATCTACAAGGGTTGAGAAGTAATGAGGTAGGGATATGTGAATTTTGTGGAGATGAAGAAAGCACTGTTCAGTACCTGATAGAATGTAAGAAGTTAACAAATTACAGGAGAGAAATATGGGATAAGAAATGGGACAGTGTGAGCAAAGAGATATTGGCAGTACACATGCTAACGGAGATGGTAGAAAAGAAAAATAGATTCCTTTTCTTGGAAGTGTTGAAAACAGTGTTGTTATGATAGATTAAATTTAAAGGGAGTCGATTAATGACACTAAACAGCACTTACTTTAAAATTTTTCCGGAACATGTTTCAGAGACTTTGCCTCTATCCTCAGATAGATGGCCGGTTGAGTTGATGGCCGGCTGAGGATAGAGGCAAAGTCTCTGAAACATATAAAAATTATTTGTGGTTGGTTTATTGACACTCGTCACTTACTTTTTCATATATTTATGAGAGACTAGTAAATGCCCCCACATATAATTTGGCCAAATGGTTGCTAAGTAAATTTAATAGTTTTCCAAAATTTGAAAGTGCAAATTTAAGAAACTCTTTAGATTTAGTAGAAAAAATCAAAGATATAAATTTGGACAAAAATGACAGACTGGTTTCATTTGATGTCACATCTTTATTTCCAAGCATACCAACAGAAAAATTGCAGACTGTGTTAAAAAAATGGCTAGCTACAATTGATATGGAAGCAATAGAAGCAGAAGAATATATTTCTCTAACAAAAGTATGCATTGAACAAAACTTCTTCAGCTTTAATGGAAAACACTACAAGCAGAAATCAGGATTATCAATGGGCAATCCACTTTCACCTTTTTTGGCTAACTTATTTATGAGTGCATTTGAAACACAAATTAAAAAGTCCTTCCCATTGATCTTCAAGGTTTGGTATAGATATGTTGACGACATCTTTGCAATTGTACCAAGTAAACATTTAGATGATGCATTAATATTACTCAATCTGCAAGAAAGGACTATCAAATTCACAATAGAAAAGGAAATCAATGGACAACTACCTTTCTTGGATCTAAATATCATCAGGAATGATACAAAAATAAAATTTGGAATTTACAGGAAGCCAACACATTCAGAAAATTATATAAAAAATAATAGCCACAACCCAATTACACATAAACATGCAATAATAAACAGCCTTACACACAGAATAGCCAACATACCCATGGAAAAAGAAGAATATTTCAAGGAACAAAAAGCAATAATACACATAGCAGAAGAAAACGGATACAACAAAAGTTTGGTGTTGAAGAAAATTAGAAAATCTAAACTAAAGAAAACCATTAAGGAAGCAACCACATTTATTAAAGAAAAAGAAAGCAACAGCATATTCAGTTCATTCACATGTCATCCAAAAACATTTAATAAATTTAAAAAGATATTCAAGGAACAAAATATCATCTTGGCACCTACTAATAGATACTCAATTTTAAAATTACTAAATTCAAAAACAAAAGATGAAATTCCTTCAGGTAACAAATCTGGAATATACCAAATAAATTGTAAGAATTGTGAAAAATGCTACATAGGTCAAACAAAAAGAAATTTAAAAACCAGAGTCAAAGAACACTTTAGAAACATCAGATTGAAACAAGAAGACAAGTCAGCAGTAGCATTTCATTTTTGGAATGAAAACCATGACATTGATCCAAATCCAAAATTATTAAAAGGAGTGTTAAACCAAAATAGATTGACAACATGGGAGAACATATTCATCTGGAAAAATAAGGATCGCGTAATGAACTTTGAAATCCCGCCAGTAGATAATTTGACAAAAAAGTTCATAGTTCCACCACCAGAGAGAGCAGACAACAACAGATGCCAGTTGGAAAGAGATTGAAAATGGAGGCCAGGGCCTTTGAAACTAGTCTCTCATAAATATATGAAAATGTAAGTGACGAGTGTCAATAAACCAACCACAAATAATTTTTATATTAATTTTGACGTCACTGTTACTAAATTCCTCCAAACACACATCTTTGAAACATGTTCTGGAAAAATTTAAAAGTAAGTGTTGTTTAGTGTCATTAATCGACTCCCTTTAAATTTAATAAGAAAAATAGATGTATAGGATAATTCTTATATAGGATAAGAGAAAAGTGGATTAGGGTAAAAGAAGCAAAGGTCAAAAAGAAATGACACTAAGCTGCTCAGGAAAACCAAAGGCTTATAGCCAGGGGACCTGAGTCAGCGAGTAAATCTTAGGGTCAGCAATTTTCATGTATTTGTACAGGATGATCAATGTTAAATTTTAATGTACTGAATTTGTAATGGATACTGTACAAATAAATATCAAAAGTTTGATTCAAAATTATATTAATTTTGTGCTTCATTGTATCAAGTCCTTACTCATTAAGAATATAACTATTATTAATACTTTTGGAAGTGAAGTGAAATGGATGGGAAATTAGATTTAAAAAGTTTACTATTAAGGCACTTTCAAGAAGTAGCATTTAATTTTTTAGTTATGATTCTAATGTTCTGAAGTTTACTTACACACAATTTGTGTATGTTAGAAAAATCACATATCACGGTTTGCCCTTATAAATGGGCATGATCCACATTGTCCATATGTATAGAGGTAGAGATTATGTTCTCGAAGCACCATATTGGTAAGCTATATGAAACAAGAGTTTTGTAATGTTTGAGGTGCTGCGATGTTTCATGTTGATCATTTCGAAGTCCCAGGTTGGGAAGCCATATGCAACAGGATTACACACATGGGTAGATATTGCAGAAGATAGAATTGATGTTCTTGTAGATTTATTCGAAGTTGGATTCTGGAACTTACCTCGGCTACTCTTTATTAGTATGAGATACTATTTCAGGATGTGGTCGCAGACAAGAGATGATGGTGGAGTAAAATAAATTTTCAATACTTCTCTTTTTAAAATGTAAATTTAATTTTGATAAATCTTTTTAAATAATCTTTTAAACACTGAACAAATAATCACATTTGTTAACGTTGAAATATTGCTTTTGAAATATTTTATGCACTGCGTCCTTTCTGCAGAATTATGGATACTAACACACACGTCCACACTCTATGACGGCTAAATGCAGAAGAAAGAAGCTTTATCCAATCTCAATTCACTGGTTCTTCCGTTGCTATAGTCTGATTTTTAAAAGAAGATACATGAAGGTCATCAAGCAAGGTATGCAAAGGGTAAGAAGGGAAGGTCGTTGCTACAGTAAAGTAAACAAAGGTTGCCAGATTGGTTAAACTGGTGAATCACATACCCTGATAGCTCGAATCCTTGTTTATGTTTCAAGTGTTGAGAGGATAAAGAAAGGGGATATCTACATTACTTCCCGTCTGCTGTTGGGCAACAATGCGAAACCTCACGTGGAGAAACAGATGACTTTCACGCATCTTCTTTTAAAAATTAGACTGCAGAAGTCAACATTTTACCACTGGTCAACGCCATCACCAATTAAAACACTTTTCAATACTATTGAACATTAAAATATTATTTCTTCTTAATTTAAATTGATTTTGTGGTTAACAAAATCATGATTAATATTTAATTTTCTTTTCTTTTAACCATCAAATTACTTTTGCTCTTTCACTTGTTATCCTAAACTTTGTCTTCTATCCAATAGAATTAAAATCAATCTTAAATAAAACTGAACATAAAATAACTATTAATTTATAGATGAGTTGTATTTATTACACCTCTGCTTCGCTTATGTACATATTTTGAGGACATGTTTCAAAAATCGTTTGCATCTTCGGCTCTTATGCGACTAAAGCTTGATCCAGTTGTGTGGGTAATTCTGGAGTTGCTGCTGCCATCTATTGATTTAGTGATGAACTTAAATGTAGGATTCTCTTCTGGCGGGATTTCAAAGTTGATTAGTTGGTTTTTATGTTTTTCTAAGTATATTCTCTCCCATATGACGAGTTCACTATGCTTTTGTACGTATTTTAGTAATTCGGTGCTATCTTCAATTTCATGATTTTCAGACCAGAAATGAGCTGCTATTGCGAACTTATCAATATTTTTGTATCTTAAGTGCCTGAAGTGTTCTTTCTTTCTAGTGCCTATGTTTCTTTTTGTCCTCCCTATGTCCATTTTTTCAGTCTTTACACTTAAACTTGTAAATGTCTGACTTTTCCTCTGGTTTTATCTTATCAGTATTATTACTGTTAAGTAGGTTTTTAATGTTGTAATTGTTACGTAAGGTTATGTAATTGTTAATAGGTATGTAAGTGAAGCAGATGTGTAATAAATATGACATCTATAAATTAATAATTATTTCGCTTCACTGTGGTGTTCCAATACAGTTAAATCTTGATATATAAAGTAACTGTTTGAACCTGTATTAGAATTTAGAGTTGGGCAAAAGTACTTTGCCAATTGTTGCAACAATATTGCGAGCATGAATTTGTGCATCTCATATATTTTCATTCTATCTTTCTTACTTTATTTCTTCTCCTCTACCATTTGGGTGGGCTGCTCAATTAAGCATAGTTTGGTTAAGTGGTTGCTCTACTGTAAATTTAGTTTTAGTCCAAATTTTAGAAATATGCTGTAATCTTTTAATATCCTCACATTAAACATTGAATTAAAACTAAAAAAATATGTGTGTGTGTTTGGAGGAATTTAGTAACAGTGACGTCAAAATTAATATAAAAATTATTTGTGGTTGGTTTATTGACACTCGTCACTTACTTTTTCATATATTTATGAGAGACTAGTTTCAAAGGCCCTGTGTCAATAAACCAACCACAAATAATTTTTATACTAAAAAAATATACTTACTTCAGTCTTTTCTTTTGTAGGACCATTTATTTTATCCGTAACAGATACATCCCTTGACTCCGAACTATTTTTAACGCTGAAAATCTGAAACAAACAATGCCTTATGTTCAAAGTATGCAGTGTGGAATATTTTGTGTATTAAATTAACATGAAATAAGCTAGTAACAATGATGGAAATTATATTTACGATTAAATTGAGTCAGATAGATATTGTAACATTTTCATCACTTACATTTAATTTTGACTTAACCAATTTCAGGAACTAGTGCTCCCTTCATAAGTTGTTGATTGGCTCTTAGCAGCATTCTGTTTGTAGTTGTTATTTGTGGTGACATCTGATTGTGGAATGGTGAACTTCCATAGTGGATTTGGTGACAGCAATTAAAAAATCACTGACCAAATTTGCATAGGAATAATTAAGAGAAATTTAGATACAAGATTTTAAAAACACATAAGATGCAACAAATACAAACAGGTAGAGAACTCTGCAGTGTCAAATTTTCGGACAGCTAATCACCACAATCATACCTAACATAATACAGATTCTTTTTTTTAAAAAAAAAGTTTTCACTTACTTTTGCAAACAAAAGGTTTACAAAAGCAACTGAGGTAATGTAATAGTTCATCATAAAAACTATTTGTATTCGGTTTATTGACACTCGTCACTTACTTTTTTTATATTATTGAGGGACTAGTCACTCAATATAAAAAAAGTAAGTGACGAGTGTCAATAAACCAACTACAAATCATTTTTATGATTAATTTTGACGTCAATGTTACTAAATTCCTACAAACACACATAATGTAATAGTTATTTACAATATCATATCATAACGTATCAAATTGCAATATGAGATTGGAAGAATGTCACACAAGACCGTAGGTTAGTCTAATAACCAGTCAAGTATTGTAATTTGATGTGTAATGGGATTCCTCCATTGTTGTGGGTTTCGATGCCCCACAGTTGCGGCAACATATATAGCAAGATTCGTGCTGGTATCTTGTTTCCCGTTATTGGTCTTACTTTGTCGATTTACCTTCGTCCAAAATATTATGACTGGATGAAGAAGATGTTCCCCGAAGTTATCAGGAAAATCCTTAATTATGCCTCGGCTAGCTTTTAATATTCTTCTGTTATATTCTTATTTACAAGCAATGACAACTCTAAGTTACAAGGGTGGTAACGAGTGAAGAAATCATTAAGATTTTGAATTTGAATTTCTATAAGAAATCAATCTTTTATTTCCTTTAACACCAAATCCATTACAATCCTTATCACAAAACTTTATACTGTGATCGGAATCAATCTAATACTTCAAATTGAACTAACACTTAAATATTTTAGAGCAATTTAAAAAGCATCCGATCTCTTCGGCGTTCCAGAAAGAAAGACAAATTTTCTTTCGGTTTCTACACCAAGATTATTTAATCCTTCGTTACTATCGCTACCCATATATTACTTTTATATGATTGGCCGATTTACTACTACATCACTACATTATGTAATACAATTATTACTACGGCTGAACACAAAATTACATATATTTTTACACAATTTTGTTTGTTTTCCTTTTATAAATTTATAAATTTTTCAAACCCTTTTTAAATATAAATCAAAACAACTGTTACAGATGTTATGGTCCATATTAAGTATTATATACTTTGCTAAAATTTTTTTTTTTTTTTTTTTTTGCTTAAAATTTGTAGATTGATTTTACTAGTCGACATATGAATGTAGAGGGCTATGTACAAAACTAGGTCATTAGTGTAGCTGTAGAACTTCAGTAACTAGTGAACATAAAAATATACAGTTATATTTTTTAGACGTGGCATATGACAATGTTGCGCAGTAGTTTATGGTCACTTGTTTATTTAGAAGGAAAAGGGGGTGTCAGGTTAGTTATCTGCCATCTAACCCACTAGCAATCTGCTGGTGAAAGCAGAGATCTTACCCCCTACCATTGATTCGCATGACATCACTCGCGCACATCCGAGCAAGGTCATGCGCCACGTCTAAAAAATACATCTGTACATTATTGTAAATATGAGTGATTCTGATAGTGATGTTGAATGTGCAACAAATCTGCTATTTAATAATACCAGCGAAAACTCAAAACAGATATGAATCTGAGTATAATAAATAAATCTGAACTGTGGGTTACATCTTCCACATCTTTGCTAGTTGACTCTGGTGTCAATTTGGGTACATTAAGAGGCACAGGAGGTGGAAGTCAATGTTGTTATGGAGGGTTACATTGAAACATTTGAAAATAAGACTGCAGTAGCTAAAAAATCATAGGGATACTTCAATAATTCCTACTGTGAAAGACTGCTATGAATATTATGATTTTTTTCAGCCTCAACGTCAGGAGGAATTCATTTGACACAATGCGAGAATATTACAATAAATATATACAACAAATATTAACTTTGATTTGCTTTGAAGTTTCAGTGGTGTTCCAATGAGTAAGGACTATGATACAATGAAGCAGCAAATTAATATAATTTTGAGTCGAACTAGTACTCAATGCTCCATTTATTGCTAGTATTTACCTAGAACGCATTTCTTTAGGACCTTCCTAACATCATCAGCTGTTGTTGACTACTGGGTGTTGGTTTGGTGACACCCCTATTGTCTCCAGAGTTCACCAAACCAACACACCCAGTAGTCAAGAACAGCTGTTAGGAAGGTCCTAATGAAACGTGTTCTAGGTAAATACTAGCAATAAATGGAGCATTGAGTACTAGTTTGACTCAAAATTATATTTCAGTTATGTATATACATGAAATTTGTTTTATGTATGGTAAAGTGCTCAGTGGTACTTTAAAACCGAGTGTGAGAAAGTAGGCCATTACGATACTGGTTTTGGTTTTGTAATGTTCCAATTTATACAATCATACTAATCAGGCACTTGCGATACTGGGAGCAAAGCTCTTGAAACCAATTAAGTCAATGGATAGAGTCAACATGAAAAATTCAATGCCATGGCCAGGATTTGAACCACGGATCTCCTGGTTTCCGTCCAGTCACTCTAACCCATTGAGCTACCATGGCCAACATGCCGTCTTGACATTAAATTCTCCAGTTGCCTCATATATTCCCGGTAAACCGCTAAGGGCTCTCGCATCCAAGATACACCGTTTGTGGCGGCTTACTATCCTAAGTACTTAAATCCCAGAACGGCGCATTGGCCATGGTAGCTAAATGGGTTAGTGACTGGACGGAAACCAGGAAATCCGTGGTTCAAACCCTGGCCATGGCATTGAATTTTTCATGTTGACTCTATCCATACAAAACCTTAGCCTATGTGCGGCTAGTGTGAAGAAATGATTAATTTCCACCAAATAACTTAAACAATTAAGTCAAAATTAACTGATGTGTTATACTGACTTAATTTAGCAATAAATGACTTTTCTACATGCTTTTCTACAAACAATTCTTATAACACCTTATCTTTCTATCTACTTTTTCTTAAACGAGAAAAACCTTAAATTACTAATTTTGTTCTGTTACACAATAAGCTAAAGCAGCAGTCAAATCTTTTCAAAGCCAGTCACTATGCAAAATTCTTTTACATAAAAGAACCAAGGGAAAAAAGAAAGAACAGTGATTAGAAGTTGTATACAAGGTATGTCTAAAAGGTATTGTACCTATGACCAAGAAAAAATAAATTTGCCTAGTGGGATTGGGAGCTAATCCCCTTCAAAGCAGTCCCCTTGTGCGTTGACAAACTTAGCCCACTGCTCCTTCCCTTCTGGAAACAATTCCGGAAATCATCTTTTGGGATGGAATTTTACAATCGCATTCCTCATGATTTCTTCTCTGCTCTCAAAACAGGATAATGGGAAAACATATGAGTCAATTGGAGAATTCAATGTCATGACGGCAAGTTGGCCAAAGTAGCTCAGAGGTTAAGAGCGACCAGACGGAAACCAGATGATCCATGGTTCAAATCCTGCCCATGGCATTGAACATTTTAGGTTGACTACCTATCCGAAACCTTAGCTATACATGCTAGTATGGAGGAATGATTAATTTCCATCAATTACCTTAATAAAATTTTCTTTCCTGAAATTTTGCAAACATGAGACTGGAAGCACATTGTGATAGCCTAACAGGATTGTTGAATGGGTAGATCTAAACTCAATTCTCCAAATAGGGTGACAACACATTTATACTGACACGCACTTTCACTATTCCCTGCCCCCCATATGTAATAACAAAACTGCTTATCAAATTCTGATGGGAGCTGCAATTACCTCAATTACTTTCTCCTTATTTTGTGCAGCTTGTTGAGCCAAGATCGCCATCTGTTCTGCTGCCACATAATCTTCATCTGAAGCAACACTATCGTACAGAGGTTCATCATCTGACACTTCTGACTTACGAGTCGATTGAAATGTCGTTCCTGATGTTTTCAGGATTTCAGCTTTTGGTTCTGCAAAACAAATATTTAAAATTATTTTTATTCAAACAATTCCAGTTATAAGTTAGAGCAAGAATTAAAATACTTAAAATACAATAAACTAATTTCTGTTTCATATAACCTTGCCCCGCTGACATGTATCACTCCGCGTGCAACTACCTTCCCCCTCACGCTAATGCTTTTGCGCCATAGGCCATAGGTGGTGACTTCCCGTCACATTTAAACGTGCAGTAAACATCATAATAATTGCCAGGAAGATAGATAAAATCATACAAATAAGGATATGACGGCATGCAAAAATAAAAGTTTATAATGAAACTGAGTAAGTTGAAACTGAATGAATGAGCAATGAAACTGAAACCAGTTATAATGAAAGGCCTTTGGCCTTTTCCACTGGGATTTTTTTAAACCAGCACATATACCTTGCAAAAATGCTTGTATTTTAGTCTTAGAAGTCATGTCACGCCATACTTGTCGTGTGTCCTTCATTCACCCAAGTCTCGTTAAAGTAGTATATTTTGCAACTTGTATCCCGGTACAATCTGATTCTCCTTACATAACGTTTTCGCCACACAGCAATATCGGCTCTGTCTCTTAGCAAAATTTTTCTTGCCCCTTTTTTCATTCACAAACCCCAGCTGTGTAAGCAAGCTATACAGACTACATCTGCTGAAATTTGGTAAATCTGTATCCTCATTTACAGCAGATGAAATTTTATTTATGTTAGGGAGTTCATTTCTAAAGAAAAAACTATGCACATGACGACGCCCAGCACTTTTCACGAATTCATCGCATATTCCGAGCATGAGCTTTTATTTATTCCTGCTTTTGTCTGGAGTGGTAAGTTTTCCTGTTGTCTCAATTTCATGTTGCAATGTTCCTACAGAACTAACACTCACACGTGTAAGTTCAGAGCACAGCTGTTCGACTTCTCTCACTGACAAAGATGGATTCTTCTCTGTGAGTGCATTAAACACATGCCCCACAGTTCTTTTTTCGCCGCTTTGTAAAGGTTTTACCCTTGCGATGCTTTAGCGAAAAACTGGCAGTAGACTCTGCCATTATAAATATAATAAGTACACACACACACACAATAAACGATCAATAAAATAATTTAGCTTTCGCACTCAGCACAGCACACCTTCGTATGGCAATATTTGACAAATCCAGTCCAAAACAAGGTCAGTGATAAAGGTCATATAAACAAATATGTCATCACTACTGCTAAAGCACATGCTATCGTGTCAAATGAAAGGCGGGCTTGAAAGCAAAGGAACCTCTCCTTTACTTTGTTTAAGAATTAACATGCATTTCATATAAATCAACTGAAGCTGATTTTTCATATAATTCGAGAATTCGTTAAAATTTCCATATATGGAGATGTAATGCAAACCTGGCCCTTTGAAATCAATGAAAAGGTTAAATCAAGATGGCTTTGTTTGTGACGCAACAGATTACCTATACTCTGTTTCATATAACCTTGCCCGGCTGAAATGTATCACTCCGCGTTCAACAACCCTCCCCTCGCCCTAATTGGCTAATGCTTTCGCGTCATACGCCATAGGCGGTGCCTTCCCGTCACATTTCGTAATAATTGCCGGGAAGATAAATAAAATCATACAAAAATCATACAAATAAGGATATGAAGGCATGCAAAAATACAAGTTTATAACGAACTGAGCAAATTGAAACAGAATGGCTGAGCAATGAAACTGAAAGAGTTTATAATGAAAGGCCTTCGGCCTTTTCCACTGGAATTTTTTAAACCAGCACACGTACCTTTCAAAAATGCTTGTCTTTCGGTCTTAAAAGTCATGTCACACCATACTTTACTTTTCGTGTGTTCTTCGTGTATATTTAGCGATTTGTATCTCGGTGCAGTGTGGTTGTCAAATAGCGTCTTCGCCACACAGCAATATCACCTCTGTTTTTTAGCACATTTTTCTTGCCTCTTTCTTCATTCACAAATCCCAGCTGTATAAGCAATCTGCTGAAATTTGGTAAATCTGCATCCTCATTTACAGCAGACGAAATGTTACTTATGTTAGGGAGTTCGTTTCTAAAGAAAAACTACACACATGAAGACGCACAACACTTTTCACGTATTTTCTCCGAGCACGCACTTTTGTTTATTCCTGCTTTTGCCTGGAGTGGTAAGTTTTCCTGTTTCCTCAATTTCATGTCGCGATGTTCCTACGGATCTAACACTCACACCTGTAACTTCAGAGCCCAGCTGTTCGACTTCTCTCACTGACAAAGACGGATTCTTCTCTGTGAGTGCATTAAACACATGCAACACAATTCTTTTTTCGCCTGTTTGTAAATAATTATCCTTGCGATACTTAAGCGAAAAACTGGCGGTAGACTCTGCCATTATACATATAATACATGCGCAATAAACGATCAATAAAATAATTTAGCTCCCGCACTTTCAAATGGCGATGCATGACTAATCCAGTTCAAAACAAGGTCAGTGATAAAAGTCATATAAACAAATGTCACCACTACCGCTAAATCACATGCTATCGTGCCATGTGCTTGAGAGTAAAGGAACCTCCTCTTAACTTTGTTTAAGAATTAACATGCATTTCAGATAAATCAACTCTGTTGCGTAATATATTTCATTCAAACAGTTACGAAAATATAAATTTGACAATTCTCTTCCAACATATAATGATATATCACCATGTTAAATAACGAACTAATTTTTACCGCACGACAGTCATTACCACAACAGCAACCAATGAGAGGTGATTAGGTCACGTGACCGTTTAGAGATACTGGGCAAGCTTACGTGAAACAAGGTATAGAAATTCAAATTTTGACGTCAAGCCAATCAAATTCAAGTATTGGTCCCTTAGTAACAAGACATGATAGAATGAATCAATCCGAGTTCAGTAAAAAATTTTATTTGATTTTCACTTGAGAAAGGTCATTCCTTAAGATTCTCTTGATATGATCGGACGTATTATGGCTATCGTCTCGGACACAGACGCGTCGAAAAAGAGCATACTTAAATGATGAATGACACGCTGTTGTGTTTACTACGTCATTAAAATCAAGAAAGATGTTTACAAATCTTGTTTCAAAACATCGGCTGTGTAAAAATACAGGAAGAAAATAAAAGCTCAAAAAGTGAAGCAGTGTTTTAAGATCAATTTTGTTGCCACCATCCACCATTCCGTTGCTGGTGCGGTACCACTGCCTGAGATTACAGAATTCATCGCTCATCGACAGAGCTGCCGGCGAGTTATCCAGACCACATCATCACAGTAACAAGGAAGCTGAAAAGATCTTTGACTCTCCATCCCGAGGAAGGTAAGTCGCCTCACCGAGGGATTGTAATACGAAAACGTATTACACAATTCTGTTGCGTAATACATTTAATTCAAACAGTTAAGAAAATATAAATTTGACAATTCTCTTCCAAGATATAAAGATATATCACCATTTTAAATAACGAACTAATTTTTACTGCAGAACAGTCTATATTACAACAGCAGCCAATGAGAAGCGATTAGGTCATGTGACCGTTAAGAGATATGGGGCAAGCTTATGTGAAACAAGGATTAAACTACTGAATTACATCTTCTGCAATTCCTGAAGGGACGAGCCCTCAGGTACGAAAATTTCCTAATAGCAAAAAATTATTCCTAACTTACACATATGCTTGTAAATTAGCAAATTTCAGTGAACTTGCAAACTCATGTGTGCATATATGCATGTGTGTGTGTACTAACTGGATGCTTGTAACCTAACACAACTAGAAGAAAACAAGGTTAAAAGAATTATTCTTTGCAATACTTGATTTGTAAGTTAATCATTTTGAATACGTATTTGGTTGTATAAGCTAAATTTACAATACATTTGTCAATTGCCATGGCAAAAAGGATAAACTGGTCATTTATACTTACGGTACTAGTTTTACTGGTCATCAATAATTACGGTGCCAGTAGGAAGTGATGTAACACCCAATAGCATAATACTTATAGTACAAATAGGAAATGACGGAATACCCAACAGAAAAGTAGCAATTTTGATATTTTATTGCTTTTTATGGGTTTATTCAAGTATTGCAAAAAGTAATTGGCTAACCACAAACTCTAAGTTACTTATGAGATCTCAAATGCTTGTAAATCCTTAGCCCTGTGGACCTTGTACTCCCAATAGCATAGTCAACATGAACAATTCAATGTCATGGCCGGGATTTGAACCACGGATCTCCTGGTTTCCATCCAGTCACTCTATGATTATTTTCCAACAGTTAACTAAAATAATAACAGTTAAATGATGAAGCCTGGGACTCAAGTACTTACGATAATAAGTCGCCACAAATGATGTATCTTGAATGCAGGAGCCCCTAGTGGTCTTCCGGGGAAATATACGAGTCAAATGGAGAATTTAATGTCGTGACAGCAAGTTGACCATGGTAGCTCAATGGGTTAGAGTGACTGGACGGAAACCAGGAGATCCGTGGTTCAAATCCCGGCCATGACATTGAATTTTTCATGTTAACTATCTATCAAAGACCTTAATCTATGTATGGCTAGTGTGAAGAAATGATTAATTTCCATCAATTAACTAAAATCCCATTCTCGACCTGATAAGCATCACTTACAGTTCTTAGTATGCAGTATACTATTATCTCACAATTTAATCGACCAAGAAAATACCATAGATTTAAGCTTTTAAAAGATTCCCAATATTTATTAATATAACCTGTCAAAAGATGTTAATATGGCATGTTTTAGTAGGATGTGGTAAAAAATTCAAAACACTCAGTAAAATACACTGACTTTTTGAAAATCCACAAGTCAGTTCCCTAATTCAGTAACAATCACTGCAGCCAAACAATGAACACAAGCAAACACTATGCACTTGTACAATTAGCTGCTGCAAAGACAGCAGTACCTCTTTTCGTAATGCAACTCAACATCAGAGAATTACAAACCTTGTGATACAATGATGGACTGAGTTATACTCTGCCGTCGTTTGGCATCTGATAATATGTCTATGATGAGAGCTGCAAACTCACGAGCATTGAAGCGTGCCAATTTCTGACGTCCCTGATTCCTTGTGGCTGAAAATTCTGGGTTCAGAGGAAGAAAGGGAACTGTACAACGATCTGCAATTAGGGAACTGGAGGATTTTATGGTTGATAGCCAAACTGAAAAAAGAAACAAAAAGCAAGATAAATTAGCTTGAAAATTTCAGTATCTTCATTGAAAATTAAAAGCAAGCTATTATTGTTACTCAGTAGTACCACTATACTCTCAAATGTAAGTTATTAAAGCTACTGATTGCATTTGAAAATTGATGATGAGTATAAGGGCGCTCAACTGCAGAGGTCATCAGCGCCCTTTTTAAAAGAAACTGGTCATGGCAAAAGCCAGATATAAATTCCTCTAAAACACTACAAATATGTCAATAGAATGACAAAAAATACATACATGTTAAAAAAAAAAAACAATAGAAATGTCATCTAAAAAGCCATAAATTCTATTTGCTAAATCCTAAAATCTAATCTCGAAAAGAATCTAAAAACCTTCTCCACTACTGCGTTATCGTCCGCTAGCATTTCTGCAAAGCTGACCGGCAGCTGCAGAGACGTCCTAAGGTCTGCTAGGTGAAAACACTCTAGCAGCACGTGTCGTACAGACAACGCTTCATTGCAAAACGGACACAGTGGAGAAGGCTCTTTTTTAAAAAGAAAACTATGAGTAAAAAAGCAGTGCCCAATTCGTAACCGAGCCAAACTCACCTCCTCGCAACGAGATGACCGACAGGAGGTAACCCAGGGAATCGGAAGTTCTTTGACAGATCTAAGTTTATTTTTGCGGAGAGCGCACCACTCTTCCTGCCAGCAGGTTTGCACAGCTCTCTGCAATACGGCCCTAAAGTCTTCCGATGTCACAGATGGTATTCGAACCCTGGGCTTCATGATAGCCGTCTTGGCTGCTGAATCTGCCATTTCATTCCCCCACAAGCCTACATGACCAGGGATCCATGCACACACCACGTTAATGCCAGAAGCGTGTAAAACGTGGAGGGCATCCTGTATACACTGCACAATAGGGTGGTAGTTGTACAGCTGCCGTAGGCTTTGAAGTGCACTGAGGGAATCACTCAGGATTAAGCAGTCCCCCAACTTTCGTCGACGTACGTGTAAAATGGTCCGGTATATTGCATAAAGCTCTGCAGTAAAAATGGAAGTGCTAGTGTGGAATCCGAATGTATACGGTTCGGTTCCACACACGTAAGCACAACCAACACCATTTGAGTTCTTGGAGCCATCAGTATAAATTACAAAATGGTCCTCATATCGCGATAAAAATTCTAAAAAACATGTGCGGATATTAGACATAGACATGGTAGATTTATCATATTTAGTCATGCCCAGATCAACCAGGGACGCTCTGCACAACCAAGGAGGGTATGTGCTCTCCCCCCTAGGATACATCTTGGGCATTTCAGTATCAAGATGTCTAAGGAGCTCCCGGAAACGAAAACCAGGTGGCTTTGGTTTAATAGAAGTGTTCCTATAACTCACGTCCATGAAGGTGTTAAAGAACGGCGTAAACGATGGATGTGTGGGCATGCAAATAAGTCCACAGCCATAATTGGCTAATAACATGTTGCGCCTGTACTGCAGAGGAGGATCTGCAGACTCAGCATACAGGCTTATAACTCGGCTTGTTGGAAATGCCCCAACTGCTATACGTATGCCACAATTATGGACTGTGTCTAATCTCTTCAGCACAGATGGTCGTGCTGAGCCATAAACGATA
This sequence comes from Mantis religiosa, assembly GCA_030765055.1. Taxonomy (NCBI): domain Eukaryota; kingdom Metazoa; phylum Arthropoda; class Insecta; order Mantodea; family Mantidae; genus Mantis; species Mantis religiosa. The sequence goes on from CM060960.1 coordinate 39,283,212, forward strand.
CTACCACAATCTAATTTGGAACGGATGAGTGCCCGATAAAATCGAAATAACACTGCACGATCCGCTCCCCATGATTTTCCACTTAGTACCCGCAAGATATTCAAAGATCGGTCACATCGTGCTTTCAGTTGTGCTATATGCGACGACCAACTAAGTTTTCTATCAAATATCAATCCAAGGAACCTCGCCTCATCTGCAAAAGGTAGTAGATCAGCGCGTAGCTGGAGCCTTGGAGGTAGTCGACTCTGCTGACGCCAGAAGTTAACACAGATGGTTTTCTCAGCGGAGAATCGGAAGCCATTTTTTAAACTCCAACTCTTAAGGTTGTCCAAGGTGGTCTGAAGACGGCGCTCTAAAAACGGAGTGCGCTGAGATGTACAGTAGACAGCAAAGTCGTCTACAAATAGGCATGATGAGACACCCGGAGGTACACATTTCGAGATAGAATTAATCGCAATAGCAAACAACGTAACACTTAGTACCGACCCCTGTGGTACACCGTTCTCTTGAACAAAAAGGTTCGAAAAAACCGAGCCAACCCTTACTCGGAATATGCGGTCTTTCAAAAATTCCTGAAGGAAGAGTGGTAGGCGTCCACGTATATTCCAGGTGTGCAGAGTACGTAGCAACCCTGCCCGCCAACATGTATCATAAGCCTTTTCGAGGTCAAAAATTTTTCCGACTGTTTGACAGTTCTTAAGAAATCTGTTCATAAGTTATTAAAGCTACTGATTGCATTTGAAAATTGATATTACTATTAATCATTAAAAGTCATGGTAACCCATTCATGGGCTCTCTGCACTCCACAAAAGAACCAAGAGTTGCCTGCGAAATGGTGCTCTGGAGAGGCACTGGACTCCTTACCTGATGAACAAGCAGCATATCTTATAACGTCTCATTGAACAAAATGGGTCATATAACTCCTTTAACATTTATCACATACCAAACACCAATTCTCAGATCATGGTGAGGCATTTCATGCAATAACAAATTTTTTAAGCACTTTGTGTACAAAGTTCAAGTTAATTTGTTGAGCTAGTTTACTTATTCTTGAGGTATTCCTTTAAACTGACACCAATTTTATTTCGCTTATATCCTGTTAAAACAGATCTACAATGTTTGTCTAAAATCAAACCTAAAGATTCAAGTTTATTTACTATTATGTGAAAAGCTTCATTATTAGCTGAAAATTGGTGTGGTGTGAGATAAGTGCTAGATAAATAAAAGGAACCATTTTGTTTAATTGAAAAATAAAATAAAAAAGAAGAACACTGAAACAACTGGAAATGCTCATATAATGCACAGAAAAGGAAATGAAGTCTCGAAAAACAAAAATTTAAACAGGTCTGCATATAAAAGCTATAAAGAATAAAATATTTAGATCGTATTAAGATTGACAATATTAAAAGTTAAAATAGTAATATGTCAATTATAACGGTTAAAATAGTTATTTTAATATGTTTAATTTGTGAAAGGTGGAATCACAACTGAAAAATTCAATGCCATAGTGCTTATAAATATTTAGTATTAGTTTATATTGTGTTCAATAAGAAATATTACCTCTGTTACATTATTTATTGCAATCATATTTTAATATCTTGTTTATGATCAGAATTAAAGCATAATTCAAATAGAATGTTAAAGCATAATCTATATTATCAGCAGTTTTTTTTTTGGTGCAATTTACGTCCTCCAATGTCAAGTCATATCAGACAATAAATGAAATGGGTGAAATGATACTCAAATGAGTCCGGGATCGATGGGGCACAGAGTTACCCGACATTCGTCTATCAGGATAAGGGAAAACCCCGGAAAAAAACCTTATCCAGGTAACTCAACCTGACCGAGATTTGAATTCGGGACTTCTTGAACGTGAGGCAAAAACGCTGCCATCTACGCTACCGAGGCAGGCATTATTAGCAGTAAAACATACAGAGCATACATTGATATGATCATGTTATAAAAATGCAAAATAAATGCATTTATCTTTTACCATCTATTACTCGCACACTTTATGTTGAGCTCTCAGATTGCCTTGTTGTCAAAGACGACAACAGGACGTTTCATTTATATAGGTGGAGTCAGACCAAAAATTCAAAGCCATAGCTGGGATTTGAACCATGGATCTGCCAGTCTTTGTCCAGTCGCTCTTAACCATTGAGCTACTATGGCCAACATGCCAGCATGATATTAAATTCTCCAACTGACTCATAGTTTTCCAATAAACTACTGGGAACTGAAGTTATATTCTGAAAGAATGTCTGTAGTTTCAAGCTGATAATTTGGCAAACAATACTCAGTAGGGAGAATAAAGAAGCAATTGATAAAGAATGAACTAAGAGACTTTTGATAGAGTAAACATGAAAAATTCAATGCCATGGCTGGGATTTGAACCATGGATCTCCTGGTTTCCATTCAGTCGCTGTTAACCTTTGAGCTACCATGGCCAACGTGCCGTCCTGACATTAAATTCTCCATTTGACTCCTATATTTCCCCGGTAGACCACTAGGGGCTCTTGCATCCGAGATACACTATTGTAAGTACTTAAGTTCCAGGCGCTGTCATTTAACTCATATTATTTTAGTTAATTGATGGAAATTAATCATTTCTCCACACTAGCCGTATATAAGCCAAGGTTTTTGATAGTCAAGATGAAAAATTCAATGCCAGGAGATCCGTGATTCAAATCCTGGCCATGGCATTGAATTTTTCATCTTGACTCTATCAAAAACCTTGGCTTATATATGGCTAGTGCGGAGAAATGATTAATTTCCATCAATTAACTAGAACTGAGAGATGTTTAATATGCGAGGGTGAGTCAATAAAGATTGAGAGTAATTTCTTTTATTGCACACAATAATGCCACAACTGTGGAAACAATTTTGCATTATGTCAATCTATCAGCTCTGATTGATGGACAAAGCACATACTCGCTTGCACATGTGTTTGTACACAGGGGACGAATAGCTCAGTTCACTAGCTGCCTACAGAGAAAATGGAGATGTTACGCAAAGAACATGCCACATTTAAGTTTTACTTTTGTTGGCAGAAATCAAGCATGGAAGCGTGCAAAATGTTGCAAGAGGCACATGGTGATAATGTTCTGCCAAAAACCACGGCACTTCGATGGCTCAAAGAATTTAACGAAGCCCAATAACAAAGCAAGATGCGCCAAGTGCTCCAGCCGAAAACATGATTAACACAGCTGGCTTCATTGTTCATGAAGATTGACGAATAACCATTGAAAGTGTTGCAGAAATGTTAAACATTTCCCATGGCAGTGTTTTTTCAATTCTGCATAAACACAAACATGAGACGTGTTTGTGCAAGGTGGGTACTAAGATTATTGACTCTTGAACAGAAGTTGATGTGGGTGGAAGTGTGTACGGAACTGCAACGTCTGGATGAGATGCATGGGGATACATAAACTGAAAAAGGAATTAAGGGGAAGACGTTTTGCTACTTTGGATGATGATATATATAAGGGCGCTCAACTACAGCGGTCATCAGCGCCCTTTAAAAAACTAGCCATGGGAAAAGCCAGATATAAAACTTTCTAAAAACTATACAAGTGTAACAAAACCTATTAAAAATACACGTACATAAAAAACATCAATCAAAACCTACTAAAAATTTCGTTCACTAAATCCTAAACTCTAAACTAGAAAAGAATCTAAAATCCTTCTCCACGGGTCTCCACGCCCGGCCTACACGTGGGTGGGCCTGTTGACCGTCTCCCTCAACCACGAAGAGGAGCCCACACGAGGGAGACTGTTGGCTCGGGACCCCGGGTGCGCCAAACCCGTACCTACCGAAGTAGGCCCCTGGGGGGTGCTACTTTGGAGGCCATTATGAACAAGGCTGAGGTGGTTAAAAAGAAGATGTCAAAAACAGCTTCTGGCATATACTCCAGGACTGGCAGAAGCGTTGGGCAAAGTGCATTCAACTCAAAGAAGAATACTTTGAAAAAGACCACACCAATCTGAACCAAGAAAGAAGATGTCAAAAGACAGCTTCCAGCATGTACTCCAGGACTGGTAAAAGCGTTGGGAAAAGTGCATGCAACTCAAAGGAGAATACTTTAAAAAATACTACACCAATCTGGACCAAGACTAGCATATTTTATGTGTAAAACAATCATTCTCAGTCTTTATTGACTCACCCTCATAGAACTGACAATCCCTGTAGTGAGTATGGAAGCACAATTGGACGAAATAGAGGGGCACATTTAATTCTCCCAAATTACAGAGAAAACGTCTCTACAATTGTATAACAATGTTAAAGAGACAGATAATATAGATTAGGAATGTACTATTACTATAGAAATAAGAATGTATACTTTCTTTCATAGAATTGTTGAAAACGGTGTTGTTGTTGTAATAAATTAAATTTAAAAGTGAGTTGATTAATGACTCTAAACAACACTTACTATTAAATTTCCCTGAACATGTTTCAGAGACTACTTTCTTCCTTTGCCATCGATGTCTGGTTGACAATGAAGGAAAGTAGACTCTGAAACATGTTCCGGGACATTTAAAAGTAAGTGTTGTTTAGTGTCATTAATCAACTTACCTTTAAATTTAATAAGAATGTATGTTTAAGCAGAAAAGTCTGCCTGAGAATGGCCAGGCCATTTAACTCCAATTTAATGAATGTATATATATATATATATATATATAAAAATTACCTACCTAAGTACAAGATAATTATATCAGAGTGGAAAGAAGTTTGTTAGGGGGTCCGCAAATAATTAATGAATTAGATAGACATATCTCGGATGCTGAATTTTGTGAACAAATAGAGGTTAAAAGCTAACAAAGCTAGTGGTATTGATGGTATACCAGGAGAATTTTGGAAGGCTTGGGCACTCGATGAAACTAGGAGGAAAATAGTGATAAAGTTATTCAATAAAATAATGGAAGAAAAGAAAATTCCTAGGAAATGGAGGACAAGCATGGTATTGCCAATTTACAAGGGAAAGGGAGATAAAAATAACCCAGCTAACTACAGAGAGATTAGTTTATTGTCTATTCTAGGGAAGATTTTCACAGGAATTCTAGCAAATAGGTTGCAAAATTGGGTTGAGGAGAATAAACTATCGGAGTTCCAAGCAGGTTTTAGACCAGGCAGGAGAACATCGGACAACATCTTTATTATTAAAACAATTGTACAGAAATATCTGAGCAATAAAAGGGGAAGGGTATATATGATATTTACTGATTTAGAAAAGGCATTTGATTCAATTAATAGAGATGCACTGTGGATAAAATTAAGCAATAAGGGGATAACTCAGGCATTTATAGAAGTAATTAAAATGATATATCAAGAGAATGAGTTGTGTATAAAACTACCAGGCAACAAAGTAACTAAATCTATATCGAGTAAGGCAGGAGTACGGCAGGGATGTAAACTTAGTCCAGTATTATTTAATCTTTATATCAATGGAATTTTAGAGGAGATATCAAGTTGTAGGGTACATTCACCAGTTATTAATAATAAAGAAATACCGGGGCTACTGTTTGCAGATGACCTAGTAGTTGGGTCCATATCAAGTGGAGGGCTGAGAAGAGCAATCGAGGCAGCCAATTCTTATTGCAATAAATGGGGTTTGAAAGTGAATGAAAACAAAACAAAGATTATGGTCTTCAAAAAAGGATACAGGCTGCATAAGGATGAGAAATGGGAGGTTAGTAGAAAAGAAATAGAGGTAGTAAGGAGATTTGATTATTTGCGTACAAGGTTGAGTTCAGATGGCAGCTGGAAAGAACAAGAAAAGATGTGTGGCAAAAGGTAAAATGGCCATGAGAGTGATAAGATCATGCTACAGTAAACTGCCAGATATAAATGTCAAATGGTTGGAGAGGATCTATACGGCAGTAGTAGAAAATAGAATGTTACATGGATCAGAGGTTTGGGGAATAGATGAGGCTTGGAGAGAGACTGATAAGAGTGCATTGGGATTACCAATAGCATCACCTAATGGGGCAGCACAATTAGAACTAGGCAGGCATTCTACTAAAATTAAAATCTTGTCAAGGGCAATGAAATATCTATACAGAATCACTAACTTGGAAGATGGCAATATAATTAAAGAATGTTTTCATATTCAAAAGAGAAGTAACTGGGATGGGTCTTGGGCACATAAAATGTATGACTTGTTGAAGCAGATAGGTATGGGTCATTCTTGGATAAATGCAGAGTATGGGTATAGAGGCTTCTGGAAAGAGGTTAAGCTAAGATTAGAAGATATTGACAGACAAGATATTTTTGCCAGTAGTGACAAAAGCTCACTAAGATTATATAGAGAAATAAAAATAACCTGGGGGAGGGAAGGATATATAGATATATGTAGTAAGTTAGGGCGAGAAGGTTTTGCTTGGGCGAGAACAGGAGTGAGAAACTTGAAAGGTATAGGTCAAGAGAGGGAGCTAGATAAATGTCCATTGTGTGGAGAAGAGAATGCAGATTTCCATTGTATATTAAATTGTAGTCAAAGATATGGAATGAGCAGGCCTGGCTACGTAAATGGGACAGTTTGGGGGGTGAAGTAGTAATTAGAAAAATGTTGTCAGTAAAAGGAGAAAAGAACAGGAGAAATATAGGGAATTATTTAGGGAAAGTTAAAGAGAGATGGCTAAGAACAATTAAGACAAAAATGTAGAGTGAGATAGGTGAAATGGCAGAAAGTGTAAAAAGGAGCAGAGGGCCTCCAATACACAAAAACCTAGGGTTAGGTGTATGGGGGCTGAATTACTATTCAATGGTGGGCAATATGATAACATGATAGGATTTTCAGGATTTAGGAATATATGGCATATTTCAGTATGGATTTTATAATTGTAATCTTGATTTTGTATTTCCATTTGTTGATGTAAAAGGAAATAAATAACTATTACTATTACCTACCTAAGTTATGAGGAAAAAAGAAAACTAAATAAAACTTCTTTCAGCAATATCCAATAAAGCCATATTCAACACTTACCTTTGGTAATTTAATGTTTAATGGTTAAAATTTTATAAAATGTTTTATTTCCATTCAAATATCTAACAGATTTTGTGCAGCAATGAGTTCTTACCTGCAGAGTATGTGGTACATATAAGCAAAGCTGTAATATTCCATTTCAATTTCTTTGGCATTTTATTAAACTTCAATTCAATAGTTCTAATAATTGTAATATGCCATGTTTTATAAGTTAATATGACTGTTAGAAGTGCCTTCCTTTTCTATAAAAGTGCCTAAAGCTGATAAACCACAAGACACCTAAAATGGCTTCTCTTTGAAAAATTTTATCTGTAACAAATGTTCTCATGGTGATGTCAATAAATACTTTTATGTGTTATGTCCCCTTAGTAACAATAACAAGTGAACTCAGGTTTTCACACAAACAGCAATTATTAAAGTTGGCTATGCAATTCAGTATAATTTGTGGCTAGTATATTTTGGGGTTATGGTACTCCTTGGATATTTTTCCCAGTTATTTTACTTTACTCATGCATTTCATCCAATAAATATATTCTTGCAAATAACAAATACTATATTTATATAAATTATATAACTTCAAAAATGATTAATAAATTATATAACTTCAATAATGATTAATGCATTTAAGTACAACAAAATTCACATAACACATGATCATATCTAAATTTTGTTTATTTTTATTGACTCATGTGTTTCATGACAAATATATTCTTTGATAAATAATAAATATTTTATATAAATTATGTAACTTTAATAATGATAATGAATTTAAGTATAATGAAATTCATATTAACATATTAGAACATCTTAGGAAACAATAAAAAATATATAGTGGGCATCTTTGTGAGGACTTATATTCATTATTACAAATAATAGAATAATTACATTTTAAACAACTCAAGCAGAGTTAAAATTGCCCGCTGGTATTTTTTAATTCCCGTAAAGCAGTTAGACTGTTTTAAATAGCTGAAGATGAACAGAATGAGCAATTAGACTGTATTGTATTGCAATGTTTTTTTTTAAATTAATAATTATTCACTTTATTTGCAAGAATAATTCAAATTATTTAGAAAGTTATTCTTTAAAATAACAACAGTTCTCTGGGGTCAAGGGGAGACTGCTTGATTTTTGCTTTTAAAGATTTTAGCTTTTATTCAATTTGTCAACACATTACACTTTTTAATGGCTGCATGAAGCCGTTTATCCCGAGACAAATAACACTACAAGTAATTAAGGTATCCTGTCAATGAATGGCTACATCCAGTAAGATGTAGAGGTTTCCAGACTTACTGACCATGGTCTAGTAGGAAAATCTGAAGTTCCTTACATTTCACTCGTATGTGCATCAAGCATCCTCAGAGGACTCATGGCAAACTAGTGTAGCTCCAGCATAGCACACCAATTATATATAGGTGGGGGACAGACCACCTATTTCCCTCCTATTGGCTGTGCATCCGCCAGTCACAAACGACTGCTAGGCTTTTTTTGTTGTTGTAAATTTACGTCCTCCAACATTAAGTCATATCGGATGGTGAATGGAATGGGTGAAATGATGCTCAAATGAGCCCAGGGTCCATAGAGCTTAGAGTTACCCAACATTTGTCTTTCAGGATAAGGGAAAACCCCGGAAAAACCTTATCCAGGTAACTCACCCTTACCGAGATTTGAACTCGGGACCTCTTGAACATGAGGCACACTCTACCACCACGCTACAGAGGCGGGCTGCTAGGCCAATGTCTCGGTTTGTCTGGCTCATGTGAAGTTTCGTCCTTGTGTTTTGTAACACGGAAAACCAGGTTTTGTGCAAATGTGCTGCTTCCACCTTCCTGTTACAATTATGTTTGTGTTTGAAGATTTCAATAGCCTCCCGATAAAGTCTGGCGTGATGCTGGGCTGTGTTGTTGAGAACCTCTGTTTCATGGAACTTGATATCATGTCCCATCAGAAGGGCATGTTCAGCAACAGCAGATTTTTCAGTATGTCCCAACCGGCAGTTGCTTAGGTGTTCCTTAATACGGGTGCATATGCTACATTTAGTAGTGGTAATGTACACCTTACCGCAGCTGCAGGGAATACAGTAGACCCCTTTTGTGGCGAGGGGTTCCCGTCTGTCCTTGACGATTGAAGATAGTCTTTTAGCTTCTTAGTGGGCTTAAAGACGGTTCTTAAGTTATTATGACTAGATGTTTACACTAACGATTCCAGCTTACCAAATAATGGCAGTACTAGCACTGGTGCAATAAGCCCACTCTTCTCTTTCTACAAAAGATTAAGTTTAAATCCTATAAATTTTGATGGAGAAATTTGGCAATTCTTCAGAGTGTACAAAATCTTTTATATCAAATAAGTAAATTTGAAAAAGTTGAAAGTAATGAGTCGGTAATTCAAACACAATCACTTAAATTATCCTTACTTGGACATGTTTCAGAGAATGGTTTGTCCCCATCATCAGCAGTTATCCGACTCCTGACTGCTGACGATGGGGACAAACCGTTCTCCAAAACATGTCCAAGTAAGGATAATTTAAGTGATGTTTGAGTTTGAATTGCCGACTCATTACTTTCAAATGTTAAATACATCACTGTTTCTAACCTTTTGCTTCAAATAATTGAAAAAGTTGTATTACTATCTGACTCTAAAGCAGCTATAATATCCATAACGTCTGATTTAACACCTAAAAACCTAAATATTGAAGAATGCTGAAAAATCATAAAACAGTTAACTAATTTAAATAAAAGATTAATACTTCAATGGATACCAGCATACTGCGGAATACATGGTAATGAAACACTTGACTTTCTAGCCAAAAAAGGCAGTAAAATTATGTCAAATCATTTGAGTCACTAAGTTATCACTCTATCAAAAGAATAATTATATCAACATATAGTCAAACAATAAAAGATAACATATTGCAAACAAAAGGAAAGGAATTATTATTTCCATCAATTATGAAAAAGGTCTCTGAAGTTATTGTCCAAAGTCGTCTGTGAACTGACTGCTATTAATTCCTTTCTTGGAAGTGTTGAAAACAGTGTTGTTATGATAAATTTAATTAATGACTGCTATTATGTTGGATTTACTGTACGATAGAACTCCAATTATCTGAAAATTGGGACCAGACTGGACCTGGAAATTGTATAAATTATAAAAAGGGTAATTTCAATTTAAAAAGCAAAATTTGGTTACAGTGTACTATTAATATAGTAGTTACAAAATAATGTTTACATTTTGTCTAGCACTGAGTTCTTTACAAGTATAGAATGGAATAACAATCAAACAAAACTCATTCCAATGTGTAAGGACTATGATACAATGAAACTCAAAATTAATATAATTTTGAGTCGAACTAATACTCAATGCTCCATTTATTACTAGTATTTACCTGGAACGCGTTTCGTTAGGATCTTCCTAACAATAGTAAATGAGAAACAAGTGGATGATGCATTAAAACTACTGAATTTATAAAATCCTGCAATAAAATTTTCCACAGAAAAAGAGACAAACAATGAAATCCTTTTCTTAGATTTAAAACTTACCAGAAAACATAATAAACTTGAATTTAGCATACATAGGAAGGAAACACACACAGAAAATTTCATAAAATCAGATGGACATAACCCAAGACAACATAAGTATGCTGTTATTAACAGTTTAACTTACAGGCTGGTTAATGTACCTTTAAACAAGATGGAATATATCAAAGAGTACAATAATATCATTCACATTGCAGAATACAATGGATTCAGTGCTGAATTGGTCAAAAAGAAAATTAATAATTTCAAAAGACAACAAAGATGCAAACAAGTAACTACTCTTTCCCCAATCAGCAATGAAACTTCATACAGAAAATGTACATATTATCCCAGAGTTACACACCTTTTCCAAAAAGTCTTCAAAGAGCACAATATTACTTTGGCCCCACAGAACAAATTTAGCGTACAACACCTTTTGAAATCACATAATACAAAGGAGATACCCACAAACAAAAAATCAGGTGTGTACCGGAAAAATTGCAATGGCTGTGACAACTTTTACATTGGAAAAACAAAAAGGAACTTGAACATTAGGCTAAAAGAGTATTTTAGGAACATCAGGAACAAAGAAATAGATAAATCGGTGGTAGCGTACCATTTTTGGAAGGAGAATTATGATACAGAATGAGAAATCCACTTATTAAAAAGTGTCCAAGGTCCAGCTTTAACCACATGGGAAAAAATTTTCATAAAGAAATATTAAAGAAAATTGTTTAATTTCGACACTACCTTTGATGAAAACCCAAACTTCAAGTTCATCAAGATATCGACAGAGACACACCTATCACCTCCAATGAGTTCACCAAACCAACGTCCATTAGTCGACAACAGCTGATGATGTTAGGAAGATCCTAACGAAATGCGTTCTAGGTAAATACTAGCAATAAATGGAGCATTGAGTATTAGTTCGACTCAAAATTATATTAAAACTCATTCGTTTGTTTAATAGTCATTTTAGTCATACAAATTTGTTTTTCCTTAACGCAACCTAGATTATTGGTGATGTGGATAGACAGAGTTCTACTGTAGTTGTAAGATGCAGAATGAGGCAATTTCTAAGGTTATACTCACTGGCTTCAGTCTCTCGCCTATCCACTTCATCATACACATCCATCGCAAGTTCCTCAAAAAGGTGATTTGGAAGCTGCAATAAAACATAAAAGTTGAAATGCTCAAAACATGACTTGCATGATGTCAAAACATACCAACAGTAAACCAGCAGAACAAAACAATCTAACATTTCAGTTTATACAGACAGCAAGATTGCAAGGCTTGTATTCTTTTAATAATTATATTGCATCATTTAACTATGTATTATTGACATATTGTATTACTGATTTTGTATTCTTTCTTAATTAATGTATCCTTTTGTTCTTTCTATTGAATTATCCATAACATGTATGGTGATCAGAGGATGAAATAAATATCTATGTACAGGATGTTAATCAACTACACCAATTCTTTCAATGATTGTAGACATAACTAATATAAGTAACTTGGGACAGGCAGTGAATGGTCTGCGGCTAAACATAATGCAGTAACTTGCATTAAACCTAATTGGCATCAGATGCTGATAAGCTGGTATTTATACAAGGTGGGTAAAATTATTGGATTAGAATGTTTTTAAAACTGCTTCCCGAGTATAGAAATATCGATTCTTAGTAACTCGTTATTCACGTTCTCAAGATTTAATGCCTCAAAGATCTCTCAAATCTGAAACTAATCACCTGCCAGTGCAACACTGAACAGCGATTAACTGCCTCCTTGCATCATGCAGCCTACTCTAGTGGTGTTTGAGTACTGTTCTGGTGGCCAAATATGCAACGCCAAAAACTGGTGTTTCCAAGGACGTTCGTTCAGTTCCTGTCATGTCGTTAACCTTTTTCTTCGTCCTTCTAATATGTGAATTCTAATAGGTGTGATTAGTAACTAAGAACTGACTGGCCAGTGCAATAATACTACTACACTTTTTTAAGGGGTCACTTTAAGTCTCTGATGTATGCAACACCTATTACCTCAAAATATCTACCCTAATAATATCAGCATGTGAAGTTAATCGATACACACAAGGGATTTTGGATAGAGAAAGACAGTTGTTCCTTCACCGCTTTCAATTTTGTATTGAAAACGAAAGTCACCATTTCGAGCAGTGCCTATAAACCTGACATAAAGAGCTGCATTTACTTTTATTATATGTAAGTTCGTTCACCCTTAAACCCTTTGCTGCACACTCAGTATTAGCTAGTTGTTCTCCAAGCAGACCTGTGTCCATTTAAATTCTGAACTACTACTACAGACATCAAACTAAAAGTGGCCTATATACCTGCATAATTATATTTTTAACTGGCAAAATTAAATTGCTTAGTGAATAGCTTGTATAAATTGGTTTGCAGAGAATAACATAAATTTAATCGTAACATTACTGAAAACATCAACCACTTTGTAGGCAAACAATATTTATATATGTGCACCCCTTTTTAACATATTTTTATAGCAACACAATTTAGTTTGTTACTTTGCAATGTTAAAAACCAGACTAAAATGTCCTTAAGTCAGCAAAATAAAATTACAATAATTTCTGAAACATTTTTCTGGTACTCACCCTTATAATGTTTCCATCCCTGCCATTATTACAGTGAACATATTGCAGCTTGTCCGTAAAATGCTATATACACTATTCCATTGCACAATAAAAATGTTCTATATATACTTAAAGTTAATAGTGGTTTCGTATGTACACTATTGTGTTAGTTTTGAACTTGCACGCCTCTCACTTGGTGATAACTAAGGAAGCACCCAATTCTACATAAGGCAATGTCACACTGTCTGCACTTATATTGAGACTGCACACTGCGACCTGATTGTGTTTTCCTTTTCTTCTCAATGCACTGAACACACAATTTCACATGGCCTGGTATTTTTACGAGGGTGTGAAGAGAACTAGGTACAGGGGTGGCAGAAGGTAGACTACACTGAAATCTCACTCGCTTACATGACGTAAAGTCTGCAATTAGCTATTGCACTAAATTCTGCCTGTAGTGAAGAAGTCTATTGCCATGAGCTGTAGAAGGAGGTCTGTTTGAAATTTTGTATACTATAAAACTATTAACAATAGCAACATTCACGGCAAAATGGAACAAATATTTCCACAATTTTTTTGAAGGCCGACAGACACCGTAATACTGCCTCCTTTGGTCCGTGAGGTCAATCCCTGCCATATTATGAGTATAATTTATCACTGCCTTAGGACACGGTATTTTCTTTTTTTCTTTTCCCTTGCCACTCTTCCTTTCTACCTCTCCATCTGTTCTGGGATCGGAGTTGGTAGATAATAAAAGAACGTCCCTGTTATCATGCCAAACAACTGCAGTTACACCTTTATGTTACAATTTACAAAATTTGCCCCTTTTCAGTTTCAGTTGTTTTGGCTTTGAAAACTATTTTGGCCAGTCTTTTCTTCCAGCACAAGTTGTACCACACGCATATATTTTCTTATCCAGAAGCAATTTCATTAGCCGCGTGGAAGTAAAAAATTATCAAAATAGACATGATACCACAATCCAGTGTATTTTTCGCACATGTATAAAACAACCCATTTCCCAAGTAGGAGATCACTGTTCCTCGCCTCCTTTTTCCCCAGATAGATTTTACATGTCAATAAATACCCACTTTTACTGTCTGCAATACCCCATGCCTTTATCCCCAATTTTGTTGGTTTAGCAGGCATATACTGTTTCAGAAAGAAGCGCCCTTTGAAGCCTAGCATTGCTTCGTCAACAGAAAGATCGCGATTTGGTTTGTAGACACTTGGAAACTTTCTGATTATGTTTAAAGCAGGTCGTGCCTTATACAGATAATCATAAGAATCAACCCCTAATTGTGGCTTAGCAGATTCGTCATTTAGATGAAGATATTGTGATATCTTTTGAAAACGAGTAATGTCATTGCTTGTCTTACAATTGGACAAATGCAAAACTCCCCCAAAAAGTAATATCGATTTTCAGGAAGATCCACCATCCCCATATATATCAAAATACCTAAATAGGCCTGTATCTCCCTTGAATTCGTATCTTTCCATTTGGGATCTGACTTCTTAGCTTGAATCTGTGCTGCATACCTATTGATTTCCTCTGCAATTTTGCCGCAAAAATCGGAATCTATAAAAAGTTCAAAGTAATCTATTTCTGGACGTCCTGGAGGAATAATGTGACTGGCACCTGTAGGGGAGTAAAGTGCTTCTAACTTATTGAAAGTCAAATTGGAAGTCCACTGTGCAGACACTTCTTTAATTTTAGTTTGTTTTTCATGTATTTTAGCCCCCTGGAGTGCTACCTGTTCCTTGGCACCTTCACTGTCACTTTGTTCCTTATCACTGTCTTCCACTAACTCGCTAAACCAAGATTCATCGGAACTACTTTTGCGATCTAATTCCTCGTAAATTGCTGCACGTATTTCCTCTTCTGTTAGCAATACCTTCTCACTACAGCGTTTTCTAGCCCGTGATGTACTTGGAACAGCCTCCATGGTACTGATGTAGCTATAAATGCATCGGAAAACTGCTTAGTTACGCAGCTGCACTCTGCTATTTCAGTGTTATTTATGGTTTGTTATTACATTCTGGCATGACGAAAACACCTTAAAATTGCAACAGGAGAATGGTTACGTCAACACCGCTCCTAGCAACTCAGCTCAGCATAAACAGAACCCATATGAAACGATAAACACATTTACTACGTTCTACTACGCTGTGCGCAGCAGGACATTCATTATTTCACTACGCTTTACTACGCTGTGCGTCGCAAAGGGTTAAACCACCTCCCATTTAGACTTACAGCATGTTAAGGTATTAAGCAGGATTTAACCTTTGTTAGAAAGAATTGTCATTAATTGCACTAAAAAGTGAAATTACTTCATAAAATACATACACTTATATAAGAATTAAAAGCTTAGACAAAATATTAAAAAAGAACCAAACAAACAAAACAGAAATTAGAAAAAAAAAAGGACAAAAGATGTGAAGGGGTCTCGAACTCGCTTAACTTTCACTTGAAAGCTAATGTCGTAACTACTGCACTAGAGGGAGTACGCCGACATGTCTCTCCATTTTTGTGTGTTGTGCACTCAAGTGGTGTTATTATTAACAGTGGCATACTGGCTCTTTAGAAACTTATAGCCGTAACTTCCACATTTTAACCAACAGGCCATAGGCCTCCTCTCTCAAATTAATTGTTTCAATATTTCCATTTGCTCTGAAAATATTTTGGTGTAGTTCATTAACACCCTGTATAAGCAAACTGTGAGTGTACCTTACAATTTAGTATGGCTGGTCCAGAGCTCCCTTCTTCAGAGTTATATATTTAATTAGAAATTTAAAAACTCATGTGCTGAGCATTAATATATATACATACAATCCGCATATTTTTAGTTTTTCATACAGTATTCTATTCTGGGGAGGCAGCAGTCATGTCTCTAATAGCCTACTATTACAGAAAAAGATATTTGTATTATTGCATATTCAGAAAAAACTGCATACTGTAATCCAATAGAATGTTGTTTCCAAACTCGAAGGTCATGGTCCAGAAGATGAAAAAGCATCTGACGTTTCGCCCATAGCTCCATCAGGCTTCTTCAGAGAACTGACTCCTCAGCTGCAGCAGGGATTGGCAGATGAACGACAATAGAAGAGGGAAGGGTCGCTCCTGCCTACATATAGTTTGGGCGCTGCACTAAGTGCCATTTTAGCTGTAACCAGCCAGGAGTCAATTCTCTGAAGATGCCCAATGGAGCTACAGGTGAAATGTCAGATGCTTTTTCGTCTGGACCATGGCCTTCAAGTCCAGAAACAACATTCTATTGGATTAATGGTGGCAATGAAAGTCTAAGCATGTGCGCACTGTAAACCTGTATTCAGAAAATTTAAAGTAGTGCCTGTGATTAACCTATAGTTTTATACTGCATTCATTTATGTAAAAAATAACATCAGACCAACTCTACAGACTGAACATTACATGACTATAAAACTAATATAACTACCAACTTAACTGCCATGTCATAAGCTTTCCACTATATGAAACGGCTTTGAAGTCTTGGGTATTAAACTGTTCAGTCTGATTTTTAAAAGAAGATACATGAGGTTCTGCAATGTCGCCCAACAGCAGACAGGCAGTAATGCAGATATCTCCCTTTCTTATCCTTTCAACTCTTGAAACATAAACAAGAGTTCGGGCTATCAGAGTATGTGATTCACCAGTGTAACCAATCTGGCAACCTTTGTTTATCTTACCATAGCAATGACCTTCCCCTCTTACCTTTCGCGTCCCTTGCTTGATGACCTTCACGTATCTTCTTTTAAAAATCAGATTGTATAATACTTTATCAATAGCTTTAACGGAATTATTGGGTTTTAGATTTAAAAGTAGATTATATGAATGGTTAGTTTATAATCCGTATTATTCAACACATGAATATTTTGAGAGCAATAAATAAGGCAATTTATAAGCTTTAAGTTAGTTTTTGTAGTTGCACTAAACAGAGTATGTCACTATTTTCTCTACTGTTATAGTAAAGTTTATGCTAAATTATTATAGTATTATTTTAAATATAACCTATACATATGGGGAACTGACTATTTTACTGTATTAAGCTTTTAATACTTATAGTTATTCCTGTACTTAGGATAAAATGTAAAAAAAAATGTTGTAATATTTTGTAAAGGTGTCAAAAAATAACTGGAATTGCTTTTTTACTAGAAAATGCTGCTCACCTTTATTCAAATTCCACTGCACACCTTCAAAGTATTCTCACCCGGACACAATACAGTGATTCCAGCGTTAAGTCCAATGTTCAAAACACACCCAGAAGCCCCTTTTTGATAGTGTGTTGAGTACACCCGAAATTGTATTGTTCAGCTCTCAATCACTCTGAAAATGATGACCCCAAAGCTCTTTTTTTTACTGCAGGAAATAGGTGGAAGTCATACGCGGCTAGATCTGTTGAATAAGGTGGATGTGGCATCATCTCAATGCCTAATTCAGTGACTGTTTCTTGAGTATTGATGGTGTAATGAGTGGGGGCATTATACTGATGAAGAATCCATCCTGCTTGAGCAAGATTTGGTTGTTTTGTTGCAGTTTTCCTTCTTAATGGCCCCTTCAGTACCTTACAATAGTAATTCACTGTTACAGTATATTGCTTATCCACCACATGATCGTAAACAATGCTTTGCTTATCAAAAAAGACAAGATGCATTTCTTTTCCTGCACTTGGTTGCACTTTCACCTTTTTGGGTCTTGGACTTTGAAGTATGTTTCCTGCTTTGTCTCCGAGTCAAAATGAGGAAACCAGGATTCATTGCATGTGATGACTAGATCCAAAAAATCTGGTTCTAGCTGAAGCCTACCCTTCCATTGTTGACACGCCATCACACAGTGAGCCTTCTGTTCGTCATTGATCACACAAGGTACCCACTTTGCTGCAACTTTTCTATACCCAGAACATTTCGTACTATGTCTTCAGCTGATCCCTAGGATATATTCATAATCTCAGCAATCTTTGTCAATGATAAAAGACGGTCGTCCCACAACATGACCAACTGTGTTGACATTGATGTCTGTTTTCAAAGTTGACAATCTTCTGGGATGAGGAGCATCCCTAGGTCATTTTTACCCTCCCAAAATTGTTTATGCCATTCAAACACTTGAGCTTTCCCCATTGCTTGCTCTTGTAGGCTTGCTGCAACATTTCCAATGTTTTCTATGCAGTTCTGTTAAGAACAACGCAAAATCAAATTGATGAGCGCTGCTGCAACTTGAGATCCATGTTGGGTAAAGTAAACATGGCTTCCCACTTCTCCTGCTACCCTCCAAATGTGCACCTCCAGGCAAATGACGTGTATGCCATTTCGTCACTCAAGGTTAGACCTCTCCATCACTACCAACACCCATCTCATACACGGGCACTTTAAAATGTAAAAAAGTAATTTCGGTTATTTTTTGACATCCGTTCACATATAATGTAAGACTGCTACTTTCTCCATTGTTTATAGTATTGCTTTGTATATAAACTGTACAAACTGTTAATGTTCCTGCCCCCATTTATACCCCACCTTTAACTGCAGTGGTTATATTGGCGGTGTTCTCATTTGGAACATATCGAAGGTGTTAATTCGTATTCGTTGGTTTTTTTTAATCATTAGATCATGCACACATTTGCACTCTCATTCATACTTCCAGACTCTGGGGAAAATGGGGAATCATCTTGGTTGGAGAAAAATCCCCAAACCAGCTGGGAATCGAACCCAGGACCGCTTGCACGTTAGGCAGGTGCTCTAGTGACTGAGCTACGGGGCCAGCCACTGTTAATGTTGTCTATTGCTGTACACACCTTAAAGGCAATAAAATATTATTATTAATATACAAGGGGCGTCCAGAAAGTAAGTTCTGTTTCAATTTATCTCTGCTGCAGCTCTGCGATCGCAGTTCCACACATGCACAGTAGATGCTCTGTATCAATAATAATAATAATAATAATAATAATAATAATAATAATAATAATAATAATAATAATAATAATAATAATAATAATAATAATAATAATAATAATAATAATAATAATAATAATAATAATAATAATAATAATAATAATAATAATAATAATAATAATAATAATAATAATAATAATAATAATAATAATAATAATAATAATAATAATAATAATAATAATAATAATAATAATAATAATAATAATAATAATAATAATAATAATAATAATAATAATAATAATAATAATAATAATAATAATAATAATAATAATAATAATGTGTAGTGTTTAACGCCCGCTTTCACTACATACGGCACCGCAGGCGGTGACACTGATGATACATGAGATGAAGATGGAGCACCGGTGGAATGAGATGACGGAGGAAACCAGAGGTCCCGGAGAAAACCCGCCCCAGCGCCGTGTTGTCCATCACAAATCTCACTTTGCGGTCACCTGGGATCGAACCCGGACCGCCTTGGTGCTCTGTATCAAGGAGAAGAAACGTGCACCATTGTGAGATCACTGTCAGCCACATAAGCTTTGTAGTGCTTGTTTACAATGTCGGTATTGATTGAAAACACCACCGCTTGTGAAATCAGATCTGTGATTCGTTTTCTGAATGCTAGGAAAGTGAAACCAATTGAAATTTATCGGCTGTCAAAAAGTGTTGTGTTTCTTCACGACAACGCACGACCACACACTGCAAATGCAATGAAAAACATCCTACAGGGATTTGACTGGGACGTGTTTGACCACCCCCCCCCCCCCCCCCCCCCCCCGTACAGCCCGGACCTCGCACCTAGCAACTTTCATCTGTTTTTGCATCTCAAATCTTTTTTCCTTGGTGGTCAACACTTCAACAGTGACGAAGAGCTCAAAGAAAATGTTTCCAACTGATTGAAGACACAGGCGGCAAACTTCTATGAAGAAGGTATACAAAAACTTGTGCCTCGCTATGACAAATACCTGCAAAATTTCGGCAGTTATGTGGAAAAGTAGTTTAAGAGTTGCAGAATTTTGGGCAATAAATAATTTTTCTGTATCTGTACACAATTTAATTTTATTACCAAACAGAACTTACTTTCTGGACACACCTCGTATATTATTATTACTAGGCAGGATTCTAAATTCTGAAAACATACTCTAATGTTATGGAGCAGGAAATATGAGAGTAGGGCTAAGTAGGGTGTTAGCAGTTACAGTGTGTCAATCCCTCTCTTGAGTGTTGAGCCATGAAAGCGCAAAGACATTATATGTGTCACCAGTTTTTCCCACCTCGCTGGAGTTTGACTATGACCAAGATTTCTAACCAAAAAAAATTAGATTTTCAAAACCAAAAGAAAAATCAAATAGACTTCCACCAGTCTTGTGACGGTCAATTCCCATTAACTAAAACTTACTGAGTTTCGCACTCACAAGCCATAACATGGGGAGCATAGCATCAGAAAACAGCCTAAGTAACTGCATAACTAATATGGAACCAAGAGAAATAAGAAACATACTTAACTGAAGAGATTAATTATATTTTAACACATTTTTAATAACAGGGAAACTCTACCTTTTATAACAATTGAATTTCACATTATGAATAGCCCAATTAGACAAACTTCAGCCATGCGGGAAGTGGTGACTACACTTACGCCTTTACCCTTTAATGGCTCACACACTGCAACTGTTAATATCCCACTTACCCCAACCCCATACGTCCTGTTCCACAATATCAGAGTTTGTTCTTAGAGCTCTAAAATCTTGCCTAATTCAGAAATCACTGTTCAATGCTGCCGCACTCTTTGACAAGAAGCAAGCCCTCAACCAGGGATACAACCCATAAATGCAATCACCACAATATGCCAAGTAAAATTTAGCAAGCAAAGAGCTGAATATTCAATTTGAGTTCATCCTTAGTGATTTAAGTAGCAACAAAGAAGCTGGTAAACTTACCCGTTGAAGTTTCTTCCGAGCCACTTTGGCTAGCTCTGTTAGATCCAAACTATCTGACATTTCAGGAACTATATAATGTTGGTTGTTTGTATGGTCTGGTTTACGAGAGCACAAATAATATGCTAATCGATCTGTCAGCTCATACATACACTCAATTAGTCTTTCAGCCAAGTCTTTCTGACCTGCTAGCCTGAAACAATGAAAACAATAACTCCTTTTAAGTCAAGGAGAAATTTTAAAATACACATTTTTTCTAACTATAACCTAATTCGATTTTTTGGAACAGTAATACTGTTGTTAAATTTATTTGGGAATGTTAGCAACTACAATGGTCAAATTATGTTTGGTGTGCCAGAATTTTGTTCCATAATGGCTACTGACTTAAGACTATCACTTAAATTAATAATCCTAGTTTTAGAAACTTGAATGAGTCATGTATGATCATTAAACTTAACTTATAAATCATTGAACATTTTTGTAAGCATCTGTTTTCATCAGAATGGTGGCATACTGTATTTTCATTTTCACAAGTACAAGGTCACTTCTCCGCTTTGCAACTATCTTACCCCTTTCAGGATGAGAGCAATAAAGGAGGGACAGTGCACTGTAAGACAGGGGAACTGTAGAAAGCAACAGAGCAAGAATGGAGCTATGAGGGCTGTTCAATAAAGAACGATCACAATTTTTTTTGACAATGTACCTTTACTCATCCTCATAATTTTGATGGTGCTTCTCAAAATAGTCTCCCCTGAATGTGATGCACCTGTCATAAGTGTTTCTGCCAGTCTTCAAAGACATGCTGGAAACCATTTTTGAGAGATCCTTCAAAATTGCCTCTGCAGCCTTCACTACTGCTTCTGATGATGGATAATAACTCCCACGAAGGCATTTCTTCAAGTTAGGGAATAGAAAAAAGTCACTTGGGGCTAAATCCGGACTACAGGGAGCATGAGGGATGCACTTCACGTTGATTTTTACAAGATATTCAGCAACAACATTGGCAATATGCAGCCGCGCATTATCATGATGCAGAATCCAGCCTGCTTCACGGAAATATGGTCTTTTGCGCCTGATATGGACTTGCAATGTTTTCAGGATATCCCTGTAGTATTGTCCAGTTACTGATGTGTATGCAGGTACAACATGCTGATAAACCATTCCATGAATATCAAAGAATGAGATTACCATAACTTTCCCAGCAGAAGCAGCCACTTTTGATTTTTTGGCGGTTGGTGATGAAGGAGATTTCCACACTGAGCTTTGCTGTTTGCTCTCAGGATAAAAATGATGAGGCCAAGTTTTATCAGCAGTGATTACGTTTGAAAGAAACTCCAGATCTTCCTCTAACATCAACTTTAACTGTATGTTACCTCCATTGTAGTGGTAGGCAATACTGAACATGTCTGAAATTGCCTGGTTCTCACAGGCGGGAACCAGGAGAGCCAACAATGAAACTACTACGGCGTGTTTGTTTCACATTAAGCTAACAGGATATAATAAGATTGAATTTTAATGCGAAAAATTATGACCATAAAAAATTGATAATTTTTTATTGAACAGCCCTCATATATGTGCATAACCTTGAAAAAGCACGTCAGAAACCACTTTAATTTCTTTTTTTTTTTTTCCTTAGGCTTTCTTTAATGTTCTTTTAATCTGTCATTTAAGTTCCTCCTAATCATAAATGCCAGATTAGAAGTACTTCAATGAAACATCAAGCACAAAGAAACTGACAAATCTGCAGTAGCATTCCATTTTAGATAATCACAAATAATCACAAAATAGAAAATCACAAAATAAGAAAAATAATAATTAGAACTTTTCAGGTTGTGCTGTGCTGCTTATTAAGCTTATCAGTATATATCAGCAGTTAGGTGTTAAGGCTGAGGAAAATGAAGAAAGATATTACTGTTAGTAGCCTTCATATTAATTATTTCGGAAAGACTTTTGTTCTTAACAGGCAGGACACCCTCTAATTCCTTTAATGATTAATTGACGGCTTAAAGGAATCACCTGGATAAAAGCCTAGTGTCTAATCCCTCACTTTCACATGGTGCAACTGTTAGAAATCACCTTATGATTCATTCTCTAACGGTTATTGTGGCTCCCATTATGAACAGTTTGGCAATCCACAATCTAGAGCACAAAAGAATCAATTCCCAACCTTCTGCTTCACATAGACTGAGAGTAAGAAATGGGAGGAGAAACTTTCTTTTGTGCAACGCGAGAATATTTTCTAAGTCCAAAGGTTGCATGTATGCACATGCGGAAGCAGAGACCAGCTGGTTTTGGCGTCGCAGCCAACATGAGATAGATATGTAACACTTGTAGCCAACCTCTGCAAAAATGCCCCAGACATCTGCGGTCCCAACCACGTCGTTCAAATCGATGAATGCAAAATAGGACGACGCAAGTTTCATCATGGGCACGTCGTAGAGGGCAACTAGATCCTGGAAATGATTGATGTGGAAACGAATGAGGTGCAGATGACGGTATGCCCCAACAACAGAAGGGATGCAAATACGCTCTACAGTCTAATTGCAGAGCACATAGCGTTCATCAGTTCTGATGCCTGGAACAGATACTATGGGTTAATGGCTAGAGGGTTTGCGGCACACCTCGCAGTAAATCACTCAGTGCACTTTGTCAACCCAGTGACAAATGTGCACACAAATAACATAGTCACGCTGGCGAGGACTATGCCATCGTCTAACAAGGGGCAGCATTCGTAAGGACAATGTGGATGCTCATATTTCTGAGTACTTGTGTAACAATGACTGCAAAAACCGGTCAGCAGACTCATTTCAAGAAATAATTGAAAACATTAGGCACATCTACCCTGTAGTGTAACGATGTTTAGTGTAATTAGTTAGGTAGTTAGTGTAAATTAGGGACTACTGTGTGTGTTTAGTGTTTAGATTTAAGTACTACTTTCAGTTCTTCTGCTAGATAGTGTACTTTGAGTTTGTCTGCTAGATAGCGTACATTGAATTCGTCTGCTAGATAGTGTAATTTCAAGACAACTAAGACTGTTGGCAGCATTGTGTTCAGTGGAGAAACAAGCATAGTTTGGCTGCACTGAATTCTTCAATATGGCTACATTATGCAGTAAGTAAATAAACAAACAATAAATAATGTTAAAAGAATGCCCTCCAACATGAAATTGAACTAAAAAGTAAAGAAATGATAAAAATCATTGTTGAATATAAAAACATCAAAACGAGTGAAGGAATTATAAAAAAATCTCCGCATCACATATTAGAAAGAAGAGCCAAATGGGATATATGTATTAACATTTGTAACTGGCATTAATTCATTATAAGGATAATTCACACATTAATGGTAGCTTTTTACCCTCAATGTTTGAAAAATACCTCTATTCAACATTGTTGGATGAAAATGAGTTACCAACCGAGCATAGTCCACTGGTGTCTTGCCATTTGCATCCTCAGCAGCAGGATCTGCCCCATAAACAACCAGTAACTCTGCTTGAGATACTTGTCCAGCCTTTGCTGCTACGTGCAATGGTGTGGTCCCTTTCTCCTAAAGAACAAACACACAACACTGCATATCCTATCCTCAGTTTAAGTTGAACATTTTATAAGTTTATTTTATATTATTTGTCATGTTGGGAGCCAATTTGTAGTATTTTATATATATTTTTAATATTATATTTTACAATTTGCACCATGATGAGTCACTCATTTGAAGCATAAATTTAATATTTTACATTATGGGTTGTGACCAATTTGTAATATACAACAGTTCGATAATGATCCTTAACTTAATCGTAAAACAATTTGTAGTCGGTTTATTGACATTCGTCATATTATTGAGGGACTAGTTTCAAAGGCCATTGCCTCCATTTTCAACCTCTCTCTAACTAGCATCTGTAGTCGTCTGCTCTCCTCTCTCTGGTGGTGGAACTATGAACTTTTTTGTCAAATTATCTACTGGTGCAATTTCAAAGTTCATTATGCGGTCCTTATTTTTTTCCATATGAATATGTTCTCCCACGTTGTTAATTTTGGTTTATCACTCCTTTTTGGAACGAAAATCATGACACTGATCCAAATCCAAAATTATTAAAAGGTGTGATAAACCAAAGTAAACTAAGAACATGGGAGAACATATTCATATGAAGAATCCCGCAGGGGAGGGGATCCGTCCCCTTCAGTTGCCATGGTGTGGGTGCTGCGGACCTTAGCACTCGTGGTACCTCTGATGTTACTAGAGGAACCTTGGGCCGAACTGCCGAGCCTCTCCCATCGGGGAGTTGTTCAGATTGGTTTGCACTCAGGGGGTAGTGTGTTCCCGACACCCACGGGATATTGGGTACCTCCGGCCAGGCTACGGCCGCCCGGAGGGGGTAGAGCTTCCGGGTACTAGCCTGCAGAGCTAGTAGAAGGTGTGCCAGATCACCAGGCAGCCCCACTGAGGTTTTCGGTAGTCTTCCCTGCGGGGTTGACGCGCGTAAGTGGTGTATCCACTTCCATCCCATCTTGACGTTGTGCTCAGTGAGGCGGGGGGGGGGGGGGGCTTAATGGGGTCCAGGACTAACGGGACTACATGCTCTATACACATAAATATTCATATGAAAAAATAAGGACCGCATAATGAATTATGAAATCCCACCAGTAGATAATTCAACAAAGAAGTTCATCGTTCCACCACCAGAGAGAGGAGAGCAGACGACAACAGATGCTAGTTGGAGAGAGGTTGAAAATGGAGGCAATGGCTTTTGAAACTAGTCCCTCAATAATATAAAAGAGTGACGAGTGTCAATAAACCGACTACAAATAGTTTTACTATTAATTTTGACGTCACTGTTACTAAATTCCTCCAAACACACATAGATCCTTAACTTCTTTCCCCAGTTCACAGCAGTTGGTGAACACAAATTTCTGACTTAACTGTAACTACTGGGGTAAAAAACAAACAAGCACAATCTTTGAACAAAACAAAAAAATCATGTTTTGATGATTTCCAAATAAAAATCATTAAATAGAAAGGAAAAATATTTCCATATTACACTAATCTTTAAAATAAAAATAACATAACATAACCCAGGGTGCTACAGCCCATGTAGGGCCAGGACCTGCCAACCCGACTGCCAGCCTCACGCCCGCATACGCAAGTTAGAGGTGGGCGATCACCCAACCGATCTGGGGAGATGTGGTCACCATCGGCATCCCCTAGCCAGAATGCTGGCTACTATGACCAGGGCTGCTTACCTATCGTAAGCTCCTCAATTTC
Source organism: Mantis religiosa (assembly GCA_030765055.1). Taxonomy (NCBI): domain Eukaryota; kingdom Metazoa; phylum Arthropoda; class Insecta; order Mantodea; family Mantidae; genus Mantis; species Mantis religiosa. The sequence goes on from CM060960.1 coordinate 39,309,463, forward strand.
CTGACAATGCTAAGTGGGCACAAGTCCTATAATTGGAACTTAAAATCCGCACCCCATAGGTGGGATCGATCCCGGGCCACTTTCTGTAGCAGGAAGCCAAGGCATGCTACCTTAAACCACTACGCCACGGCGCTGGACAATCTTTAAAATAGGATATTATAATAGTCAACATGAAAAATTCAATGCCATAGCCAGGAATTGAACCACGGATCTCCTGGTTTCTGTCCAGGCGCTCTTACCCATTGAGCTACCATGGCCAACTTGCCACCATGACATTAAATTCTCCATTTAACTCGTATATTTCCCCGGTAAACCACTAGGGGCTCTCACATTCGAGATATACCGTTTGTGGCGACTTACTATCGTAAGTACTTGAGTCCCAGGCTTCATCATTTAACTCTCATTATTTTAGTTAATTGATGGAAATTAATCATTTTTTCACACTAGCCGTATATAGGCTAAGGTTTTTGATAGAATCAACATGAAAAATTCAATGTCATGGCCGGGATCTGAACCACGGATCTCCTAGTTTCCGTCCAGGTGTAGTTCACTGAGTAAGAGCGCCTAGACAGAAATCAGGAGATCTGTGATTCAAATCCTGGCCATGGCATTGAATTTTTCATGTTGACTCTATAAAAAACCTTAGCCTATATACGGCTAGTGTGAAAAAATTAATTTCCATCAATTATTTAAGTTTGAATTTATGAGTCACTATGTTTACACTCAGTCTTCACTTACTTGTTGTATAATTGAAACGTTTTCAAGATCATTTGATCTCATCCTAGTGGAAGAAGAGGGACGTTCATTTAGTCACCAAACAGCTGAGGATGAGATCGAATGATCTTGAAAACGTTTCAATTATACAACAAGTAAGTGAAGATTGAGTGTAAACATAGTGACTCATAAATTCAAACTTAAATATGAAGAATACTTCACTGTTAATAATGCTTCTGCTTTTAATATTTATTTCCATCAATTAACTAAAATAAGAGTTAAATGATGAAGCCTAGGACTCAAGTACTAACGATAGCAAGTCGCCACAAATGGTGTATCTCAAATGCGAGAGCGAGAGTGCTTTACCGGGGAAATAAACGAGTCAAATGGAGAATTTAATGTCTTGGCGGCAAGTTGGCCATGGTAGCTCAATGGGTAAGAGTGCCTGGACGGAAACCAGGAGATCCATGGTTCAAATCCCAGCCATAGTATTGAATTTTTCATGTTGACTATCAAAAATCTTAGCCTATTTATGGCTAGTTTGAAGAAATGATTAATTTCCATCAATTAACTAAAATAGGATATTATAATTTTACTGATAACTTCACAATATTTTATAATATTCAAATACCAGTCAAGGAATACCAGATTCTTATTTATGTATAGGTACAGCTAAAAACCACTGAATTCTGGCACATTATGGTCTAACACACATTTCTTTATTGGATGATTCGATATGGAATAACCTGTCAATGACACATTGTCTTACCTCATGAAAATAATTTGGATCAGCTCCTTGAGATAACAATCGCAGACTAGTCTCTAAGTTGGCTGTACGAACACTTGAGTGCAACTGTCTACTAAGATCATCTTCTGAAAGCAAAGTGTCATCTTTTCCTGGTCGGAACACAAATGCCAGTGCTTGGTGTTTTGCTCGAATAAAGTCTGCTTTGGTGGGACTGAAAAACAAAAATATTTTATATATTAGGCTTGTGTTCTTGTACGAGGGCGAGTCAAATAAAAACCTTAAATTTGTAATAACAAATCGAAATTTCGTGCCACTATCCTGTAAGTTGGTAAGTGTGCTACAAACAATGTGCAGAATAGCCTGTAGGTGGCAGCATAGTATCAGTATAAAGATGGCCGCCCCACTTGCAACTTGCACCAGGGAAGAACAGCGTTCTGTTATTCGGTTTTTGCATAGTGAAAGTGTGAAACCTATTGAAATTCATCGAAGAATGAAGGTTCAGCACGGTGATGTATGTTTGTCACAGCAGCAAGTCTATGAATGGAGTAGGAAGTTCGCAAACGGTGTGACTTCAGTGGAAGATGCTCCATGTCCAGGTCAGGCACAATGAGTTGTGACTCCACAGAACATTGTAGCAGTTGAAGCCATAGTGAAGGAAAACCGCCAAGTGACACGAATGACCTTGCAGCATGTTTACTGATTAGTCATTAGTCAGCACACCACATTGTGCATGTGCTCCAGTTTCACAAAGTGTCTGCAAGATGGGTGCCATGACAACTGATTCCTGAAATGAGAGAATTACGTGTTGATGCTTGTGAGGAACTTCTTCAGTGCTTTGAACAGGAAGGTGATGGCTTCCTTGCAAGAATCGTTACTGGGGACAAAACCTGGGTTCACTTTCACCAACCAGAAACGAATGATGCCATCCCTCATCACCAAAACCAAAAGAGTTTCAAACAGAACCATCAGTAGAGAAGGTTATGCTGACTCTCTTTTGGGACGAAAAAGGTGTCATGTTGGAGCATTACATGCCTAAATTCTGTTTCATATAACCTTGCCCAACTGACATGTATCACTCCGCGTTCAACTACCTTCCCCCTCTTCCTAATTGGCTAATACTTTCGTGCCATAGGCCATAGGCGGTGCCTTTCCGTTACATTTAAACCTGCAGTAAACATCAAAATAATTGCTGGGAAGATAAATAGAATCATACAAATAAGGATATGAAGGCATGCAAAAATACAAGTTTATAATGAAATGAGCAAGTTGAAACTGAATGACTGAGCAATGTAACTGAAACAAGTTTATAATGAAAGGCCAAATATTTTAAACCAGCACACATACCTTTCAAAAATGCTTGTCTTTCAGTCTTAAAAGTCGTGTCACACCATAACTTACTTTTTGTGTGTTCTTCATTCTCCCAAGTCTGGTCAAGGTAGTATATTTTGCGACTTGCATCTCGGTACAGTCTCACTGTCCTTAAATAATGTCTTCGCCACACAGCAATATCGCCTCTGTTTTTAGTACATTTTTCTTGCCTCTTTTTTCATTCACAAACACCAGCTGTATAAGCAATCTGCTGAAATTTGGTGAATCTGCATCCTCATTTACAGCAGAGGAAATGTTATTTATGTTAGGGAGTTCGTTTCTAAAGAAAAAACTATACACATGACGATGCACAGCACTTTTCACATATTTTCTCCGAGCACACGCTTTAGTTTATTCCTGCTTTTGTCTGGAGTGCTAACTTTTCCTGTTTTCTCAATTTTACATTGCGATGTTCCTACGGATCTAACACTTACACCTGTAACTTCAGAGCCAGCTGTTCGACTTCTCTCACTGACAAAGACAGATTCTTCTCTATGAGTGCATTAAACACATGCACCGCAATTCTTTTTTCGCCTGTTTGTAAAGATTTACCCTTGCGATACTTCAGCGAAAAACTGGCGGTAGACTCTGCCATTATTCGTATAAGTACATGCGCAATAAACGATCAATAAAATAATTTAGCTTTTGCACTAGGCACAACAAGCTTCGAATGCCAATATATGACTGATCCAGTTCAAAACAAGGTCAATGATAAAAGTCATATAAACAAATATGTCACCACTACCGCTGAAGCACGAGCTATCGTGTCATGTGCTTGAGAGCAAAGGAACCTCCTCTTTACTTAGTTTAAGAATTAACATGCATTTCAGATATATCAACTGTGTTGCGTAATATATTTAATTAAAACAGTTACGAAAATATAAATTTGACCATTCTCTTCCAACACATAAAGATATATCACCATGTTAAATAACGAACTAATTTTTACCGCACGACAGTCTTTACCACAACAGCAGCCAATGAGAGGTGATTAGGTCACGTAACCGGTAAGAGATACGGGGCAAGCTTACGTGAAACAAGGATTAGAGGAATCACTGTCACCAGTACATCATACACAGGTATCCTAAAAAATCATCTGCGGCCTGTAATCAAATCAAAGCGATGTGGATTGCTGTCAGCAGGTGTCCTGCAAGGCCCCACACTGCCCGTACAACAGTTGCAACAATCACAGACCTGCATTTTGAGTGTCTTCCTTATCCACCATACTCACCAGACCTTACCCCAAGTGATTTCCATATGTTTGGACCACTTAAAGACTCAATGGGAGGAAAGAAGTTCCGTTCTGACGAAGAGGTACGCCACGCGGTGCATGGGTGGTTGCACGGACTACCAAAAGAATTTTTTTCTAAAGGCATATATGCACTTTGCAAGCGAAGCGCTGGAGAACTTGCATTGAGCATGGGGGAGATTATGATGAAAAGTGATACAGCTTTGTACCACTTCTGCACAGTAAATAATATTTTAAAACATATTTAAAGTTTTCATTTGACTCATCCTTTTATATTAATTTTCCAGTAGTTCTAAACCATTGTTTAAAGTGCTGGATATGTGATAAATTGTAAAATTTACTCAAAATTAAAAAAATTACGTCTTTGATATTACTACAAAATGCTACAATTCAAGGACTATTTTTCAAATAAAGATATAAAAAGCAAAATAAAAGGATATTTATGAATCATTTGTTAATTTCCAACCTTTCCACTTACATTACAGAAAATTGCTCAGAAATATGTATTAACTTAATAAATATAACATTTTACTTTTCTAACATCTCAAATGGATCACCCTGTATAACTTTTCTCATTAGTTGTTGAAAACTGGCTTGTACTTACTGCAGTGCATCCTTTGGTTGAGGTTTCCTGCGACCTGATTTGGAATGTGCTGGATCTAAGAGAGAATGCTCCCAAATACTGTTTACTCCATTGTTGTTCAAAGCATGTACCATATGCAATAATGTAGGGCTCCATGATCCTTTCTTTAGTGATTTAATTTGAGAGATGTGACGACCTAAACTCCTATGAATACTACAACATTCGTCACACAACAGGATGCCTCTGTTCACAGAAGCCCATGACGGATCTGAAATATTAAACATGATTCAGCACAATCAATTTTAAATTTATCTTAGCAAGTCATTTCATGACAAGGAAATCATAAATAAAATATGCACTATGTAGTTTTCAGTTTGGATCATAAAAGAAGATTAAATAAATCTACTATGACAGATGCAAAATTTAATGGTGGCTGGTCGGAGGAGCTGGTCAACACAACATCCACTCAGATGCTTACCACACCTTGTGGTGTTGTACAGTTAAAAAAACTGAGAAGTCAGGCTGTAAAGCACCCACAAAATTTATTTTCACAACAGGAAAGAGAATAATCTGAACCTGGAAAGCATTTTATTTTGAAGCGGCTAGTCTAAAAACCAATTTCTTACGTTAACTGGTTGCAGAGATGAATATGTATTGAATTTGTCTTTTAACAGGGGATCTGTTAAAATGCTTTCATCATCTGTCCAAATTCTTTCATAGTCTACTGTTTTGTTTATTGTATTGTGACTTTGTGGGTTCGTGAAATGATAAAACGAGGCTATAAAACACAAAAACTACACTTTATTCTCCTAGCAAATACATTCGTCCATCACAATTTGCTAGCTAACCTCAAACTGTTTATTTTCTCTCTAACAACTACTCTCATCTGTCTCTCACTTCCGGTAACGATCAGCCATCATTTTTCATCGGCTTCGCGAGCCTACCACCAGGGTGACACTGCTCCCTCCTCAAGGCTGGTCGTCCCGAACAGCGCCTTCGTAGCGGGCCAGGCGATCCAGGTGTACCACCAACATCTTTCCTCGCGATGTTCCGAGGTGAAGTCGTACTCCTGCTGCCTCTGAACTCCACCTGCTGTTTGGCCTTCCGGTCGCGCCGTCACTATCACTTCGCTCCTCGCGGGGACAACCACGTCTTCGCTCAAGACGATCCTGCCAATTCCAAGGCGCTCTTCTGGTTGACGGAGTATAACCTCTTCTCCGTTGAGCCTCAGGACCTTCCTGCCGACGTCGACCGTCGCCTCGTGGCTCCTGAGGGCATCCAGTCCCAGAATCACCTCCTCAGCCACCTTCGCGACGAACACCCACAGACGCACGGCACTCCGTCCCAAGTTCAGCTCCAGCAGGGCCTCCTTCTGCACAGGCATGGTGTCGCCCGATGCCGTCACAAGCTGGTATGGTCGACTCGGTTTCCTCGTCGGCAAACCCTTCGCCACGTCAGGTCTGATGATGGTCACGGCCGCCCCGGTGTCCACCAGCACGTGGCACGGCTTTCCTCTTACCCAACCGTCCGCGATGAGGTTGTCATCCATCCGCCGGCTGACGGCGCGGATATTCACTCGAGGGGATGGTGGTAATGGCACCGACGTGCCCCTCTCCATGACGGCCCTTACTCGTTTTCCGGCTGCTCTTCCTGGTGTGGGCAGTCTCTCCGCAGGTGTCCGGGCTGTCCACACTCCCAACACAGGCCACTAGGTGTTCGCCAACGTCCCTCAGCTGGTCTTCTCTCTACGGCGTAGCGGACACTCCTCGTTCTCGACGTCAGGATAGATGCTACCTTGGCCGCCTCCATCCTTAATGCCGCTGTCAGCGCCTCGTGGATGGTTTTATATTCGCCGAGCATTAGGCGCTGACAAATCTCCGTGTCCCGTACCCCGTCGACAAAATTGTAGGCGGCTTCCCGGGATACGAACTCCAGTGGCAGGGCAACCAAGGCCTTGCTAGCCAGCTGCTCGATCGCTATGGCGAACTCCTGCAGCGTCTCCCCCGGCTGCTGCGACCTTGCCTTTAGCTGGCTGCGGTATGCTGCGGCTAAGCGGTGGTTCCCGAAGCGATTCTCCAGGGCCTCCCAGATGTCCTTGGGCGCCGCTGTCTGCACCGCGTTTAGGATTTCCGCGGCCCGTCCCTGGAGGCTGGCTATTAACTGTGTGGCCTCCTCCTCCGGTGACCATCTGTTGTGCTTGGCCACTGTGTCGAACTGGCGGCGGAAGACCTCGAATGTTGACGCGCCGTCATATTTCGGAGGTTTGACGCGCGCCGATGTTGTGTCGCGTCCCGGTGCGTCAGCCTTAAAATCCTTCAGTCTCCTGCCGAGACGTCCTCCACCATGGCGTTCAGGGACTTGACGCTACTGTCGGCCTTTCCCTCCAGGTTGTTTACGCGGTTCGCGTGGTCTTCGACGTCTTCAACCATGGCGTTCAGGGACTTGGCGTTATTGTCGGCCTTTTCCTCTAGGTCATTGAAGCGGTTCGCCAGGTCCTCGACGCGCTCGTCCACTTGGCCCATCCGCTTGCCCAGCTCCGTCACGTCATCCCTCACGCCGGCCAACTGTTCCTCAAATTTGGCGGCGAGGACCTCGTTCGCCTCCTTCATTTCCGTGGCCAAACTGCCGTTCGCTGCCTTCATTTCTGTGGTCAATTCGGTCTTTATTTCTTTCAACTCTGCGGCCAGGTTGTTATTTGCCGCTTCTGTTTTTGTTGTTAACTCGTTCATCTTAGCGGCCAAGCTGTTATTTGCCGCTTCCGACTTCGCTGTTAATTCGTTCATCTTCTGCAAAAGCATTTCCAATGCCGATTCCATGGCCATAATGTGATGTAGTTATCCCGCTTCCTGACACCAGTTGTGACTTTGTGGGTTCGTGAAATGATAAAACGAGGCTATAAAACACAAAAACTGCACTTTATTCTCCTAGCAAATACATTCGTCCATCACAATTTGCTAGCTAACCTCAAACTGTTTACTTTCTAACAACTACTCTCATCTGTCTCTCACTTCCGGTAACGATCGGCCATCATTTTTCATCGGCTTCGCGAGCCTACCACCAGGGTGACAGTATCAGCTTGTGACTCAACAAAGGTAACAGAACCGCATGGCTAGGATAAGGAACTGAAAGTCTCGCACAATTACAGCTTCAGTTGGGATTTCTGCTTTCGTGTTAACGGTAGTAATTTCGAAATTTAATTGCACTGGAACACCACAGTGAAGCGAAACAATTGTTAAATTATAGATGAGTCATTTTATTACACATAAGCTTCAATACAATACAATACTTTATTCGTCACATTACACTTACATAGTTGAGCAGGTGCTCGTAAATTGGTGACTCGTCAAAATATTAAACCTAGACTTTAACATCAGAAATAAGTCTACAATATTTATAATACAATATTACATACCAATATTGAGGACATGTTTCGCGAACCATCGTTCGCATCATCGGCTCTAATGCAACTAATTCATCACAAAATCAACAGATGGCAGCAGCAACTCCAGAACTATCCACGTCACTGGATCAAGCTTTAGTGGCATTAGAGCCGATGTTGCGAACGATGGTTCACGAAAAGTGTCCTCAATATGGGTATGTAAGTGAAGCTGATGTGTTATAAATATGACTCATCTATAATTTAAGTGGTAATTTCGTTTCCCATAATTCAATTATACTGACTATGTAGAGTTTTTTATTGGAGTTTAATATTCTTTGTTGGATTAGTCAAAATGTCACATTAATCAAGGTGCGAGCAGTAAAAGTGAACCAATAATACATAAACAGGAAGTGTTACATCACCAAAGCAATATTATAATTTACAGTGCATATTGTTTCTTTAACACTAGAAGGACCGCACACATCATTTTGACGGATGCACTGCTTTAGAAGACTTATTTCTTGCTTATGCTTTTTTCTACACTTCCCATGTTCTACGACTTCTAATATATACTTATGAAAAACACGTCCACAAAGAATTAAGCATTTTGGACCTTTCTAAAAACAATTCCTACTAGAAGGACCTCAATCCGTCATTCTGACGGGTACAGAAGTGTGAACAATAGCCTTCGGATCTGTTCACATCTGTTGTTTTCCTTCCTGATTGGTTTATGGGTGGCCGCGCTGTGGCTCAGTGGTTAGACCGCTTGGCTCTCACCAAGGCGGCCCGGGTTCGATTCCAGGCGACCGCAAAGGGAGATTTGTGGTGGACAACACGGCGCTGGGGCGGGTGTACTCCAGGATCTCTGGTTTCCCCCACCATCTCATTCCACCGTTGCTCCATCTTCATCTCATGTATCATCAGTGTCATCGCCTGCGGTGCCGTATGTAGTAAAAGCAGGCGTTAAACACTACACATGATTGGTTTATGGCACTCTGCAGACCCTTTGTCGAGTAAGAAAGATTTATTGTCCAAGTGGCGCAATTCATGCTACCAGTTATGTATTTACGAGTTGTTGGATCAAAAAACTTTCTGTTGAAGTTGTTATGGTTGAATACCTGGGAACACCATTTTTCAGGAACACAATAAGTAGAAACAAATTCGTTGAAATTTTGTGGTTTATGCAATTTGATGATAAGGACACACATTCTCAAAGACTAAGTACAGATCGCTTTGCAGCTGCTACTTGTCTGGAATCCTTTTATTGTCAATTCCTTGCAGTGTAACATTTGTGGCAAATTAAATGATTCTCCACTCGCAGCAGATAGGAAGCATGCCAACTTTTTGGAAGATCCTGGTCGAGATTTTATTAAATAAGAGTCATGAGATCTTTTCTTAGGTGTGGATTTTTGGTGACAGAAATAAAATTTATATGACTCGGATTTCGTAATATATTATTTAATTGTATAATCTGAATTACAATTCAATCGTTTCTATTACGAATATCGAATAACACTTTTTTTGAATTTTATTAACTTTCCTTTACAATTATATTCACCGCAACATTTTTCATGTTGTGAAACAAAACTGAAGAACATCTATCTATCTCAAGATTATTGATTTTTTCGTAACTATCGTTACTTCTCTATTAATTTTGTGATTGGCCGATGTACTCTATGTCACCGCATTACGTAATACAATTATTACTATGGCCAATCACAAAATTACACATATATTTGTTTTTAATATTGTTATTTAATGGCCTACTAAGTCATATCAGAAAACAATATTCATATAAAAATTCTAACTGAAACATATCGTTACACATTCCAAGTGAAAATATCACTGTGGATGAGCAAATGTTTCCTTGCAAGGCTAGATGGTCTTTCATTCAATATATGGGGAATAAACTGGACAAATTTGGAATAAAGTTTTGGCTTGCAGTTGATGCAAATTCAAAGTATCTGGTGACTGGTTTTGCTCACCTGGGCAAAGACGATCAGCGCCCCACAGGTGTTCCTCTTGCAGAGCATGTTGTAATGCATCTTTTACAGCCCTTTGTTTTTGCGGGAAGAAATACTACATGTGACAATTTTTCCACAGCCAAATGTCTTGCAGAAAGTTTAAAGTGTAAAAGTACAAGCATTGTGGGTACAGTAAAGAAATGTAGAAGGGAAATCCCTCAATCAGCAAAATGTGCTACAGCACCTTTGCACACAACTGTACTTTATAAGTCAGGTGACATAACTCTGACATGCTATCAGGGGAGAAATAACAAAAATGTGCTTCTTTTGAGTTCAATGCATGACACAGTTACTGTAAATAAACATCTTAAAAAGCTACCAGAATCAGTGGCATAGTACAATAACACCAAGTATGGCAGTGACGTCATCAATCAAATGGCTCGACTGTACACGGTGAAATATGGATGCAGAAGGTGGCCTATGCAATTTTTTTTTTTCATTGTGATGTCCTTGGCAGCTATTAATGCATGGGTACTCTATACGGAAGTAACAGGTGAAAAAGCAAGCAAACGTCAGTTTATATACAACTTAGCAGAAGAGTTGCCTTCAGCATATAAATCCACAAGGGTACAAAATGCACTTCCTAAACACAGTACCTCAGCAGAGCAACATCTGGAGGACTTGCCAAATTGACGAATGCAGAGGGAAGAATAGGAGCAAGCATTTATGTAATAAATGCAGCAAGTATATTTGTGGACCAAGTTTAGGCAACGCTGAATACACGTGTGTAAGGTGCTACGATGTTGCAGGTGGCTTTGAATGATCAAAATGAGGTTTATAAGTGTTTTTTCTACTATATACTGTGGTATTCAAAATTTTATGTTGAAACACATGTGTTTGCTAAGGTAAGTTGTCCATTTCACATTTGGTTATTGTATATATTTGGATTAATTTTTAGGCTTAAAATGTATAAATAATATTAAATAAACTGGAATGCATTCAAATTTCTTTACTATTTTAAAAAGAGCAAGTAAAACTGCACCCGTCAAAATGACAGGTTGGTCCTTCTTGGTAGACCATACTCACAGGTCCTTCAATGTTAAATTAGCTTACATATTATTATATATCATGGCTTTATAAAAAAAAATCTGATGCATGATTGCAATAATACATATGTAACGATTCGCACAGAACAGTGCATGGCCTGAAACTGCTTTAAACTGATATTCTGTAATAGAAGCTGATAACATGTTTAAATCTATGAGACAATCAAAACATGCATAACAGTTCTTTCTCGCATCAAAACCTCTGATAAGACCATACAACCTAAGAAGCTATACAAAGAAATAAAAGCCAAATCATATATATATTCATCATCCACATAACACTGGCAAATATTTTGATCTCCAGTCAATTTAGTGGAAATGCTTAATTTAGGTTACAGGATAAATAGTGGTAGTTTGAATTAATTGCTACTACTGGTGTTCTACATTATGCATAATGGAATGAAAAAGTATCACTGAACATTGTATACAGTGATATTTTATTTATATATCTGATGGAAGTTTCACATAATGTACAAGTTGTTCACTATCCGCCAAGCATTGGCTGACTTTGGAATCCTATTAACAAAAACCAATTTCACTTTACTTAGCCTTGCTGTTGTTCACTTAAATGTTGGCGGCTCTTCATAAACGAGAGACAGCCCTCTACTGACTGAACGCAAATCAACGAGAGGACATAAGTAAACCCGTATGGAAACCTAGAAACCACAGTCACAGCTTCTTGCTATAAACGACGGCTTTGTTTTCTTTTAAGGCTAAAATGTGATTTAGCGTATATATTATAGTCATTTACTCTATTTAGGTTGGGTTGTAGTTTTATATCTATGCCAAAAACACAGTGACATTATAACTGAAGCCTAACCGCTATTCTGTTTTTATTTGTTTCTGATGAACTCGTGTAATGATATTTTTCACGAAAACAAGAATAACACATATTTGGAAACACGAGAACATTCAATAATAACAAATACTGTAGGTCATTTATTTAATACTTGCCTAATGCTCCACAGTCTGCGCATTCTTGCACATTTCTCAACTTTCCTCTGGATATTGATACTGACATTATGCTTGCCCATTAATTGTAATTCCTATTTTCATAGTCTAACCATTTTCTTAGATGATTACACTTCGGCTTCTCTATGTTAACACAGGCTTCCCCTTTTGCTCTCCTCCCACACACTATTACACATTAGTGATTTATTCGATTCACAATTAATCAGCTTACTCAATATATTAGGTAATTTGGTACAAAATTATAAATATGGACTTTATTGTGCTTTAGTGGATCCTTGGTACGGTTCGTCTGACTGACATACAAGCAGACTATACAACTCTCGAGAGAAAATTCAAGGAAAATAAACTTATTTATTCCAAACAACAACGTTGATTACTAAACAAAATACGATAACGTAAGCGAATAATCGCTAAAATTCAATTATACAGAGACTGATTAATCGTGTTCTCATAATTTTAGTATAGAAATGAAAAACAAATATAGTGAAGTTTAGCTAAATATGGTTGGTATGATTATTTGTATCAGTCTACTGTTTTGTGAATATGATTTTGTACCATAGGAAAACACCGATTTGTAATTATGTGTAATGAAAGCGTGTAAGTGTAATGGTTTTGCATAGTTTAAGAATAGAATAAATAATTAGTATGATGAAGATTTCCTTTTTTATATCAACTGTTTTTTCACAGCTCTTGTCTTTCCACAAGCACTTCCATGTGATGTGGCACCTCATGGTTAACATCATTGTAGGTTCTAATCCACTGTAATGTTAAAAGTAAATATAAAATGAGATGTAAAAGTCTTTGATTTAATTACAAAGTATTCTGAACTCTCCAAAGTGTACAAATGATCTGTTATGTTTGTTATCCGAAATGTATTACTGGTTAACCTATAAACTCGCATAGTCTTAACTCTAGACCACATAACACTCGCACATTTTGTTTGCATATGCTAGTAAGGTCCCTGAACAAAGCGTTACGACATTGGATACGCAATACATGTTACAAATGCTTGCACCCTCACATTCAAGGAAAACAACGTAAATATTGCATGCATTATATGTATATTGTAAACACAAGTTGTAAGCGATCGCTACTTGCAGCATGTAATTTTAAGTTAATAGTTATTGCATGCATTATATGCATATTGTAAACACAAGTTGTAAGCGATCACTACTTGCAGCATGTAATTTTAAGTTAATAGTTACCTATTATGTAGATAACATTAAAATATTCTATAGGACTGCCTAATAGATCGAAAAATCTGAGTCAATGAGGATCTTGGGATTTATCCTACATCTATGTTTCAGCTACAGTCACAACTGCTATACTCCTCTGCTTGCATAAAATTATCTCTACCTGTGTTTTGCTACTGACAGTCCTCAGTATACGAGTATTTTGCTATATTTTACATTAAATATATACCTTGAAATTGTTCGGTTTTTGTATTACAGCTCATGAAATTTCTTTGGTATTGTAGCATGTACAAAACAGTAACTATCCAGTACTATCCAGTAAGAGAAAGTTTTTAAATGTTTGGATAAGAGCCAACAGGAATTATTAAGTTGATAATCATACAGATGGGTGGCGTAGGGTTATATTGGTATGGAATGAGTCAGAAAAACAAGTTGTTGCCAACTATGGTGCTTCGATATATGCGAAAACAGCAGAGCGTTACCAACACATTTTCTTTTTCTTATTAAAAACCGGAGTAAAAGAGTACAAAGAATGTTGTACTCTAGTTTGAGAAGATTGTTTAGATAGAACAAGTTGAGCTAAGTTTTATTAAAATTATTCTTGAAGTTTTATTTCACTTGAGCTCTTCATCTAACTTAAGCCCCAGAAATGTTAAATGAGAAACTTCAGTTACAGCATAATTGCTGTACACAATAGCTAATTCAATATTATATGAATGTGCTTAATTTTGAAGAGAATGAAATATTTATCGTTTAGTAAAATTAGTTTTTCATGTACTGTAATGCATGTTGAGAGTTTTATACTTGAAATGGTGGTTTACTCATATTTGTTTTTTTATTACATAATGTACTGTAAAAGAAAGTAGTGTTTTTTTTTTATTATTATTATTTTAATTTATGTCCTCCAACATTAACTCATATCAGACAATGAATGAAACGGGTGTAATGATGCTCAAATGAGTCCGGGGTCCATGGAGCTTAGAGCTACCTGACATTCGTCTTTCACGATAAGGGAAATCCCCAGAAGAAACCTTATCCAGGTAATTCACCCTGACCGAGATTCAAACTCGGGACCTCTTGAATGTGAGGCAGATACGCTACTATCTACGCTACTGAGGCAGGCTGGAAAGTAATGTGGTGGGTACATTACTATTCATGATGCATGTGTCATAAAGTACTGTATGCCCATGACAAGAAGGCTAGAGGGGTATGAAGGGCAGAGGAGCCTGAACTGTTTAACTGTTCTGGTAAATGGATCTGTTTACTAGGAAATAAGTGAATGAGAGTGTATATGAGTCACCCATTCTGCCAGATCTAATATTTGTTGCAGTTAATGCAATGATAGGTATTATGTATGGGTGAGTTATGTGACAAAACGTATATTTTAAACAAACCTTTCATCCTTTCATACTGGGAAGGTGAGCATGAACACTGTGCGAACACCAAAAGTGATTACGCTACACATTCCTGTAGCTTGCCTTTTTGTCTTGGGTCTACAGTATGACATGTTCAGTTTTCCTGAGCTTTAGTAATACCAAACAAATAAATGTTCAAAGTATTTTTAGCTAAATCTGAAAGTTAGGTATGATTGTCCAGATTTAAACAGACTGATATCATCTAAAAAAAGCATTGCTTTCAACTCCTTACCAAAATTGTACAACTGATCATTAATGTAAATTAAGAATAACAATTGACAAATAGAACTGTGCAAAATATCTATATAGTCTCAAGCTCAATATCTTGGCCATTAATTTTGGCTTTCTGAACTATATTCATTACATTAAAAGTATTGAACTGTCGAAAATCATAATTCAGTTTCTGCACAAATAGATTGAAATCTTGGCTTTCAAAAGCATACAGCTAAATGAGAAATTATTCCTGCAGATACTCCATTTTATCTTTTTCTGTTGATACTTCAGTAATGAGCATTTATGTAGCCTTTTTTTTTTACATTCCTTTCCTAAATCCAAATTGGGATGCTGAAAGAATGCTAATTTGACTCCTAATAAATTTATCAATTCTCACCATAATCTTAAGGCAGGGCTCAATGCTGAGCAATCCACAAAACATGTATATTCAACATATTGGCAGTTAACAGGTGTCTCCACTGACAACAAATACTACATGACAGAGCAGAATGTACATACACTGGACTCGCTCTGTATGTTTGATAAGTTCACGTAAACATATCTGTTGCTTGAATAATTTCTGATACACTTCCACACTTTGCCATGTAATACATACCCTGTTTATGTAACATGTTTTGCTAAATATAGTTGTTTACCATCAACAGTGGGAAACATATATGTGTTTGGAGGAATTTAGTAACAGTGACGTCAAAATTAATCTCAGAAACTATTTGTAGTTCCAACTGCAGTTGGAAAGAGATTGAAAATGGAGGCAAATGCCTTTGAAACTAGTCTCTCATTAATATAAACAACTCTGTGAGAGTATTAATAAACCAACTACAAATAGTTTCTGAGAGTGGGAAACATGTTTAGTGCAATATACGAGGGGCAATCAAATATTAACAGGCGTTTGTTTACTGCGCACGCATAGAGTGCCGTATGGGTTCGAGGTTCTTACAGCACCTGCAGTGAGGTCCCTGGAAGGGGACAGTGGCCTTGGGACTCATTTGGCTCTGTCCCTCAGTTATTGCCGAGATGTCTGAGAGAGAGGTGCATTCAGCTATTGCACGAGTAATAATCAAGTTTCTTGTCAATGAAAACTTCGGTGCAGCTGAAATTCGCCGTCGGTTACTCCCACAGTTTGGGGAAAGAACCCTTTCATGGATGTGAACGTGTTGAAAACTTGGCCCACCCTCGCCGTCCATGCACCAGCATCAATCCAGAAAACATCCAAGCTGTTCAAGACATCATTGAAGGGGATCACCACATCACAGTGCTTGAAATTTGTCAACTTCTCATAAGCTATGGCAGTGTCCAATCAATCATTCGAAGGGAGCTGAAACTGAGAAAAGTGTCATCTTGTTGGGTTCCGTGGTATCTCACTGCAGAACAGAAAGCAGTGCAAGTTCAAATGTGTCGCATGCTTCTCATGCACAACGAAGAGGCACAACATATCAGGCAAATTTGCAGACCAGATAAGCAATGGTATCCATTACACAAATATAGGTAACTATTTGTAACAAAAACTTCACTTATCTTAAGAAAAATGTCAAATTTTTCTTATTAATGGAGATCGATTTCACAAACAAATCTCTTGTATCGTCAGTCCACAACACTTCGTCGTCAAGGATACTGGTTATTATGTTATTAAGTTTTTTCAGTATTACCAAAATCTGAAAACAAAACAAACCTAAAAACAGAATCAACTGCTGGTATTTCAAAATTCATTACGCAATGTTTATTTTTTAAAATAAATATTTTCTCCCAAGTCATTAAAATCTATCGGACCATTTAATTGTTTTAATAATTTAACTTCTGGATTTATTTCATGGTTAAATGACCAAAAATGATCTGCTATGGCCAATTTATCAGTTTGTTTATACTTAATGTTACGAAAATGTTCTTTCATTCTGGTTTCCAAATGACGTTTTGTCTTTCCAATATAAACGTTATCACAATCTAAACAATTAAATTGATAAATACCAGATTTTTTATTAGGAATTTTATCTTTTTTAGGAAAATGTAAATTTTTAATACTATATTTATTTTGAGGAGCTAAAGTTATACCAAACTCTTCAAAAATGTTTTGAAAATAGTAAGGAGTGTAGCGAGTAGCTGTTATAGAAAGAACTTGTACAACAGTTCATAGCATTTGCAGTGCTATAAAATTGTTAGTGACTTAGGTGAAAACTATTTATGCATAAATTATCTGTTGCATCTACCCCATAGTTTTGTCTTATATTTGCAAGTATTTTCATAGCTAAAAAAGTTCATAATCACAAATTTACAGAACAGTCTGTATGGAGTAGGAGTTTGTAGTCTTTAAAAAATTGTATTATATTACAATTTTTTTATTTGAATAATTATTTAAACTATGATTATGACAGCAAATCCGTGATGGAACAATTGTAGGGCATAAAGGAATTTGGTGCAACAATTTGTCGTCACCATATCTCTTTATGTGTGTAGTCAGTATTGTGGAATGCAGCTTCTCGCTACAGTTCATTATGGGATTTCTAAGACTGCATAAAATCCTTTATGGAAACGATGCTGAGAATTGAATATATTTTGCTTCAAGGAAACCAACTGTCTATACTGCATCCATCTTAAGAAACATACTTGCCCATGTGCACAAGCACGACAGATGACAGTGACACTTTTGTCCATGTGTTACGCCATATTACATTCAAACAAGTTGTATGCACAAGAGTAGCTTACCAGTAGGTTTTGATTTTGTAGGTTTTGTTCGCGGAATTACTCACAGGAGCAGTGTGCTTCTTAGGATGGCAGGAATATAACTGTAGATTATTTTCTTATACAATTTTACTGTTATTGATGTTAGGGTTATGGATTTATAGTTGCTGGCCATTTCAACATTTCATTTTTTAATTTAAAAAAACTATTTGTAGTCGAATAAGACCTGAAGCTTTCCTGGCGACGAATATGCTCAGATTCTTTTCGGGAAACAAGCCAGCTGAAAAGATGATTAGAAATTGACGTTTCAGGAGCATACATATCTCCCATCATCAGGATATTTATTAAATGTTATCAAAATTTGCATTACTGAACAAAAGACTGTTTTCATTAAATTAAATGCCAGAATAAACGAACATGAACGAAGCATTCGTTTATTGCAACCTGAGAAGTCTGGGCTGGCAGAGCATTGTTTTGATAACGACCACAGAGCCAATTTTCGGGAGACGACCATCTTGGCAAAATGCAACAGTTACTGGGAGCAGAGAGTTAAGGAGGCTTTGGCCATTTCCTCTGAGAGGAGCACGCTTAATCGTGATGTTGGGTTTCAATTCAGCTCCTCTTGGAAACCGGCCTTAAAAATGGAAATCCGTTGACTTAAAAAGCACAGATCTATACAGCTTGATAAGTTAAGTAGTTACGTTTCTTTGACCCAATTAATTCTCTATACTCACGCCATCTCCTGATCTGGCATTTAATTTACTGAAAACAGTCTTTTGTTCAGTAATGCAAATTTTGATAGTGTTTTGTCTTTGTTTATATTTTTGTTATATCCAGTGATTCATTTGTGGTTATAAAATTAAATAAATATCCTGATGGGAGAAATGTATGCTGCTGAAACGTCAATTTCTAATAGTCTTTTCACCTGCCTTGCCTCCCAAGAAGAACTTGAGCATATTTGTAGTCGGTTTTTAACACTTCGTCACTTACATTCAGTGGTTGAAAATGGATGCAATGGCTAGACGGGAACTAGACCCTCAATAATATAAACATGTAACGAGGTGTTAAAAACCGATGACAAACACATTTTTCAATTAATTTTGACACCACTGTTACCAAATTCCTCCAATCACACATAATCTCCTTTTTTATGCTCTGGTCTAACAGTACCAGTTTTTAACAATTCAGAAAATTCCATTTTACCCATCAAAGGCTTGATAAGGTTAACCAATATTTCCACTAACAAATGTGTTCAACATTTTAGTATTTTTGGTGCTATCCCATCCACCCAGGAACACTGTTAGTTTTTAATTTGCTGATGATAGAAACTAGTTTGACACTAGTTTTATATAAATACACACTCCCACATATACTCCTGTTATTAAAATTTTGTTCAATAGCAAGTCAAGCTTTGCTCCTACCCATGTTTAAGAAGTGGTTATCTAAGAGCACTGGACGATAACCAGTAGATCCATGGTTCAAATCCCGGCCGTGGAATTGAATTTTTCATGTCGACTCTATCAATCCAATACCTTAGCCTGTATATGGCTAGTTTGAAGAAATGATTAATTTCCATCAATTAACTTAAATAATAAGAGTTAAATGATGAAGCCTGGGACTTATGTACTTATAATAGTAAGTCGCCACAAATGGTGTATCTCGGATGCGAGGGCCCCTTGTGGTCTACCAGGGAAATATATAAATCAATTGGAGAATTTAATGTCATGACGGCAAATTGATCCAGTAGATCCACGGTTCAAATCCCGGACGTAGCATTGAATTTTTCATGTCGACTCTTATCAATCCAATACCTTGTGAAGAAATGATTAATTTTCATCAATTAACTTAAATACTAAATGCGCAAGATTTCTTGAGCGTTCGGGTCCCAAGTCCTCGTTTGGTAGGTTTCACCTATTTCCGTAAACACAGATGATAACTTTGGAACAGGAAATGTGCTACACACTGTGGCATCTAGTGGCTAATGTGCTAAGGTTTCACATGTACGCCATTTCATTTTGAACAATTTTGAGGTTAATTATTAGCTAACCAGTTTACAGCAAATCTAAAAGCAAGACTATGTTGTCAGTGTTATGGCTCTTGAAAGGGGACACACTATTTTTCGTCTACCTCTGTATAACTGTGATCTGAATGCAATTGAGCTGGCATGAGCAAATATAAAGAATATTTACAAAGTATGCAATGTTAACAAGAGCCACAAATCTGTGGAAACTTGTTATAGAAGCGACAGATTGGGAAGGATATGATAGGGTTATAGTAAGATATTAGGAATGCACATAGATGAATGCTTAAAATGGAATATCCATATTGAACATATAACCAAAAAATTGAATTCGGCCTGCTATAACATGTTATGCCTGACAAATATGATGAATATAGAAACAAAAAAAAATTGTATATTACAGCTATTTTCATTCGATCTTGGCCTATGGTATAATATTGTGGGGAAATGCATCGGGATGGGAAACTGTTTTTAAAATTCAAAAAAAGGTAATACGTATAATGTTACATGCTAACTTTAAAGATTCATGCAAACCACTATTCAAAAAATTAAAAATTCTAACAATGCCCTCAGTATATATTTTAGAGTTATCCACCTATGTATATAAAAATTATGAGTAACTTATCCAAAAACAAAAACGTCATCATTACGGCACTCGGAAAGAGTCCAGCATAAAATACCCCATGCATAGATTAATATTATATGAAAAAACACCCTATTATATGGGTATAAAAATATACAATAAATTACCTCAACGACTCAAAGAAATAAAAACTCTGAAACTATTTAATAAAAGTGTAAAAGATCTGTTATTACATAAGACATATTACTCCATACAGGAATTCATGGATGACACAATATCATAACTACTGCATTACTTGTAATGATAATTTATGTACATATACATTAGAATTAGTTTTTCTTTTAAATTTCTTTTATGTATAACTTGACGACTCACCAGTTTACCAGCTAGGCTTACAATGTAAACGTTATGTGACAATAAAGATTCTATTCTATAAGAAGTTCCAAGAGCTCGAAATGCAATATTGGAGAAACAATGGTGTAATAGAGAATGCAATTAATGAAATTATTAACATATCAGAGGATACCAGCGATGAAAGTGACGCAGTAGACTTGGAAATCGAAGAATCACAAAGTGAGTGTTTATAGGTGTTATAATATTTGTTTTCTACTTTAATGTGTTTCATAACAGTAAATATGTAAGCATACGGCATATCGGATAGAGTTCAATTGTTTGTTGACACATCTCATACCTTCGGTGCATATCTTCGCTTATCGTACTGTAATTTGGCTGAATTGTGTTTTTCTAGGTTGACCACACTGCAGAAACAAAACAGTGTTAGCTCTCTCTTCTTCCCCTCTGCCTGCACCACACCGTAAATCCAGCACTCAAGAAATCCTGCGCATATAGTAATAAGTCTGATATGTATCTTCCCATATCATTTAACTGAATGCTGTTTACTGTTTTCCTCGGATTTTATTTGAGTGTTTACTATTTTTCATGCTGTTTTAGCCACATTATCTGACATGATTTTTTTGTGCTATTATTGAATGTTTTTAAATTTATAATTGCTTTTTTATACTGTTTTTATACTTGGTTTGTAATTTTTTATAAACCATCAGTTTCGTTGCTTTGAAAAACTCAGTCATTTTTTATCTTTTTCTCTTAAGAACCAGTATCTCTGCAGGCAATTTTATTTTTATGCATGTATTTTTCCTATGTAAAAGCAGGTAGAATATGCATTTCCATATAAATCTAATGTCTAGTTGTGAGCTAAGCTACCCTGAATTCTTAATTGTAGTGTATTTATTTCATGTTTATTGCTTTCTTTTTAGGGTTAGAGATGGAATTTTTTGAAGCAAGCGTAATTAATCATCGTCAGAAGAGGAAGTTATAAACAAGAAGAAAGGGATGCAACAGACAGCAGAGTTCTGCAAAGAACTCACCCCCACAAAAACAGAGCATCTCATAAATAGGGCTCGTATAGAGCTAACTAAACTGAAAAAAGTCACAGAAACAAAAAAACAAATAGCAGAGAGGAGAAGAAGTTCACCTGAGCGGGAACAAAGTGCCAGTAAAGTAAAAGTGGATGTGTCATCACTAGTTAAAGCCAAAAAGAATGAAATGGGTGTTTCTGAAGAAAATGATTTGGAAACAAACAAGGTTAAAGAGAAAAGGAAGAAACACAAATCAAAAAGCAAAAATTATAGTTACGAAAGTGATGAACTGAATAATACTCTCTCCCTTGGTGTGCGTGTTAACATTGAATTAGCAAACGGTGCAAATGAAAATAATGAAGTGACTGTGAATCCTAAACATATAAAAGCGATTTTAACAAAGCATGGCAACCCCGATACAACACTAAAGTTAAAGGAAAAGACTGAGAAAACAAAATCTGATAAGAATAAGAGTAAAAAAGGTATTAGGCAAGCAAACAAAGAAAGTGTGAGCAAAAAATTGGAGGATAAAGACTTTTCTGAAGAAAGTGCAGAAAATCAAGAAAACTTAGAAAAAAATAAATTTGATTTAAATTTAAGTGCGACTGTGATAAAAACTGGCAAAGGAAAACATCTTGAAACTATGAATGAAATCGAAGAGACTGTTTGTGCAACAAAACATAAAAAAAAGAAATCTAAAAGGGCATCTTCACCTTTAGAAGAAACTATAAGCCCTGAAAAAATTAAATCTAAGAAAAAGAGACATAAAAATGACAGCAGTTATGAGAGTAGCACATTTCATTTAGAAGAGAGAGAAAAGAAAATACAAAAGGACAGCTTACTTGAAGTCGAGACAGAGCATAAGAAAAAAAAGAAGAAAAAGAAACATAAAGACAGTGAAGATGATGTAGATAAGCAATCAGAAGAAACCAAGCGCAAAAGCAGTGAGAAAGAGGAAGAAGAATCATATCTGTATTCTAGTGACACAGTTAAGAAAACAAAAAAGAAAAAAGTTGTGGAAATCACAGAGAGTTTAGAGGACAGTCACAATGGTATTTACTGCAATGAATCTGTATCTATAAGAAAACACAAGAAACACAAACGGAGTAGAGATGCAGAAGATGTAAATGAATCACTACAATTGGATTCTTCTCATTTGCGTAAGAAAAAAAAGAAAAAGCATAAAGATTCTAAAGAATCGGATACAGAGGCCAGTTATGGTGAATTGATAGACAACACAGAGGATACAAATATTACTGAAAGCGAAAGTTATATCAGCAAAAGTCCTAATAAAAGAAAACATAGAAAGCACAAGACAGATGCATTTGAGCAGGAAGTACAGGATGTTGAAGTGTGCAATAATAAGAATAAGAAGGAAAAAGTAACAGAAATTAATAATGGATGCAGTATGGATAAACGAAGAAAAAAGAAGCACAGAGAGGATAGTGAGGAATTCACAGAACCAATTGAATCACAAAAGAAAAGTAAAACAAGAAAATCCACAGAAGAAGAGGAGAATATGCATAGTGATTTGGAATTGAAAGTAAGCAAAAGGAAAAAAGAGAAGAAACATATCAAAGAAGATGAATTGTCAGGCTTGGGTTCTAAGTCCAGTAAACATAAAAGGAAGCGACGCAAAGATACAGAAAATATTGACTATTCAAGTGAAACTATTGAAGAAATTAACACAAACGAGAGTGCATCAGTTTTGGGCCACAGTAAAAAAAAGAAGAGAAAACGAAGGTCATTAGATGAAAATGAAGAAATGCAAAATGTCCTAATGGAAGGCGAACATCAGATAGAAAATATGTTAGATGTTGACTCTGTAGGAATAGGCAAAGATAATGAGCAGACAGGAAGACATAGTGAAGAATTAATTGCTGCTGCTTCAGATCATGAATATGGACAAAAGAAGAAAAAAAGTAAAAATAAAGAACGAGAGAGAACTGAGGTCAACAGTGAAGAGATCTTACCTGAGATAAATGGTGAAAAGTCTTTGCTAAGTGTATCACCACTTAAATCACCTTTTCCGAGCAATTCAAAGTCAATATTTGGACTTTCACCTATAGAAAGGCTACTTTATGGTGACTCAACCTCCACATGCACAAATTGCACACACTGCGTTCATAATAAACCTTCTCCTTCTGTTCCTCCAGTAGTGAATGCTGTGATTGTAAAGCAAGAGATTTCAAGAACTTTGCAATTGCAAAATCCTGTAGAGAAACCTTCTGTTTTAGAAAACATTGTTAGCACAATAGTGATTAAAAAGGAACCTGGTTTAGAGGAGGAAAACAACAATTCGGAAGTCATTGAACCCATAGCTTTTGTTGATGTTAACAATTTGAATATAAAACAGGAACCAGGGTTGGAAACAGATACCCTATCGGTTCAGGCAAACAATCCAGTTCAGTTGACGTTGCAAGAACAACAGAAAGAAATAAAGAAGGAACCTGGCACTGAAACAGAAAATAATGTAAATGCTGCTGTTTCCTCAGTGGAAACACCTGAACCTCAAGTAGAACAGCAGTTAGAACACATAAAACAGGAACAAGTTGTAGAACAACCTAACGGCAACAATGATGGTGCACCTGCAGTAGAGGATACATCTAACACTCCAGCAGAAGATACTTATCTAAACTCTGTTATATCGACTGATGAAGGTATGTCGGGATTCTTCAGGCATGCATCAGAAAGTAATAGTAATATTCCTGCTTCTGAGACGCAAGGTGAGTGTGTGGAGAAAATCCAAGGTCCGACAGAATCTCCAAGTACTGCAGTAGATGTTCCAGAAGCAGAATCTGCCAGTAAAGTTCCAGATAATGCTGGATGTTTAGCCATTCCCCAGCAGGAAGATTTACCTAAACATGATCTAACCTACAAAGAAGCTTCTAACAGCTCACGGAGGTCCTTAGATCAAAGACGGCAGCGAACACATAGAGAAGAATGGGTCTATGAGTTTCATATGGTTGATGTGCCATCCCGGTAAGTATGTTCAGCAGTTGCTTTTACAGTTTAAAGGAAGTGTAAATTATGAAAGATTGACATTTTTAGTATATGCGGGTAACACAACTCTTAATATACAGGGTGATTCAAAAAGATGGACATACAAGTCGACTGACAAGTCCTGGACTTCAATATTGAGATAGTGCCACTGGGCCAGTTTCATGAATAGTATCATTTAAACCCTTTCCATATTGAAGTAGAGCATATGGTTATACGAGGGTGAGTCAAACCTTAAATTTGTAATAACCAATCAAAATTTCACACCGTTATCCTGTAAGTTGGTAAGTGTGCTACAAACAGCATGCAGAATGGCCTGTAGGTGGCAGCATAGTGCAGATGCACACATACCGTTGCAGTACCAGTATAAAGATGGCCACCCCACTTGCGACTTGCACCAGGGAAGAACAGCATTCTGTTATTCGGTTTTTGTGTAGTGAAGGTGTGAAACCTATTGAAATTCATTGACGAATGAAGGTTCAATATGGTGATGCGCGTTTGTCACAGCACCAAGCCTATGAATGGAGTAGGAAGTTGGCAAATGTTGTGACCAGTGGAAGATGTTCCACGTCCAGGTCAGGCACAATGAGTTGTGACTCCACAAAACATTGCAGCAGTTGAAGCCATAGTGAAGCAAAACTGCCGAGTGACACTGAATGACATTGCAGCATGTTTACAGATTAGTTATGGGTCAGAGGTACGCCACGTGGTGCATGAGTGGTTGCACGGACTACCAAAAGATTTCTTTTCTAAAGGCATTTATGCACTTTGTAAGCACTGGAAGACTTGAATTGAGCTTGGGGGAGATTATGTTGAAAAATAATACAACTTTGTACCGCTTCGGCACAGTAAATAATATTTAAAAAAAATATTTAAGGTTTTCATTTGACTCACCCTCGTGTTAAGCGGAACTCAAATTTTTGTTAGCAAAGATATAATTTAATTGTGCTGATATATTGAAATAAAAATGCATAAATTGAAAAAAGAATTTAAAATCTATATCAAACCTGATATGGCACTATAAAACACTTAGATATTAGATATTTATTAGTCATTAGGTAATACATTATTAAGTCGACTTTGTCAGACTTAAATTTTAAAAGTGTTTTACATAGATATATAACTTATACATTTACATAAGAGAATAACGTCATGATTATGCAAATACTTTTACACTAAAAAGTCCTAAAATCATTGGAGACCAGACTACTGTATGACAAAATTACACTAAAATTGTGTATCAAAGAATTCAAGCCATTTTTTCAGGACTAATTTAAATTTGTTAATAGAAACTTCTTTAGCGGAAATAAGCAGCTTTTTAAGAAATTTGAACTAATTTAGCAAATGATTTTCTATAATTTTGAGTCGAAGTAATACTCAATGCTCCATTTGTTGCTAATATTTACCTAGAATGCGTTTCGCTAGGAGGCGACAGGTGCGTCTCTATCTGTATTTTGATGACTTGAAGTTTGGGTTTTCTTCAAAGGTAGTGTCGAAATTAAACAATTTTCTTTCATATTTCTTTATGAAGATTTTTTCCCATGTGGTTAATGCAGCTGGACCTTGGACACTTTTTAATTAGTGGATTTCTCATTCTATATCATAATTCTCCTTCCAAAAATGGTACGCTACCGCCGATTTATCTATTTCTTTGTTCCTGATGTTCCTAAAATGCTCTTTAAGCCTAATGTTCAAGTTCCTTTTTGCTTTTCCAATGTAAAAGTTGTCACAGCCTTTGCAGTTTATCTGGTACACATCTGATTTTTGTTCTGTGGGGCCAAAGTAATTTTTTTTTTTTTTATTTTTTTTATTTTTTTTATTTTTTTTTATAATTTTACGTCCTCCAACGTTAAGTCATATCGGACGGTGAATGAGAT
Source organism: Mantis religiosa (assembly GCA_030765055.1). Classification (NCBI taxonomy): domain Eukaryota; kingdom Metazoa; phylum Arthropoda; class Insecta; order Mantodea; family Mantidae; genus Mantis; species Mantis religiosa. Next base: position 39,335,917 of record CM060960.1, read on the forward strand.
GGCTGAAATGATGCTCAAATGTGCCCAGGATCCATGGAGCTTAGGGCTACCGGACATTCGTCTTTAAGGATAAGGGAAAACCCTGGAAAAAACCTTATCCAGGTAGCTCACCCTGACCGAGATTCGAACTCGGGACCTCTTGAACGTGAGGCAGACACGCTACCATCTATGCTACCGAGGCGGGCAAGTAATATTGTGCTCTTTGAAGACTTTTTGGAAAAGGTGTGTAGCTCTGGGATGATATGTAAATTTTCTGAATGAAACATGTCCTCAATATAGATACGTAAGTGAAGCTGTTGTGTAATAAATACGACTATTCTATAATTTAATAATTATTTCGCTTCACTGTGGTGTTTCATACAGTTAAAATTTCGATATATTTCTGTATTAAGTTTCACTGCTGGTTGGGGAAAGAGTAGTTACTTGTTTGCATCTTTGTTTTCTTTTGAATTTATCAATTTTCTTTTTGACCAATTCAGCACTGAATCCATTGTATTCTGCGATGTGAATTATATTATTGTACTCTGATATATTCTATCTTGTTTAAAGGTACATTAACAAGTCTGTAAGTTAAACTGTTGATAACAGCATGCTTGTGTTGTCTTGGGTTATATCCATCTGATTTTATGACATTTTTCTGTATGTGTTTCCTTCCTATGTATGCCAAATTCAAGTTTAGTATGTTTTCTGGTAAGTTTCAAATCTAAGAAAGGGATTTCATTGTTTGTCTCTTTTTCTATGGAAAATTTTATTGCAGGATTTTGTAAATTAAGTCATTTTAATGCATCATCCACTTGTTTCTCATTTACTATTGCCCAAATGTCATCCACATATCTGTACCAATGTTTAAAAATTAGTGGGAATGCTTTTGTGAAATGGGTTTCCAAAAAGCTCATGAAGAGGTCTGCCAAAAATGGGGACAATGGGTTGCCCATAGATTCCTGATTTTTGTTTGAAATTTTTTTTATTGAATGTAATATTGAATTGTATTAGTTTGACTCAAAATTATATTAATTTTGTGCTCCATTGTATCATAGTCCTTACACATTGGAAAATGATTTTCTATTTATTTAATTGGAATGAAGATAGATCTAATTTACACTGGTTTTTGGTTGTGTTATCATGTATATCTGATTACTCTGAGTACACTAAACTCTCGCCAAACTGGCCATTCCATGCAGATGAGAGTGCTGGATTAGCAGAAGTTCCAGATTATTAATTTGATAATGTATTATGCTTTATTAATCCAAAGATACATTAATTTTTATACAAAACTTAAACATTTGGTGTGCACATGCAGTATCACTCACTATGAAACAGCTCCCGAATTTTTAGTTGCTACAGTGGTGATTTGCGATGGCAGCATGCTTTATCATGCAACTGCTTTACAGCTTATCCAAAATTTTGAGTTTGTGTTTGAGGTCTGGCGTAACCTGTTTCCTTATAGAAGCCATTGTATGTACTGAATGCTAAAGAAAGCCACAAATTCAATAACACAAGCAACAATAGTACACAATAATAATAAAATTGTTGAAACATTGTTCGCATCATTTTCTCTTTTAGCATTACATGAGCTACAACAGGCCGGATATGGGTTGGATTCTGATAGGCTGGATCACTTATGTCAGTATTAGTGAGAGTTTAGTGTATTGCTGTAGGTTTTCTTTTACGAGGTACGTCCAGAAAGTAAGTTCTGTTTGGTAATAAAATTAAATTGTGTACAGATACAGAAAAATTATTTATTGCACAAAATTCTACAACTCTTAAACTACTTTTCCACATAACTGTTGAAATTTTGCAGGCATTTGTCATAGAAAGGCACAAGTTTTTGTATACCTTGTTCATAGGAGTTTGCTGCCTGTGTCTTCAACCAGTTGGAAACATTTTCTTTCAGCTCTTCGTCATTGTTGAAGTGTTGACCACCAAAGAAAGATTTGAGATGCAAAAACAGATGAAAGTCGCTAGGAGTGAAGTCAGGGCTGTACGGGGGGGTGGTCAAACACGTCCCAGCCAAATCCCTGTAGGATGTTTTTCGTTGCATTTGCAGTGTGTGGTCATACATTGTCGTGAAGAAACACAACACTTTTTGACAGCATTCCTCTACACTTATTCTGTATTGTGCAGCGCAATCCTAGCATTCAGAAAATGAATCACAGATCTGATTTCACAAGTGGCAGGATTTTCAATCAACACCGACATTGTAAACAAGCACAAGAAAGCATATGTGGCTGACAGCGATCTCACAATGGCGCACGTTTCTTCTCCTTGATACAGAGCGTCTACCGTGCATGTGCGGAACTACGATTGCAGCGCTGCAGCAGAGATAAATTGAAACAGAACTTACTTTCTGGATGCCCCTTGTATTTCTACTAAGGTAATATAAATATAAAGACTCTGTACAGTCATAATTGGTAAACGTCAAAATAATTCCTTACAACTATCTCTTTGTTTTGCCCCAGCTAAAATTCTTATGTCTTTCTTTTTATTCAGAAACATCTTTATTGCCCCTGAAATAATTGCCCATAGCCTAATATCATATAAGATGAGCGGATGAAAAAAACGAAAAGTGAGCTTTGACAAACTGATGATTAGTTTAGCTGTTACATTTGTTATTTGTGGGTCCCTTGATAATTTACCATCTAAGAACAGTCCTAAGAGCATCATAAATTTGTTTTCAGGTAATTCTACACAATTTTTAAGACTAAATGCATTATTTTCTAAATTTTAGATGAGTCGTATTTTTTACACATCTGCTTCACTTTCGTACCTATTTTGGGAAGCCTGCTATCACCATTTTTGGCCAATCTATACATGAGCTTTTTCGAAACACATATAACTAAAGCCTTCCCTCATATGTTTAAAACATGGTACAGATACGTAGGCGACATCTTTGCAATAGTGCCCTACAAACAAATAGATGATGCTTTGAAACTACTCAACCTGCAAGAACCCAGCATACAATTCACAGTGGAAACTGAAGAGGACTGTACTCTACCTTTTTTAGACCTTAAAATCAAAAAAAGCAATGAAAAACTAGAATTTGGTATCCATAGAAAAGCAACACACACAGATAATTACATCAAAGCAAATAGTTTCAACCCAATTCCACACAAACATGCAACCATCAACAGTCTCACACACAGATTAGTAAATCTATCTCTCAGCCAGCAAGAATATCAAAACGAATACCATCAAATCTTAAAAACTGCAATTAAAAATGGATATGAAAAAAACCTTGTAGATAAAAAACTAAAATCATTCAAACTTCAAAAGAGTTTAAAACAGATCACAGCTCTCACACCAATAAAACAAGAAATTAGATTTGCTAAATTTACTTACCACCCCTGGGCCACAAAAAAGTTCCAAAAAATATTCAAGAAATACAATATAACATTGGCACCAAAAAACAATTACAACATTAAAAACCTACTTCACAGTAATAATACTGATAAGATAAAACCAGAGGAAAAGTCAGGCATTTACAAGATTAAGTGTAAAGACTGTGAAAAAATTTATATAGAGAGGACAAAAAGAAACATAGGCACTAGAAAGAAAGAACACTTCAGGCACTTAAGATACAAAAATATTGATAAGTCCGCAATAGCAGCTCATTTCTGGTCTGAAAATCATGAAATTGAAGATAGCACAGAATTACTAAAATACGTACAAAAACATAGTGAACTCGTCATATGGGAGAGGATATACATAGAAAAACATAAAAACCAACTAATGAACTTTGAAATCCCGCCAGAAGAGAATCCCACATTTAAGTTCATCACTAAATCAACAGACGGCAGCAACAACTCCAGAATTACCCACACCACTGGATCTAGCGTCAGTCGCATAAGAGCCGTAGATGCAAACGATGATTTGCGAAACATGTCCTCAAAATAGGTGCAAAAGTGAAGCAGTTGTGTAAAAAATACAACTCATCTAAAATTTAGTAATTTTTCGCTTCACTGTGGTGTTCCAATACAGTTAAATCTCGATGCATTATTTTCTGTTTTTTGTTTTTTCATTTACTTTTAACTTATTAATTTTAAACCAGAATTCTGCTCTCTTATTTATGCATTTTGTAAATCAAGGTAACTACTGAAAAGAATAGTGTCTTCTTCAAACAAAATTTTATTATTTGAAAAAAAATTTGGAAGATGATTAATAAAAAATGTAAAAAACAGCGGGTGCCCAAAATAGAACATGCAAACGGCGACGAAACAGGATTATCCTTCCATGCATTACCACATGTAAGTCAATATGTTTAAAAGGAGAGTAATATTTGTTGGAAAATTATGCAAGAAAAGATAGACTGTTTTCCTATGTGATTTTATGTCAAGTAAAATAGAAAAAAACCCTTCATTAAATGGAAATCTATCTTTAACAGAAATTTTCGAGAGTCCTTTTTGACTGCTAAAGACAGGTTTTATTGTATCAACAGATTTAAAAAATGATAATTTCTTATTGACAGAAGCAATCAATTATTGTAATGTGGTGCATTAACTATTCAGTTCTTACAAACTGAAAACCGATGTGCTGCATTCACATGGCCTTCTCCCTCATTCTTATACAAACTATTCTTGCAAGAGGTTATTGTTGTATGTATTACTTGTTAATTCAGATAAAATATTTTATTGTAGCAAACAGAAGGTAAAGCAGTCTCTTATGATCAATTATACAAAAATAATTTAGAATGAAAAGGATGTCAAGGGCTGTTTTTAGAAAATTCAAAAATTGCTGTAATTCCATTCAACACCAACTCGAATACTCAGACCATAATACGAGAATCGATTGTAGGAAAAATGGCGGCGCTCGTGGCCCAGCTTGTTATGTTGTTGTTATATCTACAGAGTAAAGTGTCTGTTTGTTTACTTTGATTGTGTGTTTGAAGAATTAATGTAATTCATATTACAGTGGCAATTAGTGACTAACGAGTTAGTTTATAGTTGAGTATTTAACATAAAGTGATAACTTTTACCTAAATATATACTGTGAAGTATTGTCGAGATGCATCGTTATTGTGTTCCCAGCTGCAATCTAATTATGTTAATGTACCTCACACGACATTTAAATTTGCGAAGGAAAAATCGTAATGGGATAAGTGGATCAGGATCATACATCGGAAAGATTTTAAAGTAAATGACAAAACTGTAGTTTGTATTCATAATTTTGAACAGTGCTTTGAGGTTAAGGCAGACATCTTTCCAGTAAATAATGGTGAACCAACTCGTGCCCTTCGAAAAGTACCAAAGTTAATAGATGATGCCTACCCCACGATTTTTAAGAATCAGCCATCCTATCACACATTAAAGCTCAACGAGAAAAGACGAAATCCTGAAGAATGCATCCAACACATTTTACAGAGAGAGAAGATAATTTTAATATTTGGTGTGCACAAGATGTTATTGACAGTTTTGAACCGAAGTGGTGTGGAGATTTTAACCCTTTGATAGGCATTATTAAAGACGATTAGTTACGTTATTTTCAATAACATTCAAGATCCCAGCTTCACTAATGTTCCTTCATTTAATGAGTTTCAAAGTATTTCATAACCTAGAAGCAATATTATGAGCCTACCAGTGGAAAATTTTAAATGGCTCTTGCAGTGTGAGGGAACTGACACCTTCAAATGTGACAATTGGAGTAAACTGGACAATCTGGTGAGTTCTCTTAAATATTATAGTATAAGCAGTATGTCCTTACCAGAAAAGGTTACCATGTAAACAATGTAAAAGAAACTTTAGTACTTGCTACAGACGATAGGATGATACAGTTCAATAAGATAAAGTTTGCTGTCTTTAATTCTTATGAGTTGTCATGCCTTATAAATTAAATTTTGATTGGAAGTATAAGGTGGAAAATGCATAGTACTGGTCGTGCTACTATATAATGTTATAAGCTCTTAGGATTTGTCATGATGCTCTTTATTTATGTTATTACACATTTTAGTTGAAAGTATAAAGTGATAAATGCTTAGGAGTTACCTCGCTGCTCCGTAATATGGATTATATTATGTCTATTGTGTATAGTTTCCTATTCTGCATAACCAGAGCCGCTGGGCTTCGATGGGCGCCATCTTGGAATCTGCATTATGGTCTGAGTATTGAAGTTGGTGTTGTTCCATTCTATACAACTACTTAGTCTCCATATCTTACCTTCTGACAGAAAATTTTCAGCCAATTCTCAGTTTCCATAAACTTCCACAATTGGTGTAAGTTTGAAAGCTCTTTCTTGCCAAGGGCTGGCTCCAGCAATGGATTCTACAAAGAAAGCTTCAAACCATTCCAGTATTTAAAGTTAACTGATGATCCAGACAATATTTGTATTAATGTTAATTTCAACTCATTTTAGTTAATTGATGGAAATTAATTTTGTCATGTTAGCCGTATATAAGCTAAGGTTTTTGATAGTCAACATGAAAAATTCAATGCCATGGCTGGAATTAAAATTACGGATCTCCTGGTTTCCGTCCAGTCGCTCTAACTCTTTGAGCTACCATGGCCAACGTGCCGTCCTGACATTAAATTCTCCATTTGACTCATATATTTCTCTGGTAAACCACTAAGGGCTCTCGCATTCGAGATAGATACATGTTGGCCATGGTAGCTCAAAGGGTAAGAGCGACTGGACGGAAACCAGGAGATCCGTGGTTCAAATCCCGGCCATGGCATTGAATTTTTCATGTTGACTCTATCTTACATAGAATAGGTTTAAAAATAAGCTTTCAGAAGAATAGTTTGTACAAATTATATGAAAATTAACAAAAGTGTGTAGTAAATTAGAGTTTTTATTTTTAGATGCTCTTTAATGCTGTGTTCTCAGCATCCCATTCTGTATTGGGCATGCTTAATTTTGCTCAGAGGCTTCTTTGTCAGACTTGCAGTTCTGTTACTTGCCATATATCTACAGCACAGGGTTGCTGGCTTTACCTCCCTTCCAAAGTAAGCCCAAAAAAGTTTATTGCTCTATGCTGGTTTTGAACCCACAACATCAGGAATTACAGGCTAGCATGTTACTGCTAGACCATAGAGGACAACAATAATGGGTTGAGGAAGTCATGTGAATGTAATAAGATACAGTAAATCGCGAAGCACTAAGGTACAAATTGAGTAAAAAAGGAATTAGTAGCAGATTTATTCAGAGGTTACAAAGTATATATTCAGACAGTGAGTTTTGTATAAAGATGGCAAATAAAGTAACAAGATTCAGAATAATATAGGATTGAGGCAAGGCTGTAAGTTGACCCCCATACTGTTTAATCTGTTTATAGATGATATTTTGGATGCAATTAGAATGGAAAATAGGCATGTGCCTATAATTAATAACAGTGAAATGCCTGGGCTATTTGCAGACGATTTAGTAGCAGGAGCTATTTCCCAAGTGGGAATAGATAGAGCAGTTGGAGTAATAGATAAATTTTGTAAGGAATGGAGCCTTAGAATTAATGTAAACAAAACGAAAATTATGGTATTTAAGAAAGGCAAGAAGTTAAGAAAAGAGGAGAAATGGTACTGGCAAGGAAGAGAAATTGAGGTGGTCAATACATTTAATTATCTAGGAGTACGATTAAGCAGTAAGGGGTTTGGAAACAGCAGAAGAGAATGGCAATGGTAAAAGGTAAAATTGCATTAAAAGCTATTAAAGCATGCCTAGATAAATTATCAGAAATGCAAATAAAACAGCTGGAGAGAATTTACACAGCCGTAGTAGAAGCAAAAATGCTCCTTGGGGTAGAGATATGGGGTTTGGAGGAGGGGCGTGCAAATATGAATGTGATACATACGAGGGCCATTCAGAAAGTAACCTCCGGTTGATTGCAAAAAATTCACTAAGTTAAATAAAAATATTTTAATATATACATCTTACAACTACATCTTTGCACTATTTTTCTACACATAGTCTCCATAACGATTGAGGCACTTATCGTATCTGTTCACAAGCTTTGAAATTCCTTCTGCATAAAAATCACCCGCTTGTGCCTGGAGCCAGCCTGTGACCGCATCTTTGAGCTCTTCGTCATCATCAAACCGCTGGGACCCGAGCCATGTCTTCATATGCATGAAGAGGTGATAATCGCTTGATGCCAGATCTGGGCTGTAAGGTGGATGGTTGACAACGTCCCACTTGAAGGACTCAAGAAGGGCTGTTGTTCTGCGAGCAGAGCGAGGACGGGCAAAAAAACCGATACCGGAAGCCAGCATACCACGGCGTTTGTTCTGTATAGCCCATCATAATTTATTTTTATAACAGCACGCACTTCACATTTGGCGGAGTTTTCTATTGCAGCACACATTTCAAACGGCCACAAACACTAAACTAGCGCAGATACGACGTTCACTCGACCACGGCTTGATGCCGACTAACCTGCTGAGTGCATGAATGCACAGATGGCATCGCTACTCCCCCCACTACCCGCACTGTGACCGATCGGAGGTTACTTTCTGAACGGCCCTCGTAGAAACTTTTGCAAGCAAGTTTTGGGCTTACCACGAGCTTCACCAAATGGAGTGGCGCAAGCAAAATTCGGAAGACTGGGATCTAGAGGGATAATGGTGGAAAGGGTGTTGAAATATTGGATGAGAATTAGGAGTTTAGATGAGCAGAATATTCTGTGTCAATGCTTGATAGTACAGGAAAGACTAAATCAGAAAGATTCATTGCTAAATAAGATAAAGGAAATGATGTTTAAAATAGGGTTGGGTGTCATGTGGGAAAACAGGGAATTATTGCAAAGTGGATTTTGGAAAGAACTTAGGTTAAGAACGGAAGATATTGAAAGGTAATAAATATTAGAAAGCTTCAACTTGAAACGCTCACTGGAAATTTATAGAGAGATGAAAGTGATGTGGAACTAGGAAAAATACATTGATGTTTGTGATAAAGCAGCAAGAGAAGGCTTTGCATGGGCCAGAACAGGGGTGGTAAAACTGAAGGGTTTGGGAAGAGGGAGGGATCTAGAGAAATGTCCATTGTGTCACCAAAGGGATAAAGAATGACATTTGCTTTTAGAATGTGAAGAAACTAGGTTGCTTAGGGAGAAGATAGTTAAAAAAGAATGGGCAAGGCTACCAAAAGAAATTCAAGCAATGAAGTTAATGAGTGTAAAAACTAGGAAAAAATTAATTGAAACTGGGAACTTTTTGGGCAAAGTAAGAGCCAAATGGTTGAGGAGGATAAGTAAATATGATGAAAATAAGATGAAGTTAGTTTAGATAAGTTGCCAATAGGGAACCATTAGCTTGACAACCTCAGAGTTTGAGTCTATTGGGCCCAAGGGTAACCAGCAACTCAGTGTAGTAATAAGTATATAAATGTATAATAATTTGTAATTGAAATGGAAATAAAGATTACTATTACTAATAAGATTTTATTCCTTAGGTCTTCTGAGTTATTTTATGCTGAACATTTATATACAAGGGTGATTCAAATATAAATGCTAATTGCTGCGCATCACAGAGTAAGCAGAGTTCTGAGTGACAGCAGTGTAGGTCAGTGCGTTAGGAAGGAGGAACTAGCTTGGTTAGCTTCTTCGCTGAGTCTGGCCTCAGTACAGCCGTGAGTGAGCAGGAGGTTCTTTGGTCTGTTGCACAATGCATCATAATAAATCTTTTAATCAAACAAGAGAGCTGAAATTAAACAGAATCAATAAAATGTGTGGGACTATAATAACGAAAAGAAACACAAATGAAATTTTATAAGGTAATGGCAGTCCCAAAGTTAACATATGGTACCGAAATATGGACACTGGCTAAAAACTAATGCAAACAGCTAGAATCGGCAGAGATGAAATTTTTAAGAAGCGTGGCAGGTTATAAAAGAATAGACCACGTAAGAAACGAGAAAATAAGAGAAGAGCTTGGGATTTTAATTTAAACAGTAAAATAAAGAACAAAAATGAATGGAAAAATCATATTTTAAGAATGGACGCAGAACGACTCCCAAGAAGAGTTTTAGATTATATGCCGAAGGGAAAGAGAGATGTGGGACGCCCAGCTCTACGCTGGAAGGATCAGTAAGCTCTTGAAGAGAACGGAACGGGTCACAGGGCCCAATCCTTGAAGATGATGATGATCAAAGAAGGGGGGGGGGGTTAAATCTTCAGAAAGTTCAGCTTGTTTAAGGGCACAGTTTGGGGACACTACATTGTCCCAGAATCAAATGTTTACTTGGGGCGAGGTATGTGGAAAATGAAAGTCATGCTCGACGCCCAAGGTCAAGTCTCACAAGTGACAACATCCATGCCGTTTGAGAGCTTATTGAAGACGATCACTGCTCCACTGTTCAAGAAATTTCATCAGAAACGGGTGTCAGCATTGGTAGTGCTTATACTATTATTAGGAAGTAACTCAGCTTTAGAAAATTAGTGCTCGGTTGGTTCCCAAGTTGTTAACCAAGCAGCATTAACAGGCCAGCTTGGAGACCTGTGAGAGACTTCTGAATTAATTCTGTCAAGAAGGGGAGGATTTTTTGAGGCACATTGTTGCATGTGATGAGACATGGGTTCATCATCACACTCCTGAATCCAAAATGGCAAGTAAAGAGTTGCAACAAAAGGATGAAGTCTGCCCAGTGAAGGCCAAAACATGTCACTTGGCCAGAAAATCCTATGTGTTGTGCAACAGACAAAGGAACTTAATGCACGCTCATGGCTGTACTGATGTCAGAATCTATTATGTGTTTGAAATGGGAAGAGTTCTCGCCTGTAGCGAATTAGATGCATTAGAGCCTTCACCGTTGCCACCTCGTTATCCCCACCTTATTATTTCCCACTCCCTAGTGTTCATGGCACTAGACGTAAGGGAACGCAAACTGAATTTTGCAAAGATTTATAATAGTGCAATTGTTGAAAAAACAGTTGCAACATGGATATTCGTATATTACGCAAATGGTTTAAATATTTAGTTTAAAATTAATTATAGTTTATGATATACTTATTTTTCTAATACAACGAAAATACCAGTGGTGCATCCATATAGCTGTGAATGTTACGTTAAGAGATAATTCGTCATTGTCATTGTCTTCATCGTCTTAGTACTGCAAATTTATGATGATAGGTTCCAAAATCTTGTTAGTGATATTTCTTTCCAAAAGTCGTCTTCTTGTAGTTTATCTGATGTCTCATGCAGTTTTCCCAGTCTTGCTGTGTTTCTTGTCGATTTCTTTGTGAATAAGTCATTCGTCAGTCAGTTTAAAAATATTATTTCTGTTTGCAACATAATTTGAGCCCATATTAACTCAATTGGATTGTTCTAGCAGTAGTAAGGGGGAGGGGGGCAGGTGGATCGCATCTCATTGATCCATCTGATATACTTTTTCATGGAAGAGTAACAATAATGCTGCTTTGAACTCTCTAGAATAAATAGAGATTATGAACCATTCATAAACAAAGATGTAATGTGACCAGCACGTTCTGTCAGACTAGCAAGAAGTGTAACATCTCCTCTCATCGAATTTAACGAACACCTTGGCTTATTCAAAATACATATTTCTTTTATCACGTCATGTCAAATGTTTACGTTTCAGTTCTGAGTAGTTTCAAATATACGTTCACGCATACATGCCAACCAATAATTATATCCATTACAGTGCTTATGTAGCAATGCATTTTTATAATATAATGGTATCTACTGTATTTATTTGTATTAGGAAAACTATTTGAGCTAAAAAAAAAATAGGGGATTATTATGGTTATGTTAAGTACGTTACTCTCTCCTTCCTCATGGATCAGTTTTTGTACACTTGAATTTTTGTCTTAGTGCGAATAGTATTTATTAGAGATTGATTAGTTTGGCACTCATCACACACCACTTAGGGGGAGTGCAATACGACAACACCGCAGTACTCCGATTGGTTGCTCACCCAGTAGTGCTCAAGGACAAACACCTTCCCATTTAAAACACACAATTGCAGAGTAGCTAACCAAGTTAGTTTTCCCTTCCCAACACACTGGCCTTTGACTCCTTCACTCTGCCGTCACACTCAGAACTGCTTACTCTGTTATACGCAACAACTACCATTTATATTTGAATCACTCTTATATTCTCAGAACTGTATTAATATGAATATGTATTTTTTTCAGTGTGCCGTTCCACAGAATTGCAGATTATTTCAGAGTTCCTATAACAAAGGTCAGAGAGTACCCGGAGCATGGCAGGAGGTCTGGATATAAACATGTGGTGGTGGTGTTAAACAGTTACAGCATGTGCTCGGTAAATAGTAGATTTTATTTGCTGCTAATATTTTAAAATCTGTAGCATAAAACCATAGCAAAAATGAGTATGTTATATGATTTGAGGGCCTGATTCTAAACAGGAAATAAACAGAAATGCCTATGCAGTGTTTATTTAGAAATTTGAATCACCACTGAAAAATTTTGGAATTTTCATCCAAATTCTGAGAGAAAGAATGAGATTAATTCTTCTTTACTGTGAGGAATCATTTGCTGAGTATTTATGTGAGAGAAACACTAAATTACCAAGCAGGATGGCTCAGATGGTTTCGTCTGTGGCCCACATTCGGGAGGCCCGGGTTCGATTCCTGTGGCCGACCTATCTGACCCATGGGTTTTTCGGGGGTTTTCCCGGGTCGCTAAGCGAATGCTGGGTAGGTTAATTATATCTCCCAAATTTCCTGTCCCTCCATTTCATCTCCATTATCATTTCATATCATCTCTCATCTGGTGGTCTCTTACAGGGTAAAAAGTCAGCAGGTGTCTCGGCGGTGCATGGCAGGATGATATGCTCTGAGGAAAACTACTTCCACCTCCGGTAGGTTGGTTGTTGGTCTCCACTCCTCTGCTGGGATCATTTCGGCACCGCCAGCCAGGGACCTTTGAGGCTCAGATCACCTGCCTGGGATCATTAGGGCTCGGCTGCTGGGCTCGTTGCTATGCCGCTGTAGGGAGCGAGTTCGTTGTCCTGACTGTCGGGGGAAGTCTCTATCTAAGTAAACTGTAGGGACCCTGCCCTCTGTACTTTCGTGGCTCCTTGGGTCGGCTGCCCTCTGTCTCTTTCGCCTCATCTTTCCTCCCGGGGGTGCCCCACATGGGGGCATAGCAACAATGGGCCCAGCATGGTTGCCTACATACCGAATCCCCTCCGTAATGAAATCCCAAAATCCCATCACTAAATTAGTGATCAAAGCAAAAAATTAGGATCTGCTTCATTGCATACTAAAATTAAGTCACAGAACTTGAGTTTTCTGTCATAGTCATCTTCATATAATGTGAGAAGTAATTTTTTTGCAAAAAGGTTTGAATTTTATGTCTTTTAGGATTCTCTGCAGGCTTCTTCAAGATTTGTTCAATTGCACTGACGCCTTCCTAGTTGACTTACTAGAACTTGCTATAAATGCCTGAGCAACTGAGAATTTTCTTCATTTCGGACATTACATGGTTGACCAAATCTCAAAGCATTTGCAATATACCATGTTCTTTCAAATTTTATGTTGAGTTTCTGCAAATGTTGCCGAGTTGGTAATGATGCATTAGAAAACCTTGTTTGAAAGTCATCATGAACTCTGGCTGTCACTTTGTCATACTTCCACATTAATTGAAACATATAAATGTATTGTTCCTTACTAAATTTATTCGTCATTGCAAATAATGTTCAACACACTGACAACCAAAAGCAGAAGGCTAAAAAACAAATGAATGTCTATACAGTGTTACCAGTGATATCCTGTAATTAATTTTATTCCCACATATCCTTAAAATATACCTACAAAAAGCCTACAAAATTGATGAAGGGGAAACTGACTTTTGTGCCACTCTGTAGAATACCAGAGTACCACTTAGATTCAGCATTGAGGAAGAAAGTAAAGATAGTGCAATCTGCTAGGAAAGTTATGATTAGCGTCTTCTAATTGATTTTCTGGAAACTGAACAAAGCATAAATGTTGCCATATCTGGACGCTTTTTAAACTCTGCCACCCATTGCATAAGTGAGCATGCAACATGTGCAACTAAAGCTGTATTGGCAATTACAGTGCAGCGAGAGAGGGAGCAACAACCCACATAAATAAAACCTTTTTAAACCATTTGTCAAACTATAAAAACACTTTAGCTCCACTTACATTTAAAATTAGGACATGTTTCGAGGAACACGCATCCTCATTATCAGCTGATGTTCGACTGGTTCTTCAGGTGACCGCCTCCCTCTCCTGGCGCTGTTCAACGAGTTGAATGACGTCATCCACTATTGGTATTTCAAAGTTCATAGTTCTCTTTTTATTCTTAAAAATGTGCATATTTTTCCAAACTGTTAATTCCCAATAATTTTTGCCAGTACCAAAAGTTTGACGTCTTTGGAAACATGATTTTTTGACCAAAAGTGTTGGGCTATGGCTGATTTATTTGTCTGTTTGTATTTTCTGCATGTTTTTTATGCAAAAAAAAAAAAAATACAGACAGATAAATCAGCCAAAGCCCATCACTTTGGGTCAAAAAAATCATAATATTTCCAAAGACGTCAAACATTTGGTACTGGCAAAAAAGTATTGGGAGTTAACAGTTTGGAAAAATATACACATTTTTAAGAATAAAAAGAACTAGGAACTTTGAAATACCAATAGTGGATGATGTCATTCAAGTCGTTGAACAGCGCCAGGAGATGGAGGCGGTCACCTGAAGAACCAGTGGAACATCAGCTGATGTTGACGTGTGTTCCTCGAAACATGTCCTAATTTTAAATGTAAGTGGAGCTAAAGTGTTTTTATAGTTTGACTAGTGGTTTAAAAAAGTTTTATTGATGAAGCTCCACTGTTTCTAAATACTTCTATTTTATAATTTTATTAACCCAGATAAATTTCTTTTTTTAATATTACTTTTTTTTATTTAATGTCCTCCAACATAAGTTGCATGAGGAGAATGAAATGGATGAAATGATTCATCCATTCAGTAGTAGAATACAAATGAAAATTTTATATTTTCATTACAAAGAATGTAGTGATAATTTTTTCCTAATTTTATCCAGTAAAATCTAATCACCCACATGGCAACTTCTTAATCCTTTTCATTTCCATTCCCTCAAATCCCCATTTCATTTGAGACTATTTTTAAAGCCTCATTATCCACAACATCCATTGCAAACTACAATTTTTTCCCTCCCCTTTCTCCAGATTACTGTTGTTTACACCACTAATTTTCATTGGAATCTCTATTAATATAATTTCTTTTTTACTGCACAGTCTCTCAAATTGTCCCTGTACAGCCAAAATATTATGACTTTGTGGGTTCGTAGGATTAAAAGTCCAAGTTGCAGAAGTTCAAAATGCACTTTATTTCCATAGAAACACACTTTGGTCAAACCTTACAGTAGCAGAATTACGTAACATACACCAGTACAATCTTCCAAAGTCGTTGACCACAAACAAAAGCGTTCACAGTTGCAGGCACACAATACTCAGTTCCGACTACACACTGACTTTACAACTCTCATTACAACTCCCCAATAAACTAGCCACGGCTTCTTTTCATACACGACCATTCCAGACGGTTGTGGAATATTCTCTATCAATCAAGATGTCACTGGAACTTTCTAGTTATCTATCTTTATCTGTTTCGGCAAACCTTCTATCTCCGCATGGCATTATCTGTCCCTTATCTCCATGTTACACTATCTGCCCTTTGTGAGTCTCAGCTGCGCTTATCGAAACAATGGGCTCATGACAATATGTTAAGTAGAAAAATATTTTGCATATGTATCTAATGTATTCTTGCTTGCAAATGGAAGGTATAGTTAATCATAATCTCAAAAATAATGTATTTTCTGCTGAAATGATGTTGTTGTTGTTGACTAATGGCACTGGGGATTAGTTGATTTGCATCATTTTCCCCCTAGCTTCCCAATATAAAGCCTGTAGGTTCCCACTTTTGAGACCATTACATTTGTCCAAATGGTGTTTGTTCATGATGACATTCTCTTTACAGATAGTACATTTGGGTGTAGGTATGCAGTGTATTTTATAAAGGTGTTCTGCAAGACAATCATGGCCAGTTTCCATTATAAATAGGGCCACTGCAGTTTTTCTTGGTAGTTTTTGTATGTCAGTTTTGACTCCAATGTTCTTATAATCCTTGTCTTTTAGTTTATCTTCTTCATCAAGTTTCCGCTGTCTTTTAAAATGTATCTTAATGTTGTTTATTTGTTTATTAATTTCAGTTTGTCTTACAGGTTTTATATTTTGAATTGCACCTTTTTTTGCTAATTGGTCAGCATGTTCATTACCTAAAAGTCGAACATGGGCTGGAATCCATTGCAGGGTGACATGGTTTCTTGATTCGACAGCTTTAATTAAACTTATTTCTTTGATGTTTCTTGTTGTTTTGTTTTTATAATTTACAATCCCATCTATGGCTGATTTTGAATCTGTTAAGATAACTATATTTTGCTTTATGTACGGTCTGTACAGGACATTCTGCAGTGCTGCTTTTATGGCTGTTCTCCATCATAATGGTTTGAAGTTTCATCTAGTGTTAGATCCTGTGCAAAATGTTTGCAGTATACTCCTGCACCAGCATCTTGTTTGTTAATAAAGGATCCATCTGTATATATTCGGAGCCATTCTTTTTCTGGATATCTTTCATTTTCTGTGGCTATTGCTATTGCTCTCATTTCATCTGGTAAATAGTTTTGCTTATGTATTGTATATAACAGGTCATTCTTATAATGTATGTCAGTATATTCTGTTGGGCTTGTTTCCTCTATTGTTGTTATATTTTTTGTTATTATGTTCTTGTGTTTTGAGTTATTGATGTATGTTCTGAAGCTTGTTTGGGTTTTTAGATTGCTTATATTATCTGCTGTGTGATACCACTTGTGTCTATTTTTGTTAACTAGAGTTTTTGTGCTAGGGTAATTTCCTTTAGTTCATGTTCCAGTTCTATGGCCATATTTTTTGTGAAGCTCTGTAGTATGGCAATTGGTGGTGTTTTCACAGCTCCTGTTATTATTCTTAGTGAATTGTTTTGTGAGATTTCTATTTTCCTTTTGAGTTTCTTGCTTACTGTTGCCAGCAGTTCTCCTCCAAATAGTAAGTTGGGTTTTATGTGTGTTATTAAGGAGGTCCATATTTCCACCCTATTTTTTTTCCTGCTAGGCATTTTAAGACGTTGTTCTTTTTGTTGATCATATTTGTTACATTGTTTACATGTTCTTTCATTGATAGTTTCCGGTCTAGTTCTATTCCTAGATATGTTGTTGTGGATGCTTCTTGTAAATTTTTGTTATTGATTTGCAGACATATATTTTCTGTTTTGTGTTGCATTGTGAACCGTTGATATTGGGTTTTTTTCTATGTTTATCTCCATATTTTTATGGTTAGTCCATTGTTCCAGTATTATAATTGCATTCTCCATTGTTTTTTGTAACTTTTTATAATGTTACAAAAAACAATGGAGAATGCAATTATAATACTGGAACAATGGACTATAAAATAGTCTGCTGAAATGTTCTGAGTAAGATATGATAACCTCTATTTGGCTTAAGGGGAAGCATCTGTAAAAAATGCCAAAATTCACATTTTACATCTGAGTTGTTTGAAATTTCGTGATTAAGTTAGCTATAAGTAATTTAGTTAAGCTTCCAAATTTTATCCCTTTATCTTTCATAGTTTTAACTAAACAAATATGTATTGCTTTATATAGTCTGATTTCTGTATGTTGGAAAAATGTCCCAATTTTTACGGTTTTTGTTTTAAATTAAATTCTGAAGGAAATAGAAATGTGCACATTTGTGCATAATTGATTTGTTAAGTTAGTTTTCCTTGCTGTATTCCACAATCAGTTTCACTCTTTTCGCTCAGCTGAGTAAGCGATATCTAGTGCATCCCTTGTTACACAGTTCACGCATGCACTTTTCACTTGGAGCATGGAAACCAGCAGTCACCATGTGTCGGAGCTTGTAGTTTGCCGAGGTCCATGCTCTGTTCATCACGGCCTCAGTGCTGTAAAAGTCCTGTTTACTTGCTCTCTTCTTATTCCTCTCCTTGGTGCTGTTCTGCAGCTTTTGTAGATGGCCATTCTAGCCTGGCTTTGATGTCCTCTTATGTAGCACTGCTCTTTTGCTAGTTCATAAACTAGACATATTGGCAAAAATTTTGACACACATAGGGTACTTCTAAGGAAACTTGCCTTTACTCATTCTTTCCTGTTAAATGCTGCCATATCAATTGGAGCCCATATGGAGAACAGGGGTGATTTTCACATTGAATAAGAAAACGGCTGTTTCAAGATCTAATAGGTCCAGCCGTGTGATTTCCTGGAAAGCTCTGATGGCTGCTACCACTTTCTCTTTTTTATGTATTCTAAACGATGTCCTGAATGACTGCAGTCGTGTTCCTAGGTGGTTAAAATGATTGACTGTGCTGAGCTTTTCTTCTTCGAATTTTATGTAATCCACTTTGGCTACACTCCCCCCTTTTCTGAATATCATTTGGATGGTCTTGTTTCTGTTTATGATGAAGTAATTTTCTTTAGCCCAGGTCTGCAGTCTATTGAAAGCCACTTGCACTGTTCTTTGCTGTTAGATCCAATGATATCATCTACAGTTTGGCCGCCTGTTCTCCGGCTCTGACATTTCTCAAGAGCGGGAAGCGTGCTCTTGCCAGTTCTTTAATGGGGATTTCAAGCAGAAGAACATGCGTATTTTAAATATTTTAGGCATTTACATATTTCACGAACCAGTAGTCATATTATTATAATAGCAATAATAATAGGACTTACAGACACTAAAATTCGGAATTCATGCACGCACAAAATACAAAAGAAACTTCACCATCGCAAGCAACTGTAGCCACGTGGTCCAAACAAAATTAAACTGGCAACATGGTGTTGGATACGGAAGCCACACCCAGCAGCGAAAATGTTGATTGGTGCTAGCAGACAGTTTTAACTTCCTGACCACGACACCGGATGTGGCAACTCCCAGTACTACCAACAGAGGCAGTTATCGCGCGTAAAAGTTGTAAAGAAATATACGAATAGAGTGGTGTTGTAATGAATATCTTGGTGATAATGAAATTGCAAGTTGGATTTCAGTTCCTTTCTTGGAAGTGTTGAAAACAGTGTTGTGTTATGATAAATTAAATTTAAAGGGAGTCGATTAATGACACTAAATGACACTTACTTTTAAATTTTTCCGGAACATGTTTCAGAGACTTTGCCTCCATCCTCAACCGGCCATCGACTGGTTCTCATTGGTGTAGTTGACAATATTTTGTCATAGGTCTCCTCTGGTGGCGGTTCAAGGAACTTGCTGAACAAATCTTTCTGGGGATTTCGAAATTGAATACTTTGTTCCTGTTTTTTGAAATGAAGATTTGTTCCAATGTGGATAGTTCTTGTTTTCCTGATGTATGTTTCAGTAGTTTTGGTTCTGGATTTATGTTGTGGTTTTTTTCCCAAAAATACGTGGCAACTGCTGATTTTTCTAATTGTTTATATTTTGTGTTTCTAAAGTGTTCCTTTGCTCTTGTTTCTAAATTTCTTTTGGTTTTTCCAATATAAATTTGACTACAGTCACTGCATTCAATTTGATATATACCAGATTTTTTGTTAGATGGAATGGCATCTTTGATGTTTGAGCAAATTAGGTCTTTTAAGGAGAAATGGTTGACTGGTGCTAGTTTAATGTTTTGTTTTTTAAAGACTTTTGAATTTATCAAAGTCCCATGGATGGTAAGTGAATTTTTTGAAAATCATATTAATTTCTGTAGCTGAGAGGGTTGTGGTTTCCTTTATTAGCTTCTTCTCTTTTGCTAAATTCACTTTTTTGTCTACTAATGATTTGGAAAAGTCATTTTTTGTGCTATTTCAATAATTTTGTTGTATTCTATTTTGTATTCTTCTGCTGTGAGGGGGATGTTGACCAGTCTGTGTGCTAAACTATTGAAGATTGCCTGTTTGTGGGATCTTGGGTTGTAGCCATTAGCTTTTATGTAGTTGTCTGTCTGTTGGTTTTCTGTAAATGCCAAAGTTTAGTCTGTTTTTATTTCTCATTAATTTTAGATCCAAAAATGGTAAATACTCGTCTTTTTCTATTTCTACAGGGAACTTGATGCTTTTTTCTTGGATATTTAAATGTTTTAGTGCATCACTAATGTGCTTTTTTGGTACTATTGCAAAGATGTCATCTACATATCGTTGCCAAAGTTTGAACATCCAAGGGAAACCTTTGGTGATCCTTATTTCTAATGCACTCTTGTACAGATCGGCCAGGAAGGGTGATAGGGGGTTGCCATTGCTAAACCTTAAGTTTGGTGGAAATATTTTGTTTTAAACTGGAAGAAATTTTGTTCTATGCATAATTTGGTTAGTTCGATGTAATCTGAAATTTCAGGTGATGACATTGCAAGTGATTTGAGCCATTTTTCTATCAACGGTGGGAGTTGATTTACTGGTATGCTGGGAAACAGTGATTTAATATCAAACAAGACTAGTGTGTCCTCTTCTTTTAGTTCAGTATCCTTAATGTGTTCTATAAGTTCATAGGTGTTTTTGATGCTTAGGCTGTTGAATTTTGGAAATGAGTTGAATTTGTTTATTAGCCACTTTGCAAGTTTGTATGTTGGTGAATTTATACTGCTAACTATAGGTCTCATTGTTATGAATGGTTTGTGTATTTTGGGTAAGCCATAAAGTCTAGGTAAGGTTGGGTTATCCGGTTTAACTGTATATTTGTTTGGTATTATGCTTGATTTTGAAAAAACAATAGCAAAATCTCCCTGTAAGACTCCATTTGTCTGAGTAATATTCTTCGATAAAGTGGTTCCATCATCAATCATGATTGTATTTGGGACAAGGATGTTGTTGATTATGATAACCAGTCGGTTATCTTCTCCCAGCATAGCTCCTAGTTTACTAACTAGCATCCTTCTGTTTAGGTAGATTTCTTCAAATGACAGTTATCAATTGACTTTTCTAAAACAATCCTCCTCCCTGTGGTCTTAATTGATCACGCCCACCTGTGCATGGGCATTTCATTTGTGACTAGTAGCTCTTTAAATGCTGCTAAGGTGTAATGATAACAGGTTCTGAAACTATAGGGTTAGAACTGAATTTTTAAGGCAAAAAATTAAAAGCGCAAATTTATTGTCATTTTTGCCAATATTTCCACCAATGTCTCCCCTTAATAGCTTACAAGAGCTCATTGATTCCTTGGGACAAAACAGTATCAAAATTTTGTGTCTAATCATTTGTTAAGCTTTAAGTCAGATAATTGGAGAAATATTTGAATATTACATTTTTCTCATGTTTTAAGAATGTGCTTATCCAGGTCATTCATGTTTTGAGTTGTTGAAGTAAAATTTAAAATATATCTTACATTAACTGATGGCATTCTAAATATTTGTGTTTCAGAGATTGAGCAAGAGACGAGGACTGTTTGGATCTAGACACATGTTCATCTGGAGCTTCAAAAGATATGTCTCAGAATATACGTGATAGTTTTTGTGCATTGTAGATACCTTGTACAGTTATAGCCATTTAATTCATAAAATACATTATGTTTTTCATAAGTTTGTGTTTTACTTACATCCATTTAATAACATCATTGGTGAATTTGATAAGGGTTGAATGAGACCTTTAGATTCCAAAACTATCAAGTGAATATTTTAGCCATATATGCTTTCATGTATGTAACAAAGAGCGTTGTGTTTAAATAGTAGCATTCAAAACCCATTAGTTTACACCAAAATTATATGTAGAATATTTTCCTTTAAAGCAAAAGTCTCCAAGTCCATTGACCTTTGGCATTGAGATATTGCAAAGTCCATAAGAGTCAATTACTATCATTTCATGTGACACAGTTGGTGCCTTTTTTGATATAGCTTTAAAATCTGTTAGTATGTATAATCATTTTGTAAGACACAGTCAACAATCAGGTTGAGAAGTATTTTTCAGAACAAAACGAATATGGACAAGAGCTTTGTTAATATTAAATTCCTGCAATGCAGGCCAAGGTGAGAAGTAAAAAAGAAATTCTATCAACCACAAATGTGAGAGCAAGAGAGGGTGTGTTCCTGCCAAGTCATTACTAGTAGATGCATCAAACTGCCTCTGAAAAGAATGGAAGAAAATGTATGTCTGACCTAAGAACCTTTTTTTTTTTTTTTTTTTTTAATATTAAATGAATGCTAGCTGAATCAGGAATAAAACTGTCAAAAACATGTTTTTGTTATGCTACAAGTTCTCAAAAGGATGTTCTTTAATTTTTAGCCATAAAATTGTATATTATTGTAAGAACTTATTTTTAATCAAAATGACTTGATTAAAACAACTGCTGTATCTATATCACAGATTTTGAATTGACAATTAATATTACCAAACAAACTCAAGTTAAAAAAATAAATCTGTATTTATTGTTTATTTTACTTTTGATTATATGCCTGTCCAAATCCTCCGTAAGTTATTAGTGTAATAAGCACACTTTAAAAACTAGGGATGAGATGTCAATCCCATCTATATTCCAAGTACAAGGACTGAAATGGTGCTAGATGCACTAAGAGATGAAGACGTCATCTTGGTAAACAGGAAAGACCTATGAAGTACATAGCTCCCAATGGAGCAAGTGCATTCGATATAATCCTTGTAAGAGGGAAAGGTCTACATGTAAAAACAGAAAGGTCTATAGAGCATGACTATTTCTCCCATAAGAAAACATATACCCATTGCGATCGAATTGGTGCTCAGTATGCAGCAGACATATAAAAAAGAGGAGAAACCGATAATTTCTAGGGGGTTAAACTTAGAAAAAATTAAAGAAAGAAAAGATGAACTGCAAGAAAAAAGACGGCTGACTCAATGGGATGAGACATATCAATATTTTTGACTCCCTTAATATGGACACAATAAGCAAAAATGAAGTCAAATTAGCTATAAAATGACTTAAGAGAAAAACTTCTAAAGGGCCTGATGGAATACCAGCTTATATTTTTAAAGGATGTGGAGAATTGTTGCTATACCTTCTAACATTAATTTATAACCAAATCGTACTTAAGGAATTTTTCCTAATGTATGGAAACAAACTAATTCCCAATTCTAAATCTGGAAATTCAAAGACGATAAGCAACTATAGGCCTATTGCCATTTTGTCTACACCAGCAAAAATAACTGAAAGCATTATTTATACATGGTGTTCATTTTTATTTGTTATTTCCTGCCCTCTGATTGAGCAAGAATGACGTTATAGTTGACTGGTGAGTTTCTTGAAATTGCAGTGCCCTCTACGCAGAAGAAGCGGTAATTTTTGTGGAACAGTAAGTAAATTACAGTGCTCAGTTTGGTTGTGCTAGTAACTAATACAACCAGCCTCCCCTTTCTCCGAGCACTGTGTCTTCATGGTTGAATGCTACTTTCGTACCAGCATTAAAATTGGTGTGACATAAATATAATTTAAGCCGCTGCATGAAGGATTCTATGCAGTGCTATCCAGCATTCATACAAGTCCCTCGAAGTGTTATGTCAAAAGTGTCCAGGTACCGTCAAAATTGACCTACTTTTGTTTGCAACATAAACATCTTACATTTTATCAGTATATGATATTAATTTCTTGTCATTCTCACGCAAGACAGAAAGACCTCAAGCATACCTTCTCGCAATATAGACAATGTTTAAGGGGAAGACAGAAAGGAAATATAAGAAAATGGACACATAAGACTGTGTAATAGAGATATT
The DNA here is from genome assembly GCA_030765055.1 of Mantis religiosa. NCBI lineage: Eukaryota > Metazoa > Arthropoda > Insecta > Mantodea > Mantidae > Mantis > Mantis religiosa. The sequence continues at coordinate 39,359,582 of CM060960.1, forward strand.
TTGTTTAGACTTGGATAAAAGCTTTGTACATATTGTAACACTATTTATTTTTCATTCCTAGAACAAGTTCTGCTAATTTTATAGTTTGTAATGAAGTTACATTGTGAGGAAACTGTGGGTGACAGAAAAGAATTGAGATAAAATTGAAATATTTCTATTTTATGTGACAGGTTTACAATATGCATGTATGTATACTATAATAGAAAAACATATGTTCATTGTGAAATAAGTTTTCATTGACTTATCATTTCGTATATTCTTCATGTATACTTTTATGGCTGCATAATTAGCTTTGCAGTGCATTGCATTGCAGTATATAGTTTTTTAAAAACAGTTATCGTATCTACTCACCAGGTGAAATTATGCACCTTTATATTACGTGGGTAGGACCCACCTCTCAAATAGTATATTTACCTGCCGGTAGAGGGAGGCCTCAGAGCTGCTCTCAGCACATCAAATATGATAACAAGCCGCTAGGGGAACCATATATAAACTCGCTCCATCAGCGATGCTATTCATGACGTCAAATTTTGCGTGGTAAAATCACAGATAAAAATGAACACAGTGTATACATGTATTTAATCATGTAAGGTTAGTAATTTCACCACTACAGCATGGTTTCATGCCTAAAAGGTCAACTGTTGCAAATCTATTGAAATTTTACTGTATTGGAACACCACAGTGAAGCGAAACATAGTAATAGATGAGTTGTATTTTTTACACATAAGCCTCACTTACGTACCTATATTGAGGACATGTTTCACAAACTATTATTAGCATCATCAGCTCTATTGCAAGTAAAGCTTGTTGATCCAGTGGTGTGGGTAGTTCTGGAGGAGTTGCTGCCATCTGTTGATTTTGTGATGAATTTAAATGTGGGGATGTTTGGCAGGATTTCGAAGTTTATTAGTTGGTTTTTATGCTTTTCTCTGTATATTTTCTCCCAGATGACAAGCACCCTATGTTTTTGTACGTATTTTAGTAATTTGGTGCTATCTTCAATCTCATGATTTTTGGACCAGAAATGAGTTGCTATTGCGGACTTTTCGGTATTTTTGTATCTTAGGTGCCTGAAATGTTTTTTCTTCCTAGTGCCTATGTTTCTTTTTGTCCTCCCTTTGTATTTTTTTACAAATCTCTTTAACTTTACTGAATGTGTGTCATCAGAATTGAATCATTTTAAACAGGTAGACATAGTATACTCTGATTTCCAAAAGGCTTTTGATAAAGTTGATCATGACTCTTTGCTTGCTAGCTATTTAAATTAGGTTTTGCTTTTCCGTTAATTAAAATATTTGGATATTTAAAATACAGATCTCGGGTAGTCTATTAAAGAATTGTAAGTCCTACCAATTTAATGTTAATTCAGGGATTCCTAAAGATTCTAACTTAGGACCTTTGTTGCTCCAAAATATTAATGTTGCTGATGTTAAACTATATAAAAGCAGATTGCATACAATTTCCGCAGGACCTGGATTCTTAATATGCATGGAGCAAAACAAACTTCCATTTAATATTAATAAATGTGTTTATAATATCAATAGGACACCACTCATTGAAATGGCTGAAAATAAAGATCTAGGTGTACATTTTGCAACAAACCTCAAATTCAACAGACATATTGAATTGTACCAAAATTGCTAAAATGTCTAGGATTCATTATTCAAAATTCTTAATGTTTTAAATAAAAAACTGTAATTTGACTTTACAACTCATTTGTTAGACAAAATCTCAACTATGCATCTATTATTTGGAATCCTAAAACTGTGAAACGTTTAACCTTAATGTACAGTCAAAATTTGTAAAATACATATTAAAAGAGTTGAATATTATCCAAGATACACAAATTATGAAACCCTTTTAGAAATATTTAAATTTAAAGCTCTGAATTTCAGAAGAGACATTGCGGGATTAATATTTTTGTTTAAAGTATTGCATTCAATTATTGATGATATGAACATTACAGCAAATATATCTTTTTATGTACCAAATAAATTAAGCAGATTCAAGAGACACCTCCAGAACATATACAGAAATTCATAAAAATTCACCATTCAGCAGTATCATGATTTATATAAGTACATTATTTAAATGTAGGTATTTTCAACATGTCTAAAACTCTATTCAAAAAGGCCATAATTACTCACTGTGCTTTTAGTTGATCAGTTTAATTACTGAAAGTAGTAATAACAGTAAAATTACTGTAATTAGAAATAATAGTACACTTACTATGCCACCCTCACTTTATTTATTATTATATTTACTTATGTGCATAAATACTACTGCATGTAACCACTGTTTGTAATGAACATTGTAATTGGGCTTAGACGTGTTATGTTTATAAGAATAAATAAATAAAACCTAGCGCTCAACTCAGCCCTCAAGGTGCTACACGGTGCCAGCATCATCAAGTACCAGAGGAAGGCACATGTGTAGTTTGACAAAGATTGCTGCTCCCTAAAAAACGATGATGATGTGTATAAGGGCGCTCAACTACGGCGGTCATCAGCGCCCCTAAGAAACGAGACCCTAAGTTTGCTCTACATAGCAAAGACCTCTAAATACTCCACAAGGATCTCAAGATATATGCAAAGAAAAGAGGGTCATACAAATCACTCAACAAGAAAAGAGTTGACTACATGGAGAAGGAAGCGTGAAGGATAGCAGAAGATGCCAGGAACCCTTCTCTGGCATTAAAAAGGAGACAGCAATTGTGGGGGGGGATAACAATGAATAGGTGGGAATGCCACTTTATGGAAGTTCTAAATATTGTAACTTTGTGGGTTCGTAGAATTAAAAGGCCGAGTTGCAGAAATTAAAAATCTCCTTTATTTTCGTAGCAATACACTGTCCAGTTCTCACGTAAGAACATTGGCTATCTCTCATTTCACAACTACTACTCTGGCGTGTCACCACCCTTTTTATATGTCCATAAGTCGAGAACATTCTCGCACAAATAAGAAAACAACCATTCTCCATCAGTCGAGATATCTCTTGAAATTTCCAAACATGAAACCCTACCTGCGGCGGTGAGTCCTTATCTGAGATAACATTGTTTGCCGCTTTTGTGATCACTTCGCCGCATTATCGTTAAATAAGTTCTAAATACCCAAAAATCAGACATGGCTCTTCAAATCTTACCACAGAGTACTGAGTTACAAACTGATTCCCTATTCATCTAGACAGAAGTCCAAAAAACAGTGAACAGCGGTAAGAACAACAACGCAGCAGACAGAATGTTTGCATAGCACATCAAAACAACTTCAGCAGAGCACATCAAAGTCTCACTGGAATATCTAATAGACATCTGGGTGGATATTTTCAATAACTGTCTTAGCACACAATCCATACCAATGTCCTCGAGGGCTTCTATAATAAAATGCGTGGATAAAGGAAAAGGGGTTTGAGAAGATCCAAACCTGTACATAGGTATAGCCATGAAAAATAATTCATTCAAAATTTTCTGAAAATTGTTAACAAAGAAATTAACGAATATCATTGAAAGCCAAACTCCGGAGTGCCACTTTGGCTTTCGACATGGAAGAAGCACTCTCTAAGTCTAATAATCTGTTGATGTATGTCAAGAATGCCACAAGAGGACAGAAAGGAAATTACTATGCAATATTCACAGATTACAAGAAGGCTTTTGTCAAGATAAATAGGCAATAAGTGGACCAATGTCATGGTTTTCATTCCAAAATCCATTGATCCAAATCCAAAATTTCTAAAAGGAGTGATAAACCTAAATAAACTGACAACATGGGGGAACATATTCATAACGAAAAATAAGGACCATGTAATGAACTTTGAAATCCCACCAGTAGATAATTTGACAAAAAAAAAAGTTCATAGTTGCACCACTGGAGAGAAGAGAGCAGACAACAGCAGACGTTAGTTGGAAAGAGGTTGAAAATGGAGGTGACACTTCCAAAACTAGTCCCTTAGTAATATAAAAATGTAAGTGACAAAGTGTTAAGAAACCAACTGCAGTTTTTTCAATTAATTTTGACGTCCCTGTTACTAAATTCCTTCAATCACGCACAATAGTGAATTTCTACTTGTATTAGTGGCAAAGGGTGGCATGACATTTAGGGAAGTGGCTCCTGTATATCTGCATCTCGTGGACTTGGGTTTGAAACTTGTTGCCTATAATAATAATAAGAATTTTACTGTCGTTGAGCTGTACAGCAGTGGACGTCAGAAGATACAATACAAATTACAACAATATGATACAGAGTAAGTACAAAGTCGAGCTTAACAGCAATTGATGTCAGAAGATAACATAAATATTACACTACAATCTTTCTATTCTATTTTACAGAATATATAGATATGAGAAAATGTTCAGTGAATAGGTGACACTATTTACAATTCTGATGCATTTTCAAAAAATTACTGTAAGGAGTAGAATGGGTTGATTAATAATCTGTCATAAAGCCTATGTTCAAAGCTGTTATTTGGCAGTCGAGTTACATAATCTGGAAGTGCATTATACATTCTTATACCTAATATTTCAAAACTATTGTGATTTTGCAAGCCTATGATAAGGTCTATCAATTTGGTTTGTATACCTAGTATTATATTTATGGATATCCTGTCTATAGTTGTAATCAGATGAATTCTTTTTATATAAATAGGACGTATAAGTTTACTAATGTCATTATTCTTAATTTAATAAATAATGGCTTACAATGTGTGAATTTGTCTGTATCAGATATAATACGGATAATCTTCTGCAATAATAGGATACCATATAAGATACCATATAATATAATGCTATGAAAAAAAACAAAGTAAGAAGATCTAATGTATGTATTCGGTACAGAGCTTTTTAAGTTTTTGATAAGATATATAACTCTTGAGAGCCTCGTAGTGATGTAATTAATATGTGGTTCCCAGGAGAGTTTATTGTCAACTATTACACCTAAAAATTTGATTTCTTTAGTATCATTTGAACTTGTCAGGTGCCTTAAGCTAAATACAAGTTGTTGTGTTTTCCTTTCATTAAGCAAGAAGTCATTTGTCCTAAACCATATGTCTGCCTGCCTCAGGGTGTCCTTGGCAATTGTTTTAAGTGCCATAACGTCTGAGCTGGTATTAAAGAAAGTAGTGTCACCTGCATATAATATTGTATGGGTATTTACAAAGGATACAGGTAGCACTTCCATAAACGTCATTGCATTCTTTGCCCCTTCCTTGTATATAAAGATGAAAATAATCTCCTCTGTACCAACTTAGTTACCAAACATAAAAAATATACTTCTACAAAATGAGATCAGTTATTCCATCTCATAGAACTGGTCAACTTTACCAAATATGGTATAAAAAGTATATTAGAAAATGCCATCAAAACATATAATAATCTCTCATATGACATCAAAATGTCACTCAACTTATTTTGGTGTAAAAACAAACTCTTTGAATATCTACTTGAGCTATGGTGTGACTCCCAATACTGGTGTAGCTCCCAAAATCTGTGTTATCTGCCTAAAAGATTTAAATAAATGTTAGTCACACACACAAAAGTGTTTAGAAGAATAGATTTTTTTTTTTTTTAAACTGATTTTCTATACTTGTATTCCTAATGTTATATGTATTCTGTGTGATTGGCTTATTACCCTCACTTGCAAAGTGCAATTTCTACCTTGAGCAATTGGTCATTGGAACCTTCCACGTAAAGAAATAAAAATAAAAGATCTTGTGTGGAAATAAATATTTTGTCTATTAACAATGCTATCAAGCCAGGATCATATGAACACTGTTGATGTGCCGGACTTTTATACTGCGGGAGTTCTTTGATATACCAATAAGTTGATTGATATGGAGCTGTCACTTTTAAGCACACTTAAAAGCAGTTGTACTTCTGACCTTGGTCAATATCTAACCAACTGAGCCACCCAAACCAACAATGTATGTAGATAATGCCATATGAATGTAAGAAAGTTTTTTAGTTATTCATTTTTTAACTATTAAAGCTGGAATATGTTTGCTATGCATGTAGAACTTCAGCTTATGTAATTTCATATCTGCAAATATATTTCAACAGTTTAGCAGATTCCTTTCATAATTTTGTTATATTGGCAGCTGTTCTCCTTTGGAACTTATCGATAGTGTTAACTCATAAATGTTGGGTTGCATCATTAGATCATGCACACATTCACACTCTCATTCATACTTCCAGACTCTGGTGAAGATGGGGAATCATCTTGGTTGGAGAAAAATCCCCACCACAAGCTGGGAATCGAACCCGGGACCCCTAGCACGGCAGGTGCTCTAGCAACTGAGCTACGGTGCTAGCCATTCCTTTCATCATTATTCAGTTTCCTTGCAAAGGTTTCAATTCCATTGATTTTAAGCATATTATTCATATTTAACATACTTTCAACATCATAATAAAGATTATGCCAATATATTTTTCAAATTATTGAAAGACAGATTATGTTTCTAAGAATTAATTTTTTCAAGCTGCATTTTAACTTCACTAATTTATAAATATTAAATATTAAAAGCAGAAGCATTATTAACAGTACAACAAGTAAGTGAAGTTTGAGTGTAAACATAGTGACTCATAAATCAAACTCAAATATTCACTAAGTTACTTTTTAGTAGTAAATAGTAGTGATTTTAAGGGAAAAAGATGCACTTGTGCAAATATAAATTACACTTTTTATGATGCAAAGGATTTAACAAGTTCTATCTGACTGCCTATTGGTTCAGTGGTCAAGTTTCTCATATTCCCAACCAGAGGCCTGTTTGGATTCCTACCTTGCGTTTGAAGCAGTTTTTTTTGGGGGGTGGGGGTGGGGATGAAGGTGGATGCTGATGAATTTCTCACCTTTGGTGACGATCTTGAAGAAATCTAGAAGTTTCCTCTGAAACTCTTGATGTGGGTGGATGCATCAGTAATTCTGGAGCGATGAGTTCTTTTTCCGAGGGTCGTAGTCTCGGAGTAGAGGAAGTTAATATTACTATTGCTGAAGAATGGACAAATAATTCTTTTCTTGTTTAAACATGGGGATTTAATTCTTCTGAAATATTTTCAAATTACGATTCAAATTTAGATAGTATAAATGTTGTTCTTTAACAAATGATGACTGGTGTATTGATTAACTATTACTTTCTTATACATATGCTATATGTACATCTTAAATGCACACTCAAAAATAATCTACATCTACAAAACATCTGTACATCTACAAAACAATTTTATATATGATAAAATACATCCCATTGCAAACAAATTCGGATATTCATAACCACAACACAAGAAACAAGAATAATTTTGCTACTATGATGTATAGACTCCACCTGTGTGACAAGTTGCCTAGTTACATGGGAGCCAAGCTATATAACAAACTCCCAGCAGAAGTTAAAGTGTCTAGTAACTTAACAAAATTCAAATTTTTCTTGAAATCATATTTAATTAATGTTTTTTATTCACTTGATGAATTTCTAAACTAAGACTACAACTTCAGAATTTATCGTTTGAGTGCTAGTTTCTTATTTTACAATACTTATGACTAAAACCTAGACATTGTATTAGGTGTACAAGACATTATACATTTATAATAACATCACCTAAGTTTTAGTTTCTTCTAATATCTGTATATATATCAAAATATCCAGCAACTTTAATCGTATATAATTGACGACTTGCCTGTTTTCAACAATGCTTGTAAAACATAAGGTGATAATAAATTCTACACAACCTCGGAGAGATACAACTGTACATCTTTCTCCTACGATGTTCTTAAGAAGAAGCACAAAATCTTTTTAAACAGTTAAAAACTTCCTCTTGTTTGAGGTTGTCATGGTTACACCATTACCTACCTTACATTATATCTATTTCATTAAACATTATGCCTGCCTCGGTAGTGTAGATGGTAGCATGTCTGCCTCACGTTCAAGAGGTCCCAAGTTCGAATCTCGGTCAGGGTGAATTACCTGGATAAGGTTTTTTCCAGGGTTTTCCCTTATCCTTCAAGACGAATGTCGGGTAACTGTAAGCTTCCTGGACTCATTTGAGCATCATATCACCCAATTCATTCACCATCTGATATGACAACGTTGGAGGACGTAAATTACAACAAAAATAAAATAAATAAACATTACATATTTTAATTCCTTTAACTACTCTTTTTTTTTTTACAAGACATGAAATATCTAAAATAACGGCTTCAGGTTGGAGATTTTTCTTTAACAAGTTCATATCTCCCACAGAGTATGCATGTGAGATCCAGTGTAAGTTTATTTACTAATGTTAAGAAACCCTATACTCCAGCAGGATATACTATCAGTTTGCTTGCCCATGTGGTGTGGGAGTAGCATGTCTTCTTACTTGAGCCTTTACTGTCGGGGAAGCATACTTACTTTACTTCAAGCATATATCTCAAGATGAGTTGTCTAGATAAGATTATTTATTATTATTTATCTGTGGCTACCAGGCACAGGATAGCAAACTACTGGGTGAAAATATGTTTTAAAAAGCAGTTGTTTATTAAATCAAAGCCCCTGTTATGACCATGGAATTTAAAGGAGGTTATGCAAATGAAATGAAAAGTTTGAAGGTATGGTATGGTATTGATTTTTATTTGTTTAAGGGCCTATCGACAGCTAGAGTAAGTGGACACGAAAAATAACTTTTACAACCTAAAGAACTTTAAACCTAAGCCGGAATTACGTTAAATTTAACGGACAAATGCAGATGTTTAGGATTGACTTAACCTAACTTTACGTATATTCATAATTTTGGTTGTGCGTATATTATGTCTCCTTCTTTAGTGTGGCAATATTCATCTTATAGCCTCGCATTAAAAAATAATGAATTCGAATCTCGGTTGGGACGAGTAACCTGGTTAAGGGGGTTTTCCCCTCAGAGGACTGTAGGCTTCTTCACTGTTTTATATGACTGCTTTGTTAAAGGATGCTAACACTGTGTTTGTTTGTTTGTTTTTGTTTTTTATTTTAAGAATGAAGAAATGGTTGCCTGGGGTGCACCCAACAAGTTTGACGTGAACCTTGAAAGATTTTGAAAAATTAATAATGGCGCCTTTTAGTGCTTTTGGTGCCTTCGTTTCTTTTGTAGTAAATTATTGTAACATTTATTAATCGTTATACTTGTTCAGCACAGCTGATGGAAAAATCAAGAGCTGTTAACGCAAGACTTCAAAATTTCATTTTTTGAAAGAGTGAGTCGTTATGGAATAGCTTACTAATACTCGTTTGAACTGTGTTGTATCGCCCCACCTCTAGCAGTTTAGCCGAAACTCGACAGTTGGTGAACTTCCGTCATCCTGTTCGGAAAGAAAGCAATTTGAGTATTGTGTGTGTATTTTTCCATGACGGTTCCGCCAGCTTGATCAAAAGTGTTTGGTGCATTTATTTTATATTTACACCGTTTTATATTGTAATACAAAAATGAATAAAAAGTGTGCAAGGTGTGAGAAGACAGTGTATCCAATTGAAGAATTGAAATGTTTAGACAAGGTAAACTATCTTTATAAATTCTTTATAGTATAAATCGGCAGCGAACACACCACCCATTTAATTTTCTTAAGGTTTTATTACAGTTTTAAGTAGGCAGTAACTGAAAAGGTACTCGGAGCTTAAGATTCACTACAAATGGTGAAATCTCTAGGGTAGGGAAAGGGCACTAAATTGATAGCATAAGGACGATGAAGGCTAATTAGATTAGAGGCTATAAATTGACCCAAAGAACATCCCAGTTGTAGCATTTCAACTGCATGAGAAATACTTTTATCTTTACGGTAGCGCTTTATAGAAATTAAACATCATTGTATAAATTTAGTCGCTATTTACCAACCTTAGGTATTAACTATTTTAAAAAAAATGACATATATGCAGTCGTGTTGATCTTAATCCCTGAATTGCTTTAATGTGATACAGATGATTAAAAACATATTTTGTTCCTAAAAGATGTGAAAGTGGTGTTTTTTTCTCGGAAAGCAAGGGTGGGAGTATGCTGTAATTGACAGATTTGAATAACTGTGATTGTAATGTCAAAGGGAAAGTATGTACATACAGTTACAGAATGTGGGAGGGCAAAGCAAAGGTGAACAGCTTTCTTTATATCTTAAAGCTTGGCCGATTGGTAGAATTAATTGACTTATTGAATACAGCTTTGTCTTTAGAAAATAGGCTAATGAGGAAAATATATTTGTCAAAGTTAATATACAAAGAGCAGTTTTATGCAAAATTAAGACAGATAAGAACTAAATGTGAAAAACTGTAAAGATATTTTTTAAAGGTTTGCAAGAACTTACAAGTATAAATACAGAACACCCATGATTCTGTATACCTTTTCTTTTAATAGAGAGGGAGACGGGGAGTATAGTAAACTGCTATTGAAAGTGGAAATGTATTAGGAGCATATGATATAAGGAGAGCAATGTTTAATGTTCATAAATTTTATCTCAGATTTCTGTCTTTTTTATGAATCTTCTATGCTAGACTGACATAAGGTATGGTTGTTTTCATGAAAGTAGAAACGAAAAGGTGTGTGGTTTGCACTTTGCTTAGTCAAGGAAAACAATTCTTCACAGAGCATCCCTCCCTACGCATGCAGCTACAAGTGCAAAGTGATGTATTCACAAAGAAAGTTATTGAATCAAACTGCTAAATATTAAGGTATAATAGAAGTGATGCTACTTGTATGAAACATTGAAATTCATAGGTCATAACCTTTCAGGAAAAGCTATATGTGTAGTTATGGGTAAGAAGCCTTTGGAACAAATTGCTTAATAAGTAGGGGAAGCAGTGTCCTAAACAGCAAGTTGTGACCATCAAAAATGAATTTGATCAGCTGTCACACTATGTGCACTAAATTTTTCCGTGTATAGCAAAGAGTATTTTCTTTGATAAAATTATTGCTTATATAATTAGTATTTCAATATATCATCTTTGTATGTATAAGGTTTTGATACAAGTAAAATGAGGTAATCTGGATGCATCAGCATGAACCCTGAAGAATATCCAAAAGTTATTTTAAATATGAGGTTTGTCGGTTAAAACTACATATAGTTGAAGATGTACCATTTGATGTTTATAATGATCCTCTTTTAAGAATTAAAATATATATGCATCTTATACTCCTAGCATTTATAGTAGCATTAAAAAGTAATGCTAATGTTGACTTGATACAGCCTACCTGTATAATTTAAGCACTTAGTCAATTAAACAAACCACTTGTGCTAGGAAGCAAGTGTAACATAATGACCTTCTGTGCAGCTGGCATTAATGTAAGGGGAATGGCTAAAGAGTTGTTTTAAATTTAAGTCATCCAAAGTCAGTCAGAGAATTGTATTTATTACATTGTATATGTTCCAAATTGCACATTGTAGAGTTGAAATATATCAATCAGATTTAAAACATATCTTCCGTGGATGCAACTCGAGATTTTAAAAAAAAAATATCCCCCAGCTCAACTACTGTTTACATAGAAATTTTTCAAAAATGACTACTGTTTTGATTAAAATATTGTATGTTTAAGATATTTTCATGACAAATGTATATCATGAATTTTCTGGGGATGTCCTCAGAAGTTCTCTTTATTTTGAATGACTTTTGCATAACTGTTGAACTGTAAAGAATGTCCTTAAATGTGAAAAAGGGATAGAATAGGGATTTGTTAATATTTCTATTAATTTCAAGAGTAGTTTTGTGGACAAGGTTTATATTTTATTTTAATAAAGCTGGAAAGCTTAAATCAAATCTTAATACACAATATATTACTTGTTATTACATTTGAATTTTCCAATACTTAATATTTTCTCAGATAGGAAGTCATTCATTTTTCATCTTGCTATGCAAAGAGAACAGAATTTTAATGCCATCACATAGTGACCAAACAATAAAATCATTTCTGCAAATTTTAGCTTAGCATGAAGTAGGTAGAGGAATAAAGTTTGTAAGAATATTTTGTACAAGATAAGAAAGTCATGTGAGTGCAACATGTCAGAGCTTTTTGTAATGAAATGTTTTGAGTTTAAGACACTGTATTGCATGTGAGGGTAAAGTTTTTTCAGGGTGTTCTCTTATCCTGAAAGATGAACGTCTGGTAACTATGGATCCTGGGCTCATTTGAGCATCATCTCGCCCATTTCAATCATTGGATATGACTTAACGTTGTAGGAGGTTAGAGAAAATAAAATCACAGGGCAGTTGTAAAGCACTACAGCTAATCTTTGTGGCCAATTTGATAGCTGACATTTCTACTATTTTGACTAAAGGTTATACAGCCAACATTTATTATTTTTATTTTATTGATTTTTTTTTCTTCCCAAAATCCTATTTTAATGTTCATAGGTGATTCTTATAATTCTGATGTCAGTGATCCCAGATTTGACCTCAGTTCTTTTCTATCACACACAGTTTTGTCACAATGTAACCTCATTAGAAACTAGAAAATTAGCACATGTTCTAGGAATGAAAAATTAGTGTCACAATCTGTACAAAGCTTGAAGTCTAAACAAGAAAATATTTCTAATACATAGTATTATGTGTCCATACTCTTATATTTTCATTCTTTCTTCCCCTTAAAGCTTTTGATATAGCCTTTTCAAGTAAGTAAGTAATCTTTATTTCCATTTCAATTACAAATTATTATACATTTACATACTTATTACTACACTGAGTTGCTGGTTACCCTTGGGCCCAATAGACTCAAACTCTGAGCCTGTCGAGCTAATGTGTCCCTATTGGCAACTTATGTAAAGTAACTTCATCTTTATTTTCATCATATTTACTTATCTTCCTCAACCATTTAGCTCTTACATTGCCCAAAAAGTTCCCAGTTTCAGTTAAATTTTTCCTAGCTTTTACACTCATTAACTTCATTGCTTGAATTTCATTTGGTAGCCTTGCCCATTCTTTTTTAACTATCTTCTCCCTAAGCGACCTAGTTTCTTCACATTCTAAAAGCAAATGCCATTCTTTATCCCTTTGGTGACACAATGGACATTTCTCCAGATTCCTCCCTCTTCCCAAACCCTTCAGTTTTACCACCCCTGTTCTGGCTCATGCAAAGCCTTCTCTTGCTGCTTTATCACAAATATCAATGTATTTTTCCCTGTTTCACATCACTTTCATCTCTCTGTAAATTTCCAGTGAGCTTTCCAAATTGAAGCTTCGTAACATTTCTTGCCTTTCAATATCTTCCGTTCTTAACCTAAGTTCTTTCCAAAATCCACTTTGCAATAATTCCCTGTTTTCCCGCATGACACTCAACCCTATTTTTAACATCATTTCCTGTATCTTATTTAGCCATGAATCTTTCTGATTTAGTCTTTCCTATACTATCAAGCATCCTTTTCTAGTATGAACATCTCAGAGTGACCAGCAGTAGTCTCCCATCATACTGGTATCCCAGCTGCTCTGATACCTTCTTTCAATCTCTGTCGCAATACCCTTTAACCTTGGAGCCACCAAAGCGACGACGAAACGCTGTGCATACTGAAAAGCATGAGATGAGGAAATTCAAGGCTTGAACACAACTATAATAGTGCTGATTTTTCTCTGTGCTTCCATTGCTGAAATGGGGTTGGATGTTGTGGTCCCAATGATTAACTTTATCAGCAGAATGGCTCAGACGGTTTTGTTTGTGGTCTGCATTCAGGAGATTCGGGTTTGATTCCGTGGCCGACATATCTCACCCATGGGTTTTTTTCAAGAGTTTTCTAGGTTGCCAGCAAATTACATCCCCCGAATTCTGTGTCCCTCCATTTCCTCTCCATTATCATTTCACATCTCTCATCTGGTGGTCCCTTTCAGAATAGAAGTGTTGGCTGGTGTCTTGGCATTGCATGGCAGGATGATATGCTCCTTGCAAACATCTTGGGTAGGAGGGTCTCCGGTCCTGGAACCTGGTCTGATTGGGTCGTTTCCAGACCTCTAGGGTGAGATTCCAGTTGTAGTGGCCCGCCGGGGAGTCTCCAACTGGTAAAGTCTATGGAGCATGCCCTCTGCACTGTTGTGACTCCTCGTGACGCTATCCTGTCTCCTGGCCCCATCCTTTCACCCTGGCTTACCCTACTTTGAGGCATGTATACAATTGACCATGTTTGGTCTTCTGTGCTGAATCCCCTCTGTAGTGCAGTCCAGTCCAGTGTTAGTATTACAGTTGCTGGCTGTGAGGTAACCTCTACCTCTTATTCGAGAACTGACGTGATAAATCAAAATTATAGGGTAGTTTTCAGGACATCTTGGTCAGCTCACCATGTTTTAATTGTTAATCTTAAAAAGTCATGTTCTTTTTAATGATTTCTCGCACTGTATATGTGGGGGCTTCCTTGTAATTCACCAGTCTAAACAAGTACAAGCTAATTAACAGTTCTCTCTTTTTAGAACTGAGTTTTTGTAAGAAAGAGCAACCTTCAAAGCATATGAAGAGCTGATTGTAGTTTTTTGTAGCATTCGCCTACATTGCATTATGTTCAGTCCAAAGTTCAAGTTTAAACAAGTCTTCAAGTACTTTTGCCAAGTTGTAATGTCTCCCCTGGTTGCCTATATTAGCAGGTCGTTGGTCTAAAGAGGGGCATGAACAGCCATTATATCTTGCATTGCGTCAAATTAAGAAGTCTTCTTTACTTCAATAAATAGGTTTATGATCATTCCGAGTTATCATTTTACAGTAGGAGCTGGTAAAGAAAAAAATCTGCCTATAACTGTCTTCTACATCAGCTGGTTTTTCTTTTTTAAGTGGAAACAATCTATGCTTTTTTTGCATAATTAAATGAAATCAAATGTGCACATTCATTCAAGGTATTTTATCTCTCTTTGCAAGTTTGTACTAGGGATTTACTTCTTTTCTTGCAGTAGATTGTGTTATCTTTCACATTCCTTTCCACAGAGTTCACAAATGCATTTTTCATCTGGCACATTGTACGTATTTTGTGGTGGAGTCCAGTCTTTGCTAATCACATCATGTGTCTTAGATTTTAGCTTGCTTTCGTCCACTGTGTTCATCATTGCATCAGTGCAGTAGAACTCTTTCCTATGGTTGCTCTTTTCTCTTTCCTGTCATTGAAATATTTCTTCATTTTACTTGTAGATAGCAGTCCTATGCTGTGCACATTTATTTCACTATTGGACATATGATTTTACCAAATAAGATACTAAACAGTTAAGTTGTGGGACCTCTACATTCTCAATACCTAATTTCTTATCAAAGAAAATATTGAAGATCAAGAAGAAAGTTCTGATTACGTAGAAAATGAAGCTAGCTACAGTGAAGCAATAAATATTACACAAATATAAAGATTTGCCACTAATGGCTCCACTTATCTTAAGAAATTGGTGTTAATACTTCTTTCTAATGGAGAACGATTTCACAAACAAATTGATCTCCAATTTCTTAAGATAAGTAAAACCTTAGTAGCAAATATTTATATTTGTGTAAGAAAGTTATCCTTTTGAATGTGAAAAAATGTTCAACATATTTGCTTTACAGGAAAGTTGTCATTATATATACCTTTAACTTCTGCTTGTAAGGAAAATTGTTTAATACTTTTGGGTAAACCATTGTTCAATAGCATTAAATTTTTGAGTTTACTTAATTGAAAGTTGTTGTGTTCAACCTTATGCTAGATAAGGAATGAAAAGACTCAAAACTTTATATTATCTCACCTGTATCCCCAAAGAGTTAATGGATGCATAACCTGTAGAATTAATAGACGTAAATGAAACTGTTTTGTGACTAACTAAATCACTTCTGAATAGAGCAACTAATTCTTGGCCATTATGTTTATTTATTTTGATGACCATAATATTTGAATCCAGCAAAAAAAAAAAAATCAGAGCTGTAAATGTGGAATACTATAGCACATGGAAATATTTTTCTTTTTTTATTAGAATCTGTTAGTGTTTCGGAAGTGAAACAGGTCACTACTGTATGTTCCAGGTATGCTGTACAGCTAATTTCCATAAAGATTTTGTTTTACAAATATCACTGATGTTGAGAATCTTGAAGGAAATGTGGAACTGCTTTTATATAGGCGGTACTAACAACAGAGCGCAAAATATGCAAAAAAAAAACAACACTAAGTCTAACACTATAATAACTTTAAAGTACGAGGGCTGTTCAATAAAGAATGATCACAATTTTTTTTTTTTTTTGACAACATACCTTTACTCATCCTCATAATTTTGATGGTCCTTCTCAAAATAGTCTCCCCTGAATGTGATGCACTTATCCCAGCGTATCTGTCAGTCTTCAAAGACATGCTGGAAACCATTTTTTAGAGATCCTTCAAAATCGCCTCCACAGCCTTCACCACTGCTTCTGATGATTGGATAATGCCTCCCACAAAGGCGTTTCTTCAAGTTAGGGAATAGAAAAGTCACATGGGGCTTAATCCGGACTATAAGGAGGGTGAGGGATGCACTTCATGTTTATTTTTGCAAGATGTTCAGCAACAACATTGGCAGTATGAGGCCGCGCACTATCATGGGGCAGCATCCAGTGCGCTTCATGCAAATGGAGTCTTTTGCGCCTGTTATGGACTTGCAATGTTTTCAGGACATCCCTGTAGTACTGTCCAGTTACTGATGTGTGTGCAGGTACAACATGCTGATAAGCCATTCCATGAATATCAAAGAATGAGATCAGCAGAAGCAACCACTTTTGCTTTTTGGGGGGATTGGCGATGAAGATTTCCACACTGAGCTTTGCTGTTTGCTCTCAGGATCAAAATGATGTAGCCAAGTTTCATTAGCAGTGATTAAGTTTGAAAGAAACTCCGGATCTTCCTCTAACATCAACTTTAACTGCATGCAGAGCTGCATGGGAATGTCCTTTTGTTTGGGAATCAACAGTCTTGGAACCCATCGCGCACAAACACCTCTCATGTGTAATGTTTCTGTCACCAACGTGTGGGTGGCACCCAATGAAATGTTCAGTATTTCAGAAAGTGATCTTAAGGTAATTCGTCGAACTTCTCACAGTGGTAGCAGCAGTGCTGATGTTTTCTTCGTAAGAGCAGTAACTGGAGCATCGGGGCCACCTTCCTTTGAAATTGATTGTCTCCCCTCTTTAAACATTTTAAACCACCTTCGAGCTGTGCTCTAGGGAAGAACAGACTCTCCATAGGCCTCCTGTAACATTGTATAGGCCTCAACTGAAGATTTGTTGAGACGAAAGCAGAATTTCAAAGCTGCATATTGTTCCTCGCGTGTTACCTCCATTGCAGCGGTAGGTGATACTGAACATGTCTGAACTTGTCTGGTTCTCACAGGCGGGAACCAGGAGTACCAACAATGAAACTACTACGGCGTGTTTGTTGCACATTAAGCTAACAGAATATAATAAAATTGAATTTTAGTGCGTAAAATTATGACCGTAAAAAAATTATGATCATTCTTTATGGAACAGCCCTTGTAGTATAGTACATTCATACCTCGAGTGAAGTTAGATCTTTTATTGAATGGGCAGTGTAGGAGTTTCCCATTGCTGTCAGTAACATGATGCTGCAAATCTGGAAATAATTAACAAAAAGAAAACACACAGAAAACTACTTATAAGATAATTCAGGGAACAAGCTATCCGTTTTGTAGCTGTTCATAAAGTGAGTACTGACTAGCCATGCTTAAAAATTAGTATTGTTATTGAGTATCGAAACAGTGGTAACATCCTATCAGTAGTAACAACAAATATTTAAATAAACTTACAGAAAGAGCCACATTGAAATAAAGGGTAGAGTCAAACATCAAATATATATACTTATTTTGGCTAGCATTTATACTTCCTTGAATGCCTGCCTTTGTTATTAATCTGGTTAGGTACACAATGATTATATATACTAATGAAAATTCAGTGGGTTTGAATATGTACAATTTTAATATTGTGCGAAAACTCTTAGCTGACTGTGTTAGTTCTGAAGTGTAAGAAGAAACATTTTTGTGTTCTAGATTTGGCACAAGCAATGCTTCAAGTGTCAGGCTTGCAACATGACCCTAAACATGAGGAACTACAAAGGCTTCAATAAACAACCTTACTGTGAAGCGTAAGTACCAATTGCTTCTGCTTTGAGGTGATGCATATACTGTCTGCCCAGCACAAGAAGGCAAGAGGCGAATGAAGGGGAGAGGGGTTTATAATGTTTATCTGCTCTGTTAGTGGATCTTTTTACTAGGAAATGAGTGTGTGAGAGTGCATATGATTCACCCATGTTGCCAGGTCCAATGCTTTTTGCAGTAAATGCAGGGAATAGCTGCTGTGTATGGGTAAGTTATGTCAGTGTTTCTCAAAGTGTGATCCACGGATACCTGGGGGTCTGCGAGGGGATGTAAGGGGGTCCCTTAAGTGAAGTTATGTTGAATTAAAACGATAGAAAACGTAGAATTGAATTTACTGAGTCACTTATCTGCTCAGTGCCGAATTATATTTGTTTTAGTAAACATTTCTTATACAGTTATGTTGTAACGATAACACAGCTGAGAGGTGCAATCAACGTAACAGTTGGGAGCATGTAGTACAGCGTTATAATAGCGACGGACGGTTGTTGAACTTGCTACCAAAGGATGCATATTGTGCGTTTCCAACTACCTATTTGTCCGAGCAAACATTTTCAGTGTTGTGCAACATGAAGCCATTCAAGAGAAACAGACTTGCCAACGGACTTAAGAGTAAAAATCACCAACATTAAGCCCAGCTTAACTGAGCATATTCAATAAAAAAAACAGTTGCATTGTTCACATTAATACATTCCAAAGAACAAAATTTCAAGCTTTCACCACGTAAACTGATTTTTTAGTAACCCGATACTAACTTTGTTGTAATGGTCAAATGATGACTTCAGAACATTATGAATAACTTTTTATATGCATAAAAATGGTTTCTTTACATGGAAAATAAATTCATTTTTGTAACATGGGTGTGATGTTATTAATCCTTGGATTATCCAAAGAGTGTGGTGTTTCAAATTTTTACTGATGTAAAGCTAAAGTTAAATAAAAATCTAGTTGGCAAACTTGTATACATTTACTTCAAAGTGAAAAGAAAATTAATTTTAATAAAGACAATTTAAAAATATATTTTTTTAATTTAAAATACATTTTATACACAAGTTTATTTTATTTAGTTTATTTAGTTTAAAGTATGCTTGTGATATTTGGAAGGCTAGCTTAAACCCATGCAGACAGTAAAAGTGATTACGGTACACAGTCCTCTAGCTTGCCTTCTTGTCCTGGGCAGACAGTAAGCATTTCAGATATGTACTTAAGTTTTGCTTATAAATAGGAATGTCGTTTCAATATCTGTTGGGGTATGATTACCTGAAACACTTTACCAAGTTTTCATGAGTAACCAGTAGCCTAAATTATTTCTTGTGACTTATGGTTCACAATTGCCTTCCCTAAATGACACCCCTGCTTATAAATATCAAACTAAAAACTTATGCTCTACCGTAACATTCTTAATGAATATCCAACAGGAAACCGCCCTAGTGTGTATTTCCTATTTGCCAACCTTTATGACATATGTAAAGTGTGCTGAAGCAGAAACCTGTCTGCAACTTTAATGTAAAAGGGCTTTTAGGGCCTAGTGGGCAGATTCAGCAGTTAAAGATTTTCATGACAAAACCATTAAACTCTATCGCATCATATTGTAAAAATTGTATGCTGAGTATACTCATCGCAGTTGGCGGCCTGAGGAACAGCTCAAGCTGGGTTAAGACGTATACCTGCTCTGGATAGAGCTTAACTGCATAATGGCGGGATGTGGAAGTTGCAGGGTGTAGAGTGAAATTAGGTAGGGGGTAGAAGGGAGGTAGGTGTTTAGGCCAGGTGAGATTCTTTGCTTTAATTCAAATTTATTGTGAAGAATTTCAGGAAGAATTTCAGCATGCATGACAGAAGGAGTACTTAAAAAATATAATTTTATTTTACATGTAATGTTTGTACATTTACTGTACTGAACGGTTCACTCAGTCTGAGTTTCATGCTTTGCTGGTTGAAGGAAAGTTTACAGGTTTCAGTTTCAGGAAGTTGGCTGTATGTAACTTAATATTTAAATGTTAGAATGTGCTCAAAAAAAATTGTTTGCTAACAATGCTGTCAATTCCAGGATTATAGACTGTGACATACCCCTAACGGTACGTTACATTGTAACTGAATGTCGGTTTTTAAGTTCATTACGTGCCAGTCTGTCACTGCCACCCACTCTTTCTGCCGTATTGGCAGATAGCGACCATGCTGTGGAAGGCGTGCTAGCTTTTATCTGGCAGAGTGGGTTGTGGTACCTGCTCTGATCCATTTGAGGCACCTTTTGGTTGCTCTCTTTTTATTCCACTTCTTTTAACCTTTGCCTTCTGCAGTAACCTGCCTTCTGCAGTTTACTTTTTAGCCTCTGATTGGGACTCTGTCTTATGATTTTATGGTTTTAGTGTATTGTTTTTAACTGTGTAGACATTTTAGCATTGTCAGGGCGCTGATAACCTAAGCAGTTGTGCACCCTTAATCCCAATACTACTACTACTCCAGGATTATATCGGTGCCGTAGGTGTGATCGAATTTTACCGTGCAGGAGCTTTTTACTTTCTTTTTTGTCTTATCTCTAGTATACCACTTACCACAGCGTTAGGGGATTATTGTTCCTCTATCCCTTAAGGTTGAGTATGAGGAACCAAAGCTTTGGACCTGATAAAGAACCAGGACGGGTGATCAGCCCAGTACCTGGTGTGAGGGTGAGAAAAGTGGATAATAGTATGAGGGGAAAGATGAATGATAGGAAAGTTGGTGATGCGGCAGTTGGTGGAATGATGGTGGGGTAAACCAGAGATCCTGGAGAAAACTTGCCGCAAGGCCATGTTATCCACCACTAATCTCAATTTACTGTCACCTGGAGTCACACCCAGGCCACATTGGAGAGAATTAAGTGGTCTAACCACTCCACCACAACATGGCCTGGTTTTCTTACATGCCAGTAAATTACTGGCATGAGGCTGTTACTTTTAAGCACACATTGATCTGAGCCAGTTTGAACCCATTACCTTCTGATCAATAGACCAGTACCTAAGCAACTCAGCTACTCAGTGAATGTGCTCTTGTGATTATAGTAAAGCCAATGAAGTGCTAGCAAGCTTCATTTTTAAGGAATGTTAAATTATATTGCTTTTCTTTCTAAGTTATCCAGAAAGATTAATGGAAATATAAACAAGTTAACTAGGAGAATAACATGGAAGCATAAATAAACCATGCCAAGAGAAATTGGATGTGTTATTCAAGGTGTGTAGTTTGGTACAAACCCTAATGACTTCACCTCATCTCAATGCCTACTGCATGGACTATTTAATAATAGTGCATGACTCAGCTTCTATTCTGTGAAGAAAAGTCATTAACTTCTGTCTCATAGCAAGAACAGTCATTGATAGTCACAAAGCTCAAGGTGGTTTTTGCATCATGTGCCATCACTGCACTTCTAGAGGAGTAGTTTTAACTATGGATGGGCAGAAAATAGTGCAAGGGTAGAGTAGAGATTGAGACGACCCTTAGCTAAGTACCCCCATAATGATTACTGAAGCATCAAGACAGGCACAAGTTATCCCATATAAATTTATTAAAGTAATAGGGACAATTACAGGTGTGAAAATGTGCATTGGTGCAGTTTATCAGGAACTAGATACTTCAACTATTATGCAGTGTCAATCTCCTGTGACGATGGTGATTAGCACTGTAGATCTTATGTTGTAAACATAACCCATGGCCTGCTAGTAGGCCAGAGCGTGCCAGCATAACTGCTGGCCTCATACTCACATATGTAAGGCAGATGTGGGCAATCATCCAACCGATATGGGGGGGATGTGTATCACACATCTGCCAGTTGGAAAGTTGTCTTTCTAGACCAGGGTTCACTACCTATCGTAGCTCCTCAATTTCCTCAATGATGCTGAGTGGGCACTGGTCCTATCTGCAGCCCCAAGGGTGGGATCGAACCTAGGTGCATTCTGTTGCAGAGAACCAAAGCACAATGCTCTAATCCACCACGCCATGGCACAGGACAGTTCTTATGTCATCTGTGAAGAAAACTTCTTATTAATTATCCATTTTGCTACATATTTGTACCCAAGAATATATGCATCTTTTGTGAGATTGGAGGATAGTAGCTGAGGTAATATGGAAAATGCAGTGAAGAGGAGTACATATATCTCTGGGTGTGCAGGAATGTAGAAGAAAGGCAAACACATTTTTTATTATAAAGTACTGCAATAGTAAATGTTTACACAGCTAGAGAAACGTCTTTATATTGTTTAAGTTAATTGGTGGAAATTAATCATTTCTTCACACTAGATATACATAGGGTAAGGTTCTGTATGGATAGAGTCAACATGAAAAATTCAGTGCCATAGCTGGAATTTCAACCACGGATCTGGTTTCTGTCCAGTTGCTCTAACCCATTGAGTTACCATGGCCAACGTGCCATCCTGACTTTAAATTCTTCAATTGACATATATTTTCCTGGTAAACAACTAGGGGCTCTCTTATCCGAGGTACACCGTTTGTGGCGACTTACTGTCGTAAGTACTTGAATTCCAGGCTTCACTATTTAACTCTTATTGTTTAAGTTAATTGGTGGAAATTAATCATTTCTTCACAGTAACTGTATTTTAACTTAAATAAGAGTTTGAAGCCTGGGATTCAAGTATTTACGATAGTAAGTCGCCACAAATGGTGTATCTCGGATAAGAGAGCCCCTAGTGGTTTACTGGGAAAATATGAGTCAATTAGAGAATTTAATGTCAGGACGGCATGTTGGCCATGGTAGCTCAATGGGTTAGAGCGACTGGACGAAAACCAGGAGATCCGTGGTTCAAATCCCGGCCATGGCATTGAATTTTTTCATGTTGATTCTATCCATCTTTATATTGCATTAAATAACAAAGTAAGAGTGCTTTGATATCATTTATATTGAAAAATAGTTACGGTTAATTGTTATTGAAAACAATTATGTAGTCAAATCAGTTTCAAACTGATTCAGAGCAGTCTATAAAATCATTGATGACAATGCCTCTGAAACAAATTGAAGAAAGCAAAAGCTTTGGATTTAATGATTTGGAACTCTGAAGCCAAACATGTGTCTAAATCATTTAGAATTTCCATCAGTTGTATCAAGAGCATTCCATCCAAGTCTTGAAGGACATATTACATATGGAAAAACTATAAAAATCATTGTATATCATTTGTATTGTTCAGCTTAGTGTGCAGTCCTCATAAACATTTATGTATGTACAAATCATAATTTAATGGGTATTTGGGATAAACTTTAAAGAGTTTTATGTTCTTTTGGAGAATCTACATTGACTTACTTGGCATAAGTTTTGTTGATGCAGAATATGATATTAGTTTGCTGTGGATATTGGAAATGAATGCAGGCTTTGTTCAAGTAAGATATTAGGATAAGAGTGGAAAGCATAAATATGCAGTTCAAGCTTGCGTGAATGTGTGTGTTTATTGAATACACAATAAATCATACCAATTAGTCCAGGAAGCATGCCACTCATGACACATTAGACAAGGAAGGAAATCATGTTTACGACTGTTCATAGTTCATGTAGTGGATAATGAGGAAACAGTTCTTGGAATATTGAATGTGTTATTCCCAACAATTTTCCACACACTTGTTGTAAACACAAAGGTGTCGCTTAACCCATCAGATCTCATCAATTCCTTGTAGTGCTTCAATTTGTGACAATCTGTAAAGATGAATTCTACCCCACGGAGCTGGTTTTTATTGTACAATACAATTCTTGCATTTGAAAATAGGTGGAAAACATTTTCAAAATTTGTGATAAAATCGTTCTCTCATACTTACTATCACTTAAACAGTATTGCACTTACAACCTGGGGGAGGGAAGGATATATAGATATATGTAGTAAGTCAGGGCGAGAAGGTTTTGCTTGGCGAGAACAGGAGTAAGAAACTTGAAAGGTATAGGTCAAGAGAGGGAGCTAGATAAATGTCCATTGTGTGGAGAAAAGAATGCAGATTTCCATTGTATATTATATTGTAGTCAAAGATATGAGAGAGCAGGCTTGGCTACGTAAATGGAACAATTTGGGGAGTGAAGTAGTAATTAGAAAAATTTTGTCAGTAAAAGGGGAAAAGAACTGGAGAAATATAGGGAATTATTTAGGGAAAGTTAAAGAGATGGCCAAGAACAATTAAGAGAAACTTGTAGAATAGGATAGGTGAAATGGTAAAATGTGTAAAAAGGAGTAGAAGGCCTCCAATACACAAAAACCTAGGGTTAGGTGTATGGGGACCGAATTACTATTCAATGGTGGGCAACATTATAGGATTTTCAGGATTTAGAAATATATTTCATTTTCCAGTGTGGATTTTATAATTGTAATCTTGATTATTTTTGTTGTAATTTTACGTCCGTTAGTCAAGTCGGACGGTGAATGAAACGGGTGATATGGTGCTCAAATGTGTCCAGGGTCCATGGAGCTTAGAGCTACCCAATATTCGTCTTTAAGGATAAGGGAAAACTCTGTAAAAAGCCTTATCCAGGTAGCTCACCCTTACCGAGATTCGAACTAGAGACCTCTTGAAGGTGAGGCAGACATGCTACCATGTACACTACCGAGGCGGACAGTCTTGATTTTGTATTTCCATTTGATGATGTAAAAGGAAAGATGATAAATAAATTACAAATTACAAGTATTACACTTTAGGGAATTCATTAGTCATTGATCAAAGTGGTACATGGAATGCAGTCTTATTGAGGATACCAAAAGTGAAGATGGCTGAGACTGCATGTCAGGGTGGCAACATTTTGAATCATTAGATATATTTATATCTGAGGTTTTTTCGAAGGTTTACCTCATTTGTTAAGGTAAATGCTGGGTACCTGTATTTCACCTTTCCAAACTTGTGGAAGGAGGCAAAGGTTGTAATTTTGTGCAAAGGAGCAGATAAGGACAGAACGCAACCAAAATCTTTCAGACCAGTATGTTTATTAAATGCTATTGGCAAGATCTTTGAACAGTTAATATATAAAAGAATAATGGAAAATAGGTTGATGCTGGGTATGAATAATAAACAATTTGGTTTCAGAAAGGGATATTCAACTGAGGATGCAATATTAAAAATTCAAGAAACAGTGTCAAAAAGCCAAAAGAATTATGTAATTGGATTATTTGTGGACATATCGGGCGCTTTTGATAATTTATGGTGGCCGTATTTTTTCGGCATTTTAAAAGACAAGAAATATTCAAGTACTATTTATAATTTATTAAAGGATTATTGTTCCAATAGAGAAGTATTCATTGGTGGATCAAATTTTGAAACTAGGAAGAAGATAACCAAGGGTTGCCCTCAGGGTTCTATCTTGGGGCCCCTCTTTTGGGATATTTTATCAGAAGATTTATTAGAACTACTGGAAAGAGATCATAAGGTTTTGGATGTAATAGCGTATGCTGATGACATAGTCATAATGATGGATGGACAGAGCAGACTAGAGCTAGAAAATAAAGCAAGAGAAGTTACAAATACATTATCAAATTGGTGTTTCAGAACAAAACTAAAAATTGCACCAAACAAGTCAAATTATGTGCTTTTTAAGGGAAATTTAAAGCGGGATCCTACAGTGAAGATAAATAATCAGAACATTAAACGGGAAAAAGAGATGAGATATTTGGGTATCATGATAGATGAAAAATTTCATTTCAGAAAACACACGGAGTATATTAGGCAGAAAACAGAGAAAATAATGCTTAAGCTAGCAAGAATAACCAATTTAAATTTTGTACTTCCATTGCGTAACATACAGATATATCATAACACCATTTTTGCTTCAATTATGACGTATGCGGCAGCAGTTTGGGCAGAAAGGATGGATGATGTACAAATAAGAAGATTGTTGAGAAGAACGCAAAGAAAAGTATTATTACGTCTGACAGGAGCTGTAAAAACAACACCAACTATGGCATTGCTAGTAACAACGGCCATTTGGCCGATTGATTTATTAATAAGATTGAAGGGCGCAAAATTTTGGGCGAAAAAAGGAAACTTAGAAAAAGTTTATAATATAACTGGAGTCAGAACAAACAAATCTTGGGTGATTAAAAATAG
The DNA here is from genome assembly GCA_030765055.1 of Mantis religiosa. NCBI lineage: Eukaryota > Metazoa > Arthropoda > Insecta > Mantodea > Mantidae > Mantis > Mantis religiosa. The sequence continues at coordinate 39,385,668 of CM060960.1, forward strand.
TTTAAAAGATAAATGGCAAAAAGAATGGACAGACAGTCTAGAAGGTAGAAGAGTGTTTGAAATTTTTCAGAACGTCAAAGAGAGACTAAAATTGAATTTTATTCAACCAACAAAGGGATTTATACATTATATAACTGGACACGGACCTTATAAGACCTATTGGAAGAAAATCAATAAAACTGAAAATGATATATGTGAATTATGTAACAAACAAGATAATCCTGAACATGTAGTATTTGAATGTGGAAGATATGCAATTCACCAACAAGAAGAGAGGCATGCGCTAGCAGGATATATCGTATATGACATAATTCGAGATCAACAATTGGTAAATAAATTACAAGTTTTGACTAACTTTGTAAGTAAGAAAGCATGGGAGGTAAAAATATTCAAAGGAGAAAGAGTTGATAATAGGCGAAGAATAGTACAAGATCCAAGAAGGAGTTCTAGAATACAAAATAGGATAAGACGGGAAGAATTATTGAATAATCTAACAATGGAGTAGACTGCATGGGCGGCGGAGGGAGAGAGTGATGGCAGAGGCCATGGTGGACTACAGAATTAGTAGATTTAGATATAGATTTAGGAAATAAGGATTTTGTAATTTTTATAGTTGTTTTCTTTTGTTTTTTGCTTTTTTGTGTTTATTTCTGTTATTTTATTTCATTTTATTTTTGTAGAGTAGTTTTCTGAGAGATTTGTATAATTATAACATTTGTAAGGATTTTATGGAAAAATAAAGAGAAAATTTGGATATATGCCCCGGTATAGTTGTCTAGGTGCCGGGGTAGAATATTCAGATTTTATTTATTTATTTATTTCACCTCAGTGCAACCTTGTTATTTCTGAAATATTTTTTTATGTGCTGTAAATATGTTTGTCTTAGCATATCTTTTGATGACCACATATTCTGTATGAATTTTGTTGGTGAGTGAATCTGAATATATAATTAGGAAACTTAGTTTTAAAAGGACACACAATAGCAGTCTTGTGCTAGTGTTAAGGGTTTCAATGGTGTAAGGTCAATTCTATTGTTACCTTCCTTTAAATATAAGAACAACTAAAATTTCTCTATAAATGCAAAAGTAAGATCTAACAATTAGTAACCCCAAAACCAACAAATTAAATGCTCTTATAATTCTAAATGATATAATTAGTTGATAACAAATTGGTCAGCATGCAAAGTTTGAACCCCTATGAATATATACAAGGTCACCAATGTAAGAATATAGATAACCTTCACAATACATGTAACGGTGGTATTTGAGGGAGGTTTACAGATATGAATGGAATCTTAAACAACTTAAATGTCACCAGATTCTAGTAACATATTCCATAATCGTGAAAAATGTCAAAAGTTCTTAACGAGCAGATGTGCTACATTATTGTAATCATTTTAGATATATTAACCATTACCTATACAGTCTTAGTTTCAACGAGTGCACTTACTGCGAGAAGTTTATGCATAAGTTGATGCGTTGAGACCGATTTAGATTCCTTGCTGTTCGTGTGCCTTACAAAAACTTTCGTAATCTTGTAATTAGACTTAGGGGAACGGGCTCTTAGTCTTGATAGATAGAAATTAAGTCAGATTGTTGTTATAGAGAAAAAGGCTCAAAGATATCAGTGAGAACTTAGAACCAAGTGGAAAGAAATACGAGGTGTGTTCAAGTTATAACACCTAATTTTTTTTTTCATGACTCGGACCAGATAGGAAATTGTTTTTTTTTTAAATACACGTGAACTCTTTGTGAATGAGTGAGATGGCAGCACTGTACAGTGCATAGAACTCTAGTGGCAGCGACGAGAGTTCGGACTGATTTTGATTCTTAATATGGCAACGTTTTCATTGCAAGAACAGCGTGTAATCATTCTTTTTCTCAATTTCGTGGTGTGACACGTATTGAAATTCATAGTCAGTTGAGTGAGGCATGTGGTGATGGTACCATGGATGTGTCTAATGTGCGTTCCTGGGTGTGACAGTTCAGTGAATGCAGAACATCGTGTGACAAGTGAAAAGGTTAAGTGAAAATTTTCTAAGAGTTTTACAAAACAGTTCCGTATTAATAAACGAAATAGGGTACAACATTTAGCTCGGTCGGTAGAGAACCTTCATGCCGTGCTAGAGGTTCCGGGTTCGATTCCCGCGGTGGGGGTGGGGATTTTTCTCCGACCAAGATAATTACTCATCTTTCCCAGAGTCTGTAATTATAAATGAGTGCGAATGTGTGCTTGATCCAATAAATACGAGTTAACATCTTCGATATGTTCTAAAGGAGAAGGGCCACCGATATGACCATTGGAGTTAAAGGCGGGGTATAAATGGAACAAATTAAAAAAAGTGGAGTGAGCAAAAACATTTTTTTGACATATTGTGCCTTTTTGAGAGCAAGAGATCAGCATGTCCAGTATCTATCATAACGTTCGGTTTAGTTTTTCTTTGTGTTCCATTTTTTGGGGGGAAAAGCGTTATCTGAACCACCACCGTTTTGTTTTACACCGATTAGTTCTCCACCCCCCCTCCCTGAATCATATTTTAAGCCAGTTTCATACAAATTTGATACCAGCTGGATGGAGTCAAAGTTGGTTGCCTCACTGAGGGAAAATAGTAAGTACTGTGACCAGGGGAATGGGCTACTTGACTTTGTATTCTCGAAGGTGCCGTGATATGCTTTAAAGCATGTCGCTTTTATTACAGCTTGAAGTTTTTTTCAAACGCAGATCATAAAATGCGGGTCTGCTGCACTTGTACGTACTGCTGTACGTACCGAGGCCTGTGTACATGCACGTAATCTATTGCTTCACGGTCACATTCCGGAGATTACACTTGCAAATGTTCCACATACATGTTCCTGGTTAGGTAATGCAGAAATTCCTCTTTCAAGGTTTATTTATTTTTTTACGTTTTGATGAACCTATTGCTTTTTTCTGCCGCGTACACGGGAAGTAGAAGTACTCTATTGCAATCAAAAAGTTCATGTGATTTTTTTTTCTAAATTACACGTTTTGAAAACCTTAGGTTAAAATCTAAATTCAGCGATTTCAAGGTTACAACAGGAAGATATTCAAGAAAATCTTCCATGCCAAACTAGTCTTAGTGGAAAATGTTATTAATTCTCAAAATAATTCTAAGGATTACGACATCTACTTGTTCAGTATAGGGTACTTAATTTAAAACCCGCTGCCGTTGTGTGCGGGAGCTATCGCTGTGCAATACTCGGCAGTATTGTACCGGCCATCAACATGAACAGGCTCTTGACTCTAGAGCAAGGCATTATCGTGTATAAAGGTCGTAAATGGAAATCTCCAAGCCGTGTTCGCACAGAGTATATTCAAATGTTCCCTGGTGAAATGCCTTCTTCCATATATACAATTCACGAAATTATGAAATAAATTGGAAACGGCTAGTTCTCTGGCAAACAAAAACCGAACGCGTAAACTTACAGTGCCAACAAAGGAAAAGTTGAACGTTCACCAACCAAATCCATCCCAAAATTAGCGCAACGGCGAGAATTTCCGACTCTTCTGCACATAAGGCAACTAATTAAAACTAAAACCGTTTTAGAGGGTTCGGAATCCCCTATCTGGACGATGTTAAATTCTGTTATATTTAAGACACGTTATCTTAGCAACCAAACAGCCGAGAGGGATAAAACTTTTACCACAAATTGTGTATTGTTTCCTTGTTTTTGGACAGTAGAAATTTGGACTAATGTGAAAAATGTATATAATTTTTTAATGGAACTCAAAATATTGAAATTTAAAAAAAAATTAGTTTATTTTATATTTTTTCAGAAAATTGTTGCAAATAAATTTTACTCTGTCTAAATTTTGTTGTAATTTACGTCATCCAACGTTAAGTCATATCGGACGATGAATGGAATGGGTGAAATGATGCTCAAATGTGTCCAGAGTCCATGGAGCTTAGTTACCCGACATTCGTCTTTCAGGATAAGGGAAAACTCAGGAAAAAACCTTATCCGGGTAACTTACCCTGACCGAGATTCGAACTCGGGACCTCTTGAACGTGAGGCAGACACTCTACCACCACGCTACCGAGGCGGGCTACTCTGTCTAAAGTTGGGTGTGTATATGCAAACCATTTGGTAAACATTGTTGCTTGGTATCTGATACAGAAGCTGAGAAAATGGGTCAGATATTTGAAAAAATGTGATTTTCCAGAAATTGCGTTTAAAGTTTGTAGTAGATTTTATCATACATTAGTGCATCCCTGGGCCATATGATTGGTCATCTGGGTCTTTGTGTTCCTCAAACATGCTCTCCAACTTCCTTTTATCTCTGCTAGAAAATTGTCTTGCCTTTTTATGTATCTCTTGCACTGCCCTCTCTGCTCAATTTACTCGAACAACATCCAAGTTCTTTATTGCTAATATGCAATTGAGTCCGATTTTCATTCCCAGTTTCTTGAGAACCAAACATTTCACTATATTTACTTTATTGAAGGTTGCCACAGCATCAAAAACACCCATGTGCAAGGTGCTCATCCCAGTAAAGATATTCTTTGGTAGCCTGGTCCATATAACATTTTATAATGATTCGTTCTAGTTTTGTTTACCACCATGTAGACATTTCTTCAGTAAATCTGGATGGGCTAGATCTCTAAATATTGTTCACTTCCTCATGCATGCTATTGGTAGATGAAAGTGATCATTGTGGTCATACTCTTCTCTGACCTCCTTCGCCTTAAGAAATTTCCACCAAGATCAAGCGCATAATCCATCCTGATGGTTTTGGTTACTGGACAGTATGTGAAAATAACAGGCTTATGTCAATAGAACAAGCACAATTAAAATGGTTTCTATATCATTATACTACCAGAAAGAATGGTTTCTTTTATCAGTGGATGACGGTTTAATTTAAACCACAGCTTCTGTTCTTTTCCGATGAGGCGTGGTTCCACATCAGTGGTCGTATCAACACTCATGGCGTTCAGTACTGGGCCTCTGAAAATCCTATTAGCGTTCAAGAAATCCCTCATGATCGGAAGGTTGGGGTTTGGTGTGCTGTTAGCGCTAGATGGATAATCGGTGTACGAGCATACTGTCGCCAGACATTGTTTCCTGCCGGCCCGTGCCTGTGCTAACGCCGAGAGAGAGAGAGAGAGAGAGAGAGAGAGAGAGAGAGAGAGAGAGAGAGAGAGAGCGAAAGAGAGCGCTCAAGCCACGCCCACGGAGCGGAAGGGTGCTTGTTACTTGCCGAGAGAGTAAGAGCCAGAGAGATATCTGAACAGTTCCCTCTCCTCGCTGCATCGTGAATGACCGTGATGCTTCGGCAACTTTCGAGAAACAATGGCTTGGGTATACATAAGGGACAAAGAGGTTTCCAATATCTAGAGTCCAATTTGACATGCGCCTCACGTGGAAGGCATACATTCTATCCGTTGCCTCCAAAATCACATAACGTATGGGTATGTTATACCCACTTTATAACAAAGTCACCTATGAGTATCAGGAATAAGATCCTCATATACCAACAAATAATGAGACAGGCTATAACTTACGCTTGTCAAGTCGGGAGTGTTGCAGCACTCTCACACTTAAACTCCAGGTCCTGCAAAACCGTTACCTCAGATTGCTACAGTTGCTGATTGGTGTATTCCCAACATCAACATACACAATGACCTCTCATTTCCCACGCTCACCAACTACATCCTAAATCTTTCACATAAGTTCTATTCTGACCTACCATCCAGTTTCAACCATCTTATCAGGGGTCTCGGGGAATATGATATAGACCTCGGGGCTACCTACAAGCACCCAAGAACCTCCCTAGGTTTACCATAAATCTTAACATCCCCATCACATACCATTTCTATCTATCTCTTGTCTTTCTAATCATACATAAAAAACACCAGAACAAAAGCCAACCATCTACCCACCGCCCGATGACTTAATCCCCATATAATACCAGTAAGGGACAGTGTCCCGAGATGACAAGTCGAAGGCCCCTGCTCCATGGAGCAGGGCTCACCTTCAACGACACCTCCATGCTGTGTGCTAGCCACTTCTGCTGGCTGTCTGCTGCAACCCGTTAGCACCTTCTGTGGCACCTCCGGCCATAAACGCGTAAATTGTCAGCGCCGTGGTCTTCCTGGAGCAACACCCCGATGCTAAAATTATGGTGACGCCCACTCCTGTCGTTATGCCAAATGTCCTGTGTGGCACGAAGCCCGACTGGAACTCCTGACGTCCAAGAACGGGCAGATGTCTAAATACAATGCCCGACCCAGGGTACCTCATAATGCTGATCTACCCCGTGAAGCTTTCACCGGTGCTCGGTATCCTGGCCTGCCTCCACGATAGTCGATCAATTACCCCAACGACGTGGCTGCAGTCGCCAACGCTCCTGTAGAAGAGAACCCCTCTCCGACCACTCCATCTGCTAACCTACAGTACCCACAGCCCCAACCACCAACACCTTCCTCCGTACAAACACATTCCTCTGTGACTCCTGCTCGACAGCCATCCTCCGTCCAGCTCAGACTCCAGCAACCTCGTCAGCAGCATCCCCAAATACACCGTCCCCCTCTTCACCCTAGTCAGTCGTGCAGTAGAGTCGCTAGTGAGCTGTTTATTGTGCGTGTAGCCATTTCAACAGTACCGAGTTGCTCTTTTGTTTACATGTGGTGAAGCCACGAGAGACTGTTAGTGTATGTTACGTCATTCTGATGCAAAGGGCTGTACAAACTGTCTTTCTACGGAAATAAGAGCATTTTGAATTTCTGCAAAATAGACTTAATTTTACGAACCCACAAAGTCAGAATACTGTAAACCGAAATGACATTTTGATCCCATTTTATCATGAACTGACAGAAGAGGAGTCCATGAATAAAATCACGCACTCTTAATGTGCTATTTTCACTTGTGGGGTAACCTGAAAGACAAAGTTTACGAGACAAATCCTCATACATTGGAAGAAATAAAACAAAATATTAGAAATGACATCGGAAAATTACAGTGGTCCAACTTAATCGCGTGAATCAATGTATTCTCCCGTTTAACCGAAGGTGGACGACATTTCCAGCGTCTCCTATAAGGTAAGAATGTTTACGTGCGGAAAGATGTAGGAGCAAAGCCGGCTGTGACACACCCAATCGCGCACAGGCGGAATGCCGTGCGCCGGTTAGGTTTTAAATGAAGAACCGTGTATAAATTATGAAATGTAGAAATGTTACATAATAAGGTTAACCCAATGTGTTTTATTTTACATAAATGGAAATAAACTGCAGTTTCATTGAGTTAAATGAGCATTTATACCTAGCGACACGCCATTCTCATTGTATTACATGCCGTACGATCTGAAAAACATGCCACGTGGTATTTCAAGTCGTATGGGCTCAATATGTCCATAAATGGGTGTATATGGGGCTGTTATACGCGTCGCATTGTCGCATTGTGAGCGCGACAGTCGAGTCATTCTGCCATTTTGGGAAATACAGAGGTGTAGTTCTGATTTTTCATAGTGCCTTGTGATTTCACGTGTTGGGAGTGTGATCCGATTGTTCGTTCATTTATCTAGTAGCTTCACATACGGGACATTCCACAGAAGAAATTCAAATTAGGAGCTGTATTTGGGATGTTGCGTCAGAAGCTTACTGTCAGAAACAAATAAGGAAACAGGTGGTAGAACTATAATTTTCCAGCATACAGTGCGACACGTTGCATGCATAAATAGATGAAAAATACTGACGCAACCATATTTCTTTCGCAGGACATGTGTGACTTTCGGCACAAAACATGTGCATTTTTTGATTACACATTTCTACCACTTGCGTGCTGAATTCCAGGGTGGCTGAGATATCACATAAAGGAGCCGAGAAAGACAACTGAACAGCGCACAAGGTCGAACTAACACAACTTGCCTTGCCTCTCAGATGCAACTCCGGTAATGGTCACACTCGACAAACCGTACATAGAGCACGTTTTGCATGACATTCTTACATACAATACACAGAGTCCTTGATGTTTTTTAATGTCCTCTAAGTCGTATTGGACGATGAATGAAATGGGTGAAGTGATGCTCAAATGAGCCCAGGGTCCATAGAGCTTAAGAGTTACTAGACATTCATCTTTTAGGATAAGGGAAAATCCCCAAAAGCTTAGCCAAATTAAATAACCCTGACCAAGATTCCAACTCGGGACCTCTTGAAACAATATACGCATTTCTGTCCGTCACAAAAAGGCAAGCAGAGCCTGAAGAGGAGAGGGGTTTGATCTGTTTATCTGCTCTGGTAGTGCATCTGTTTACTAAGAAATGAGTATTACTCGACAGAGCGTTGAGGCGTATTGACCTTCAGGGACCAGCACTGCGATCTACCATTATCAGGTCTCATCTGGTCGATTAGAAGAGTGAAATATTAGCAAGTTGGCGTACAGTAAGTTACGAAACACAAATAGAACGATTGGGAGCTGCGTGTCTATATGATATGATTTCTTTGGCCTGCCTGCTTATTTATATTTGAACAAAGTATACATACACTGGACTCACTGTGTATGTGTGATAAGCTCTGGCAAACATCTTTGTTGCGAATTTTTTCCGATACGCCTTCTCGCTTTGCATTGTACGAGGGCTGTTCAATAAAGAATGATCACAATTTTCTTGACAACGTACCTTTACTCATCCTCATAATTTGATGGTCCTTCTCAAAATAGTCCCCCTGAATGGGATGCACCTGTGCCAGCGTTTCTGCCAGTCTTCAAAGATATGCTGGAAACCATTTTTTGAGAGATCCTTCAAAATCGCCTCAGCTGCCTTCACCACTGCTTCTGATGATTGATAATGCCTCCCACGAAGGCGTTTCTTCGACTTAGGGAATAGAAAAAAGTCACTTGGGGTTAAATCCGGACTATATGGAGGGTAAGGGATGCACTTCACGTTGATTTTTGTAAGATATTCAGTAACAACATTGGCAATATGCAGCCGCGCATTATCGTGGTGCAGCATCCAGCCTGCTTCAAGGAAATGTGGTCTTTTGCACCTGATATGGACTTGCGATGTTTTCAGGACATCCCTGTAGTATTGTCCAGTTACTGATGTGTGTGCAGGTACAACAAGCTGATAAACCATTCCATGAATATCAAAGAATGAGACGACCATAACTTTCCCAGCAGAAGCAACCATTTTTGCTTTTTGGGGGGTTGGTGATGGAGGAGATTTCCACACTGAGCTTTGCTGTTTGCTCTCAGGATCAAAATGATGTAGACAAGTTTCATCAGCAGTGATTACGTTTGAAATAAACTCCGGATCTTCCTCTAACATCAACTTTAACTGCATGTTACCTCCATTGCAGTGGTAGGCGATACTGAACATGTCTGAACTTGCCTGGTTCTCACAGGCGGGAACTAAGAGTCCAACAATGAAACTACTACGGCATGTTTGTTTCACATTAAGCTAACAGAATATAATAAGATTGAATTTTAGTGCGAAAAATTATGACCGTAAAAAATTATGATCATTCTTTATTGAACAGCCCTCGTAGTATATGACAGTGCATATGAGTCATCCATGTTGTCAAATCTAATGCTTTAATAACTGCAGTGATTTTGAGTTAGGTGACAGCACTGTATTTTATGTGATATTAGCATCCTTATATCCAGAAGGCGAGCATAAACATCATACGGACAGCAAAAGTGATTGTTACACATTCTTCTGCCTTGCCTTCTCTTAATTTTTTTTTCGGACGATGAATGAATGGGTGAAATGTTCAAATGAGCCCAGATTTCATAGAGCTTAAGAGTTACCAGACATTCATCTTTCAGGATAAGCGAAAATCCCGGAGAAAATCTTATACAGATAACTCCCTGACCTAGATTCGAACTTGGGATCTCCTGAACGTGAGGTTTACACGCTACAGAGGTGGGCCTTCCTGTGTTTGGTGGATAATGCAAAACACAGTACTTCATTTTGTTTAACATCCTTCAACATTAAGTCCCATGGGATGATGAATGAAGTGATGCTATAAGTTCAGAGCACGTAGAGCTTAGTTACCTGAGTTTAAGAGAAACCCCGGGAAAACCTTATCTAGATAACGTACCCTGACCGAGATTCGAGCTCGAGACCTTTGAAACAATACACACATACCTGCGGAAGTGTGGCTTGAGGCGTTGTGTAAAACATCTTAATTGTTCAGTAATTCGTTAATTTTCAAACCTAATTATATGGGATAAAGTAATGTGTATACAATATCCTCATTTTGCCACCCTATTCAGCTCCATTTTTCGCTGAGAAAAATATTAGTCCCATTTTGTTTTGCAAATATGTACCTACTCGTATGATCATTGGTAAGCCTAGTTCGCTTTCACTAGGATAATCGACTGCAGAAGTTGATCACTACTTATTGAGAGCTTGATTATGTCATTTGTCGAATGGAAAAAAATGTGGTGTCACATCCAAATGACTTTCTCTTCCCTTCAAGCTACTCTTACAAGAGTTTGTCCATTTTTAGAAATGGTTTTATTATACGTTTCATTATAGGTACAATGGGAATAGGATACTACATGACGAAGCATGAAAGTATATCGGAAGGAATCTGAAACAGCCATCCTATCGCGCATACAGGGCAAGCTGCAGTTCAGGTGCAATCACAACAAGGTGTCATACATCGGCAGGCGTGAGAAATCAAGATAACGAACGAATACAGCGCTGTCACTGAAGGTCAATACGCCTCTATGGTCACATTTAGCACATGGTGGATTTCAGTGATAGAGAAATTTGTTCGAGTTAGTTGCTGTGTGATGGTTTTGAAACTACATTCCCTTGTCATGCTCGAGAAAAAAGAAAACGAACAGCGATTTCCCTTTAACGAAAGTATATTTTAATTGTATTCTTCGTTGTGATTACATTTTTTGTTGTAAGATTCTTACCTCTTAGGATGTGTCACTTCTGCAAAAGTCGCCTAGAATAAAGAGTACTTCTGAAAACGTACCCAGAAAATTCAAGATATTTTATGTCTTAAAAATACCTCAAATATGTGGTATTTTAATAAAACTTCTTAGTCATTTTGTTGAAAATCTTCTTGTATCCTTGAAAGTGATTGAACTTTTATGCCCGATTTCACCAGCAGATGTTAAGACTTAATACGAGTTTAGCAATAGTTAAAACAAAAATTGCATTTCACCAACAAGTGTTAGCGTAACACTCGTGTTAAATCTCATGTTAAACTAACACGCCAAATTTCTGATGTTAAGTCCCTAACAATTGTAGATAGTCAAGATGGCGAGCATAAACTCAGCTGTTGATGTCGATTTGCTATATTTAAGACGTCTAAATGACATTCGCAGTAGAGTACGGCCTATGAGGAGAAATGATTTTGAGGAGCTATCCGAAGAAAATTTTTTACGGAGGTATAGACTGTCGAAACATGTTGCTGTGAAGGTTACTGCGGAAGTACAAGAGAGGTTAAAACATGCATCGAAAGGAATATGCCGATCTCGCCTTTGCTTCAAGTATTAATAACTTTGCGATTTTATAATTCACTGAATTATGTGGATAATACACTGTCCACCTGCCGTCTTGAAACGTTCAAGTCACTTGCCCTTCTTCGCTCCTCGTTTTAAATTTACGTAATACTGAGTTAGAACATGCATCGAAAGGAATATGCCGATCTCGCCTTTGCATCAAGTATTAATAACTTTGCGATTTTATAATTCACTGTGGATAACACACTGTCCACCTTCCGCCTTGAAAAGTGCAAGTCACTCGTCACTTGTACTTCTTCGCACCTCGTTTTAAATTTACGTAGTACGTTTCGTTTGTAGTAATGACACATACATTTGAATTAAGTTTGTTTCCAATTTTTCCCCGTGTGACATCTTTCTCTTTTACATTCACTGCATCCGTATCGTTATACTTCGTCACCAATTCAGTTAACAATCCTTTCTCAATTTATGAGAAATTCGTTTCATGGCTTTTGTTTATGATTTTGTTTATCCACCATTTTTTTTAGCTGTGTACAGACTGCGGTGCAGACGAAAATGAAAACAAAAGCGCATCGTAGTACGTTCAGAAAATATATGACTCATCCACAGCCTTCTATAACTGTAGTATTTACAAGTTTCTTGGCGTTAGCACGTGTTTAACATTTTCAGAAAACAGGTTGGTGAAATGCAAGAAATTGTTAGCGCTATTACAATTGTTACGTTACATTTGTTAACGTCGATTTTAACATCTGTTGGTGAAATCGGGCCTTAATGCTACATGGCACAGCATTGAGGCGTATTGATGTTAACTGACTAGCGCTGCATTTGCTTGTTATCTTGTTTACTAGAAGAGCGAAATATCAGTAACTTGGAGTACAGTAGGTGACGAAACAAACGGAGCACTTGGGAGCTGTATCTGATATGAGAGGTTAGCCGATTATCGTACACAAATGTAAATTACCATTGCAGCCCTGCTTATTGTTGCTTGATAGGGCTTGATTCCCTATTCCTTTTGCTTGTTAAAATTTTCAGTCGCTTGATTTCTGGCGCTTGCGGTGATTACATCTTGCACTGTGTCGTGTATATGCGATTGGCTTGCGTAAACAACTCCGTTCGATATTTACCGAGATGCTCCCACCTTCGCCGTGTAGTATATATGTCTGAAAGTTCCTCAAAATGTCATTTACGGTAAAATATGTACATGAAAGCTGTAGGTCGAATACTATACTTCCCCGACTGTGTATAGCCGAGAAAGTTTGCACTGGGTTTACTGGCCGTGGCGTTTATAGTCAAGAGAGCGGCTTTTCGTCCGTACATGGTCGGAATCCAAACGCGCACCCTTTGCCACAATCAGCTGATGCCACATCAACCTTGAGAATCGTGCCCAAACTTGATCCGGTGCGCATTCGATGTCGATGAGTGGAGCCAAACCTACACGGCTTGCCATTCCTTGCGGTGATTCACACATGACGTCGTGGGCGACCTTCAGGAAATGAACCGTGGCAGTGTGTTACACACGTGGCTTGGAAGTCCGATCGCATCGCCGCCCACCTTTTCGCCGGAATTCCTTGTGACAGTAATCAAACAGGGAGCGGGATTCCTGAGCTAATTTAGCTATAATGATATAGAGATACAGGGATGTGAAGTTGTTAGAATCGTTTAAAAATTAAAGCTAAAACAAATTTTCTAGGGATGGGATCTCGATACTTGGTGGTGTCGAATACTTTCCAGACATATCTTCGTCATTTGCTAATCTAAAAGGTTCCAGTTTTGCATTATCCAGTGGCGAGGCGTGATCTTCAAAGCGAGGGAAGCTCCAAACAGTTTTTATTAAATCAAGAGGGAATAATGACTCAAAGAATTAAGGCGATTCTTCAGTACACTTTCTGTTCTACACATAGGTGTAGCCATGTAGCCGAATTGCTGCTTTCTCTCTCCACTCAGACGTCCCAATTTTTCCTACAGCTGGCCTACATCACATGAACTGTTAACCTAAAATGGGGGAAGCATGCAATTCACACACTTCTGCTAGTAATTTAAAACTTGAAGAATTTGTTATTTTCACCACGAAATACCAATCTACGTAAATAAATATACTTACAGTTGCATTTAAAAGCGCCTTATAAAACTAATCAAAATAAACTTTCCTTCACACGTTACAGAGACTTCCCGTAACAAAATCTGCCAATTTTTTCTATCGAGAAGTCGCGATTGTTTCCGGAACCCTACGAAGCATGGTATTCAAGGTTACGAATGCGTAAATACAAAAATATTCAGTCTTGAATGAGCTCGCGGATCTGGTCGCTCGAGCATTAATATCAGCTGTCCAATTGCCCGCAGCAACGCGGATGTTCGCCAATAAATGTTGAAAGTGTATCCAGAGCAAGTAAAATATAGTTTGGCATGAATTTTTTTCCCCCTGAAATTCTTGGGGAAGCAGCGCTTACCGCGCATTGCCGCTTCCCCACTGGCATTATCGAAAGCTGTTGTAGATAAGGAATTAAATAGGTCAATACTTCACATTATTGCTTCAGGTCCCCCAAACGCTTGTTGGACTATAGACCTGGATTGTATTTCCTATAAGCTTTCTTTTCCGTCCTCCAACGTTGTCATATCAGGCGATGAACAAATGGATGAAAATGGTGCTCAAAGGAGTCCTGGGTCTACAGAGCTTAGTTACCCGATATTCGTCTTTCAGGATAAGGGAAAACTCCGGAAAAACCCCTATCTAAATAGCTGATTCTGACAGCTTTGAGATGCATTGATAAAATGAGTAAGAGATAAATAATGTGAATATAAATAGTAAATAACATTTGAAATAAGAAAAGTAAAAAGGATAATAAATAAATGAGTATTGATAGTCAACGTGAAAAATTCAATCCCATGTCCAGGATTTGAACCACGGATCTCCTGGTTTCCGTCCAGTCGCTCTAACCAATTGAGCTACCATGGTCAACTTGCCGTCACGACATTAAAGGCACTGGGAGGTTATTTTTATCCAGACAAGGCTATTAAAATTTGAATATATAGAAAACTAAACATTATCAGAAATTGAAATTCGGTATGATTACTGTATAAGGATGTGTGCATTTAACTACTGTATATTTAAATTACGTTCAAATAGGCCCATGCAAAAGGTGTATAAATCACACCATGTGTCCTGAAAAAATATTGCACCCTATATTTCAGGTGCACTTGTAGGAATTTAAAGCTACATGCACCAAGTTTTATCCTAAACAACCTAAGGTACAGTTTTATAATATCGGCTAAATGAAAATCACATTTAGTTTATACTATGCACATGAAAAATTATTTTTGAGTAAAAAAAGATATTTTCAAGGGCTGTATATTTGTTTTCATCCATTTTATAAATGACATGAATATAAATGTTAGCCTAATGTGTTCAAGGAACATTGACAAATAACCACTACACATTTTGTGTCAATATCTTTTATAGTTTTTGAGAAACATGCACCTAAAGTATGAAAAATCAAGGTTTTGGGAAATCACGATCAAAGATTAAGCACCATTCTCAGGAAGTGGGCGTATTATTACGCCGCCATGTCTAAATTGACGAATTAAAGGACTTTAATATCAGCTGGCAAACCTATGTTATATATATATATATATATATATATCATTTTAAAGCTGAAGAATTATATAATTTGTAACATTAAAAACAAAAAAATGAATTTTTTGAAACCTATCGCCTCCCAGTGCCCTTAAATTCTCCATTTGACTCGTATATTTCCCCGGTAGACCACTAGGGGCTTTCGCATTCGAGATACACTGTGGTGAGTTATTATCGTAAGTACTTCAGTCCCAGGCTTCATCATTTAACTCTTATTATTTTAGTTAATTGATGGAAATTAATCATTTTTTCACATTAGTCGTATATAGGTTAAGGGTTTTGATAGTCAACATGAAAAATTCAATGCCATGGCCGGCCATGGAGATCCGTGGTTCAAATCCCGGCCATGGCATTGAATTTTTCATGTTGACTCTTTCAAAAACCTTAACCTATATACGGCCAACGTGAAGAAATGATTAATTTCCATCAATTAACTAATACGATGAATGGAATGGGGAAATGATGCTCAAACGAGCACAGGATCCTTAGAGCTTAGTTACCCGACATTCTTCTTTCAGAATAAGGAAAAATCCCGTAAAAAACCTTATCCAGGTAACTCACCCTGATCGAGATTCGAACTCGGGACCTCTTGGACGTGCTGCAGACACTCTACCAGCACGCTACCGAGGCGGGCAACTAAAATAAATGAATATTGATTTGAAAGCAGTGGTTGCTTAACGGACAGATTTTGAACTAAAGCACCGAACCGTTGGTCGCGTCACTTCAGCTCACTTCGCGTCTGGTTGGCAACGAGAACGGACTTACGTATCCTTTCACCTCTTAAACTTCTTCAGAAATCTACAATTTATGAATATTTTCATTTCACAAGTGAATTAGTAATATATGTGGTCGGCTTATTTTGAGCATTTAATATCAAGTTTTAAAGCAGTGAAACTTGATTAAAACCTCTGTCATTTCTTGCCATACCCACCAACACTGCTGGTGACCAGGATTGATGCAGATACTGGCGAGATCTTCGAGTTATTTAATATCAACGTAGGACATTTTATATCCTGCATCAGTGATGTTTTATTTAATACCTAATTTCGTATATAAGTTCATTTTCATAGGTGCAACACAATTAAAAAATAATTGACACTTTTCGATATTTTTATATTAGAAATTACAATTGATTTTAATTGAAATTCCGTATTGTAATTTATTTGCTTGGCATGATCAAATATCTACACTGGTAGCAAGGCAAGGATTCACGACCAGGAGTCTCCTGTTCAAATCCTGCTAGTGACCTCGTGACAGGCAAATGCCTGGAAGGTTTCCTTCCTCCGTAATAAAAGTATATTCAAGTACGAACCCCTAGCTTAATCTGTTATGTAAGTGGCGCCAATTTTAAGGCGCCAGGAAAGTATTTTATTGGTGGGTGGGTCTGAAGGCCCAGCCCCGTACGTAATGTGGGAGTAGCGTAGCATTTGTTTGCCCTTCAAGATTACCTGTGGGTCATCAGCACTGCAGTGGGACATAACTGAAAGTAAACAAACAACCCGCAAGTTGTGAATGGTCAGGAACGCATCGTCATTGATGGCTGTGTGTAAACGAACACAATGTTGCTGGCTGTTGAAGTGGGCGGAGCTACTAGGAACAGTGGACTTTTAATGAAATCTTAACTCTGTTGATGTCCCTGAGTTTTCAAAATGCAGTAAAGTGATTTTATATTTAGTATCAGTAAAAACGTATGTTCTAATTTCATTTCATCGTTTTAATTAATTGCTTGCTGTTTTAGAACGCCTTATATACACGTGAAACATTTGGAAGGAATTTTGTTCAGCTTCAAGCTATGAAAGTTATCTATGACTTAAGAGGAGATTAAAGTGACCCACTATCTCGAAAGTACTTGAAGATATCAAACTGAAAGTTTTGCAGGTGTTTCTAAGTGCACTGGTCTGCATTTATCCAGTTAAGGAAGATATTATTTTTCCTTAATTTATTAAAATTTATTATCAATTATTTTGTTAAAAAAGAAACATGTCAACACCAAAGTAGATTTGCAATACTTGAGATTGTCATCTTAAAGTTTGTGTCCTGTTCCGTGGGAGCAGGGCGTTGTGCTTTGTTTCCCTACCACGTAATGTTCCTGAGTTGGGGGATGCGAATTTTATATCCCAGGTATTGGACCGGAGCCCACTCAGCATCGCGAGGAATTTGAGGAGTTACGATAGATTGCGATCCCGGTTAAAAAGGCCAACTTTCCGACTGGGGTGTCTGATGCTCCCCGTATTGCCGGCCTCGGTGGCGTAGATGGTAGCGTGTCTGCCTCACATTCAAGTGGTCCTGAGTTCAAATCTCGGTCAGGGTGGGTCAGGGTGATTTACCTGGTGAGAGTTTTTCCGGGGTTTTCCCTTATCCTGAAAACCGAATGTCAGGTAACTCTAAGGTTTACAAACCCTGGGTTCATTTAAGCATCATTTCACCCATTTCATTCATCGTCCGATGTGACTTAATGTTGGAGGACATAAATGTTTCCTCGTATTGGTTGATCGCCCAGCTCTGCCTTGTGTATGTGGGCTTGAGGCCTGCCATCGGGTTGGTAGGATCTGGCTAGTTACGTGCCGTGGATTACTTATTAATTATTGAGTATAATATAGCTATCTACAATAGTTTCTGAGAAAACACATTGCTATATTTATACCAGAAAATGTCATTCACTTAAGCTAGTCCAGTTTGTGTAAAATGGTTTGTACATTGTAGCTTCCATATTCCAGTAAGTATTCTGCCAAAAATGACGAAAGTATGTCACATTAGAGGAAACTCCAGTTTATTACTCCAAGAAAAGCCATGTATCTTCTTTTGGCAATATCCCTCACGTGCGTGTCTGCCTTACGTCAAGAGGTCCCGAGTTCGAATCTTGGTCAGGGTGAGTTATCTGGATAAGTTTTTCTTCGGCATTTTCCCTTATCCTGAAGGATGAACGTCTGGTAACTAAGCTCTATGGATTCTGGACTCATTTGAGCATGATTTCACCCATTTCATGCATTGTCCGATATGATTTAATATGGGAGGATGTGAAAATATACGAGGGTTGTTCAATAAAGAATAATCACAATTTTTTTTTTTTTTGTTTACAACGTACCTTTACTCATCCTCATAATTTTGATGATCCTTCTCAAAATAGTCCCCCTAAATGCACCTGTCCCAGCATTTCTGCCGGTCTTCAAAGACATGCTGGAAACCATTTTTGAGGGATCCTTCAAAATCGCATCCGCAGCCTTCACCACTGCTTCTGATGATGGATAATGCCTCCCACGAAGGCGTTTCTTCAACTTAGGGAATAGAAAGTCACATGGGGCCAAATCCGGACTATCGGGAGTGTGAGGGATGCACTTCACGTTGATATTTGCAAGATATTCAGCAACAGCATTGACAATATGCGGCCGCGCATTATCGTGGTGCAGCATCCAGCCTGCTTCACGGAAATGTGGTCTTTTGAGCCTGATATGGACTTGCAACGTTTTCAGGGCATCCCTGTAGTATTGTCCAGTTACTGATGTGTGTGCAGGTATAACATGCTGATAAACCATTCCATGAATATCAAAGAATGAGATGACCATAACATCCCCAGCAGAAGCAACCACTTTTGGTGATGGAGATTTCCACACTGAGCTTTGCTGTTTGCTCTCAGGATCAAAATGATGTAGTCAAGTTTCATCAGCAGTGATTACGTTTGAAAGAAACTCCAGATCTTCCTCTAACATCAACTTTAACTGCATGTTACCTCCATTGCAGCGGTAGACGATACTGAACATGTCTGAACTTGCCGGGTTCTCATAGGCGGGAACCAGAAGTACCAACAATGAAACTACTACGGCGCGTTTGTTTCACATTAAGCTAACAGAATATAATAAGATTGAATTTTAGTGCACAAAATTATGATCATTGTTTATTGAACAGCCGTCGTATTTTGGCAATGTTGCATACAATCTTTCCTTATGCAATATTTAAATTTATATTTGTCAAAAATGTTTTACATGTAATATACGTAATGCATGTCAAGCTTCGAGAAGTGTTGAAGAGGCGAGTCCATGTTAGAACCAATGTAGTGATGTATTTTGTTTTGAATGGAAGCTGCTGCACTTATATACCAAGTTTGGTATTGAACCAAATTTTCGTTTGAGTTACGGTGTTCACACATGTGCGCAGAACTTTTTATAAAAATGCTGTTTTTTTATACAGGGGACCTCAAACTTTTATTTCCAATGAAATTTCTGTATCAAATTTTTGGGTGGAATGCTGGAATTTCTCTTCTACTAGTAGAGAAAGTAAAAGAGGATGGAAAAATATCAGGTGTCTTATCGCTGCAGATTGCGCGATAAAACCCTTGAGGGTATATTACTTGATAGTGTCAGAGCTTTGGCAGATATGTTGAAGTAGAAAATGATTACTGGGAAAAGGGTGGAATTGCAGAAAACGTCATCGACAGCTAGTGTCGTCATTGCTAGATGACGGTTTCCTTTTCCTCCAGGGAAAATTAATCCAGCAGATACGTAGACACGTAGGACATGATTACTGGAAAAAGGTTGGCATTGCGGTAAACGTCATCGGCGTTCACTGTCGTCACTGAGAGATGACAGCACCGCTTTTTCGGTTTCCTCTTTCTTATCGAGAAAAACCGCCGGAAGTATTGTAGACACGATATATACAGATATAACAATTTGTAACTTAAAACTTCATTTATCTTATAAGAAATGGTGATAATTTTCTTATAAATTCTCCAGGATCACGATTTCATGTAAACTTTGTAACGATATTTTAGGTAGAACTTTTTATATGAATATCCAATTGGAAATTCTTGTTTCTAGTGGGCCATGTAATGACAGTATAAAAGAAAATGATGAATGGTTGCTAAGAAGAAAATCAATCGTGCTTGATGTGGAAACACGAAACGTTTTTAGTTTGAATGTGTAAAAATGTGTAATTTTGTGATTGGCCGTAGTAATAATTTTATTACGTAATGTGATGACGTAGCCATCATAAAATGAATAGAAGAGTAACGATAGTAACGGAAAATCAATAATCTTCATAAAGAGATATTCGGTATTTTTGATAGTGATGAGTGGACGTGCAGAAGTTACGAATTTTAAGTAATTAACAGAAATGATTTATTAGGAAAATAAGGATTTATCGATGTGTTGGAGGTAACTTGAAGTGATTGATTAGGAAAGAAAGTTCCAGTAAAATGTAATCCAGATTATACAATTAAATTATATATTACGAAATCGGACTTATCTAAAATTTTATTTATGATTGTTACTAGAAACCACACCTGACTCTCATTTAATCAAACTCAATCATCAAGAAACAATTTAAACTACAGCGATGTAACCAGATGTACCAAAAACTGGTTGTAGCTTATGCACATCTTCAGCCGGATACGAAGCTGTCGCCGTCGTCACGAATGCTAGATGTTATATGTTTTTGTTAGTTCTACCAAAATCTGAAAATAAACAAATTTAAAAACAG
The DNA here is from genome assembly GCA_030765055.1 of Mantis religiosa. NCBI lineage: Eukaryota > Metazoa > Arthropoda > Insecta > Mantodea > Mantidae > Mantis > Mantis religiosa. The sequence continues at coordinate 39,406,209 of CM060960.1, forward strand.
AATCGACTGCCGGTATTTCAAAATTCTTTACGCAATGTTTTTTTTTTTTTTTTTTTTTTTTTAAATAAATATATTTTCCCGAAACATTAAATCTATCTTACCATTTAATTGTTTTAATAATTTAACTTCGGGATTTATTTCATGGTTAAATGACCAAAAAATGATCTACTGTCGATTTATCAGTTTGTATATACTTAATGTTACGAAAATGTTCTTTCGTTCTGGTTCCTAAATTATGTTTTGTCTTCCTAATATAAACTTTATCACAATCGAAACAATTAAACTGATAAATACCAGATTTTTTTATTATTAGATTTTTTTGAGATATGCAATAAAATTTTAATACTATATTTGTTTTGAGGAACTAGAGTTATACCAAACTCTTTAAAAAATTTGAAAATGTTTATTAATCCAAGGATGGTAAGTAAATTTTTAAAATTATAATCGTCTTTTATTTTTCTAAGGGTAGAAATATCATTAACAGTTTTTTTATATTTGAATTTTTCAATTTTTTTATGTATAAAGTATTTATGTAAACCATTAATTAAAGCAGTATTACAACGATTTGAGACTATTATAGTGCATTATGCAAAAGATATATAGTATAGTCCATCAAATTTAAATACTTAAGTGCCTCTGAGCATTTATTGCTGTAATCAGTAGCGAGGCGTGACTCTCAAAGCAAGGGAAGCTCCAAATAATTTTCATTATAATTACAGACTGACCCAATCTCCACTCAGACGTTCCAGTTTTTCCTACAGCTGGCCCACATCGCGTGAACTATATAAGTTTACGTCCTCTAACGTTGTCATATCGTACGGTGAATGAAATGGGTGAAATGGTGCTCAAATGTGTCCAGGGTCCATGGAGCTTGGAGTTACGGGACATTTGTCTTTACGGATAAGGGAAAACCCTGGAAAAATCATTATACAGGTAACTCACCCTGACCGGGACTCGGGACCTCTTGAACGTGAGGCAGACACGCCGCCATCTACGCTACCGAGGCGTGCATCGCGTGAGCTGTTGACCTAAAATAGAGAAAGCATGCAATTCACACACTTTTACTAACAAAACTTCACAAAAATTTCCTACTTATACCACTAAATACCAATCTACGTAAACTACCATTGCTAATGCTATTGAAATACACTTACAGTTGTATTTAAAGGCGCCACTAAAACAAGAAAACCATTTTCTTCACACGCTGCAGAGACCTCGTGATAACAATGTCACTGCTTCCTCACTATCGAAGAGTCGTGATTGCTTCCGGAAACCTACGTAGCATGGTATTCAAGATTACGAATGCGTAAATACAGAAATATTCAGTATTGAATGAGCTCGCGGAACTAACACTCGAATCTAAGATGTCAAATTGTCCGCCTCACCGCGGGTATTCGCGAATAAATGTTGAAAATGTATCCAGAGTAAATAAAATATTGCTTGGCATGAATTTTGTTTTGATTTTCTCCTGAAATTCTTGGGGACGCGGCGCTTAACACTTTTCTTATATTTATTTCATGTTAAACGCGATAAACGTTTGTGGAAATGGTTTTGTTGCATATTCCGTCGTAGATACAATGGGAATAGGAGAATACTGTAGGTTTAAGCGGTAGTCCAGTAAAGACCTGGTCGCTATGTAATTGCTTTGATATTCCATTTTCTTTCATGCTCAAGGAATGACTTTCTATTTAAAGAAAATTTAACTATTTAAAATTCAAACTAGCAACAAACAATATCAGAATTTTATCAACACACATATTTTAGCCAAAACATGTTAAAAGGAAACCCCTCTCCTTTGCAGCTGCAGAAATGCTAGCGGACGATAATACAATAGTGGAGAAGGTATCTAGATTCTTTTCTAGGTTAGACTTTAGGATTTAATGAAGATAATTTTTGGCAGTTTAGATCTATATTTCTTTTTGTTTTTGTAGTTTATGTGCATGTATTTTTTATAAGATTATTTCAGGTTTAGAAATATTTATATCTGGTTTTTGCCATGATTAATTCTTCAAAGGGCGCTGATAACCTCTGTAGTTGAGCGCCCTTATACAGATCATCATCCTTTGCAGCTGGGTTGTAACCATTAGCCGACAAAAGCTGACCCTCGTAAACATGGCGAGTGGCAATGTAGTCCGTATTCTGGTTCCTTTATTTCCTGCGGACCTTGTAAGCCCAAAACTCAGTGACGCCGCCCTTAACAGAGAAGAGCGGCAGAGATATTTTGGGGACAAAAGTTATATGCTATATCTACTTTTTTTTTTAAGAAAAAAAGATATCTCTTACGACTTATTTATGTAAAATCATTCAGAATGAAGACTTAAAGACTATTTACGCAAAATTAGAGATCATTTCATTTGTCATGAAATTTATTCAAACATGTGGTATTTTAATAAAAATTATTAAAAACCATTTTGAAAGAAAAAAAACGTTTCCATGTAAAGGATAGTTTGGGTGCGGGGATTTTCTTGAAAATCTTAAGTGACGGATCCTTGGAAGATGTTTGGATTAGTGTTATACAAGATTTCCCCTCCTTAGTAGAAAAATTAAAAATGGAAATCATTTCTTCCACATTAGCCGTGTGTAGGCTAAGGTTTGAATGGGTAGAGCCAGACTGAAAAATGCAATGACATAGCCGGGATTTGAACCACAGATCTCCCACTCTCCGTGCGGTTGCTCTAACCATCTGAGCTAACATGGCCAACGTGCCGACATGACATTAAATTCTCCAACTCCTATGTAGGCCACGCCGTGGCTCAGTGGTTAGACCGCTTGGCTCTCACCAAGGCGGCCCGGGTTCGATCCCAGGCAACCGGAAAGTGAGATTTGTGGTGGACAACATGGCGTTGGTGCGGGTTTTCTTCGGGGCCTCCGGTTTCCCCCGCCATCTCATTCCATCGGTGCTCCATCTTCATCTCATGCATCATCAGTGTCACCGCCTGCGGTGCCATATTTAGTAAAAGCGGGCGTTAAACACTACACATTTCATTTCATTTATAGCTCCTATGTTTCCCGGTAGAATTGGAGAATTTAATGTCATGTCGGCACGTTGGCCATGGTAGCTCAGATGGTTAGAGCAATCGCACGGAGAGCGGGAGATCCGTGGTTCAAATTCCGGCTATGGCATCGAATTTTTCAGTGTGGATCTACTCATTCAACAGTAAAAAGGACGTAACATTTCCAGCACAGCGGACTTCTAGGTGAAGATATATTGCTGCAAAAATTTCGGCAGGTTCAAAGCTCCTTAAAGAAATGGTAGATTTTGTCGTAATTTGTCTTTTGTATCCAGTGCAGCGATAGGACTTTTAAATCAATTCAGCCTCGTCAAAAAAGTGTTTATAATCGCAACTGAAACTCAGTTTTTATTTTATATATTGATTGGTCTATAAGTTTCCCTTATATTGTACTGTCGTAGTCTTTGTTACCATTCTTCTATTTTTGTTTTTAATCAATTTTACCTCAAATACTGTGTATTTGTTTTATCTTGATTTGCCTTTAATTTCTATTCGTTGCAATATTTGTATAATTCTGGAAGAGATTGTTTTAAACCATTTACTGTAATGGCCATTGAACTTACCAGCAGATCATCTGCAAATAATAGCTTATGAATTGCAGAGTTGTGTATTAGAAGCATAAAGTATTATTCAGCGTATACAATATTTGGATTTAGTGACTTTTGGCTGACACTAGTTGGCAACACTGACTAGAACCTGCGTCAGCTATTAATGGTGTAGCTGTTTATTGAATTGCTGATTGCATTCCTGCCACGGACCATAAACTGGCGGACAGGCGATGGTTTCCCGATGTCCAAATGAAGCCAATTGCTAGCGTCGGTAGAAGGTTGTGACTCACGAGCATGACGTCACATAATCTCCCAGTTTTAGGGAAAAGAATGCTGACATATGGTCGGTCGCAAGGTCCATGACATCCTTGGGAGCAAAGCAGGTCGTAGCGCAGGCGTTGAGGGTGGATCGCTGATCGCCTTGGCCGACATACATACGTAACCTTTCTTCGTTAGTCATTGCTACTTTCACTCCCTTCTGATATTTTCCATTTAAAAAAGACTCTCCGCGTTTGATGGATATCGTATTGTTGGCCTCGGATGACTGGCTCCTAGGTCTGCATCGGAAAGCCCCATAACTTGAACCTATAGACATTGTACTCGCAAAGTTTGAGCCGTAATTTATATACAAACGAATTTGTGTCGTGCAACAATGTCGCGACGCGGCTGACATGACCTATTACTGCATGCAACGTGACTTGTAATTGCAGTGTGTGTCCTGGGGAATGTCGACTCTATTGGCCCATTAGTTTCAACAATGTATCGACTCCACCCTGATTCTTTTTCTTTACGTCCTCCAACGTTAAGTCATATCTGTCGAAGAATGAAATCGGTGAAATGGTGCTCAGAGGAGCTCAGGGTCTATAGATCTTTAAAGTTCCCCGACATTCATCTTTCAGAATAAAGTAAAACCCCGGAAAAACCTTATCCAGATAACTCACCGTAAGATTCAAACTCGGGACCTCTTGAACGTGAAGCATTCTACCATCTACGCCACAGAGGCGAGCCTAGCCATACTTGATAAAAACCTGAATTACTAAAATTGTATTTTTTGCTGCAAAAACAACTCTAAGCAGCATTCAGTGAAATGTCTGCCTCACATTGCAACAGCGCGATTTGCGTAAACACAGCCCATGTGCACATTTCGTATATTGAGCTCCTGGGACTTCGTGAACTGAATGACCACATGACGTACAGAGGCTGACAGAAGTATTCGAAGGTAAACGTATTTATTACTTATTTTATTTTAAAGCTACGTAGAGTAAGCATACGTAAATACAACTGGTACAAAATAAACTTGAGTCTTCCATTAAACATATAAACTCATAAATAGCGTTTGAAACTAATTTGAACTACAAAGAGAAATAAAACGGTTACTTTACATCTGGACATAGGTATTCGAACAGAGAACAGCTAGTATTTAGTTATCATCCCCTTTCTTTGAATTACTACTGATAATCGTTTGGGCATTGTCTGTATGTGTTTAGTGACTGCAGAGTCCATATTTCTCCACTATGTTTGAAGAATTTCTTTCAGATGGTCCTTGCTTCTGATGTGATGCTTCCTCACACGCTCCTCGAGTTCCTTCCAGATGTTCTCTATAGGATTTAAATCTGGAGATTGGAGCGGTGTCTTCAAAGTGTGAGGAGTGTTGTACATGATCCAAAGCCTTATAATTTCAGCAGTATGCTTCGGATCATTGTCCTGCAGGAAGTAAGAATCATTCGGTAATCCCAGCCTCTCTGCACTCTTTTTAAGATTGTTTTCAAGAATCCTCTTGTATTCAAATTTGTCCATGAACCCATCTATGAACACCAGTTCTCCAAAGCCAGATGAAGCTATACAGCCCCGTAACATCACACTACTGCCACCATGTTTCACTGTAGCTACCATGTTCTTAAGTTCCAATTCTGTATTTGGCAGTCTCCACACTTTAAGACGTCCATCACTCTTGTATAAGCAGATTTTGCTCTCGTCGACCAGAGAACCGTATCCCAGAATTCTGTTGATTCACCACATACTGTTCAGCAAATTCTATACGCTTTTTCTTATTCACCTTATTAACACATGATTTCTTCCTAGGAACGCGGGCATTGTACCCAGTAGCATTTAAAGCCCGTTCAACTGTTCTGGTGTGGACCACAGTGGCAGAATATTGCTCAAGGCATACTCTAATCTCAGATGCAGTGACTATCAGATTCTGCTTCACCATTTTTATTATTTGCATCCTCTCTCTCTGATGATGAGTTTAAAAGGAGCGCCATTTCTAGTTTATTTACAACAGTATTTGCCTGTTTGAAACGTCGAAATATGCTTCGTTAATGGTTTTAGCAATTTCAGAGAGAGATTTGTTTTGTTTGTATATATTCCTCTCTGCCACCGTTGTCTCCTTACCTTTACGTCCCATATTACCTGTGAGTTTACAATCGACTGAATAACTTTGAGTACACTGTTTCGAGACATATAAACACAACTGCTATGTGGTAGGGGTGTATAGTGTACGTCCAACCACCTTTGTCTCTATTCGATTGGGTACGTTCGAATACTTATGTCCTCCAATAAGAGGGACTGTAGAATACAGTACAGATTGTGTAATAAATACATGAAAAGTGATATTTTAAATATTACTTCTGAGACACAAAAGGTTAATGTTTACATGTTTAACAATTCAACGCTGCCAAATAAATATTACAGCATTTATAGTACGTGCAATGTTACATATATTCGGATACTTCTGTTGGCCTCTGCACTTCCTAGTTCTTAGGCGACTGTCGCGTCGCGTTGTGTAAATGCTAGGGCCCTATTTATGCAAGTGATTTTGTATCGCGCGACAACTGCGATGCGATCTAAAGGTACACTGAGTTAAATGGAATTCGTAACAGTTCAGTTTTGGATGTTGCTTCGGAAATCAACAAGGTTCGTGACAATGAGCCATTTTTTGTACAAGTTACTAAACATTATTCAGAAATTTTAGTTAATTGATGGAAATTAATCATTTCTTCACACTAGCCGTATATAGGCTATGGTTTTTGACAAATAAAGTCAACATGAAAAATTCAATTCCACGGCCGGGATTTGAACCACGGATCTCCTGGTTTCCGTCCAGTCGCTCTAACCCATTGAGCTACCATGGCCAAATTGCCGTTATGACATTAAATTCTCCATTTGGCTCGTATATTTCCCCGGTAAACCACTAGGAGCTCTCGCATTCGAGATACTCCGTTTGTGGCGACTTCCTGTCGCAAGTACTTGAGTTCCAGGCTTCATCATTTAACTCTTTTTATTTTAGTTAATTTATGGAAATTAATCATTTCTTCATACTAGCCATATATAGGCTATGGTTTTTGATAGTCAAAGTCAACATGAAAAATTCAATGCCCCGGCCGGGATTTGAACCACGGATCTCCTGGTTAGAGCCCCTGCGAGAGCCCCTAGTGGTTTACCGGGAAAATATACGAGTCAGTTGGAGAATTTAATGGCATGGCGGCAAGTTGGCCATGGTAACTCAATGGGTTAGAGCGACTGGGCGGAAACCAAGAGATCCGTGATTCAAATCCCGGTCGTGACATTGAATTTTTCATGTTTACTTTATTATTCAGGAACCTTGTGGGATGCATAAGATGATAGCGTCTGTGGGCCCATTCGAGAGGTTGTAGGTTCCATTTCCATGGCTGCTTTCCTTACTCATAGTTCTTTCGAGGACTTCTCCGGGATGCTGAATGAATACTGGAAATAATGATTAGACCCCACCGAATATTTTATCCCTTCATTTTACTTCACTTTTGTTTTTTAACCTGATTGTCTATTTCAGGCAACAAAGTATTGACTGGGATTCCGGTGTTACGTGGTATGGAATTTGCTTTCTGTAAATCATTGTCCTTAACAGGGATAGTCTCCGAATTCTGGAGCTCCCAGGGGAATGTTAGTCCTCAGAGGGCGATGGAAGATGATTGTAACCCAACCAGGGAGCTTCTATCCATAGCTCTTAGATCCTTCCCTGTCTTTTTTGTTTATCGGATGTGCACTCCAAATCTGCTTTTTTGAGTTGACTGTATATCAGTGGTACAACACAGCTGGCATGTCGAAATGGGTGTTTGGCCCCAACAACGTCCAGTACTAAGTGAACTAAAATGCAAATTAGCCATAATTACTTTGATAGGATTTGGTTCCATTCTGACATTTAATCTCGCCAGCTTTTCAAAAATATTTATTTCTAGCTGCGTATTGTCATAAGTTTACATACTTCGTGAAGAACGCCTATTTTTGTTATTACTATTATAGTTCACGGCAACTTAAGATTCCTCAACGGTGCAGGAAGAAGAAATGCAAGGAAACAACCGGATTTCCACTTATTTTGTGCACCGTTTGTTCGAAATGTCTTTAAGTTGATCCAAGCATCTCTCTTCAAGGTTACGTACATAACTGGATCGTGTGACAAACTGTGGTAGTGTTTCCAGGTCTTTGTAACGTCCCAAAAGCAGCCACATACGGGTAGAAGAAAATGGTATAATGTGATACGTGATGAAAACGTGACCTATCCACTGTGCCCAAGTTCCCCTTCCGCGACACTTGCACACGCTGCCACCTCCACCTTATGGAAGTGAATTCAGTGACAGTTATATTGCATGCTGAGCATTTGAATGGATAGTCTCTTCTTTTAATGAAAATGTATGTAGGTGCATAGAATCGAGTTTTTATTGCCATTTTCCTTCTGTCTCCCGTACACACTTTCAGTTGTGAATGTTTTTACAGCTTTCAGTTTCAATCTGTGATGTACTGCCTAGCCAAAAAAGGGGGGGGGGGGGCAAGACAGAGGAATGTATAACATAATCACTTGTTGTGTGCATGATTATGCTCCCCGTCAGTATATAAGGATGCTAGCTTCATATAAAATACAGTATTGTCACATAATTCACCCATGCATAATACCTACCACTGCAGTTACTGAAACGAGCATTATAAACATAATAAACTAATCCACTAACAAACGGATCCACCAAAAGGGCAGATAGTTCAAACCTCTCTCCCTCTTCAGGCCCCGCTTGCCTTCTTAATGGTGGGTAGACCGTAGATGTTGACCGTTTTGATACCCATGACACTTCTACATGAAGCCATAGGTACTATAGTGCCGAACAGGTCCGCAGGTTCTCCATAGAAATAGTTTAATATAAACAAAAACAACGCTGGATTGGGGCATCGTTTTTATGTGACAATTCCCTTTCATATTGTTACCCAATTATCGGAAGGCGCGACCAGCTGGCGGCTGGGTGAGGGATGGGAGGCATTCGCCCACGCCTACCCATTTGTCTTATAGCGCTAACGAAGGGATGGTTGGAAAAACATCACTGGCCGTCTCTTTCCCCTCCCCATGCCGTCTAGAACCTTCGGGGTGATTCACTGAAACGCGAGACTTACAGAAACAGCGATATTCCTATAAAAAGGGGCTGCAGTTGTCGAGTCAGTTCAGTTCTTGGCGAGCAGCTGTGAGGAGCGCCGAGTGAGGGAACGGACTGGAAGACTGTACGTACATCGGAGGAGTTGACGTAATTGCGAGTGCAGAGTGGGCCTGTGACAGACGAACTGGTGAATTGTAATTGTGTGCGCTACGTAAGTCTATGTAATCGGCAAGTGTACCAACTGTAATTTGGTGGAAATAAAGAACATTTTGAGTTTGTGCAATTGGACTTTTAATTTCACGAACCCACAAAGTTACAATATGGCTTTGGTGGATTACTATGATTTTGAGCTGTTGCAACTAGGTATCTAGTAAGGCTCCTTTCCATTCCTCTGAAATCTGAAATATTGTATATCGTAGCACGTGCTGTCATACTCCTTACTAACTTTTGATACAGTTTTGATGCGGCAACATTCTCTAACTCCTCTGGAAGAAAATAGGAATGTAGACGATTTTTGGAAAATAGAACCAGAGGGAGGATATAGAAAGACAATAGTTATGGGGAGGGCTAGAAAATATAAACTCATTAACTCTTTATAGGATAATAAAGAGAATGGGCAAGAAAAAGATTTGTAGACCAATGTATCAGGCAAGATAGGGAAGGAATGGCTTGACTTGGATAAAAACCGTATCAATACCCTTAAGGGGACTAAGGGGTAGCTGTGAATTATGTGGAGAAACAAAGTACAGTTCACAACATGGGGACAGAAATTGTAGGAGAAGAAATGGGAAAAGAAGTGAAGCGAGTTCATGGCTAAAAAAATGGTTACTGGGGAAAAACGAAAGTAGAAATAAAAATATGGGAAACTTGTTCTGGAAAGCTAAATAAAAGGGGATGAACATTGGAAAAGAAAAAAATGCTAGGACAACAATGGAGGACAGTAAATTAGATGAGATGACAGTGGATGTTACTCTACTAGATATTTTAGAAGGCCTGGGCGCCAAGCAAGCTGAGGTTGCACCAGGCAATTTATGCAACTAGGTTAACTAAAATGTGTCTAATCTATATTGTCAATAGTAAGTTCTATAAATAAATTGTTTTATTCTAACTCTCCTGGTATAAGTGAACTCTCACAAGTGGCTTCATGTTTAAATGAAGCTGTCGAGGGTTATCTTACACTTGACAAAGCAGCCAAAGCATTAAAAAAACTCCTGCCTTGTTCTAATACGAGTGTATGGAAATTTGTTACAGAATCCTCGTAAACGTTTCCATTGATTTTAAGACTGGAGGTGGTCAGTCAATTGTCACCAGAAAGACGCTGCAATGCTTCCATTGTATTTTCTGTATGTGCATTATCCAGCATAACGTAGCAATAGACACGATCTGCACGCTTCCTTTTTCTAAAGAAAGGTATCGCTGAATTGTTCACGTGCCAGCTTAAAGTTCGGTGAAGATAAGATGAACTCAGTAATTCTTGTTGTACAGTTAATTACATCTTATGTGGTTCCATTCCAATAGTTGCAACTAAACTTCACTAGAAAATGTACGCTTCTGCAGAATCCAGTTCCAGAAATGAAATATTTGAACATAATCCATAGCTATCATTTATTTTTCAGTAGAATTGTAGTTTCCGAACAGCTATATGAGCAAAGGGCACTAAAATTTGGCTTGAACCTAAGCGATTCAGCAGCATTTGTAGGTTCTATTCACGACAATCTTATCCTGACAAGGTAACTATCACTATGCTCACGTCAATTCGCTTGATAGTTTGATGGCATCTCTGCTCTTTGTGGAGCCTCTGTGCCAAAATGGGTGCGGAGTATACAGGCATAATAACACAGCACTGTATGGGAGGGATTGATTACCCCTGACGGCAGCTGTCTGCACATGACATACGTAAGGAGCTCCGTTCCCCACATCCGCGACACAGCTACTCGCAGTCGTATGCGCTACTTCCCAGGCTTTAGTTTTGGACGTTGCGGTTCTAATCCGCTCTAGATTTTTGGTGAAAATGGTTTATATACAAGATACATTATACCATCAAATTTTCAGGTGCGTAGCGCTGTACGTACAGTGATAGTTCCCTTGAGCAATTTTCTTCAGAAATGTTTAATGTCTACGTTACTTTTTGTCTAACAAAGGTATGTTTAAATTTCCCTGATGTCAGTTTGCCACAGGAAAACTAAACAAGTGAAACATTCCAAAATGAAGTCCAGAGATCAGCTTTCGAAATTGGAATTAATTAAAGGATTTTCTGAATGATCTAGCGACCAAGTTCTGAAATGGGAATCAACAGATGCTCTGTCGGCTCTTGTGGTTTAGTGAAGCATATAAATTCAATTGTTTGTGATCCCCTCCCAAAGTTTTCTCTTTCTCTCCTAGAGTTCAATATTCATGCCTCCAAATCCATCTAAGCACGAAAATTATGCAGGAACAACCTCTATAAAGAAATACTTCGAAGAACTTCTCTTATTCTTCCCTAAGGCAGTTTGTTGAGGCAGCTATTGAGTTAACCACGTGGGAAAGATGTCCTCTTTTGAGTAGTGATACAGAAATATGTGTCAGATAAATTATAACCTATAATAAAATTAAATATAAATATTTTAAGTGGTGTTAAATGCTAAGGGGTTGTAGATTATGAGTACATTTTGGCCCGGGGTAGATGACATTAAGACCTAATTAGCGATGGCTGGTTTTCAGGCAAATTCGTAGTAGTAGTTCGCACGGTTAAGCTAGTGAAAGGGGACGGTTGCTATCCAAGATTGCCAGATTAGGTATGACAGGCTAGCTTGCTGTTCTTGGAATGTGAGGTAGGAGTTCTTAGAAATTTATAGACGGACTCTGAGTGGTAAAGAAGCAAATATCAGAGCAGTAGAAATGAGGTGCCAACATCGGAATAGAAGCTATCTAGTGGTGGGGGAGTTATTACTAAAGAGGTCTGGAGAAACTCTTTTGTGTAATACATGAACGGTGCACGTATATGCATGCGCAAGCAGACAACCTGCAGTCCACGTGTTGCAGTCAACATGAGAAAGATATGTAACACTGGTAGCCAACCTCTGCAAAAATGCCCCAGACATCTGTCCTACAAAAGGTGCAAAAGGGCATGTGGATGCGATTGGCACGGATCAGTTTTCATGTTAACCATGGTTTTTTTAAATGCAATTTACGTCCTCCATCGTTAAGTCATCGGACGATGAATGAAATGATGCTCAAATGAGCTCAGGCTCCAAAGAGCTTAGAGTTACCCAACATTCGGGGTTTAAAGACTTATTTCGCCCATGGGTTTATTTCACCCTACGGCTGTTTCAGGGGTGTACCCTCTTCAGCCTTGACTTTATTTTTGGGGTTGAGGGAGGATATGTTAATAATTTTGTCATGTGTAATTGTTAATGGCTAATTGTAATATTATTTTTGTCATATATTCTCTTTATATATATATATATATATATATATATATATATATATATATATATATATATTGTAGTGTTTTTTTTTCTTACCATTTCAGTTTTATTTATTTATATATTTTTTATTTTTAATATTTTATTTTTATTTTTTTTAACCCCGGTAAAAAACCTTATCCAGGTAACTCACCCTGACCAAGATTCGAACTCGGCACCTCTTGAACGTGAGGCTGACACGCTACCACCACGCTAGCAAGGCGGGCGCTGACACTTTTCCTTTCAGGTTTTAGGCTTGCTGTCCAGCAAAAGTGCCAGTTGTACTGTTAGAAGTGAAGGCTGTTCTGTGCGTTCTTCAAATATTTGAGATTCGTTCAGTACGTTGTTGAAAATCGGAAAATAGCTCGACAAATCAGTAAAATGTAGGAGCTCGCGGACTAGTTCAGCTACTGCCGCGAATTGTGCCCGAATTTACCAGCAGATGTGCAAATTGACGTTAACAAATGTAACGTAAAAATTGTCACAGTGCTAACACTAATGTTAAATTTATTTGTTAGTTTGCTAGTGTAATTTAGGGACAAGTAAGACTGTTGGCAGCATTGCGTTCAGTGGAGAAACAAGGATAGCTTGGCTGCACTGAATTCTTCAATGTGGCTACATACGCAGTAAGAAAGTAAACAATCAATAACGTTAAAAGAATGCCCTCTAGCACGAAATTGCACTGAAGGTAAAGAAATTATATTAAAAATTATGGTTGTATATAAAAATATCAAAAATTGTGAAGGACTTAGAAAAAAATCGCCGCGTTGCATATTAGAAAGAAGAGCCAGAGGTCATTAGTAGATTTTGAGGATTAATAGCAAATCTAATGGCCTTCTGGTGGGACAAGACGGATTAGGCGTCATTCCTGCCTCAATGACAGAAATGCGTGTTCTCGCCTGGTCGAGAAATCAAATACCTACACCGGACATTCAGGTAGTAGTTGGTAACTTTTCTAAAGTGTAGACGGTTCATTAAACGTTTCGAAGTCATAACCAGTGTCATCCTTTCATTGAATAATGCACACCCAGCCATACTCTTGAGATAGATTTAATACCAAGGAAGAGATCAAGAAATCGTGACATCACAGCTTCAAGTTAGCGCAGCATAAGCAAACATTCCTGGTACAGTAGTTAAGCAAAATATTGTCTGGACCTCCCGCATTTTAGATTTGAATGATTCTGGACATATAATTGACGATCTAGGATCAAGCTATGAGTCAATGTAATTGGGACGAACTATACTACCATACTGTAGGATATCAGCGTAATGTTCATGATTACATCCGTAAAGTACAAGTGTACTCTGGATGCAAAGGGTATGTTGGAATAAGTGATTAATGTGATCCACTTATCTTCATGGAACACAGAGATAACTCTTTGTTTGTGCTCTAAGAAAGTACAAAGGTCATGTCAATACTGCAATATGTTCTGTTTCTTGGACTTCAAGGCAATTTAAAATCGGATTGTGACTTGGCTGTGATGCTCAACTTTCTCTAATATTTTGCAGCTGACTTGCAGTTGTTCCTAGCTCGCAAATTACAGTAATTTGTAATTTATTTCTCATCTTTCCTTTTACAACATCAAATGGAAATACAAAATCAAGATTACAATTATAAAATCCATACTGAAAAAGTCATAATATTCCTAAATCCTGTTGCCCACCATTGACTAATAATTCGGTCCCCATACATCTAACTCTAGGTTTTTGTGTATTGGAGGCCCTCTACTCCTTTTTACAGATTTTTCCATTTCACCTATCCCACTCTATATTTTTCTCTTAATTGTTCTTAGCCATCTCTTTTTAACTTTCCCTAAATAATTCCCTATATTTCTCCTGTTCTTTTCCCCTTTTACTGACAAAATGTTTCTAATTATTACTTCACCCCCCCCCCCCAAATTGTCCCATTTGCGTAGCCAGGCCTGCTCTCGCCATATCTTTGACTACAATATAATATACAATGGAAGTCTACATTCTCTACTCCACACAATGGACATTTATCTAACTCCTCTTGACCTATACCTTTCAAGTTTCTCACTCCTGTTCTCGCCCAAGCAAAACCTTCTCGCCCTAACTTACTACATATATCTATATAACCTTCCCTCCCCCAGGTTGTTTTTATTTCTCTATATAATCTCAGTGAGCTTTTGTCACTTGTATTGGCGAAAATGTCTTGTCTGTCAGCATCTTCTAATCTTAGCTTAACTTCTTTCCAGAAGCCTCTATACCTATACTCTGCATTTATCCAAGAATGCCCCATACCTATCTGCTTCAACTGTCATTCATTTTATGTGCCCAAGACCCACCCCAGTTACTTCTCAACTACAGTAAAGGAAAATGTGATTGTGTATAAAATTCGATGTTTTAATATTAATACGTTAATTCGATTCACGAAAGATCTCGTTAGCGCTGAGGTTTGTGAAATTGTCTCGTGATATTACAGCAACTTTTGTGGCGAAATTGAAATGGCTAACTCACGAATTGTTAAATGTTAATGTACAAAGAACTTTCTTAGAAAATGTAATTTAAGCGAAAAAGTCAAATGTAATACCACTCTAAGTATGGTGGAGAATAATAGACATATATTCGTAGACTTGTTTCGTTTTAGAGAAAGCGTTATACACAGTTATAATGCTCAGTTTCAACCCAGAGGCCTTAGTTTTGATTCTCGGCTGGTGCGTGGAAGTTTGCATTAATTAGAACGAATCCCAATCCTCCGCAAAGTCTGGAAGTTAGAATGTGGGAGTATTTCCTACTGTAGTCAACAAAACGGGTTTAAGCCCGTGTCTGTCTGCCTCACGTTCTCGAGTTTGTATCTCGGTCTGTTTGAGTGGTTTGGATAAGGTTTTTTTATTGGAGTTTTATCTTGAAAGACCAACCTCGGTTAACTCTAAGTTCTATTGACAAATCAACACCCCTGTCTGCACCTCCTCATCAGGAAGGAGATCGCCAGCACTGTCACCGGCTAAAGGATCACCCTCCACCAAGACTGAAAAGATCGTTCGGTATGAAGCCCCACCCAAACAATTTAAGACCAGTTATAAGAAATCCGATTTCATCAAAGTTACCAGCAAACCTGCCAGCCGAAAGCAGAGTTCTAGGGCATCTAAAAGTTCCTCCTCTGAGGAGTCTTCAGGTGAGGACTCTGGTCGACTGTTGTCATCCTCGTCGATCTCTGTATCCAGTCGGTTTGGGGTCCTTGAACCGAAGTTCTATCGGGAAAGGGGCCTCATCCGTAGAAGAGATGGAACAGAAGGATACGTCCCAGACCGCCAGAACGGCTTCCAAAAACGACCTAATAAATCGGATGGTAAAGGTGTTAGCCCCACACCCAAAAAGAAGGGTAAATTGATTCGGCCACCCGCGAAGTCGTCGTAAGATGGTGTGCTTGTGAATATTTTAGCTGACAGCATTTTTGTAAAATTATATTTAGGGATAGCATATCGCATTTAGTGGACAATACATTTTATAGCTTTTAACCTTTTATTTTACATTGCTTTTAGATTTTGACCAAGAGTGTTTTCTCACTGATTTTATTCATGGTGGGCATATTTAACTCTAAAACCGTATAGTGTTAAAATTCAGTTGAAAAAGGACGCTGATGACCACGTGCTCTTAAACTCCACAATCATCATCATCTAAGCTCTATGGACTCTGGACTCATTTGAGCATCATTTCATTGATTTCATTCGTCGTCCGATATGACTTAACTTTGTAGGACGTTAATTAAATAAAGATAACGTGCTCGAATGGCGCCTTGTAACGATATGTTTCAGTTAGAATTTTTATATGAATATTGTTTTCTGATATGACTTAGTAGGCCATGTAATAATATTAAAAACAAATATATGTGTAATTTTGTGATTGGCCGTAGTAATTGTATTACGTAATGCGGTGACGTAGAGTGCATCGGCCAATCACAAAATTAATAGAGAAGTAACGATAGTTACGAACAAATCAAGGATCTTGAGATATATGTTCTTCAGTCTTGTTTCACAACGATGAAAAATGTTGCGGTGAATATCATTGTAAAGGAAAGTTAATAACCTTCAAAAAGTGTTATTCGATATTCGTAATAGAAACGAGTGAATTGTAATTCAGATTATACAATTAAATAATATATTACGAAATCGGAGTCATAAATTTTATTTCTGTCACCAAAAATCCACACCTGAGAAAAGATCTCATGACTCTTATTTAATCAAATCTCGACCAGGATCTTCCAAACAGCCGGCGTGCTTCCTATCTGCTGCGAGTGGAGAACCATTTTCGCCACAACCTTAAAACTCGTATGATTCTCTACTGATTAAAGAGATGTTTGTAGTTTAAAAAGGTATCGATGAGCTTTGGGATTTTTTGCGTTTACCATAGCGCATTTTATCTCCCTTCCCCTGCGTCTGGCGTCACCTTTAACTTCATGGAGGTGATCTGCTCAAATCAGGCATTTGCTTTTCTTTCTTTCTTTTTTTTTAATTTACGTCCTCAATGTTGTCATATCGCACGATGAATGAAATGGGTCAAATGATGCTCAAAAAAGTCCAGGGTCCATGGAGCTTAGCTACCCGACATTCGTCTTTCAGGATAAGGGAAACCCCCAGAAAGAACCTTATCCAGGTAACTCGCCCTGACCGAGATTCGAACTCGGGACCTCTTGAACGTGAGATAGACGCGCTACCATCTACGCTACCGAGGCGGGCAGAGAGACAGTTACTATTTATATTAACGGTACAGTTGTACCAAATAGACTTTCTTACGTAATAAACCAATTTTAATTAAAGTTTTAGGTCAAATTGCATCTGCCTCGATATAACCTTTACTGCTTTAGATTAAATAGTTTTGTAATTAAGTTATATGGAAATTAATTGTTCTTTCACACTAGCCGTGTGTAGGACGCACTATGAAAGGGTAGAACCAGACTGAAAAATTCAATGCCATAGCCGGGATTTGAACCACGGATCTTCTGGTCTCCGTCCAGTCGCTCTAAATCATTGAGCTACTATGGTGAACTTGTCAACATGACATTAAATTCTCCAACTGACTCGTATTTTTTTCCGGTAAACCACTAGGAGTTCTCATAAACACACGAGACAACTACCTTAATGGTGACTTACTATGCTGTAAGTACTTTAAGGCCCGGGCTTTATAGTTCGGACCACTATTAGAAAATTAATTCTTATTTCATACTAGACGTGTGTAGGACGCACTATGAAAGGGATAGAGCCAGAATGAAAAATTCAATGCCATAGCTGGGATTTGAAGCACGGATCTTCTGGTCTCCGTCCAGCCGCTCTAAACCATTGAGCTACTATGGCCAACGTGCCAACATGACATTAAATTCTACAACTGACTCGTGCCATGTTGGCACGTTGGCCATAGCTCCGTGGTTTAGAGCGGCTGGACGGAGACCAGAAGATCCGTGGCTCAAATTCCGGCTATGGCATTGAATTTTTCAGTCTGGCTGTGCCCTTTCATTTAAAAGTTATATTTTTAGAAAAAAAAAAAAAAAGTCAAAAGTATAGGATAACCTTCTGCAATTTAAAGTTAAAATAGAGGCCTGACATTTGGTATGCTTGCCTTTCTATGCCTATGTAATGATTTTCGTAAATTATGTCCTCCAACGTTAAGTCAAATCGGACGATGAATGAAATGGGTGAAATGATGCTCAAATGAGTCCAGGGTCCATGGAGCTTAGAGCTACCCGACATTTGTCTTTCAAGGATAATGGAAAACCCCGGAAAAAACCTTATCCAGGTAACTCACCCTGACCGAGATTCGAAGTCGGGACCTCTTGAACGTGAGGCAGACACGCTACCATCTACGCTACCGAGGTGGGCAATGAATTTGTGCATTGGTTTTTGAAAATAGTTATTAGAAATATGATTTTTTTTTTTTTTTTCTATTTAGAACTGAATGAAGTTAATTTACTAATAACACTAGGGAACACGTTTTTTGAACCCGAAACAAAATAGGCTAATTCTTATGCAAAATGACTCGCTGATTCCAAAAATGCCTCTGAAAATGCTGTATCACGTAACGTTTTTGAGATATTCTTATTCGTTTATATAAAATCACAGAAATGAGGTATGATACCAACTCATATTGACTTAATTTAAAATAATAGCCATTGACTCTTCTAAATACAGCTTAAAGGCAGTGTTGCTTCATAATGGCAATTTACTACCTTCAATACCTTTATTTCATGCCATAGGAATGAAGGAGACATACGATTCCATGTCCATAATTTTAGATGCTATTAGTTATCAAAACCATGGCTGGGAAATTTGTAGTGACCTCAAGGTAGTTGCTTTGCTAACGGGACTGCACGGAGGTTTCACAAAATATTGCTGTTTTTGTGCTTATGGGACAGTAGGGCAACTGACAAGCATTTTATAGTGAAAGAATAGGGGGAAAGGGAAGACTATACCCCTGGAGCAAGCAATGTTAAGTATGTGCCTCTAGTAGACACAAAGTTCTTCTCCCAACACTTCACATAAAGCTCGGTTTAATGAGGAATTTTGTTAAAAGGTTTGGGCAAAAGTGGAAGTGCATTTGAGTATTTAAGAAGTATCTTTCCCAAAATAAGTGAATCTAAATTGAAGGAAGGTATATCTGTCGGTCCTCAAATAAGATTACTTCTTAAAGACAGTGTTTTTTAATCAAAGCTTAAACGTGTTGAACTGGCAGCATGGAAATCATTTAAATCAGTGGTGGAAGGCTTCCTGGGAAATAACAAAGAAGAAAACTATGAAACTTTAGTCTCAGAACTATTAAGGAGCTACAAAGAAATGGGTTGCCGTATGTCACTTAAAATCCACTTTTTGCACTCTCACCTTGATAGTTTCCCTACAAACCTAGGAGCTGTAGTAAGTGATGAGCAAGGTGAGCGTTTTCACCAGGATATTTCTGAGATGGAAAGACGTTACCAGGATATCGCTGGGATTCAGCCATGTTCGGAGACTATTGTTGGTTCCTCAAACGGGAGAGTACATGTCAATACAAAAAATCAACAAACACTGCTGAGATAATTCAGGTATTGGTTTTCATCATTATCTTGTGTTTATTTATTTTAATAATAATAATAATAATAATAATAATAATTATTATTATTATTATTATCATTATTATTATTATTATTATTATTATTATTATTATTATTATTATTATTATTTTCAATGCTATTTGGCAATAAAATACCTATTATTTTCAATTAATCAAACATGAGTTATCACATTACATTTCTGTAAGCTTTCATAAAAAATTATGAGTACCTAAAAAACGTTACGTGATACAGCATTTTGAGGGGCATTTTTGGAATCAGCAGATAGTTTATATAAGAATTTGCCTATTTTGTTTCGGGTATATAAAAATAAATTTTATTTTTGTTCCCCAGTGTAATTGCAAAGAAAAAACTAGCATATACTTGTATGTATGCGTGTAATCAAAGAAATCAAAACTCAGTTTACTTAATGTTATATTCTACATATTCTGAACATTTCAGCGTTGTCTATAAATATTTACTGCAAAATACTGTACCTCAAAGTGCAGATTGTTATATGGAAAAGAAGGTATGAAAAGTAGATTTTCCACACCCACTTTTCACTGCAAATGCCTACATAAATTTACAATACACCGATTTCCAGAGAACTGGACAAATAATACTTCATGGCAATATTCTGGGCATTTCTTCAAAAATGTTTTCTGAAAAAGTCGCATTTTTGGCCGCATTTAGCGCTCCTGCTTCTTCACTCCTCCACTAGAAGCACCTTGGCTGCTGAAGGACAGAATAAGAAAGTAGAGAATGTCATTGACCATGGCCAACTCCACAATTTCACTTGATGGGTATCTGCACTTTCTCTGGCAGGAGCAACCTGAGCTCCCACTTACCCACTTCTTCGATAACTTGTTTGTAAACGGGACATTGTAATGATTCTCAGCATATATATCGGGCGTGAAAGACCGCTTAATTTTGCTCAGAGATCTCCTGAGGTCTGATATTTTGGACTTCAGATAACTTGGACGTTGTCACTTGTTCAATTTGTCCTCTATTTTCTACAAATGGTAGTAGCTTTAGTTTTCTTCGTAGAAATATACATATACCTACGCTTTATTGTTTCATGATACAAAACTTGTAAATAAGCAAATTGAAGAACCCATTTCCAAAATTTGCAACACTGCACTACTGGAATTTACAGACAAGGGACGGACTCAAGGTTAAAATAGCATATGATGCTAACAGTTCCCGGAATCGTTCTCCATCTACCCACAACGTTTTGCGGGTCAATGGGTCAACCACTGTTCCAAAAGCTTCAGACGTTCAGTGTAGCTTCTATCGGGGATTGCGACTTTTTGACAAGTCTCGTCTACTCGCCATTATGGTTTGAGCATACAAACGACACTAATTTCATACCACCAAAAGAAAAGTGCTGTGAAATAAGCGTGTGACCTGGCCAAGCAGTCTAGGACACTCCACCCTTTCGAAACTGGTTCAGTACTAAGCGAAAGTTACAAGTAGTGTTAAGGAAATGCTTTGCTTTTGTGATTGTCTATATACCCAGGATTGGTAATCAGATATCAATAAGTTTTACAAAACATGACATTTTTGTTACCTATTTATTTGGTTTTGTACATATTTCATCAAAAATTGCTTCAGGATTTGAAATGTGATTCTGAATCACTTCAGATATACTAAAAATCAATGTCCTGGTAAGCTCTGATCACGTTTCAAAAGTATAGTGTATCCTCTGGTTAAGAAATTGACCATTATCACCATTTAAAATGGTAAACATGGCCTAAAATGGCATTTCCATACGAGGGTGGGTCAAAAAGTAATGCCTCGTTTTTTCTCTTTTAATTGCCAAGAAATTGAATCCAGTTTACATAGCTTGAAAACTACAACATTGGCCATTAATTTGTCACTATTCAATATAATCTGTCCTTTTCCACAATTTTGGCCCACCTTTTAACTAGGGCATGTATTCCAGTGTGGTAAAACACACGGTCTTGCTTCCTAAGCCATTGACGCACGGACGTTTTCACAGCCTCCTCATCTTCAAAATGAATCCCACGATGAGCTTCCTTTAGTGGCGCGAACAGATGGAAGTCTGATGGTGCCAGGTCAGTGAGGTAAGACTTGCCAACACAATTTCTCAATTTATGCAGTGGTGTAACGGCTGGTGTGTGGTCTTGCAATGTCATGCAAAAGAACATCCGCCACAGTTTTTGTTGGGCGAACTCGGTGAAGACGTGCTTTCAGCTTTTTGAGAGTTCTGACGTATTGGACAGAATTTATTGTGCATCCCTGCTCCAAAATATCAATCATAAGCACACCCTCTGCATCCCAAAACACTGTCGCTATAACTTTCCCTGCCGACCGCTGAATTTTGTGGGGTTCCCCCCCCCCCCCCTTCGGTGACGTTGTGTGATGCCATTCCATTGACTGCCTCTTTGATTCAGGTTCAAAAAAAAAATGAATCCACGTTTCGTCTCCAGTAACAGTTTTTTCCAGAAACTCCTCTACCTCCAAATTGAAGCGCTACAAGTGTTCGGAGGCTATTGTTTTCCTTGTTTCTTTGTTTTGGGCGGTTAACATTCTTGGTACCCAAAGTGAACAAACTTTTGAGTAACTCAGTTGTTGAATAATCGTCATCACAATGCCTTTACCGAGGGAGGTAATGCGACACAATTCACCTGTTGTTACCCGACGATCACCACGAATGTCATCGGTTCGCTGAATGTTGCATGGAGTCACTGCAGTCACTGGCCTGCCGCTTCGCTTTTCATCTGCCAATGGTGTTTGCCCTTTAGCTTCGTTACAGCGACGAACCCATCGTCTAACAGTGCTGACAACCACCGTTGCATCACCATACACATTTTTCAACCTTTCGTGAATGCGAATTGGCGTTTCACCTTCCGCTCTCAAAAATTCAATCACAGAGCGCTGTCTAATACGAATGTCGATGTCAAGCATTTTGCAAGAGGATGCAGTGCTGCCACCTGTTGACTTAGGAAGTTACTACTGTAGGGGATTGGAGAAGAAGGTTTGAGGAATTGCGCCAAATTCAAAGTTTTCACATAACTTATTTAAGGGAAAAAATAGGAGGCATTACTTTTTGACCCACCCTCGTATAAGTAATCGAATTTTCCATATAATTTAAGTTTGTTACATGTTGAGCAATTCTCATAATTTAGTTCCAATAAAGTTGTTTGGAAGACACCCGAGTCTAATAGTCTCTGCAGAAAAAGGATATGAGCAATTTTCCGTGTGTATGGCAAGGTTTGGATAGGTATGAAGATTGAAAAATTCAATGCCGTAGCCGGGATTTAAACCATGGATCTCCCGGTCTCCATCCGCTTGCTGTTACCATTACGGTGGTAACAGGCCAGCATGTCATTAAATATTCCAACACATTTCGTACCACGGCTAATATGAAAACTATTTCCATCAGTTAATAGTGGCAATTATGAAGCCTGGGATTTAAGTACTTACAGCATAGTAAGTCGCCATAAAAGTTAGGTATCTCACTGTATAGGAGATCTCCTGTCAGTTTATCGGGGGGCGGGGGGAAGGTGTCAACTGGAGAATTTAGTGCCATGTTGACATGTTGCCATAATAGCTCGATGTTTAAGAGCAACATCTCCCGGAGGCCGGGAGATCTGTGGTTCAGATCCCGGCTATGACCTTGGGTTTTTCAGTCTGACTCGACCTATCCAGTTACTAGATTTAGTTGATGTAGTATTTCTACCCTTTTCTTTGAAGCTGGAAAGTAAAGTTGGTGTAACAACTTAGATTTTCACGGCCGGGGCCAATCCAATAAGATGTAGAAGTTTCCGGACTTACTGGCCGTGGTCTAGTACGAAAAACTGAAGTTCCTGACGTTTCGCTCGTACGTGCGTCGGGCATCCTCAGAGGATTCATGCCAAACAATACTCTAGTTGCCATGAGTCCCTTGAGGATGCCTGAAGCAAGGGCGGCGAAACGTCAGGAACTTCAGTTTTTCCTACTAGACCACGCCCAGTAAACCCGGAAACCTCTACATCTAGCTGGAAGTAATTTTGAATTTTTTGTAACTGCTTCATTATAACTGCGATAAGGCCATTCTGGTCACATTGGAAGCTTCGATTAAAGAAATAACTGATGGTGCATTTTTACCCTTTTCCTGAAATTGAAACCTGTAGAGCACTTCTTCATCCAGAAAAGCGTAATAATTTTGCTTTAACATGAAATTTAGAATGCATAAAATATTCAGTATGGTAAATACACAGAAATTGTATGTAAAATGGAATTTCTGTTAATCGATGGAAATTAATCATTTCTTCACACTAGCCGCGTATAGGCTAAGGTTTTGGATAGATAGTCAAACTGAAAAATTCAGTGCCATGGCCAGGATTTGAACCATGGATCTCCTGGTTTCCGTCCAGTCGCTCTTTCCCATTGAGCTACCATGGCCAACGTGCCGTCCTGACGTTGAATTCTCCAAATGACTAATGACATATGTATTGTCACCCAATTAGCGAAAAGCACAACCAACGATAGCTGAGTAAGGGGCCAGAGGCAGCCAAGCCACACCCACCCATTAGTCTCTGTCACTAACTGAGGGGTTGATTAGGGAAATGTCACTTGTCGCTGGCCGCCTCTTTCCCCTTCCCCTGTCCTCTGGAATTTTCGCGGTGATTCACTGAAACCAGAGACTTCTAGAAAACAGTGATCTTCCTATAAAAAGGGCTGCAATGAGTGAGGTCAGTCAGTGCTTGACGTGCTAGCGAACGGATGAGAAGACTGTGTACGTGCATCGGAACAGTAACGGAAGAACTGGTGAATCGTAATTGTGTGCATTACGTAATCCTGTGTAATTGGCAAATGTTCAACTGTAAGTCGGTGGAAATAAAGAACATTGTTGAGTTTGTGTAATTGGACTTTTCATTTCACGAACCCACAAAGTCACAGTATATATTTTCCCGGTAAACCACTAGGGGCTCTCGTATTTAAGGTACACCGTTTGTGGCGACTTACTATTGTAAGTACTTGTGTCCCAAGCTTCATCGTTAAATTCTTATTATTTAAGTTAATGTAAATTAATCATTTCTTCACATTAGTCTTGTAGAAGGCTGGGACTCAAGTACTTACAATAGTAAGTCGCTACAAACGGTGTATCTCGAATACTAAAGCGCCTAGTGGTTTACTGGGCAAATGAGTCAATTGGAAAATTTAATGTCAGGACGGCACGTTGGCCATGGTAGCTCAATGGGTAAGATCGACTGAACGGAAACCAGTAGACCCGTGTTTACAATCCCGGCCATGGCATTGGTGTTTTCAGTTTGACTATGGAATTTCTGTGTGTTAAGGATTTTTTTTTTAATTTACGTCCGCCCCAACGTTAAGTTATATCGGACGATGAATGAATTGGGTGAAATGATGCTCAATGAGTCCAGGGTCCATGGAGCTTAGAGTTACCCGACATTAATATTGAAGGGTAAGGGAAAACCCCGGAAAAAACCTTATCTAGGCAACACACCCTGACCGAGATTCGAACTCGGGACCTCTTAAACGTGAGGCAGACATGCTACCATCTACGCTACCGAGGCGGGCAGTGTTAAGGATTATTGAAGACCCTAATAATACTTCCTCTTTCTGCCTCATGCTTGCGAAATTCTTCCTGTTGCCACAATGAACAGATATTAAAGCAAAATTAGAGTGCAGGCATTTGTAGTCCACATTTACGCTTCATAACGTGAACTGTAAACAAACAAAAGAACTCCCAAAAATCAGGAAACAACTCCCACAGTTATAGAATGTAAATAAGATAGACTGACGAAACACTTGACCATACAATTGTGGAAAATAAAACCCAGAAGTATGTATATTATGTGTACTGCTTAAGTTGGTTATTTCCAAGCCTCAAACGTCCAATTTTGGTGTTAGCTCATTGCAATCTCTTTGTAGCCATAACAAAT
This sequence comes from Mantis religiosa, assembly GCA_030765055.1. Lineage (NCBI taxonomy): Eukaryota > Metazoa > Arthropoda > Insecta > Mantodea > Mantidae > Mantis > Mantis religiosa. The sequence goes on from CM060960.1 coordinate 39,431,558, forward strand.
ATTTGTCTTTGCCCACTCCTAAGGTCGCATTACGAGCATACTGTTCTGGGCTGTATTTAAAGTTTCAGCACTTCTAGCTTAGTTTAAAATGGATTGCAAAATTTATACCGAATAGAGAGCCAGGAAAGAAAGCCAGAAGCAAGAAATTGTCGAATGCTTTAAAAGTGGTTAAATTAATTCAGTTGTGTAAACCAGCTAGAAATGTTAGTAGTGACTGTACCACAGACCACCGGCTCCCTCTTGGCACCACTGCAAAAATAAACTCCTTGTTTAATCTCGTTTGAACAATCTTATCGTCGAACATGGGGATTTACGATAGGATGGCTATATAAGTGAAGTCTCTCTCACTCTATCTCTGGTTTTTATCTTTTTTTTTTTCTGTATTTCATTGATATTCCAGAAGCACAGCTTGATTCATAGATCCGGGTTGCTAAACGCAGTAATTTCTCTGATAACTGCAGGCGAGCCTTTTCCAGCCAATTTTTGAGATTACAGTATCCTCATTCAGCACGAATGAAACTTGATAGTTTTAAAGTACAATCCCTACAAGCCCCCACTACAATCTCCTGCTTCGATTCCACTGGGAGATGTAGGGGCCACGCCGTGGTTCAGTGTTTAGACAGCTTGGCTCTCACCAAGGCGGCCCGGGTTCGATCCCAGGCGACCGCAAAGTGAGATTTGTGGTGGACAACATGGCGCTGGGGCGGGTTTTCTCCGGGACCTCCGGTTTCCCCCGCCATCTCATTCCACCGGTGCTCCATCTTCATCTCATGTATCAGTGTCACCGCCTGCGGTGCCGTATGTAGTAAAAGCGGGCGTTAAACACTACACATGGGAGATCTAGGAAGCCTATAAGCTTGATTTTACTGATGGCGTTTGATACAATCTAATAAATGTCCACTTTTGTTGAATTCCGAATTTTAAATAAAATATTCAATAGTAAATAGTACGAAAAGAAAAACAAGTGTTATGAAATTAATTTTTCGAGTTTTGCACACTAAACGAAATTACGTCCCTTTTTATTATTTATTTACGATGAAATGATGCTCAAAGGAGACCAGAGTCATAGAGCTTAGAGGCACATATGTTACCACGTACGCTACAGAGGCTGTAGCAGCATTCAGTGCTTCTACTCTTTGTAAGTAATAATGGAGAATATTATCTTAAGAAATTCTACTCAGGGCGTTAAGCATCCCTTATCCTCAGTTAAACTATGGGAAAACTATCCACACTCTGCAGTAATTAGCAAGTTTGCCTCCGACCTTGACTGGTATTGGGGATATTATGTATTGGTGTTTGGGTATTCATCTGATGGTCGGTTTCTATTTGTGGCATGACTAATGTGAGTCATTAAGAAGAAGCTGCCAATCAATTGAAGGGCGTAAAGGAAAAACTATTTACCAAGCAAGGCATAGATACAAGAAAGGATTACACATATTTCAGTTTCTTGTTTGTATGTTGTACATTGGTATTTCCATACAATTTTAAACAAAATATTCTTAGAAGTTATACTTCAGTGCATAATGTTTACTTTTGTCTACAGCCTAGTTATTGAGTTTTTAAAAAACAATCTTTTCAGATAGTACGAGGGCTGTTAATAAAGAATGATCATAATTTTTTACGGTCATAATTTTTTGCACTAATATTCTGTTAGCTTAATATGAAACAACACGCCGTAGTAGTATCATTGCTGGTACTCCTGGTTCCCGCCTGTGAGAACCAGGCAAGTTTAGACATGTTCAGTACCGTCTACCGCTACAATGGAGGTAACATGCAGTTAAAGTTGATGTTAGAGATCCGGAGTTTCTTTCAAACGTAATCATGGCTTATGAAATTATGCACCAAACAGGAAGGCCTGCCTCTGTAGCGTATCGACCTGACGTTCAAGAGATCCCAAGTTCGAATCTCGGTCAGGGTGTTATTTGGATAAGGTTTTCTCCGGGGTTTTCGCTTATCCTGGAAAATGAATGCCTGGTAACTCTTAAGCTCTATAAAATGTGGGCTCATTTGAACATCATTTCACCCATTCATTCATTGTCCGAAAAAAAAAAAAAAAAAATACGAGAAGGCAAGGCAGAAGAATGTGTAACAATCACTTTTGCTATCCGTATGATGTTTATGCTCGCCTGCCGGTTATAATAAGGATGCTAAGATCACGAAAAATACACAGTGCTGTTTTGGCATTAAAATTCAATCTTATATTCTGTTAGCTTAATGTGAAACAAATACGCCGTAGTAGTTTCATTATTGGTACTCCTGGTTCCCGCCAGTCAAGTTCAGACATGTTCAGTATCGTCTACCCCTGCAATGGAGGTAGCATGCAGTTATAGTTGATGTTAGAGGAAGATCCTGAGTTTCTATCAAACGTAATCACTGCTGATGAAACTTGGCTACATCATTTTGATCCTGAGAGCAAACAGCAAAGCTCAGTGTGGAAATATCCTTCATTACCAACCCCCCAAAAAAGCAAAAGTGGTTGCTTCTGCTGGGGAAGTTATGGTCATCTCATTCTTTGATATTCATGGAATGGTTTATCAGCATGTTGTACCTGCATACACATCATTTACTGGACGATACTACAGGGATGTCCTGAAAACATTGCAAGTCCATATCAGACGCAGAAGACCACATTTACGTGAAGCAGGCTGGATGCTGCACCACGATAATGCGTGGTCGCATATTGCCAATGTTTTTGCGTGAAGTGCATCCCTAACCCTCCCTATAGTCCGGATTTAGCCCCATGTGACTTTTTCTATTCCCTAAGTTGAAGAAACAGCGTTGTGGGAGGCATTATCCATCATCAGAAGCAGTGCTGAAGACTGGCAGAAACGCTGGGACAAGTGCATTGCATTCAGGGGAGACTATTTTGAGAAGGAGCATCAAATTATGAGGATGAGTAAAGGTACATTGTCAAAAAAAAATTGTGATTCTTTATTGAACAGCCCTCATAGAATGGTAAAAGAACAACAAAAAATGTGCATGGCACTCAGTGTGCGTGTTTCAAAATATACGGTGTTGCTAAGGGAAGTGTGTGTTATGTACTGTCATTTGTTATTCATTTTCAAAACAAAATTAGGTGCTAATTCATAGGTTAGTATTTCCGCCAATGCGTTACCAATGTGACCAGTTCCTTTTGCCAATACACTACCTATTATGCACTAGGTTGGAATGTTCTTTTCTCTCTCAACGAAAGTGGGAATATAGTGTTAAGTGCAAGGCTAATGAACTGGCATGTCGTGCCAACTATACAGCAGATGTTGCGACAGGATGTTTGGTCCATTCCAGGCACAAAAACTGCCGGCTACCCGAGTTCATGACAGAGCTGTATTTACCAGCCTCGCACGCTTCACGTTTCCGAATTCCATGAGCTATTTCATGTCTGTCCTTTATCGTTTATTGGAACTTTAACAAACTATTCTTACTATAACTTATTTTTCTATTCCATGTCAATCGAAAAATACCTTCAATTTGATGGAGAATTAAAAACTTAATAGCGTATGCTGATGACGTAGTCAGTGATGAAGGCGGCACTTTTAAAGCGAGGGTAGCTCCAAGTAATAATTTTCATTAAAATAAGAGGATAATGAATTTTATTTATGCGCAGCCATCTAAAATACCAAGTATGGTCAACAAAACCAGGCCTTATCATGCAAACCTCATTTTTAACTTAATTCACCTTTAAATCAAATTACACAAAATGTACAAATTTTGTAGATATAATCTGCTTGCTACCTTAACGAATTCTGACGTTCAAGAGGTCCCGAGTTCGAATCTCGGTTAGAGTGAGTTACCTGGATAAGGTTTGTCCGGGGTTTCCCCTTATCCTGATAGACGAATGTCATGTAACTAAGCTCCGTGGACCCTGGACTCATTTGAGCATCATTTCACCCAGTTCATTCGTCCGATATGATTTAACGTTGGAGGACGAAATAACGATTACTGGATTCCAGTAACCTTACAAATCTTATCTAATCTATCTAAAACAGTTTTTCTTCTACTTTACTTCTTCTATAATATAAATCAAATCTACATTTCTACTACAGCTTGAAACTACGAAAGACTGTTTCCTACAATTTTAAAATTTCCTGTTCTGCAACTGGTATCCAAAGCTTCCTCCTACTGGTATCCATCTCCTAAAGGGAGTGGCATGAGTAGATGGAGCTGGTTCGTCAGTTCCAAATATCCGGGTTATCTTTCCTCTTCTGCATAATCAGGTCTCTCCGTTCTGATACTCTCCATATATCTCCAATCTATGAATTTGCAATCTATGGAACCCACATAACAACGGATTTGTATCATACATATTCATTTAAGTGGCGCATAAATTTTGAACACCTTTGCTTTACATGCCGATATCATTATTTAGAAGTTTTCTGTCTTGTAACTTTTAATTATATTCAGTTCTTCATAATTCAAAGAACTAAGACTACTTTTCAGTGCTCTTTCTACTGTACAATCACACGTAGGCGCTTCTTGCATTGCAAGACTGGTCACACTACAAATATATTCCTGCTTCCCCTCTCCACTCAGACGTTCCAATTTTTCTTACAGCTGGCCCACGCCGCGTGCATTGTTGATCTAACATGGAGAACGTATGCAATTCACACACTTTTGCTAATAACTAAAAAACTTCACAAGAATTTCCTATTCATCACGACTAAATACCAATCCACGTAAAATGCTATGGGTAATGAAATATACTTAGTTGTTACACAAATATAAATATTTGCCACTAAGGCTCCACTTATCTTAAGCAATTGGTGTTAATACTTCTTTCTAATGGAGATCGATTTGTTTGTGAAATCGATCTCCATTAGAAATAAGTATTAATACCAATTTCTTAAGATAAGTGGAACCTTAGTGACAAATATTTATATTTGTGTAATATTTATTGCTTCACTTTAGCTAGCTTCATTTTCTACGTAACCAGTACTTAGTTATATTTAAAAGCGTCACATAAAACAAATACTTCACGTGACAAAATCTGTCAGTGCTTCCTTACTATCGAAGAGTCACGATTGCTTCCGGGAACGTAGGAAGCATGGCATGCAAGGGTACGAATGCGTAAATACAGAAATATTCAGTATGGAATGAGCTCGCTGAACTGGATACTCAGCAAAGCATCTGTTAAATTGTCCGCAGCACTGTGGATGTTTGCAAATTTTGAAAATGTATCTAAAGCAAATAAATACTATTTGGCATGCATTGTGTTCTTTTTCTCCTGAAATTCTTGGGGAAGCGGTGCTTCATTGCACGCTTTGCAAGTATTAATGGCAAATGCTGAAGAGGATCTGCAACGACCGCTAAGTCATTTTGTAAATAATGCTGATAATTGTAATATGAAAGTATTTATTTAAAAGAGTAAAAGTGTGTATATATCAAATGAACCGACAAGGTGTAAATTAGAAATAAAACGTAGAATGATTGAACAAGTAATTGGTTTTAAGTATTTAGGAATGGAAATTACAACAGAAACCAGCAAAACTAAATAGCTAATGAGAACAGAAATGAATACCTCTAAGAACAACAGGGAAAACAAAACTAGATAAAATAAGATATGAAATAAGGCAAGAATGTGGCATAATGTAATAAAATTTACAAAGGCTGACCCCGTAGCTCAGTCGGTAGAGAACCTGCCTGCCGTACTGTGGGTCTCCACTTCGATTCCGGGGGTGGGGATTTTTCTCCGGCCAAGATAAATTCCTCATCTTCCCCGGAGTCTGGAAGTATGAATGAGAGTGCGAATGTGTGCGTGATTTAATGATTAAAACCAAACGAATACGAGTTAACACTTTCTGTATGTTCCAAAGAACGGCCGCCGATATGACCATTGCAGTTAAAGGCAAAATGGACGGTAGTGGAATCGACGTGTGGGAAGACAGACTAAACAGAGAAGCAAGAGTTCTAATACCCCAAGTAAAGAGGCAGATCTCGTCCACAGAAAATTTGGAAAGAAGGGTGTTTATGACTACCCTTTAGGCCACCCTTTAGATTCGACGTGAAGACAAACAAGTACAAGCTTAGACACGAGGCATATTTCACAGTCAGCACAAGGGGATTGGATTAGATTAGATTTTCGTTTAGTAAATCCCTGTGAACCTTGAACATGTCGAAGAAATGTACAGTTCAATAGCATATAGGTATACTTGAATATTGAACATAAGACACATATACAAGGAGTTTGAAACACAAGGCAGCGATAATTATGTATGATACAAAATCAAACACTGCAGACCAGCAAATGTGCTTATACAAATGCAATTTTCACCTGGTTTTTGCCAGTACGTCCCAACATCTATTGGATTTGTAATGGATAACATTTGTCAGTTCTTTAATGTACGTATATTAACATAGCTTCTGAACAGCCATCAAAGGTAAATTGGCAATGATTTGTTCATTAGAACAGCTAGATTCTACTTACCTAAGTGTTACTAGGATAATTTTCCATTCATATAATAGCCCACCTTCGTAGCGTAGATGGTAGAATGTCTGCTTCACGTTCAAGAGGTCACGAGTTTGAATCTCGGTCAGTGTTAATTGCATTGGGATTTTTTCGGGGTTTCCCTTACCCTAAAAGATTGTCGGTTAACTCTAAGCTCTATGAACCCTGGACTTACTTGAGCATCATTTCACCCATTTCATCATCCGATATGACAAGTTGGAGGACGTAAATTTAAAAAAAAAAAAAAAGTTAGATAATCTTAAAGTTTGAGCATAGCTACTTTCTAGCAGTGATTTTAAAAGTATTGAAATTATCAGGGTCTTTTTTTTTTTTTTTTTTCCTTTAAGAAAAATTAAGAGCGTTAAATATTTTGGTTTCATAATACAAACCTTTCTAGAAACATCAAGGTTTAGTCCTGGGATGATGAATGTTACGTTTCTAGTTAGTGTTTATTTTATGAGCTACATTTGTTATTAATAAAAGCCGGAGGGATGTACGCTCGCGTGCAACACAAGTTAGCTAAACACAGTATGAATGACGTCAAATGTACAGCACGGCCATCAATGTGCTAATGTCGAAAACAACGTAACGTAGTACTATACGAACTGTAGTGAAGCATTTGCCTTTCAAGTGCGTGCAGACGCAAGGTCAAAGTGTAGTATAACGCGACTGTTTTGTTTCTTCTCCAGTGAAGTTGTCATGATCAGAATATACCTACCTGCAGTCGTTTAAATGCGCGAGCGATAACAGTATAGTCCATGTGCAGTATACCTATCGAAAAACGAACATGCCTCCGTTAGTTAATAAGTCCCGATTGTATAATTGGAGGAAACCGAAATAGTAGTTCAGATGTTAGAATACGTCTTCAGATGCTAATTGTATGACATTGCGAAAAACAATGAATATCTCGGAAACAGCTAAAATTTTACTTGAAATAGATGGTAGATTTTAATGAGACATTTTATGTGTATAGTGTTTTGGTTTCTTACGGTATATGGATTACACAACATTTTTCAAACTATTGCCATAAAATTCAATTAACGAAGGAAAATTCTATTCGATTTTTAAAAATCTTATCGTTTTCACCTCTTGTATGCTTAAATACCCAACGAAATGTGTAAATATGTAATGATTGCTTCGCTTCTCTAGCAAGAAGTGTATAGATTCGTTCATAAAAGAATGAATAAAGAAAGTCATATGAATGGAGTACATCAGCTGTAAGAGTTAGATTCTCTTTTTAGAGTACAAATAAAACTGTAGTAAAGCAGTGAATGGAATGTCGAACACAAAACTCATCAAACAGTGCTGTATACACAATAATGGTGTATTGCAACATTAAAACTGGATTGCGAGAAGTTGTAAAAATTAGCGAAGCATGTTTTATCTCCTATAAGTTCCATTATAAATGGGAATGATAGATCATTACTTCCCATTAATCCAGTAATCGTCATTCCACACTTCGATCTGGAACGATGAGATGTGTCTAAAAACCGAGATGTTTTTCCCATATCTTGAATATATTTATCCAACACTTTTGTACTTTAATTGTAGAAATGAATATACTAAAGTAACGACATAATATTAATGAGGTATAATATTTATGGTAGTTTTAACACTTAGTAATAAAATGTAAGTCTAACTACAACTTCTGTTCATTCAGTAATTAAGAAATATTTTCTTATGCTCATATTCTACTGGCAATACATTCGTCAAAAAAGCTTTCTGAAATGAAAATCAGAATAGTATGTGAAATATAATTGTCAAAAGAAGTGTGAAGTTCACAGGATAACTTTATTACTATTATTTATTTGTTTATTTGTACTTCCATATCTTACAATCTCAGTTACAAGTTCTACAATTCTAATCTAGGTACAAATAGGTCTGCTGCTTATATTACGGGCTGATAGTGGGGTTGGCTCCCTGGCCGGAGTTTTAGTTAACTCGTGTGCAAGTCGGCCGCCACCTTTGACGAACCCTTATAATCGTTTTACAACCCCGGCCCTCCTCCCAGTCCGTTCTGCAAGGTTGCCACCTTTCTCGATACGTCATGGGTATCCTACGAAGTTTCGTTAAATAAATTATCTTATGTCCATTACTGCGAAACTTCCTTAGTTTTGACAAATACATGGATCGCCAAGCTACAATTCTACTGGATTCCATAATAATCCTTATCTTATTCAAAGTGCGGTATTTGAAACCCAGCTCCTTTAGGAGACCGCGCAAATGTGCAACCAATTCGTCTGTGGGCGCTCTCCTTTTTGCATAGAATCTATAAATTTCTCGGCAAATTAAATCGCATGTGAAATTATCTACTTTAGAGAAACGTTTCCTTTTGTTTTCACACTTCATCGGCGTCTTTGGTATTCCTTTCGTCACTATTTCTTATTGTATTTCTGTGAATACCCAGAATTTATCATCAGGTTCATTGCACGACCCCGTACCAAGATTATTTTTCAGCACATATTTGTGTGTTCAAAACAAGCGCTTGAATTTTCTTAGAAACAGTTTCCGTTATAACTTTGTTTTTTGAGGCTTCTCCAATAACATAACTTGGCCCAGCAACACTTTCCAATTTATTCACACTATTGTCATCACTTTATTTTCACTTGACTGAAAGTTATCTACTACTTCATTTGCGTTTACCAATGCATTTCCCTCCCACGGTCTCCACATCGCGACAAACAACGAATTTCTGCACGTAATGAAACAGATCAACTGGAAGTTGGAACTTTGGCAACTGAGACTCCACGTGGAGTAAACTTGCGACTGTTACTTCGAGAAAATCAGGTTTGCTATTGGTCCTCAACGACAGTGTTCCATTTCTGAAGTGTGGTTATAGATTTATGACGGTAATTAGTGGGTGGTTTCCTTTGAGGGGCAAACTGCACTCGCGTTGACTAGACAGACTTTACCTCTATCTTAGCCCTTATACGACCTTGACCTATGTTCTGATTGTCTTCCATTTCTCTACCTCGTATTTCCTTGCCCTTCTCAACCATTTCTCTTTGACTTTCAGCAAATTTCCCCATCTCCCTTAATCTTTTCTCGTTTTTCAACTTAAACATTTTTATTGTTACTACGTAAGCCCCTTTATTATCCCAGTTCTTATCCCATATTAATTTCCTCCAGTTTTCAATTTCTTTACACTCCACTACATAATGTTCTAAACTTATTTTCTTTCCAAATAGAATGCACTCCTTTGGTGAACCCCCTCTCAATATGGATCCTGTCCTTAACCAAGCCAAACCCTCCCTCTCATATCTCTCACATATGTCTATATATGTTTCCCGTCCCCATTCTATCTTTATTTTCAGATATACATTTAGTGATTTATTACTTATCAGATTTCCCCACGTCACTTGTCTGTCAATGTCCTCTATCCTATTCTTAATAATTGTCCAAAAACCTTTTACATTTCTTTCACTCTCATGCCAGCGTTCTCTCTAGCTCTGCCCACCAGCTGTTCTTACATGTTGTATTCTTCTGATGTTCTAGACAGATCTTTAATGCATTATCATCCTTTTTTACAGCTTTACCAATATTTTAAATATCTTTCTATGATTACCCCACTCCTGCAAGGTCTTCCAAGTTCAACTCTAGCTACTCCATTTGGCGTTGACTTATTCAAATCCAGTATCTTTATAGAACTGTTCATATGTATGTTCAACATGATTTATCTCATTGGCCCCGCACAACTCCACACCATATGTCAGTTTCTATTCTACTATTGCTTCATAGATTCTTTCATGCCACTTAGCTGACATTGTTGACTGTAAAGACTTTGCCAAAATAGAAGATTTAACTTCAATTGTTGCAAATCAACTAAAAAAATTTCAATTTTGAAAAGATTAGCTGGAGTCAAGTGGGGCAGTAATCGGGAAACACTGAACACCACATACAAAACATTCATCAAGCCAATACTTCTTTATAATGCAGAGGTAATAATTACAGCAAACAGTTCTAACATAAATCACCTAGAAGTATGTCAAAATCAGGCCCTGCGACTAATAACCAGTGCAGCAAAATCAACTCCAATCACGGCAATGCAAGCCTTAACTCGGAACTATCCAATACATTTAACTTTAGAGGAGCAGGCACTAATACAACATGAAAAAATGTTGCGGTTAAAAACAATAAAATTGGAGAAAAGACTGCCACAACCAATTAAGATGAAAACACAAACCAGTTTCCTACACAAAGTTACGGAATTAAAAACCGATCTGAATCTTCCTAATTCTAAAGAAAACATTTTAATCAAAGAAAACCCACTGACTTGTGAACCAATTAATATTCAATTAGATTTAGAACAAATAGTTACAAAATCTGAAACTTCCAAACCTAAACTAAAAGCACTAGCATTAGAAACTGAACAATAGATACCCACCTGAAGAATGGTTACATATCTACACAGATGGATCTAACTTGGACAACAACTCAGGAGCAGGAATTAAGTGTGCACTGTTCTCATTCTATCAACCAGCAGGATACCACACAACAAATTTTGATGCAGAAGTAACTGCTATTCATATTTCACTCCAAATGCTGTCATACTTTCTGATTCTAAAGCAGCATTATGTGTAATAAGTTCATATAAAATGAGGTCAATCCAAATTAAAGAATGTCACAAAATGGTCCAACAACTTCAAAAACTACAGAAAAGAATTATATTACAGTGGATACCTACACATTGTGGAATTGCTGGAAATGAATCAGCTGATTTTCTTGCCAAAAAAGGTAAAAAATGCAATTCAGAACAAAAATAAAAACTTATCCTTTACATCCATAAAAATATTAATTAAAACAAACATAAAACAAAGTCAATCAATATCTAATAAAGCCAAAGATAAAAAAAATGGAACATTTTAATTAAAAATCCAGAAATTATTCCAGAAATCCCACGTAAAGCTGCAGTAGCAAATTTTAGATTACTTACGGAACATGATTATTTAGCCAAACACCTACACAGAATAGGAATTTATACAAGTCCAAATTGTCCTCTGTGCAACAAAGAAGAGCAAATGACTGAAGAACATCTTTTAACCTGTGAAGACCTACCTGCCGGACCCACTACACAGAAATATTGGAGAGCAAGAGAGCTAATGGCTTCATTGCCAAAGCCTAGCATTTGACAACAAAGAAGAGGAAATGACTGAAGAACATCTTTTAACCTGTGAAGCCCTACCTACCGGACCCACTACACATAAATATTGGAGAGCAAGAGAGCTAATGGCTTCATTGCCGAAGCCTAGCATTTGACAACAAAGAAGAGGAAATGGCTGGAGAATATCTTTTAACCTGTGAAGCCCTACCTGCCGGACCCGCTACACAGAATTGTTGGAGAGCAAGAGAGCTAATGTCTTCATTGCCAAAGCCTAGCATTTGACAACAAAGAAGAGGAAATGACTGAAGAACTTCTAACCTGTGAAGCCCTACCTGCCGGACCCACTACACAGAATTGTTGGAGAGCAAGAGAGCTAATGGCTTCATTGCCAAAGCCTAGCATTTGACAACAAAGAAGAGAAAATCACTGAAGCACATCTTCTAACCTGTGAAGCCCTACCTGCCGGACCCGCTACACAGAATTGTTGGAGAGCAAGAGAGCTAATGTCTTCATTGCCATAGCCTAGCATTTGACAACAAAGAAGAGGAAATGACTGAAGAACATCTTGTAACCTGTGAAGCCCTACCTGCCGGACCCACTACACAGAATTGTTGGAGAGCAAGAGAGCTAATGGCTTCATTGCCAAAGCCTAGCATTTGACAACAAAGAAGAGAAAATGACTGAAGCACATCTTCTAACCTGTGAAGCCCTACCTGCCGGACCCGCTACACAGAATTGTTGGAGAGCAAGAGAGCTAATGTCTTCATTGCCAAAGCCTAGCATTTGACAACAAAGAAGAGGAAATGACTGAAGAACATCTTGTAACCTGTGAAGCCCTACCTGCCGGACCCACTACACAGAATTGTTGGAGAGCAAGAGAGCTAATGGCTTCATTGCCAAAGCCTAGCATTTGACAACAAAGAAGAGAAAATGACTGAAGCACATCTTCTAACCTGTGAAGCCCTACCTGCCGGACCCGCTACACAGAATTGTTGGAGAGCAAGAGAGCTAATGTCTTCATTGCCAAAGCCTAGCATTTGACAACAAAGAAGAGGAAATGACTGAAGAACATCTTGTAACCTGTGAAGCCCTACCTGCCGGACCCACTACACAGAATTGTTGGAGAGCAAGAGAGCTAATGGCTTCATTGCCAAAGCCTAGCATTTGACAACAAAGAAGAGAAAATGACTGAAGCACATCTTCTAACCTGTGAAGCCCTACCTGCCGGACCCGCTACACAGAATTGTTGGAGAGCAAGAGAGCTAATGTCTTCATTGCCAAAGCCTAGCATTTGACAACAAAGAAGAGGAAATGACTGAAGAACATCTTGTAACCTGTGAAGCCCTACCTGCCGGACCCACTACACAGAATTGTTGGAGAGCAAGAGAGCTAATGGCTTCATTGCCAAAGCCTAGCATTTGACAACTTCAATTGTTGCAATTATTAAACCACTGTTTCGTTCCTGCAGTAACATTCATTGCAGGCTGGCATGGCAAACAAGGTCTGCCTGAGAGACAAAAGCCGAGAGCAGACCCCGGAACTGCTCCGGAAGAATATAACTTGTACCTAGTATCGAGTCCCCTATATCGCAGTAACCAAATCCGTTTCGCCTGGCCGAAACAAGACTCCAACAGACTGTGAAGGTCGCTACTCAACAAAACTTAATTTACGTAACTAATAACTAGCGACTATTGTTCTCCTGTTGCTTTCTAGTGCTAAGGCACTTCAAATAGTATTTTAAATGGAATCCAATATGCAAGTCATCCTTCTTTTGACATTTATGCCTCTTATATTTAACGCCAAGTCAAATGTTAGACCTCGTTGTATTATTATAATGATTTTACCAAATCGCCTGTTGAGATATTCTTCATATGCATAGAATGTAGTCTTAAAATAGTTTTAGACAATTTGCACTAAAAGTAGAGCTTTTAACACCAGCCGCTTGTATTAGAAAGTGAAGATAATCTGTGGAAAAATATAGACTGAATAATTCCTTGCCATGGCAGAGATTTGAACCACGAATCTCCCCGTCTCCGACCGGTCGCTCTTAACCATTGAACTACGTGCCGTTGTGACATTAAATTCTCCACTCGATTCATATATTTTCCCGGTAAACCACTAGGGGCTGTCGTATCTGAGATACACCGTTTGTGACGACTTGCTGTTAAGTCCTTGAGTCCCAGGCTTCATTGTTAAACCCTTATTATTAAGTTAATTGACGAAAATTAATATTTCTTCCACACTAGCGTGTATAGGCTGAGGTTTGGATAGTCAACCTGAAAAATTCAATGCCATGGCCGGGATTTGAACCACGAATCTCCCCGTCTCCGACTGATCGCTCTTAACCATTGAACTACCATGGCCAACGTGCCGTTATGACATTAAATTCTCCAACTGACTCGCATGTTTCCCGGAAAATAATTAGGGACTCTCATATACAATGAGATACTGTGTTTTATGTGTTTATATTTGTGTTATATGTAACATTTCATTTGTGGTTAAAACATTTAATAAATATCCTGATGATGGGAGAGATGCACACTCCCGAAATGTCGATTTCTACTCGACTTTTCACTTGGCTTGCTGCCCGAGAAGAAATTGAGCAAATGAGATACTCCTTTTTTTTTTTCGATTTACTAACTCTGTAAGCACCTAAGTACCAGTCTTTATAGTTATCACTATTTGGTTAAATGGTGGAAATGTAATCGTTTTTCCACACTAGCCGTGTGTATGCTAACATTTAGATGGATAATCAGACTGAAAATTCAATGCCATGGCCGGAATTTGAACCACGGATCTCTGTCTCCGTTCGGTCGCTCTTAACCATTGAGCTATCGTTGTCAACGTGTCGTGATTATATTAAATTCTCCACCTAACTCGTAGGTTTCCCGGTAAACCACTTAGAGACTGTAATTGTTATTGCTTGAGGTTCTACTCCCATTAGTCCTGGACCCGAGGGACCAAGGACCCGGGTCTCCTTCAACCAGAGAGTTACCGAGCTGTCCCAAAAGGGCGCCTGGCACTTCCGTGGGGCTTTCCATAGGACAAGACCTAGAGACTAACAAGCGCTCCCCCCCCATCTGGTTATGTGGACTCAAGACGGGATGGAAGTGGATACGCCACTTACGCGCGCCAACTCTAAAATGGGAAGGCTACCAATATGACCTCGGTGGGCCCGCCTGATGATCTAGCACATCTTCTACTAGCTATGCTGGCTAGTACGCGGGAATATTAAAATGGCTTCCCTCAACCCTGTCCGGAGACGTACCCGAACTGCCACGGATATCGGGAACCACTGCCTCCTCGAGTCCAACCCAATCCGAACAACTCCCTATAAGGGAGGGGCTCGAATGTTCGGCCCGAGGTTCCTCTAGTAACGTCAGAGGTACCACGAGTGTTAGGGGTCCGCAGCGCCCGCACCTCGGCAGCTGAGGGGGAAGGATCCCTTCCCCTACGGGGAAACCACTAGGGATTCTCATATACAATGAGATGCACACTTTTTGTGGCGACTTAACTATATCGCCTGAATGTTTTAAAGTGCTTACAGAATTATTCGCCACAAAAAAAAAGTATCTCATTTTTCCCATTGCAATGACTGATCGATGGGTCGGAGCATTGTCGTGAAGAAACAAGATTTTTGTTTGCCAAATGCGATATTTTTCTTTTCACCTCGTCACTCAAACGTTGCAATAAGCTTGCGTCAACAGTGCTTTTCCAAGTAATCAACAAAAATAATTCCCGGTGCATCCCAGAAAACACTCGCCATAACCTTGCTGGCTGACAAAATTGACTTGTTTTGACTCTGATTTGCAGTATACCACAGGAGAGAAAGTCTCCGGGGCCTGAGACGCAGGGAGATTACAGAAGGTCCCCACCCACTTCCTGGACAGGTTTATGACACCCCCACATTCTGACGGCTTCTACTTTTGTGAATGAATCTTCTTGGTTTTAGTGTACAGAGTGAATAGGGCGCATGTTTTTTAACGGTTCTGCTTCTTGTGTAGCATGCGTTCTCTGTCACACATATTCGCTGTCATTGTCCCACTGTATATGGGAGCACATTCCTTTCAGGGACCTTCTTTGCGTTGCTGGACTGTACTTTCTGGAGTGTAGTGATGTATCTAAGTTACTTTCATGGTAATAAGCCGTCTCAAAAATTCACTAGGATTTTTACGTTAGAGCTCCAAATTCTTAACAGAAACTGTTTTTCTTTGCAACTTTTGATCAGGTGTCTACAAACGCGGCACCCATCTTGTACAGACCTTGTGAAAGCCCAAAACAGTACTTGATATGTTTACAGCCTCTGCTATCTTAACTTCAATCTGTGGTGTTTCAGTACTAAACAACAAGTTTTTTTTTTTTTTTTTTTTTTTTTCCTCCAATGATCTCTGGAGTTGTGACTTCCACAGGGCGTCCAGAGCTAGACTCATCACTAGTGCTCGTACATCCCATTTTAAACTCTGCAGCCCAACTTTTAATCATTGTATATGATACAAGCTAGTCTAGAAATAAACTATATGATGCTATCCTTCAAACTAACCCATTGGCACCATCTCTGTGAGGCCCAGGAGTTATCAGCCGACCCTCGTACAACAATGATATTGAATTAAACATGATTTTTTTGGTGTAATTTACGTCCAACATTAAGTCATATTTAAGAAAACCCACTAACTTTTGAACTAATTAATATTCAATTAGATTTAGAACAAATAGTTACAAAATCTGAAACTTCCAAACCTGTACTAAAAGCACTAGCATTAGAAACTGTGAACAATAGATACCCACCTGAAGAATGGTTACATATCTACACAGATGGATCTAACTTGGACAACAACTCAGGAGCAGGAATGAAGTGTGCACTGTTCTCATTCTATCAACCAGCAGGATACCACACAACAAATTTTGATGCAGAAGTAACGGCTATTCATATTTCACTCCAACACCTTCTATACAGAATAGATAAATTCAAAAATGCTGTCACACTTTCTGATTCCAAAGCAGCATTATGTGCAATAAGTTCATATAAAATGATTTCAATCCAAATTGAAGAATGTCACAAAATGATCCAACAACTTCAAAAAAAACTACAGAAAAGAATTATATTACAGTGGATACCTGCACATTGTGGAATTGCTGGAAATGAATCAGCTGATTTCTTTGCCAAAAAAGGTGCAAATTTAATTCAGAACAAAAGTAAAAACTTACCCTTTACATCCATAAAAAGATTAATCAAAAGCAAATATAAAAACATACAAAACCAATCAGTATCTAACAAAGCCAAAGATAAAAAATGGAACATTTTAATTAACAATCCAGAAATTATTCCAGAAGTCCCACGTAAAGCTGCAGTAGCAAATTTTTGATTACTTACGGAACATGATTATTTGGCCAAACACTTACACAGAATAGGAATTTATACAAGTCCAAATTGTCCTCTGTGCAACAAAGAAGAGGAAATGGCTGAAGAACATATTTTAACCTGTGAAGCCCTGCCTGCCGGACCCACTACACAGAAATATTGGAGAGCAAGAGAGGTAATGGCTTCATTGCCAAAGCCAAGCATTTGACAACAAAGAAGAGGAAATGACTGAAGAACATCTTTTAACCTGTGAAGCCCTACCTGCCAGACCCACCACAAAGAAATATTGGAGAGCAAGAGAGTTAATGGCTTCATTGCCAAAGCCTAGCATTTGACAACAAAGAAGAGGAAATGACTGAAGAACATCATCTAACCTGTGAAGCCCTACCTGCCAGACCCACCACACAGAAATATTGGAGAGCAAGAGAGTTAATGGCTTCATTGCCAAAGCCTAGCATTTAACAACAAAGAAGAGGAAATGACTGAAGAACATCTTTTAACCTGTGAAGCCCTGCCTGCCGGATCCACTACACAGAAATATTGGAGAGCAAGAGAGCTAATGGCTTCATTGCCGAAGCCTAGCATTTGAAAACAACATTGTCATATGGGACGATGAATGGAATGGGTGGAATGATGCTTAAATGAGCCCAGGGTCCATAGAGTATAGTTAACCGACATTCGTCCTTTTAGAATAAGGGAAAACCCCGGAAGAAACCTTATCCAGGTAACTCGCCCTGATCGAGAATCGAACTCAGGACCTCTTGAACGTGAGGCAGACATGCTTACCATCTACGCTACTGAGGCGGGCTAAACATGATTGAAATGGGGAATTGTTTCGAAATACACTGTTAATAAGATGTAAAATATGCAGAAAAACATTTTCGCGCCATGTTTACTATCATAGTTAGTCGTCTCCATTAGAACATGATGCTGCGATATCGTCACTTTATATTTGCTTTAACAGGTGAAAGATGGGGCATAAAATTGGCCCATCTAGTCTCGCCCAATTTCTCTTAAAATAACGAACGTGTCTTCGCATTAAGAATTCTGTGCAATCCTGTTGCATTTAAGGCCAGTGCCCCAGTGTCTACTGGTGACGTAATCACAATCTGCCTCAATAAAATACCAGGCGCAGAATCCGGTTTCTGACGCAAAGGAACCTACCAAAGGGCACTTAGTTCTTCGCTATTCGCCTTGAATACAAATACGTACTTTTTATTTACCGCGTGCAATGTTATTAAAACAGGAGCCCTTAACTGTGTGATGGGCCAGTTGTCTTGCACACAATCCTGTTCAGACTTGGTTGGCGAAGGATTACGTCAGCATCGCTAACGTTCGGGGCTAGCCTAAAAGCCTTGCCTCCTTCCGATAAAATGAGTTACATCATAACAATGCATGACTAGGCATTCGTTCCGGGAAATAAGGCCATTAAGTTTTGTTCCTTATTTTTAAACTTCAAACATAGTTTCTCCCGTTTAATCAAACCTCTTGCCTTATGGCCAGTATTCTATTGCCATATTTCATTCAGCTCTTAGAGGAAGAAAGAAAAAGGAAGGCCCATTGAAACATCGCAGACTACGTAATGTAGCGCAGGGGTGGCCAAACTGTTTGGAGCTTGACCACTAATTTGACAATGATTTTGAAGGACCTTCTAACTAAAAGTACAGTAGTAATTGTTTTGAATCCCATAAGTAATGTTGAGTTTTAAGAAAAGCAATTCGAAATGGCATTGTTCTGACAAGCAATTAACTAATTTTCAAATTATAGACCATTAGATCCCATGGTCTTGAGCCACGTTCAGCGAGATTTATTATACCACAATGGTACCAGTCTCTGGTTTTTGATGGGAAGAATTCAGTGACACCCACTTGCACTGCTTCAGTGTTGTCAACATTTCTTCCACGTAAAAAATGGGCCATGGATCGAAAAAGATATGATTGGTGAGATCAGGTCTGTATGCTGGGTGTGGTAGCAGTTCTATTCGTCCTAATTTCTGAATTTTGTCCATGGTTCGTGCAGTATGGGGTGTTGCATTGTCCTGATGCAATAGATCTCATTTTGGGGATGCAAGAAAGAGAACCTACAGTTAAATTACATGAGAAAGAATATCAAATAGTGGAAAAATTTAAATACCTAGGAACCATTGATTACACAGAAAATGAAGCTATTTACAGTGGAGTAACAAACACTACACAAATAAAAATATTTAGTAAATATTTTCCACTTAACTTAAGAAGCCGATGACAATACTTCAATTATGTTTTTTTTTTTTTTAGATTAATTTCATGGACACTTGCCCACATCTTCAGTCAACACAATTTCGTTGTCAAGGATACCATCTGTAGGTACTATGCATTTACGTATTTACGTATTACCAACATCTGAAGACGAAACAAGCCTAAAAACAGAATCAATTGCCGCTATGTCAAAATTCATTACGCTATTTTTATTTTTTTAAATAATTTTTTTCCCCAAACTATTAAATCTATGGGACCATTTAATTGTTTTAATAATTTAATGATTTATTTTTTTATTTAATGATTTACTTACCATCCTTGGGTTAATAAACATTTTCATTTTTATAGAAGTTGGTATAACTTTAGTTCCTCAAAATAAATATAGTATTAAAAATGTATTATAATTTTCTATAAAAAAATATATTATTCCTAATAATAAAAAATCTGGTATTTATCAATTTAATTGCTTAGATTGTGATCAGGTTTGTATTGGAAAGACGAAACGTAGTTTGGAAACCAGAAAGAAAGAACATTTTCGTAACATTAGATATAAACAAATTGATAAATCGGCCGTAGCAGATCATTTTTGGTCATTTAACCATGAAATAAATCCTGAAGTTAAATTATTAAAACAATTAAATGGTCCCATAGATTTAATAGCTTGGGGAAAAAATTATTTTAAAAAATAAAAATCGCGTAATGAATTTTGACATACGGGCAATTGATTCTGTTTTTAGGCTTGTTTGGTCTTCAGATGTTGGTAATACGTAAATACGTAAATGCATAGTATCCACAGATGGTATCCTTGACAACGAATTGTGTTGACTGGAGATGTAGGCAAGTGTCCATGAAATTAATCTTAAAAAAAAAAACATAATTGAAGTATTGTCATCGGCTTCTTAAGTTAAGTGGAGAATATTTACTAAATATTTTTGTGTAGTAGTATCTAGGATCTATATTATCAGTAGATAATAAAACATCAGTGGAAATTCAAGAATGAATAGCAAGTGGTAACAGATGTTTCAATGCCTTGCAGAATATGTTTAAATCAAGGAACGTCAGTAGGAATACTAAAATTCTGAGAGAAAATAAGATTTTGAGAAATATATTTGGAGTGATAAGGGACTTGGATGGAGAATGCGGACTAACTTGGAGTTACGGTGTCTATTTGGACAACCAAATATAATAGTGAAAATTAAACAAGGAAGAATAAGGTGTATTGGCCATGTGCAGAGAATGCCGGAAACCAGTGTAGTTAAGATATTCATAGGAAAGCTGGATGGCAGAAGGAGAAGAGGAAGACCCAGGAAAAGATGGGTAGATGATGTAGAAGACGATTTGAGAAAGTTGGGGGTTGAAGGCTGGAGAAGAAAAGCAGAGGACCGAGTAGAATGCAAGAGGGTGGTTAGGCAGGCCAAGGGCCTACATGGCCTGTAGTGCCTATAATTAATAGAACTAATTTCGGTTAAGTAGTGCTGGGTATCTCCGTTTCAAAATTTCATGAGCTCGTTCCAGCTGTTGAGAATAAAGATCCGCATCAGTCACCAGCCCCCCCCCCCCCCCCCCGCTTAGAACAAACTTCCAGTGAAGCACACCTTCCACATCCACTAGACACACATTACTTTGGAGCCAAACTGATATTTTTAACGATGACTTTGGCAGCTTGGCGGTGATTAAGCTACTGTTTAGAGGCATCAGGGTTTCGGTAATGTACCCATGTACAATTCTCGTGACAAATCTATCATTCATAGGATTACGGATAAGCTGACGACAGATATCCACTCAATGTTCAGCCTGTTAAGGTGTCAGTTCATGAGGTACAGATTTACAGCTTCTGTATGATTTTCCAAGTGTCCTAATGTGGCGATGTATGGTATCTTGATGCACTAAGTTCTTCTGAAAGCCTATGGGTACGTTTCTGCGGATTTTCTTGTAGAACTGGTCGTGTATCCTCAGTACTCCATACTTTAGGTCTTCCAGAACGTGGCTTGGCTCTCACCAAGGCGGCCCGGGTTCGATCCCAGGCGAACGCAAAGTGAGATTTGTGGTGGACAACACGGTGCTGGGCCGGGTTTTCTCCGGGATCTCCGGTTTCCCCCGCCATCTCATTCCACCGGTGCTCCATCTTCATCTCATGTATCTTCAGTGTCATCGCCTGCGGTGCCGTATGTAGTAAAAGTGGGCGTTAAACACTACACATTTCATTTCATTTCCAGAACGTGGTAAGTCTTAGTCTCCATCGTTGTGTCACACGCTCACTAACGACACCTCCACGAGATCCCGAGTTCGAATCTCGGTTAGGGTGAGTTACCTGGATAAGGTTTTCTCCGGGGGTTTCCCTTATCCCGAAAGACGAATGTCGGTTAACTCTAAGCTCTATGGACCCCGGAGACATTTGAGCATCATTTCACCCATTTCATCGTCCGATATGACAACGTTGAAGTACGTAAAATTAAAAAAAAAAAAAAAAAAAAAAAAAAAAAAAAAAAAAAAAAACCCTTCCACTTCACATTCTTGGAGCTGGGCAGCGACTTTATAATCTTGTTTCCAGTAGTCTTTTAGAAGGACTAATTTCAAATATCTCCATTTTGTGGTTGTCTGATACGTGCTCACACTAATCTTCATCTTCATCCAGTAGGGTGAACTGAGTAGTACGTACACGAAAATAAAATTTGCTAATAGCTATGTGGCACACGGTGGTCCAATAGCAAGGTCGCGTACAGTAACCTTTGCAAGGATCGATTACGTTTGTTGACTAATTCGATAACTAGCTCCAGCTTAAGTAAATATTACTGTATGAAAGGAAGTAACTATCATTCTTAGAAGTATATGGCAAAATTTGACTATTAAATATAATTATATTTTATATCTGCAGTAATCATTAAAGATTGGTTTAATGGGTTAGTCCAATAAAATAAGACAACGCACGCAGTAGGTTAGGTTACCAGTACTGAGTACAGGAAATTCAGTATTCCATTTCAGTACAGAAAGCACTGTCGTCGAAAATTCCAAATTTCTTGGAATTTATCAGATATATGAAGAAATATTAAATCCACCAATAACTTTTAGTTTTACTTCAACTATCGATGATATGTCTAATAGTCCTTAAGGGACACTGGGAGGAGGTGTTAGTATATGTTTAAATCTATCTGATTGCAGAAAGCAGCATACGTCTGGAAACGAAACTTTTCTTAATCTAGAAAAATTGTACAGAAATCATACACTTGCTCATCATGTTGTGGTTAACTATGGAAAAAAGAAGCTTAGGAAATAAAAAAACAGTTGCCGTTATGTAGTCTTGGAATTTGAGTACTCTTTCCATAATGTCGAGGAACCAAATTATTGAAGGATTGAAATATTTTCGGTTAAGAAGTGCAATTCAATGTTCTGCATAATTAAAAAAATAATTTCCCTAAAAGTAATGTATTGTTCTTCCAGACAGAGACTGCAGTTGTTTATATAGTTAGTGGGCATGAAAAAATAACAGAGTTATTGCAATAGAATAATTAGTGATGCGCATGCATTAATTTTAATACTGCGATAAAATTTAATTAAAACAATAATAAAAAATTAATTCCTTCAAAACTAATCATCAGAAATTACTGAAACTTGGTGTGGTGTTTTCTAATATAAAACCCTTTAGGCATGCAGAATTTGAAGTTTGTAGGTATAGAAATATAGAAAATAGAAATTTCAGTCCCGGTGTCCCTTAAGAAAAGACCAGAAGCACGTGTTATTGTTGACACTGTAGAGGGAACCGGATATAAACAAATGCCGAGCGACTATGCTGAAGGCCAGCGCACCAGCTCACTTTGCGATTCGTTTTTGTTTTATCTAGTAGCACTTGTATGCATCGAATTCGCTGTTATTTTCCCGACAAATTGGCCTATTTTAAGATCGTCTGTCTTGGCAACGTAATTAGAAAGGAGAGAAGCCGATCTAGAAAGAAGATTGAATGATGTTGCACCTCCACAAAGTGACAGAAGAGAGAGGCAACATGTATAGTGATTCACGGGTTGTTGACATACATTTGATTCCACTTTCCACATGCGGTGCTAGGTACGACATTTCAACTGAAGTTCTGTTTAATTGAACTCCAGATTCGACCCTGCAGAAGAGGAGGTTGGAATTGAACGTCAAATTCACGCAGAGATGCGAAATTAAAATCATGTTTAACGGCTGAATTAGCCCGTTTAAGGCATTCGAACGTTTGAAAGAGAGTGGAATGAAATCGTTTTCAGTTCGTATCGAATTTGCACGTACAGCATGTCACAGACAGTTAAACCATATCCGTATTCATACCGGTAATTGTTAGGTTTCCCCCAAAATAAATGGGCCTAACTACATAGCACTTTCTGGACAGACTGCATTCCTCGATCTGGGTCATCGTCGTTCATGGCGTCTAGCAATCTCAGCTTGTAAACTTTCCAATCTACTCTTTTCAGATTGCGCTGAATTTTTATCGATAAATGTCATTTCCAGTGGAGCAACGTTCAGTTTTTGTGGCGAGCGTGTAAACGATGCAGAACTTGCTCTGCGATGTTTTTCTTAATGTTTTCTGCATTGAAAGGGCTTTTCTACTACAAAGGCTGTTCAATAAAGATTGATCTTTTTTTTTTTTTTTTTTTTTTTTTTTTGACAACGTACCTTTACTCATCCTCATAATTTTGATGGTCCTTCTCAAGAGGCTCCCCTGAATGCGATGCACTTGTCCCAGCGTTTCTGCCAGTCTTCAAAGACATGCTGGATACCATTTTTAAGAGATCCTTCAAAATCGCCTCCGCAGCCTTCACCACTGCTTCTGATGATGGATAATGCCTCCCACGAAAGCGTTTCTTCAGCTTAGGGAATATAAAAAAAGTCACATGGGGCTAAATCCGGACTATAGGGAGGGTG
Source organism: Mantis religiosa (assembly GCA_030765055.1). Lineage (NCBI taxonomy): Eukaryota > Metazoa > Arthropoda > Insecta > Mantodea > Mantidae > Mantis > Mantis religiosa. The sequence goes on from CM060960.1 coordinate 39,455,593, forward strand.
AGAGATGCACTTCACGTTAAGTTTTGCAAGATATTCAGCAACAACATTGGCAATATGCGGCCGCGCATTATCGTGGTGCAGCATCCAGCCTGATTCACGGAAATGTGGTCTTTTGCTGCTGATATGGACTTGTAATGTTTTCAGGACATCCCTGTAGTATTGTCCAGTTACTGATGTGTGTGCAGGTACAACATGCTGATAAACCATTCCATGAATATCAAAGAATGAGATGACCATAATTTTCCCAGCAGAAGCAACCACTTTTGCTTTTTGGGGGTTGGTGATGGAGATTTCCACACTGAGCTTTGCTGTTTGCTCTCAGGATCAAAATGATGTAGCCAAGTTTCATCAGTAGTGATTATGTTTGAAAGAAACTCCGGATCTTCCTCTAACATCAACTTTAACTGCATGTTACCTCCATTGCAGTGGTAGGCGATACTGAACATGTCTGAACTTGCGTGGTTCTCACAGGCGGGAACAGGAGTACCAACAATGAAACTACTACGGCATGTTTGTTTCACATTAAGCTAACAGAATATAATAAGGTTGAATTTTAGTGTGAAAAATATGACCATAAGAAAATTATGATCATTCTTTATTTAACAGCCCTCGTATATACAATGAAAAGAACAGCTGAAATCTATCGAAGTTCGAAGGATGTTCAATAAAGACTGGCTCTAATGCTCACACAATAATCTATTGTAAAAAAATCACTGATACAGATTTTTGTCCCCCTCAAAATATCGCCCCCCCCCCCCCTGCCAATGCAATGCACTTGTCCACTTCCTGGAAGACAAGGAAACCATTCCGTAACATCCTCTTCAGGATCACCTCTAAAGCTTTCATTGCCCTTGTTTTGCTTTTGAACTGACGTCCCTTAAGTTCCTTTTTGGCCATTGTGTTAAGAAAAAAGTCAAATGGTGCCAAGTCAGGACTATAAGGTGGTTGCAGTACCATTGAGATGCCTTTTTGTGCCAGGAACTCAACAACAGCATTAGCAACATGAGGCCTTGCATTGTCGTGATGGAGCTTGTATTTCCAAATGAGGTTCCTTCATTTTTTGGGGATGTGATACTTTATCAGTTGCTTCAGGACGTTCTTGCAGGAATCTTTGGTGACTGTAGTGTCTTTGAACTGAATAAGTGTACACCATCCTCTGGTAATTAATTTCTTCATACTAGCCGTATATAGGCTAAGATTTTTGATAGAGTCAACATTAAATCCTGGCCATGGCATTGAATTTTGCATGTTGACTATCAAAAACCTTAGTCTATATACGGCTAGTATGAAGAAATGATTAATTTCCATCAATTAACTTAAATAATAAGAGTTAAATGATGAAGCCTGGGCCTCAAGTACTTATGATAGTAAGTCGCCACAAATATCTCAAATGTGAGAGCCCCTAGGGAAACATACGAGTCAGATGGAGAATTTAGTGTCATGACAGCAAGTTGACCATGGTAGCTCAATGGGTTAGAGTGACTGGACAGAAACCAGGAGATCTGTGGTTCAAATCCCGGCCATGGCATTGAACTTTTTATGTTGACTATCTAGCATGAACTTGGTTTAAATGTTAGATTCTTCAACAGTTAACTATAGCACCAGTTAAGTCACCATGGCCTTAAAGATTTATAACTACTTATGTGTTTTGGGGGGAATTTAGTAACAATGATGTCCAAATTAATTGAAAAACTCATTTGTAGTCTGTTTTTAACATGCCATCACTTACATTTTTATTTTTCAATGGGCTAGTTTTGGAAACAAATAACAGATGGTCGGACCTTCAAGGTTGAAGATGGAACAAACCGCTTCTGAAACTAGTACCACTAAAAATAAAAATTTAAGTGACAGAATGTTAAAAACGACTGGAAATAGATTTTTTCGAATTAGAATTATACTGCTTCTACATAATTCACCTATGAAATGTAATATTTCTTTTTTCTTGCAGGCACATTCCAAAAGCAAAAGCAACAACCATGGCAGAAACTCCAGAGTTGAAAAGAATTGCTGAAAATACCAAAATTCAATCCAATGTAAGTAGGAAATTATGCGTAAAATTTGTGTATTCAAGATGTTGCAAAACAGTCTAGGACAAATTTAACAATAACCTGCTGTTCTGTACTGCTAAATGGAATTAGAAAAATTAATGCTTTTAGTCGTTGAAAGTACTAAACTATAGCTATACTTTTCAGGTAAAATACCATGCAGAGTTTGAGAAGGCGAAAGGAAAATTCACACAAGTAGCAGATGACCCAGAGACACTTCGGATTAAACAAAATTCAAAGATTATAAGGTATGTTCACAGAGCAAAGTTAAATGCCGCTTTCTTTCTTTCTTTTTCTTTCTTTCTTCTAGTATTTTTTAGCTTGAAAATCCAGTTTTGGAAGTAATCTACATACACCTTGTTAGTTGAGCTGTCATTTTCATTTTAAAACTAGAATTTCTTCTTAATTATGACATATCTTAAATCAAACAAGCTGCAAACAGAATGACCTAGATGTGGCCAACCCTAACCTCCTCTGAGATGAAATGATTGCCGTCTAAGCATTTATGACAGTGAATGCCATGGTTGTTTTAGATACTGTAATATGTATTGCTGGAAATATTCTTTCCAATTAATTTCAAAACCTGTCTGGAATTACGGCAACCTTGAAGCCATCCATAGGACAGGGTTTCTCAAGCTATTGCCCAGAGACCAAGCCCAGCTCACAAGCTACTTAGTGTTTGCTCTGTTAAAGAATTGCAAAAAATATAAATAAAAAGAAATAGTATTCTATATGAGATATACCTATACAGGTGTTAGGAGTGTGAATGTGCAGACTTCAAAGGCAGCTTCCTGACGTTATGCTGAAGTATAAGTGCACGAATAAAAAATAAAATTGATCAAAGTTTTGATTACAAATATGATCACATCTTTATAATTTACTTTAGAAATTAGGATAAAGTATTATTTGTGTACTTACCATATGTTGCTAAAATGATTCATTTAGCCATAAAATGATGTGAAAGGACTGAATTCCTGCATGTCTATTGCAATAAAGTTGTGGGCTTACACTTGGCAACACTGCAACATTGGCATGCGTTTAGAATGGAAGGTCAGGAATGGCATAATAGCAGGTGCTGTCAGTGTATAAGTTATGGAATGCATTTAGAACTATGGTATACTTAATAAATTAAGAGTATGCTTCTTGTTTATGGCAAAGCCAGCTGAAACATTCATGAAGCGCAGGACTTACACAAGGGTCATGGCAGAGTCCAATGAGCACATTTTGAGCATCTACTGTCATTAGATATGTTTTTTTTTTTTTTTCCTCCCATTTATACCTCGCCTTTAACACCAATGGTCATATCGGCGGCCGTTCTCCTTTGGAACATATCAAAGGTGTTAACTCTTATTCGTTGGGTTTTAATCATTAGATCACACACACACACACACACACACGTTCACACTCTCATTCATACTTCCAGACTCTGGGAAAGATGAGGAATTATCCCACCCTCACTGCTTGGAATCAAACCTGGGACCCCTAGCATGGCAGGTAGGTGCTCTACCGACTGAGCTACGGGGCCAGCCTTGTTGATGATTATTAACTGTTAATAAATTTCCTGTCTAGCAAATATGTCTCTTTGATTTAATTTTACACGATACACCTGAATGCAGTATTTTATATATATTGCCGAGCTGTCTCTGAAGGGGGTGCCCGGGGCCTCCGTGGGCCTTTCCATAGGGCAAGACCTAGAGACTAACAAGCCCCCATAACTGGTCCGAAAACACAAGATGGGTGGAAGTGGATACGCCACTTACGCGCTCCAACCCCAAAGGGGAAGGCTACCAAATAACCTCGGTAGGGCCGCCTGGTGATCTAGCACACCTTCTTCTAGCTATGCAGGCTAGTACGTGGGAATATATAGCTTCCCTCAACCCCGTCCGGAGATGGGTGTTCAGGGAGGGGCTCGAATGTTCGGTCCAAGGTTCCTTTGGTAACGTCAGAGGTACCACGAGTGCTAGGGGTCCACAGTGCTCACACCACAACAGCTGAAGGGGACGGATCCCCGATTAGCAGTTCAATTTGCTAGACTATATGTAACTGGTTGTAAGCTGATAAACACACAGAAGATGGCAAACCGGCTTTCAAGCGCTGCCGTAGTTTAGACTTTCAGCCATTGCATGGTTGAATGCATGCCACAAACAAAAACACTTCATTCTGAAAACTCAAGTCACCCGACATTAAATTCTCCAGTTAACTCATTTTCCAAAACCTTAGCCTATATAAAAATGATAAAATATAAGTTTGTTGCTGAAAGTACTATAAAGTTGTTTTGTAATGTCAAATGCTTAAGAGAAAAACATGTCAGTTACTGTAGTGGTTTAATGATTTTCAGCAATGTAGCGTATCATGGGGAATTGGAGAAGAAGGCAATGATGGAGCAAAGGAGAGTGATGACAGGTGAAAATGGAGAAGCTGGTGGTCATGGTGAGTCAACATAAGTACATGGGTACTGCTAGTTTAGGAATGCCAGACATCGTTAGTCACTGCTTTGAGCTTTCTTCGCTAGGCATGAGAACTGCAAAAGAGTTTTATTTAGTGGCTTAAGAATTAGGCTCGAAGTTTCTTAAAAGAAATATAGGTGTAATGGCAGTATTACCTTAATTTAGTCATATGCAAGTTGATCTGCAGTAAATAATTGATGCTATGGTCTTGTAACTGGAAAGAAAATGCAGTGCACTTTTAGCTGATATAAATCATAGCTATGGAAAGATGGAATCAGACTGAAAAATTCATTGCCATAGCTGATCACAGATCTTGACGTCTTGTTCAGTTGCTCTAATCACTGAGCTACCGGCAGGTTATTAAATTCTCCAACTGAGTTGCAGTTGATTGTCCTAATAGTTGGTTAAACCATAAAGCCTGGGACTTAGGTACAAGTAAGTTGCCATTAGAATATGATAGCTCACATGAGTTTACCAAGAAACATGTGAGGTAGTTGGAGAATTTAATGTCTTGCTGCATGTTACAGTAGTTCAGTAGTTAGAGCAATCGGAAGGGTTTCAAATCTCGGCTTTATACCTTTACATACCTTGTTCTCCACACAGCTAAGTGTAAAAGAGCAGTAAAATTAATTTCCGTTAATTCACCTAATATCATAGCTGTTTATCAGTATTCCATGCAGCTGCTGTTACTCAACTATGTACCTTAATTCTATCTAAATATTAATGACCTTAGCATGGTGTGGTATTAGGGTCACATCATTTTCATGCCAAGGGTCTTCAAAAGTAGGTCTGCTAAATTTCACAAAAATAAAGTATTTGCAGACTAGAATGTTTAGCCCCAGTTTCAGAAGCATTACATTTGTTGGATCTCTTCTGTATTGCCAAAATTTTAGTGGTAAGTATTTCAGCTTCCCTAGTTCTACCACTATAGTGGTTTTGGGGGATTCTGTTTCCTCTATCCCTTATAGCTTTAGGCGATTGAGGAACAGAAACTCTGGATCAAAAATGGTGAATAAAATTAAATGAAACAGTCAGTCCATATAAATTTCGCAAACAGGAAAACAGAAAAAGTATGCATTGAACTAAATGGACAAACTGTTCCCTACAAAAAAAAAAAAAAAAGGTAAAATATCTAGGTCTGGTACTAGATAAGCTTAACTTGAAATTACATGTAATAAGGAAAAGAAGTGAACTAGATAAGATTTAGAAAACTATTGGCTATGGGGACATTATTCAGAACTAAGTCAACACAACAAATTGTTGATTTATAAACAAATGCTGAAACCTGTATGGTTTTATACTGATAAACATACCCTTAGTGTTTTAAAAGCAGTGTGATGAAGCTGATGTAATAGAATTACTCATAGGAATAATATATAATAAACGTAATAATATACAGTGAAGACTAAAATATTAGATAAGTGTAAAACTTAGTTGTAGTTATTTAAAAAAAGAAATTTGGATCAGATAGAGCACCCAGGATGGGTGATCAGCCTGATGCCTGATGTGAGAGTGAGAGAAGCAGATGAAGGAATAAGGGCAAAGTGGAAATGATGATAATGGAACATTTGTTGGAATGATGGCAGGGAAAACGAGATCCTGGAGAAAATCTGTCCCTGCATCTTGTTGTCCACCACAAATCTCGACTGGTATTGAACTCGAGCTGCCTTGATGAAAGTCAAGCTCAGCCATGGCGCGATCTGTGTGCTAAGTATTTCACCAGTTAGTATTTAAAACCTATTCAACTTGAAAGATAATGAAGTCATACAGAAATAATAGACATTTCAGTATGACAGTACATGTCATGTTTCTTTCCAGAAGCAGCCACAGCAAAGAGTAGATTGCATAGATAACCTTGATCTAAACAAAATTTGAGGCCTAGAAAGAGGCTCAGAGTGCCTTAACATCACAGAGTTTAGTGCACTGTACTACTAATTCTGCAACCATAAAATCTGTCATAAAGAAGTAAAACGTAACCCATGGCGTAACAGCCCAAAGTTGGCCTTAGCTTGCCAATCCAACGACCGGCCAAACGTCCACATATGCAAGGCAGAGGTGGGCAAACATCCAACCGATACGGGTAGGAGTTGTGGCCAGCATCTCAGCATCCCCAGCCAGAAAGTTGGCTTCCTAGACCAGGTTTCACTACCTAGGTAGCTCCTCAATGCCGATGCTGAGTGGGCACCAGTCCTATACCTGGGATTTATATCCGCACCCCCAGGGCTGAGATCGATCCCGGGTGCATTCCAGGCTCAGGGAACCAAAGCACAGTGCTCTAGCCCAGTACGCCACGCTGCAGGACCATAAAGAAGTGTTCTAACAGAAAACTTGTCAATGAACACTGTATTCACAATTAACATCTGGTAATTGTTCTATTTCATGTTGTACCATTAAATCTTTTCTTTAGCATTAAACTTTTTGTCATGGCATCCTAATTTGTATACTCTTCAGTTGTATTTGTTATACTCTTAGTCTGTATATCCAGTTTGGTTAGCCTAGGCGTACTGATTCTAAGGTCAGTGATTAAAATCTGGCCAAAACCAATGGCTTTTTAAATATGCTTAAAAGCAGCTGCCCCATATTGGCAAAGTATACATTTAGAATACTTTTTTTAAAAATGGTACAACCAAATAATTAATGTATAGTGCCACAATCTCAAGCATATCATCAAAATGATGATCAGTTCTTGTGGTTCTGCTATTCCACTGCTAACAAAAGTAAATATTTCATACTTATTTATATGTCAATACTCAGTAATTATTTATAATAGGTTTTATGGATAAAATAATGCTTTGTATTTCTTCTTACAGTGGTTCACGTGTTAAATACAAGGGTTTGTAGTATGTGATTACAGGAACTGTGTAGGGCATGTGCAAAAGGGTATAGGACATGGTAGTGCCTTTTTGTACTGCAAATTTGTTGTGTGGCATTGGAAAGCCAAAGAAAATCTTGTTCAAGTTAGATCATATATGGAAATAATATTTACACCTACTTTGTCGAAGAGCATTAAATTAGGTAATTCCAATAACCAGTACGATAATCAAAGCAGTTTGTTTTTTAAGAGCCAATTTGAACTGTTAATAGAAAAATTAAGGAGCAGTTTCATTTTTGGAAAAAGCAAAGAAGTATATGTTAATGCAGTGATTATAATTGCTAATCTTAAAAATGGCATATGTGTACATATGTGTTTGTGTGTCTACCAAGAGTTCTCATAAAAGATGATCCCTAAGGGTGGAGGGTTCTTTGTATTTGTGAATTTTAAGTTATTTTTGTGGTGAACAGTGAGTTTATTACTTGAAGGTGTTTGTTTTACTTTGTGATTTTTGTGGTGAAGGGTAATTGTGTCTTGCAGCTATTGCATTTTGGAAATAATAATGGTACAGTTACAAATCCTACTTTAATTGGACAGTTACTGCAGTTTCAGGATTATATAATGATGAAAGATGTGTATACCCTTATCTGAAAGATCTAGACATTTGAATAGCATAATAAACAATTTTGAAATACTAATTGTTAGAGTACCAAATTTAAATATTAAAATATCTGTATCAAGGTAAGTCGTTAGTCTCTGCATACAACCTTTAATTTGCTGCAACAACCGTAGAGAAGTTATACATTTTTCAATTGAGTTCCATTGCTTTCTAATACTCTTGTTCCAGTGTTCTGCAGGTTTCATGATGTTAGAAGTGGAGGGGACAAGTATCCCATCGAGCATTAAGTCTAAATTCACAGCTTCTTTCAGGTTTTTTTCCCCCCCCCTTTCCTGGTGTGAACTGATATCCCCTTAATGCATTTTTAAATGAACCAAATGGAGATTGGGGCAATATGCAAGGTGATCAAACAGTTTGAAACCCATACTTACCAACTTTAGGCTTGACCATAACATATATAGGAGTAGTGGATCTTATATAGGTCTTTCAAAAAGAGTGTCCTATCTTTGAACTTAAATAAAACACATCCTATAAATGATAGAGGTTTATTTCTTTATTTTGGACATAATGTCATTACATGTGGAAGAGAACATCAATTAAGTAACCGCTGCAACTTTGTCGGGTGCATGTATACGGTTAACCCAATTTTCAATGACAAGAACGTAAATTAGGTCCATCTTCACAAATAACACTCATGATGTTATGCATAAGATTATTTGCTGTTTCTGGCTTGGCATAAACTCAAGATTTAACATAAGCCCACAAGAAGTAATCCAATGTTGTTAAATCACATGATCTCGGGGGCCAGTTAACATCACCACCACAGGAAATGATGAAACCTCTGATCTTCTCCTTCAAAAGATCAATTGTTTCGAGAGCCGTATGACATGTGGCACCATCTTGCTGGAACCAGATGTTTCCGAAATCTATACCATTGAGGCCAAAAATAGTCCCTTATAAGAGCCCAGTGTCACAATACACAGAAGGCTTGGCGAACAGATGATCCATAAATACATAAAATGTAAAGCTATTAACAGTGAAGCAAACAAATATTTATAAATATAACACTTTGTAACTTAAAACTTCACTTATCTTATAAGAAATGACACTTTTCTTATAAATTGTTCGGGATCACAATTTCATGAAAATTCTTCTGCATCCTCAACCGGAACCAACAAAAATGTTGTCATCGTTACGAACGCTAGATGTTAATATATTCTTGTTAGTACTACCAAAATCTGAAAATAAAACAAATTTAAAAACAGAATTGATTACTGGTATTTCAAAATTCATTACGCAATGTCTTTCTTTTATGATCCATTTTGATGATAAATTTTCACAATTTCTACGCATTGTTGAATGCTGTAACATTCCATGGCTATTTGTAACCATATGAAAAAAATAACTGCTGTAACTCGATAACAACGGCAGCTATCACATGTTAAAGATAGGACATTCTTGTTGAAAGACCTTATAGGACCTACAGAAAAGGAGCTATTTTTGTAGCTTTGTGGTTGGATTCAAAGCATTACATATTTTGACCATGGACATTACCATGCTTAATTCTGTTGCATTGTATTGTAACTTAAGATTACAGACCAAATCCCATTTATTTTACATGTAATTTTTGTATATTTACTGTACTAACATATGTATTGCAAATTCCAAATGAGCTTTGCTAGATGAAGGAAACCTTCATGGGCTTCAATTTCAGAAAGTTCCTGTGTATGGAAATCCAGCTTCATAACCATTGAAGAATTTGAATGAAAGTTCACAGATGTACATAATAACAGCAAAACACTGTTGGTTTGGTTCAAATAGCACTCCTAATTTTGCTCAGCGAATCTTACACTTAAAATTGTTTCATATTGATCCCTACTCCAAGTAATGCTTCAAAAATATCCCTTGAAAATTCTAGAAACAGAGTTAGTTTTCTTTACTGGAGATGTGATGTTTGCATTTCCTCTGCATCCATCAGGAAACTTGTAGAACGCTAGTCGACATGGTAAAATGATGCAATTGTAATTTTAAGCTATTGAAATTAAAATGAACTACTCCCATAAAAGAGTTGGTTGCTATGATATAGTAATTTACCCACACTTTGTAGTATTGCTTTATTATTTACTGGAAATAGTGTTTGTTCAGTAAAAACTTAGAAGGAATTAACTCAGACACGTATGCATTTATTGCCTCTGGATTTGTGTACTAAGAAAGAACTCGAAACTTTGTATATGCTCCAATACATCTTGCTGTGAGCATTGCTTTACAAATATCCAAAATTGCCTGTACCAGCTTAAGAATTTCTATCATGGGGAGAGGGTTTTTTTATTATTCCTTTAAAAGACAACTTTGCATTCATATATTGCAATGTATTTCAGATAACAGAAAATGTCCTCTATTGTATGGTACAGTGAGTATTAGTCTGGAGGGAAAGCAATACCCATATAGGAGAATGCCCATAGTAATGACGCATAAAGAAAACAATAAAAAAAGAATTAAAAGTGGAGTCATGATCATCTAATCCAGTTAGGACTGAGGATGCTTTGGAAATGGATAAACTCTGATAATAAAGAGATCATTTGTAAATTGTGTTCTAAATTATGGGGGAAAAAAAATCTTAAAACTATTGAGTAAGTATTACACAAATATAAATATTTGTTACAAAGGCTTCACTTATCAAAAAAATGTTAAAGAAGTTGGTATAACTTAAGTTCCTCAAAATAAATATAGTATTAAAAATTTACTAATTTTTCTAAAAAAAATATAAAATTCCTAATAATAAAAAATCTGGTATTTATCAATTTAATTGTTTAGATTGCGATCAGGTTTATATTGGAAAGACGAAACGTAATTTGGAAACCAGAACGAAAGAACATTTTCGTAACATTAAGTATAAACAAACTGATAAATCAGCCGTAGCAGATCATTTTTGGTCATTTAACCATGAAATAAATCCTGAAGTTAAATTATTAAAACAATTAAATGGCCCGATAGGTTTAATAGTTTGGGAAAAGATATTTATTTTAAAAAATAAACATCGCGTAATGAATTTTGAAATACCAGCAGTTGATTCTGTTTTTAGGTTTCATTTTCAGATACTGATAATGTTTAAAAAAAAAAAAAAAACATAAGAAAAACATGGTAACCAGAATCCTTGACAACGAAGGTAACTGATGATGAAAACAATCTGTTTTTGAAATCAATCTCCATTAGAAAGAAGTATTAACACCAATTTCTTAAGATAAGTGAAGCCTTTATAACAAATATTTTTATTTGTGTAATATTTATTGCTTCACTGTAGCTAGCTTCATTTTCTACGTAATTGAGTAATTGTTTAATAATTCTATAATGTACATTGGATATTTTATATAGCTTACTTAAAAGAATAAATGGATTACAATATCAAATGAAGATTACTTTTTGAAGAAGTCCATAGTTTAGTTACACCACTTGAAGTCTTCATTTGGTTGGTATTTCCACTGATAGCTCATTAGATAGGGTACCATTTAACTTAATTGAAACATTTCCTAGCAGTGTACAAATATAAAAATGTTATTTTCCATCTAAAAATATATAAAAAATATCAACCATGATGCAACAGCCCTAGTGGGGCAAGGTCTGCTAATCCGACTGCCGACCTCATGCCTATATACACAAGGTAAAGTTGGGTGATCATCCAGTCGATATAGTGTGGAGATGTGGTCAGCATGTTAGCACCCCCAGCTGGAAAGTTGGCTTGCAGACAGGGCTGCTATCTAGTGTAGCTCCTTGCTTTCCCCATGATGCTGAGTGGACACCGATCCTGTACCCAGGACATTAAATCTGCACCCCCCTCCCAAAGGGATGGAGTCGATACCAAGTACATTCCATGGCAGGGAACCAAAGCAGAACACCTTAGCTCACTACGTCATGTCACAGGACTTATTTTCCATCTCCCTGGTTTAATGACAAGACTACTATATATGCAAGGGTTGCCAACAAGCCTTTCCTTTTTCTAAATATGGTAACACTGAGGCAATAAATGCATTACTTCCTGAGATCAGATTTAGTTTTCAACCAAATTTCCTTTATAATAGGTATTTTAAAACCAAACAAAAGAGTAAACCAGAGAGAAGAATGACAAAATCTTCATTATCTAGTAAATGTTGATGCAAAATCAAGATTTTAAGACAAATCTTGAAATGCAGATGTAGATATGCTTGATGACCTGGCTGTAGTATAGCATTCCCAAATGCAATAGCTACTTTGTTTGTGTGTAGCAGAAGACCCTAACATGCCCCCGCCCCCTCATGTGCCTCCCCCTGCTGAGCCTGTGAATCACCAACATCACCAGCCGCCGCATCACCATCATCATGTCCCTGGCAAGATTGCAGATTATGATCCCTTGGTAGAGGCACCCCGCAACTCTCCCTACTCTGCTAGACAGAGTGCTACGGTTATCTACACGTCGGATCGAGGCGCAGGTACTTAAATGTGTGTTAATGTTTTGTGTGGAAAAATTAAGCACTAAATATAGAATATCTTGAGAGATTCTAAAACTTTATATTCCAAGTTTTATAGCCAATCACTGTCTTAAATATGTCTTGAAATTCTGTGTTAACAGGGCTTTAGATGGAGCAGTATGAGTGAATGTACCTTTATTTCCGTTTTACATAATTTACAGTATTTCACAATATTTCTTCCTACCTTATACTAAGTATAAATTGTAGTCCAGCCTTCCATTCACCCATTGGCTCCCCTGGTAGCCTGGGTTCCTGGCCTTTGGTTCATCTCGGACTGCACACCCTCTACTTGGTCCTACTCTCTCCCTTTCTTCTCTCCTCCCTTCTCTATTCTCTTCTGCTCCTTTTTTTCTCCTACTACACTTCTCTTTCATTCTCTATAACAACTCCACCATGCTCTTATTCTTCTTTTTCCCCTTTCCTGTCAGCATTCTAATGGCTACTATTTTTTAGTCCATTTTATCCCATTTTTCCTTCCATATCTTATTTCTCCACTCCGCTATTTTGCTATTTCCCTGTACTCTTATCATATAATGCTACATGCTCTCTTCTCCCCTGCATGGCTCACACACCTCTTTTATCTCCCCCCTTAGCCCCTTCAGAAACAGTATTCATGCCAGACCTTCTCTTTCCCCCTTATCGTATGATCCACATATTCCTCTCTTCCCCTCTCCCGTTATAATTATTAAATTCCAGTAATTGCACATAGAATTGTTTGTAATTTTCCTAATGTAATTTCAAACCCCTTTTTGCCTCCATCTGGTATTATTATGAAGAATCATCTACAGATGATTCAATAAGGTTCAAAAATACAATTTTTTGAGTGCCTTTTGTCATCCATTAAAAATCTGTCATAGAGTGGAAAGAGATGGGATAGTAGTTACATGCAATACTGAAAACAAATGTCACCCTACATAATTTCATTTATCTTAACAGTTGTAGAGTGTTTAAAATATTGAACTTCTCTAAGTACCAAGATTTTCAGGTTTCAGCTATTTAAATGTGTAAAATTTTGTCCAAAATGCGGAAAAGGGCCTCTGAGTCCTTAAACTTTGTAATTTAAAAACAAAATATTATACTTACCTTATTTTCAGCAACTATTTTGTTTGATTATTAAACATAGAAATATGAACTTTGTTTTTATAATTTGACCTTAACCCAGATCTTTTTTTTTTTTTCTCACTCTAGAAATGTATGCCCATCTTCTAAATAATTTCTTGTCTGTCCATTCACTATACATGACTAAACAGATGAATCTAACATGTTGAAAAGTGAAAACACTGAACTAATGTTTAATGTGGTACCTAGTGATGTGTTACTGGAAAAAGATTTACAACCTTGATTATTAAAACCTAAATATATTGGAGAAAATAATTATAAAGAGCTTTGATTTTCATTAAGAATGTGTGTAAAAATAAAGGAAAAGCTGTTGATACCTAAGTTATATGGATGATCAGGTTTTTAATATATGTCCTCTGTGAAATCATATCGGATAATGAATGAAATTGGTGAAATGATGCTCAAATGAGTTCAGTGTCCGTAGAGCTTAGTTACCAGACATTGGTCTTTCAGGTTAGGGGAAAACCCCAGAAAAGTCCATATCCAAATAACTCGCCCTGACAGATTTGAGCTCAGGACCTCTTGAACGTGAGGTAGACATGCTACCACCTGCGCACCAGAGCCAGCCAAGGTCAGGATGTAAAAGATAAGCAAAATGGACAGCTGGGGAACAGCATACTGTTATGCTTGTAACAATACAAGCATAGCATAGGTGTCTCATGAATTATATTTTCATTTTACTTTGATAGTGAAGACATGTGCATGAAGTGTCTTGGAAGTTGACTTAATTCTAATCTTCAGAGCATGTAATTAAGCTCATAGATACCAAATCCTTTAATGCCCCAAACAAGTAATTTTTCTTTATTTTATTCACGTACTAAAATCAGTTCCATTGTGATTAAAACAGGTTATATAAAACAATACAGAACAAAATAGTGTATCCTAGTTAATCTGAAAAGTTTTCATTGTTATGGGGTAGATTGTTACAATGTTATGGGTGGATTTTCTTTTCTTGTCTTTCAACACATTTTGCCTCCACTTGAAGGTATTATCAAGAAATTGACTCAGGCAGAAAACTGCGGTATGAATTAGTGTGTCTCAGTCAACTCATTGTATAGTTTTAATTTTGACTCGGTCTGCTTGAGGTTATGCTTGTATAAAAATAACACAACATGGGATAGCTTAAAAATATGGTTACCTAATACTGTCAAGAATTACAATGTGTGCAGTAGAACACTTACGGTGGTTTTCCACCAAATGGACAGATCAAAAACCAAACCAGAGCACATGTTGATATGTGTTTGTTATAGAAAGTAACCCATTAGTGTTTATCGAAATTTAACTGTATGGAACACAACAGTGAAGCAAAATTTTAAATTATAGATGAGTTGTATTTATTATACATCAGCTTCACTTACGTACCTATATTGAGGACATGTTACGCGAACTATCGTTCACATCATTGACTCTGATGCGACTCTAGATCTAAGTTTTGCGTGTTCCTCTTGACTTGATAGTCACTTCAATATATCGAAATTTAACTGTATGAAACACCACAGTGAAGCAAAATAATTATTAAATTATAGATGAGTCATATTTATTACACATCAGCTTCACTTATGTACCTATATTGAGGACGTGTTTCGCAAACAACTCGCATTAGCCGATGATGCGAACAATAGTATGCGAAACATGTCCTCAATATAGGTACATAAGTGAAGCTGATGTGTAATAAATATGACTCATCTATAATTTAATAACCATTAATGTTTGTTTGCAGTTTGTTGGTTTGGTGGAAAACTATGTTACATATTTACACCAGCTACAAGAGACTGGATAAGTGAGATAAGTAAAGAAAATTGTCTTGATTAAAATCTGAGGTAGCAATAAAACAAATGTTGAGACATAATGAAAATAAGACATTTTAGTGGAATATCATTGAATCAAAAATAAAGGGATATGAATGATCAATAAATGATTGAATATTGATGTCATTGGCTCAGATTCATAATGTGGAAGTTTTTTAAATTATGTAATAGCCAAGTAAAACATTATTCTTCCACTACCTTACTGTTTTTCAATATATTTTAGACTTATAACACACATATTAATACCAAGTGCTACCAAGTATTGCCCAACTAAAACCCTGTTTGTAAATAAACAATAACCATAAGCAGCAAAATGATCTCAATAACAAAGGTCTCGATTAAGTTATTAACCCATGATTGCAGGAAAGTTGAAACTGAAATTATTTAAGAGCTGTGTTACATTAAACACCACTAAGGAAAAAGAAAAAAAAAACATTTTAAGGGGAGGCATTTGTGAAAAATTGCAAAATCCTAATTTTGCATCAAAATTGTTAGAAATTTTGTCATTAAGTCTGCTAAAAGGAATGAAGTTAAGCTTCCAAATGTCATCCTATCTCTAATAGTTTAAAAAAAGTTTATTGCTTTTTATGTTGATTTCTGTATATGATAAAAAAATGTCCCAATTCTTAGTTTTGTTTTAAATAATTTAAATTTTAAAATCGGGTTTCTTTACACAGCAGTTAAACTTGAGCATGCTGTGTTTTTACTTTGGTACACCAGTTCAGTTGATTAGTACTAGCTAATCTCTGGTAAAATGGCATTACCGAAGCAACTGCACTTGGTGGAAGATAAACTCTCCTATTGCCCTTATGTTTTAGATGTTCTTTATTTATCAATATATTCCATCTTAACAATATATTTTTTCTTGGTGCAAGAGATCTCTTTGTTTGCCTTACCATTTCTTGCACAATTTTAAGTTTAAAAATCAAGCCCCAGAATTTTCAAGCTTTATACATACTAAGATATACATGTTGTATTGCCCTAACCAACAAGGTATGAATTAATATAGTTGCAGCAAGAAAGTATAAGTCAAACTTTATTCTTATTTCAAATTATACTTATCTTAAAATAATCTTTTATCCACGCTCACACGATTATAAAAACGAATATATCACCATTCACATTCTCAAAGCACATGACCGTGTTTAGGTTATGCAACAAAAGCAAAAGGAATGAAAACGGAAGCTTGCTGTGTACAGTAACTACATGTTGTTGGTGCAAGGTCTACCCAAAAGTCTGAAGACTGGCCTCTATCAGCCCGGGAGCGGTGGAAAACTCCGAGGTTCTTTCCTTGGGGCAATACATTGAGTCTAAAAAAGCCCCCCCCCCCCCCCATCGACAACAATGTCAAGACATGGGCAAGTAGATATGCCACTTATGCACATCAACCCTGCATGGAAGACTACCAAGTAACTGCGGTGGGGCCACCTGGTGATCTAGCACACCTTCTACTAGCTCTGCAGGCTAGTATCCGGGACTTTTTAGGCAACCCTCTGCCCCCTCCAGGCAGCCGAAGCCTGGCCAGAGGTACCCGATCTCCCGCAGGTAACGGGAACACACTGCCCCCTCAAGTCCAACCCAATCCGAAAAACTCCCATTCAGGGAGGGGCTTAAATGTTAGGTCCAAGGTTCCTCTAGTAACATCAGAGGTACAGTAACTTTCATAAACATCCAGAAGATGTCTCTCCAGATTACCACATAGCATTTCATCTTTGAAATACAACCATATGGTAAACCCTGCCTCCCCCTCCATGGCGTAACAGCCTGCAAGTGGGCCAATGCCTGCCAACCCGACTGCCGGCCTCACGCCCACTTATGGAAGGCAGAGGTGGTGATCATCCAATGATAGGCAGGGAGATGTGTTCAGCATCTCGGCACCCAGAAAGCTGGTTTTCTAGACCAGCATGCACTATCATAGCTCCTCAATTTCCTTATGATACTAAATGGACACTGGTCCTATAGACGGTACTAAAAATCCACACATAATAATGCGGTTAAAACAGGAAAATTCATCAATATCATTGTAATGTGCTAACAAAGCAATTAGTTACCCTCACCTTCAAATGGGCATTTAAATCGTGACCTTGCAGCTCTTTTGATAGTGCTGGGAAGTAACTGATGTTAGATTCTGTTTAATATGTAAATATAATTTTAAGGCAAGAAATGGAATACTTCAGCGATGCCTCCTCTTAAAATTTGTGATGATCTCTATAAAGAATTTCACCATGACCAGGTTTTGATGAATTGCTGCTACTCTTTCTGTTGAAGGAGTTCTAATGCAAAATAAATAATAGTTGGCATTTTAAGACAGTGATTGGGAAGTAATGAAAAAAAAAGATGTAACTTTGGGGTACATAATCATCCCAACAAATTTCCTAAGGTTTCTATATTGATTTAGCAATGTCACATAGTGCTTTGTTCCTTATAAAGTTGAGATTTTTAGAATTGTAATGTTGTTCCTCCTGCAGGTATAGAGCCATTTGGATGTTGAAGGTGAGAATATGCAATGTTTGAAGTACACGGTAGTGTTGAATATTAATATTATTTGGTATTTGAGATCTGTGCTTGTTGCTATATCACTGCAAGCATGGAGTTCAAAAGACAGACAAAATGCTGTTAATGTAATGCTTTATGTATTTCTGCTGCCTTTCTTTATGTAGTATCTGTGTATTGCTTTAGCTATGTGTTTATTTGTTGTGTTCCAAATAATATAGAGATGTGTTTGTATTGTGTTAAAAACTAATTTTAATTTTTGTGTGTTACTGAGTGCTTTAGGCTTTTCCCAGATTACTTACTAAGCCCATGTGATCTGGGTTGAGATAAAGTGGTTTGCTAGCAGAGTGAATGATTTCCTAGCTTGCGGGCCATTGGAATATTGGACCAACATATTGCAACAACTTTTATTACTTCCTAACATATATTCGTAGCTGCAATAAACAGCTTCAGTGGTTGCTGCAGTAATCTCTTAGGAATCCTACCAACGACTGATTCAGAACCTGTTGATGTGCTGATGAATTATTCCAATGCCCAAAAGCCTGCAAATAATTTGTTCTGCTAATGTCACTATGGTTGAATTAAAATTACTTTAGGATCTTGACAGTTGCCGTGAAACACCTGGTGAAGTGGTGGTGGGGAAAGCAACATTGTCATTTACTAACACAATGGCGCGCGTAATGGTTAGAGCTAAAACTACCTAAATTAACCTATTTATATTTCTAACATGTGGGAACAGTTTTGAACAATATTCTGTTAACGTAATGTACAGATGGGACTGAGGCAATGCCGAAAATATTCAGTAGAGTTTAAATTTATTTTTTTGTAATGGTTCTGCCTTGGAGTGTTTCTTAGAGAGCCAGGAATAAGAATAAGCAAGAGAAATCTAATATACTTTTTGGCATTAAATGTAATAGTTTACTGAACAAATTTCATGAACATGCAAATAGATTAGTTTTTAGAACATCTAGTTTCTCTGTAGGCCATATTAGATTAGCAAGTGGAACAGCCTTTTCAAAACTAACAAATTCAGAACTTGCATTTTAACTTGAAGTGTTTACAGCTCTCCTTTCTAATATGCGATGCGGCAATTTTTTTTTTTTTTTTTTTTTTTTTTTTTTTTCTAATTCCTTCACAGTTTTTGATGTTTTTGTATACAACCGTGATTTTTAATATAATTTCTTTACTTTTTAGTGCATTTTCGTGTTGGAGGGCATTCTTTTAACATTAATTATTTACTTACTGCGTAATGTAGCCATATTGAAGAATTCAGTGCAGCCAAACTATCCTTGTTTCTCCACTGCATGCAATGCTGCCAACAGTCTTACTTGTCCCTAAATTACACTCTTTACGAATGCTGCCCCTTGTTAGACGATGCCATAGTGCTCGCCACTTTGTTTTTTGTGTGCACATAATGGATTGGCAAAGTGCAGTGAGCGATTCACTGCAAGATGCGCAGCAAACCCTCCAGCAATCAACCCATAGTATCCCTGCCAGGCATCAGTGTGAATGGTGCTGGTGAACTCTACGTGCTCTGCAATTACACTGTAGAGTGTATTAGCATTCCTTTTGTTGTTGGGGCATCCCCACCTCATTCGTTTCCATGTCGATCATTCCCAAGATCCAGTTGCCCTGTATGATGTGCCCATGATGAAAATTGCGTCGTCGTATTTTGCATTCGTCGATTTGAACGTTGTGACTGGGGCTACCAATCTTCCCCCTTGAAGTATACTTGGTGTCATTTGACATCATGCACACTTTGCGGCAGTAGCTGAACCAGTCCGATACAGTCCGTGAGCTCCTACATGTATTTCCTACGAAGCACTCCATTATCTTTGTGTCATAGGATTGTTTATGTGCAAAGCAGTGCATGAGTAACAAAATTTGACCGGGCGATAACTTAGCCTGCTCAAACCATGTTCCTTTGCACACGGACTGCGTCACCTATGTCTGGGGCAATTTTGCAGAGGTTGGCTACAAGTTTTACATATCTTTCTCATGTTGGCTACAATGCAAAAACCGGCTGGTCATCTGCTTGCGCATGCATATAGGTGACCTTTGGACATAGAAAATATTCGCGCATTGCACAAAAGAAAGTTTCCGTGTTTGCTATAGTTATGCATGATTGGAGGAATTTAGTAACAGTGACGTCAAAATTAATCGTAAAAACTATTTGTAGTTGGTTTATTGACACTTCGTCACTTACATTTTTATATTATTGAGGGACTAGTTTTGAAAGTCATTGCCTCTATTTTCTACCTCTCTCCGACTAGCATCTATTGTCATCTGCTCTCCTCTCTGGCGATGGAACTATGAACTTCTTTGTCAAATTATCTACTAGTGGAATTTCAAAGTTCATTATGCGTTCCTTATTTTTCCGTATGAATATGTTCTTCCATGTTGTTTACTATAGGTTTAACACATTAGGTTTAACACATAAGTTATATTTCTAAACACTTAGAATATTCAGCTGTGCATTGCCTTAAGAAAGTTGGCAGTAATTAGCTGTTCCTCCACCCCACTCCCCACCCCACCCCCCAAAATTATTTGCGCGCACAATTCCCGTGCTTCTCCACATAGTGCAGATCTCTGTCCTACTTCTATTTTTTCTTGGAGAAGCAAGTTCTTGGTCTACCTCATTTTTAAGTGCTGCTGGTAGTTTGGGACATTGTGACCTTATGCTAATAACAAACAATCAACCTACAAAATATTACTACACTTGTGAAATTAATAAATAACGAAGAAACCAGCTTTTATAGAAGTTAAACTACTAACAATTGGGTATGCTTAGATTACACATGGTGAAGAGAATGAAACAAATGATATGTACGCTTCACATAACAAGTGCGTCAAAATGACAACACAGTGACATTTTTAAAATAACTCGGACAAGGGGATGAAGAGGAATGCCTCACCTAATTTCTCTCGCCTAAGATATTAATTGGTTTATATGTTGCAGCCTGTGTGTCATTGCCATAGAAACTCTCTCTCCCTTAACCTTCGAAGGAACTGTCAGGATCCAAATTAGCTTAAATTCAACCATAGTTGTGAAAGCCTTTATTGTTTAAAGTGGTTTGCTGTTCCTGCCCAGATGAAATTATTTAAGATTGTTCTCCTCTTCCCTCTCTATGTATGCCTTCAGCATGCAGTTAAGTTTACTTCTTTCTTGCAGTTTAAGAAGTAATATATTTTTTATTTAAAGAAAGTTAAACATCTACTATGTAGATTGTTATAGACTTGAAAATAGAAATGCTTTAAAACCATACATTTTTTGTGTATAGAAAATGGGAGTGGGAACTGCTGTCATAAAGCAGTTGAAAACTGCCTGTTGCCTCACAAGAAACAGGAGGCATAGCTTTTTAATATTCTATTTAAGTACAGACAATCTAGCAAAGATATATTTGTCAACCAACAAATTCTTCTGTTTTCATGAATACATTTATAAACTTTTTCTATTTATTAAAGAAAAGAGTGCATTGTCTTCACTAAAAGATTATTCCAGGAAAATGGTTAAAGACACACTTTCTTCCAAAAAAGTTGTAAGTTAATAATACTGATATAACTTTTAATTATATTATTTGATTTTGCTTGGATTATATTTTGAAAACTCTGTGATTGACAGGACTTGCTTGTTAGGTAACTCATAGCTCAGTTCTGCTTATATACATCACTAAGTCTCCCACATTTCTCTTTTCTTAATGTAGTTTTCTATTTAATTACAAAAAGTACAGTAGAGCCTCATTTACCTGGATCAACTGGAACCAGGGCTGTCCGAGTTAACGAAAATCCAGGTTATCCAAAGAATGATGGAAAGACAATAAAAAATAACATGTACTCACCTAAATATTTTTAATGTAATTTATAAATTACTATTGGCACACTCACCTAAAAACACATACACTGTATGTACTGTAATAGCCTATGTACAGGTGTATATAAATTAATATAGGGGTTTTAACTCTTTATAATATTTATTACATTCAACTTAGTTATAAATGATATGTCAAATGAAAAAGCAACTCAGTTTTATCAAGAACCTTATAAATGTTCAATGTGATTACACTTTGTCACACGGCACACATCAAGTCTGTAGCAGAGTTCTTCCCAAACGTTGATAAGTGTGTATTCAGTAATTGTAGCAACAGCTGCTTCAATCCGGTTTCTTAATTCAGGGAGGTCAGCTGGTAGCGGAGGCACGTACACATGATCCTTGATGAAGCCCCAAAGGTAAAAATTGCATGGTGTTAGGTCAGGAGAACAAGCAAGCCCTGTCATTGAGGGTCTTGCGGTCAATCCAGCGCTCGGGTACAGTGACGTTCAACCAATCGCATACTTTGTTATGCCAGTGAGGTGGCACGCCATCTTGCTGGAAAATGAAATTCTCTGGCTCATTTTCTTCAAACCGAGGGAAGAGCCATTGCTCTAGTGTATCAAAGTAAGAAGTGCCAGTTACAGTAGGTTCACCAAAAAAGAAAGGCCTATAAACTTTTCGCCGGGATACGGCACAAAAAAAAACATTTACTTTAGAGTAATCTCGTTGCAGTTTACCAGCTTGTTAGGATTTTCTGAGCCCCAGATGTACACACTGAGTGTTAACATGTCCAGTAAGGTGAAAGCTCAATTAATCACTGAAGACAACACGATCCATAAAATCGTCGTCATGAAACATGTCGTTTGTGAAGTTGGCACGTAATCCGTGGTCTGTCGGCTTTAGAGCCTGTAATAACTGTAAATGGTAAGGACGTTGCCGTAAGCATTTTCTTACAACTTTCCAAACAGTCGACACAGGAACTTGTAATTCACAACTAGCCTTCCGGACTGATTTATTTGGGCTACAAGTGAACAACTCTCTCACTCGCTCAACAGTCTCTTCATTTACTCTTGGTCGTCCCGTGCTCTTCCCTTTACAAAGGCAGCTGGTATCTTCAAACTGATACCATCTACGAATGTTATTGTCACTAGGAGGAACACAACCGAACTTAATGCAGAACGCACGTTGCATAGTAACTACAGATTCGATCGTTGCAAACTACAAAACACAAAATGCTTTCCGTTTACTAGTCGCCATCTTTGCTACTTCTGCTGTCTAGCGGATTGCAGCAGAAACATTGCATGCACATGCACACTGGTGCCAACTAACAAAACTGTTTTGAGTTGCTTTCTCATTTGACATATCATTTATAACTGTAAGTTTAATGTAATAAATATTATAAAGAGTTGAAACCCTGATATTCATTTATATACACCCTGTATTTGCAGTTTACACAATACAGCTACAAACTAGTTGGTAGTAAAAAAGGCAGCGAGTTTCTGTCTCAGTTTAGTATATCACTTACAAGCAGTGCAATCTCTCATCTGCTTTAATATTAGGAGTTCATTTGACAATGTTTCGGCTTGATTCTTGAAATAAAGCATCAATTTCTCCGTTATTGCTTGTGTGTGGGTCATAACCACAGCTTGTTCATCAACACTGCCTGAATCTGAATACTCTCCATTTTCAGTAACACTGCATGATGCAATAATGCCTTCCACTGTAATTGGTTTATAACTTCCATCATTGCCGATTTGCAACCAATTTTCAATGTTGTCTTCAACATTTGAACAGCCATCAATATTTTTAAGAATGTGTATAAAATCTTCCACAATTATTTTTTCTTCTTCAATCTTGTTTTCTGGCAAGTCACACACACCAGTCCATTACTGTTTCTATGACTTATAAAAGTTTCTCTTCCAACCTGGTCACAAGTAGGTGGGGTGAGTGCAATGAATTTGCCCACTGGCAAGAGAATTCAAGTAACAGTCCGGTGCATGGAAATTTTCTGATGCTGTTGGTATCTTTTGGTGTGTTACTTTATATAATGTTGGCATAACTGTTTCACCATTAGTGTTTTACACCAGTCCTGGCTTTGCCAATCTCTTACTGGTTTATATCGAAATCCAATAACCCAAGCAATGACTGATGAACTAAGTGTGTAGCCATGGTGCATAGTGCAAGGGGAGGGATAAGGAGGAATTTAACCTTTATGGAATGATTGTCAATGCCTCCTTTCTGTGTCCGTCTCTCATTGGTTTGATGTCAAACTTGGGAACCTGGGAGGACAAGGGGTGGGTTATAAGGAATGGGGATTTGTCGATTAATTATTATATTATCGTCTTTGTGTTTTCCCCTTATGTTTGTTTACATGACGAAAATACGCTTTAGTATGCTCGGTATATTTTGTGAAAATAGAGCTTAAGTTACAGTTTTAAATTAATTTGTAATGAAATGAGATGATTCAAAATAAATGTGCAATGTGGAGTTCAACTTGATAGACATAATAAAACAGATAAATCTGTCCCATCTCTCATTCCCTTCTCAAGAAAACTGCACAAACCTGAGAAGGTTCATTATTTGAAAAGGATGGGCAAATTGCTCCTGTCCTCAATAACCGTTGATAAAATAATCAAAGTTCGATGAGACGCATTTTGAATTATAGTTTCAATGTAGCTTAAACTGTCTGGGCTTCTGGTTCACCTCTGCCATCATGAAACAAAGGGCAGGCGCACGCCTTCCTATCGCTGACAGGGGTTTGAACTGGGGGCTTGATGCCATTCACCTACAACTGTGCCATATATCGGAAAGTTTCCATGCACCGGACTGTACCTATTGAGAGCAGCTATTTATCATCTGTAAAAGCTCATTTACAACACAACTTTTTTTTTCCTCCCTCCAAAACTGGTCCGGATTAAAGAGGTCCAGGTTAACAAGGTTTTGCTGTACTGATATTCGCACTACCTCCGTTAACTTTCATTGTTAAGTCACACAATACCTTGTATGCATAGAACAGCAGTTTTGTCTGTTTGACCTAAAAGATGAAACAATAGATAATAAATGTTCACCCAAGAGGCTGACAAGCCTCACAAAATGTCAAATCGCTAAACAAGAAAAAAAAGTTGTAGCCAAATTCAGGACTTTGATTGTTCTTTTATGAAACATTGTTAATTTTTCCATTTGATATACATTTACTTCCTCTCATATTGTTGACTCTGATCACATTTTGGTACCAAACTGCTACTCAGAGCATAGTACTCAAACTTAGAAACCAGATTGCATCCTAAACTTTTTTTAAAAAATGGACGTTGATGATTTTCCCTTTAACACTTCTTATTATAAAACTAGAGGGCTGAATAAGAATAATAAAGCATCAACAAAGACCCTTATTTCTCTGAATTACATTTTATAATATGTTGCCAGATAAATGCACAATTTGTCAGTTATTATGAAATTATTTTATCATTAAGTGCTTTGGCAAATATGATATATATATATATATACATGTTAAGTATCTGCTTTCATATTTAACATTTTAAATTTCTAGGTGCAGCTCTACTAGTATAATTGATATCTACACAATTTTAGCAGTGGGAAATTAAATTATTTTTGGGCATAACTAATAATCCTTGAATTTGTAAAACTAAAATTAGCAGTAGTGCAATGCTTCATAAAAATTTGTACTTCGTAAATATTTTGATGCTTTATAATACGAGGGCTGTTCAATAAAGAATGATCACAATTTTTTTGACAACGTACCTTTACTCATGTCATAATTTTGATGGTCCTCCTCAAAATAGTCTCCTGAATGCGATGCACTTGTCCCAGCGTTTCTGCCGGTCTTCAAAGACATGCTGAAAACCATTTTTTGAGAGATCCTTCAAAATTGCCTCCACACCTTCACCACTGTTTCTGATGATGAATAATAATGTCTCCCACGAAGGCATTTCTTCAAGTTAGGGAATAGAAAAAGGTCACATGGGGCTAAATCCGGACTATATGGAGGGTGAGGGATGCACTTCACGTTGATTTTTGCAAGATATTCAGCAACAACATTGGCAATATGCGGCCGCACTTTATCATAGTGCAGCATCCAGCTTGCTTCATAGAAATGTGGTCTTTTGCGCTTGATATGGACTTGAAATGTTTTCAGGACATCTCTGTAGTATTGTCCAGTTACTGATGTGTGTGCAGGTACATGCTGATAAACCATTCCATGAAATGTGAAATGTGTAGTGTTTAACGCCCGCTTTTACTACATACGGCACCGCAGGCGGTGACACTGATGATACATGAGATGAAGATGGAGCACTGGTGAAATGAGATGACGGGGGGAAATCGGAGGTCCCGGAGAAAACCCGCCCCAACGCCGTGTTGTCCACCACAAATCTCACTTTGCGGCCGCCTGGGATCGAACCCGGGCCGCCTTGGTGAGAGCCAAGTGGTCTAACCACTGAGCCACAGCGTGAGATGACCAACTTTCCCAGCAGAAGCAACGACTTTTGCTTTTTTGGGGGGTTGGTGATGAAGGAGATTTCCACACTGAGCCATGCTGTTTGCTCTCAGGATCAAAATGATGTAGCCAAGTTTCATTAGCAGTGATTACGTTTGAAAGAAACTCTGGGTCTTCCTCTAACATCAACTTCAACTGCATGTTACCTCCATTGCAGCGGTACGCGATACTGAACATGTCTAAACTTGCCTGGTTCTCACAGGTGGGAACCAGGAACACCAACAATGAAACTACTACGGTGTGTTTGTCTCACATTAAGCTAACAGAATATAATAAAATTGAATTATGATCATTTATTGAACAGCCCTTGTATAATAAAGAAAATGTTTGAAAGTAAATGTTCATAGCTTCATATAATATATTACATTTAGGGAAATATTTATAAAACTTGTCTTAATTATATTTTTCCAAAGGACATTTTGCACAATTCTTTAATTGTATCATCAGCTTTTTGACTCCATTTATCCTATGGTTACTGTCGCCAGAATTGTTTGCTATTATAATGCATCTGGAAGTGGCGACAAAATATCCTTTGAACAGTAATAGGTCTCATTATTCTTAAAATAACTCTCTACAGCAAATTCAACATTATTTGTCCACAATGCCGCAGTTGTTAATGGCAGTTCTTTCTCAATTCAGTTGTCAGTTGTAAACCATGCATGTTCAAACAGCTATTATTATTATTATTATTATTATTATTATTATTATTATTATTATTATTATTATTATTATTATTATTATTATTATTATTATTATTATTATTATTATTATTATTATTATTATTATTATTATTATTATTATTATTATTACTATTATTATTATTATTATTACTATTATTATTATTATTATTATTATTATTATTTCATATATTTTACCAAGCAATTCATATATTACTATGACTTATGCCCAACGCTGTATAACTTCTGGATTTATTTCATGATTAAATGACTGAAGATGGCCTGCTGCAGCTGATTTAATCATCTGTTTATATTTAGTATTTCTAAAATGGACGTGATGCTAGGTATCACGTATAACTGGTGCCACAGCCAGATGTCTCAAACTATAACAATGCCATGATCTTCACCAAAGATCACCTACAACTGGAAGAGAAATGCTAACAGGAAATTGCATTATGTGTGATGGAGGAATTTGGTAACAGTGACATCAAAATTTTTTGAAGAAAAAAAAAAACTATTTGTAGTTGGTTTTTTTAATACTTCCTCATATTTTATATTTTTAATTTTAGTCCCTCAAAAATATAAAATGTAAGTGACAAAGTATTAAAAAAACCAACTACATATAGTTTTTTCAGGAAATTGTATGTCAAGTCTTCAACAAATTATGTTTCAAATAACATATACTTATTAAAAACATGCAGAAATGTAATCACAGTACCCTAAATTGAAACACAGATGTCAGGTATAATGGAAGGCATCAACT
This sequence comes from Mantis religiosa, assembly GCA_030765055.1. Classification (NCBI taxonomy): domain Eukaryota; kingdom Metazoa; phylum Arthropoda; class Insecta; order Mantodea; family Mantidae; genus Mantis; species Mantis religiosa. Next base: position 39,483,202 of record CM060960.1, read on the forward strand.
TCTGGCTAGAATATTAAAATCAATTTATGTTCTTATAATTATGGTTACAAAAACAGTATATATGAAAGTGTTTGTTATTCTAACTCATAAAGTATAGAAAATGCTCGCTCTGCTCGTTTTCTAAGGATGTATTTGCTCAAGAAAGTATAGAATAATAAAGTAATTTTATATTTGTTATTTGGTTTTCTGCATATTGTATTTATGAGATGATTAATTTATTGAAGTATCAAGCATGGTGTTTGTCTAGAATTATGTCAATCTCTGGTGTGTTAATGAAGGGTTGCCTTTGCAGTGACAAGTCCGCCAACAAGAAAGGTAGGGTCGATTGCGGACTTGGATCCAGTGAATGATTTCTATGGCTCATTATCAGCTGAATACAGGGGTCCGAACCAAAGCGCAAGTGCAAACAATCATAGCAATAGCCATCACCATCACCATATGGGTGCAACACCAATTAGCAGTCAAAATCAGCAATCACTGCAAGGGAAGATGCCTCCTCCACAAGGGGTAAGTTCTTTACATTCTTCCACAAGAGGCACTATCCTCAAATAACATTCAGTTTATAGATACATACAAATTATCAATATTACTGCATTACATGATTATCAGGCTTGTGGGCTGTGGTATATAAAGCCTGTGAAACCCAAAGACACTGTATCAGGCATTGCCGAGATCTACAAGAGAGGACTACAGCCACACCACTGAAGATGTTCGCACAGCTTCAAAATTCTGGAAGGAGAGCTTTCACTGGACCAGGCCCACAAAGTCACTGTGTACATTTAAAGTTGATACCATACATCACGGACAACCTTTCTTACAATATTCTTTGAATGTTTTAGCAAATTTTTTTAAAGGCCCATGAATGGAATGTAAATTTTTGTAAAGTTTTAGCTTCTTTTGTGTTAGTATGGCAATTTATATATTTATATTTGTTTTTTATTTTTGAATTCTTTTTACCTTATCTCTTAGGTGAAGTAGTTTTTCTGTAGAATTTCCAGTCTCTTTGTCGTATTGTTTTGTTCATAGGAATGTTAACTAATCTGAAAATTAGTGTTTATTGCTTGCATATTTGCATTAATTTGGGTTGTAGGTATCATTTTTTAATATGGTTATCTACATGTATTGGTTTGTCTCATAAATTTGTTTGATTCTTGTTACGTGTTTATGACAAAGAACGCCTGCACTGTATGCCCGTATCACAACTACGGCAACGAAGTTGCCTAATTATCTAGGGGTAGTCTGTTTGCATACGCAAGGTCAACGAAAGTAAACAAGGCAATGAACTTTTCAAAACAAACTTTATTTTCTGCAGTATGCACCATTATTATCAATAACATATCTCCATTTCTCAGGAAGCTTATCAATACCATTTTTCCACAATCTTGCAGTTTTCTGGTTGACGAACTCTTCTACGGCGAGTCTGTAATCCTCCGAGGAAGTAAGGCGTTTGCCATTAAGGAAGTTTTGCAGGGATTGGAATAAATGATAGTCGGATGGAGCAATGTATGGAGAATAAGGCGGGTGAGGTAACACATCCCAGTCGAAATCCCGTAATTTCTGACGAGTTACCATAGAAGTGTGTGGTTTGGCATTGTCTTGATGAAAGACGACTCCACCATTAGATGCTATCTCTGGCCTTTTCTCTTCTAGGGCAACCTTCAGACGATCCAACTGAGAACAGTATTTCTCTGAATTGATGGTCTCCACAGGAGGAAGAAATTCGTAATAAATAATTCCTTTCCAGTCCCACCAAATGCACAGAATAATCTTCTCAGGATGAAGCGCTGGTTTAGGAATTGAGAGTGGTGCTTCCCCTTTCTTACGCCATGACTTTCTCTTTTGGATGTTGTACACAATCCACTTTTCATCTCTTGTAACCAGCTGTTTCAGAAAAGGAGCAGTTTCATTGCGTCTTATCAATGTGTCACAGATGGAAACGTGCTGAAATAAATTTTGTTCACTAAGTTTGTGCGGAACCCATACATCCCGAAGATTTACATAACCAAGTTTCTTTAGGTGCCTGGCTACAGTTGCATGAGATAACTTTAGCTCCTGACCTACCTCCCGAGTTGTTATTCTGGGGTTGATCGTAATCATGTCCTTTATCCTTTCCTCATCCGTAACCACAGGTCGTCCAGAACGAAGTTTGTCTTTCACAGAGAAGTTCCCAGCTCGAAATCGAGTAAACATTTTTGAGATGCCCGATTCGTCACTGCAGCTTCTCCGTAAATAGCACAAATTTTCCGTTGAGTTTGTGAGGCTGTTTTCCTTTACGATAATAAAACAGCATTAAATGTCGACAATGTTCCTTCTTGTCTTCCATATTAACATTCACAAGTTACAACTCCACACTGTTGCATCCAAAAACTCGTACTGAAGTTTGGTTACCAATTCTTACATAAGTTGACCTATTTACCTTTGGCCGTGAGGTCGCTGTGGTTTGTGTTCATAGGGCATGCAGTGTTCTCAGGTGTTCTTAGTCGTAAACACCTAACAAGAATCGAACGGATTTATGAGACAACCCGATATGTATAGTAGCCGTGTTCATTCCATCCCATGCGGCATCAAAGCCTTCCCTTCTGACCACACATTTTCACATGTAAGCAGTTTTAAGGGTGTTCCACCCTTAAACTTATGGGGTGGTCCTTCTTAATACGTTCACCAAGTTAAAGCGCTGTTGCAATATTTTTCTTTGTGTCATCAGAAGTGCTACCTTCTATTAGCTTAGTCTGTGCAAACGTGCTTCTTATGTGTGTTAATTAAGCTTATATTTATAGAAGTTACATAGCATTTTACTTAGTGTAGTCTTATAAATTTATTAGTGTTTAATAGTTATTGGTGTTTAGCATTTGCGTAATTTAATTAAGATGTGGAGACCCAGGGAATCGAACCTAACAGGGATATGCTAACATGGATTTTCATTCATACTTGTAATATATACCTAAGAGTATTTCTAACCTTACTCAAGTTCTAAAGTTATGACATTTAATTATTATGTGGAATGTTTTTGTGTAACTTACGTCCTCCAACGTTAAGTCATATCGAATTACACTGCTTAATTTTATTCAAACTTGTAAAATTAGCAAACATCCTTGTATAAAGGTTCCAGCATTTAAAAAGAGTAATAGTTTCATTACTAGTTTTTCTTTAATTCCTTATTTCGTTTTCTTACTTTAGAAGTATTTACTGCTTTGTTAAACCAACTGAAATTCACCACCTGTAGCTGCCATAGAATACAGGAAAATGTTTTAGGATAAATCGGCTCATGATTGCTATAAACAAAGCGCTTCTTTAATTTGCAAGTAAATATCCCTTGCAAATTTATGCACATTGATGCAATTTAACCCTTTTAAAATTGTAATGATGTTTAACTAAGCTTTCCTTGGATATTATGTTAATACGCATTTAGTTCTTGTGGGTAATATAAGTACTATACCATAACCGCATAGGTAATATATCTCTTTTCATTTGTCTTATAAAGCATTGTAACATTATGTATTATTATAGGATACATTAATTATTTAAAATTTATTTGAAAATTTCAATAAGTAAACCAAATGACTAGTTCGAACAGTGAAATCAGCTTGAAGTGTTTTTCCTTCTAAATGTTATTTTAAACAGCGGCAACCCTGGGTATTCTTGGCTATAAACACAAGCCTAACATTCACCCTGGTAAGTGTAACCTAAGATGTTTGACATTGTGGTTAGGAGTGAGAAGAGTTTTTCCATACAAAGGCAACCGCCTGGGGATGCTTTAAGTGCGGTCGCTATATGTGCAGGCATGTGTGTGCCAAAATTCATTTTATATTGATTTCCTCATAATTATGTCAAGAAAGGAGAGCATGTTATTGGCTTTTGTTTCAGCTGTAAACTTTATGTATCTTGTAAGTTCAGTAGAGCAGAATTGTTTGTTTTCTGAGTGTTGCTATCCATATTTTAAATGTTATTTCACACCATGATTGTAAGCTGAACAAAGTTAAAATTAAAATGTTTGTTACAGAGAGTGTACAAAGCAATGTACGACTATGAGGCTCAGGATTCTGATGAAGTTTCCTTCTTGGATGGAGACCTTATAGTGAATTGCACTCCAATTGATGAGGGATGGATGACAGGATTGGTGCAGCGAACAGGACAAACAGGCATGCTACCAGCCAACTACGTGGAACCTGTCAACTGATTCTAGTTTAGAAATATGAACATTTCATTTTCCACAGGTTCAGTATCAAGAACACTACCCATGATGCTGCACCTTTGGAACCTTGTCGCAGATATAACAGTTATTTGCTTTAAATTACTTGGAAGTTAATGTTAATCATATTTGAAAACTGCTTGTTGGTTGTTCCATATAGGTTTCTCACAATTCCGTCGCATGTTGTGGCATATTTCCACTATGGAGTCCATTAAACACCTAAGATAAGCTACTGCATTATTAATGCAAATAGTGTAACATTTAAAGTCATATATTAATATAAGGTACTGTTTTTATAGCTGTTGATTGAGGAATTGGCATTTACATAAAAACGTTGTTTACTAAATATATCTAAAAGCAGTAGCTTTCTTGTTATTAGCTAAAATGTAATAATTCTTTACGACATTCTAATATATTACAGTTAGGTAAACCACTGTAGGATATTTTAGAGTATTTTACAGTTTATTATCTAACTCTGAATGTTTAATGTAGGCCGCTGTTTTTCAGGGGATCGGACCTGGAAGGATCCTGACTTAAATATTGAAAGAAGTGTTTCAGGTTAGAGTGAAAGGTGTAAGGATTAACTTAATCAGAGCTAATGATCATAATTATTTGTGATGTGGCCCAGAAAACCATGTCATATGTCTAAAATAACTATTCTTTGATGGGGATGCAAAAGGAGCTTACATATAGGACTCGGCTAGTAATCGAACTTTTGAATAGTAAAAATCAGCAGTACAATTTTGAGTGTAACTAATGGTCCATACTCCATTTCGTTTGTAGCTAAACTAAAATATGTTTTAATGTTTTAAATTCCTGGTAATTAGGTGACACATTACCATGCAGAATTTAATTTTTAATAAAAGTAAAGGATGCCACATAATGCACCAGTTGTAACTGGCACAGGTTTGCTTTGGTTGAGTAAACCATCTAAACAAAGATTTATTGTATTAAATTGTAGATGAGTCGCATTTATTGCACATCAGCTTCACTTACGTACCTATATTGAGGACATGTTTCGCGAACTATCGTTTGCATCAGATCGTCGCATTAGAGCTGATGATGCGAACGATAGTTCGCGAAACATGTCCTCAATATAGGTACGTAAGTGAAGCTGATGTGTAATAAATACGACTCATCTATAACTTAATAACTATTTCGCTTCACTGTGGTGTTCCAATACAGTTAAATTTTGATAGATTTAATGTAATTTGTGTGTGTCAAAACTAGCAAAATGTTCCATTTTGATCCTACTTGCAAGTTTGTGCATATGGTATAATTTCCTGGGTCGCATCACACAGTTGTGAACCACAACAATTTTAATATTGTCTCTTTGAATCACTTTGTTGAAGTTATTCGAAACCAAGCCACTGTTATATGTTGCAGGATATTAGGACTAACTAAAAGTAGATGATAGAATCTTTTATTTTTTTATTTATTATTTTTGTAATTACTGAGTGATACATTTAAACCAGAATTATTCATTTGGCTATATTTTTTTCAATAAAGTAGAGCAAAGTTTTGTTTTCACTTTTACAACCAAGCTGGGATATTGGGTAGTATGTCTTTATTCAAACATATGGTTTAAATCATGTTTTACTGAAGTTTTTGGAAGCAAATATAGTTTACTTTCTTCTATATATTTTCATGGAGACTATAAAGTATATTTTCTTTGAAGATTACTCGTGTATTTATTCTTATGGACCCTAAAAATGGTTTAATTTAATGGAATGTTTTCAGACAAAAATATGTGGTAGAAATAAGGCTAAGGCAAGATAAATTGTTAATGTTTGTATCCCAAATCAGTGCTTCTGTCTTATAACTCATTAGATGTTGTTTAAAGTAGCATTTAAAAAAAATATTTAAGTTACACTTTTGCACTTACTGTCCAGCTTTGCTTAGCACTGTTTCTCAAAAGCGTTGCCCCTAGTATGAGCTGCATATTGATCCACTGATAGGGGCATTGGCCTTGGAAACTTAATGGTAAGTGAAGCTGTACAATGAGTGAAAAATGCAACTCAACTATTTTATTATTTTATTCAAGTGCTTCATTGTATTACTTCCTTTTAATTTGAATAGTAATATGCAATTTTGTTTCCATAGCCCAGAATATATGAACCTGAGTATGTGGTCAAAGTTTCATTACTTTGGCTTTGTTTTTGAATAATGGAGCTTTCATATAGCAAAATGCAGTTTTAAAATAGCATTAATTTTATTGAATAGCAACTACTTTGGCCATCACTGCTTTAAAAAACTGTTTGTTGTTCAACCTTATAAAATAATAGCATCTTTAGCAAAGCAAACTGCAGACTTTTCGAGGTGTGGATATTGTGATATGCCTGTCCATCGCAACCGAAAAGCTACATATTGTCCGGCCGTTGTATCTCCGGCTCTGACGTTTTGCGATTGCAAGAGGTGGAGGGGGGAGGTTAATAGTACCAACATACAGTAATGAGCAATTGAAAACATATCCTCAAAATTATATTTAGAATGAAAATATAGGACTATATTAGCTTTAAAACACTGAAATACAACTTACAATTTCATTATCATGCAAGATATTTATTACAACACCACTCTATTCGAATATTTCGTTCACACCTTTCACACACACTAACAGCATCTGTTGGTAGTACTGGGAATCTCTACATCTGGTGTGGTGGTCAGGAAGTTAAAACTGTCTGCTAGCGCCAATCAGCATTGTCGCTGCTATGCATGACTCCCGAACCCAACACTGTGTTGCCAGGTTAAATTTGTGTGAGCCATGTGGTTTTAGCTGCTTGCGCTGGTAAACTTTCTTTGCTTATATTTTGCGTGCGTGAATTCAGATTTTTAATGTTCGTAAGTCCTATTATTATCGCTATTATAATAATATGGCTCCTGGTTTGTGTAATATGCAAGTACTGAAATATTTAAAATACGCATTATTCCTCTGCTTGAAATACCCGCTAAAGAACTGGCAACAGCCTGCTTCCCCCTCTCGAGAAATGTCAGAGTCGGAGATAGAGCGGCCGAACAGTAGAAACAGACTGTCTATTAGGTATTTCAAGATGAGGGACTCCATTACCATATACTATAGAATGGCATTGGATCACAAATAAATAAATAAATAAGCCGGTGTAACAGATACTCACTTTTACAAATGTGTGGAACGTCCTGAATGCATCAGCCATGTGGAATCTTAAGTTTAGTAAAAACCTACTGCTAATATTTTAAAAATTCCAGAAATAGTATATTGAGTGCAGTGCTTTAGGTTTTACTTTCATGGAGATTGAAGAAAAATATTGCTCATCAATATTATTATTATTATTATTATTATTATTATTATTATTATTATTATTATTATTATTATTATTATTATTATTATTATTAAAATAATAAAAATGTACAATTTCTCTTCAAGTGAGAAATCTACGACAAGAATAGTCGAATATTTCTTTACAGCTGTGATTAATAAATGCAGGCATATCTCGCCAAAGACCTGGAAATTTTTTTAGCATTTCCTCATTCCACATTAAGTAAATTTATTTATACCTAAAAAGTATGCTTGAACAACAAAGTAAGAAATCAGTCGTTTGCTTGCAGATGAGATGTCTAAATGAAAAATTGCATTATTTGAAGCAAAAGGTTAGAAACAATGATGTATTTAACATTTGAAAGTAATGAGTCGGTAATTCAAACACATCACTGAAAATATCCTTACTTGGACGACATGTTTCGGAGAATGGTTTGTCCCCATCGTCAGCAGTCAGATAACTGTTTTGCGGAAGTTTCCCCAAATGGCATGAAGTCTCAATGTCAATCCTCAACAGCCTACAAACATATTTAAATAAATACAACATATGAATTGATAAAACTTTTCTAACCTTAAGCCCGCTGCGAAGATGGGAAATCAGCAGTCCTAACCTTTGTTTAATGATTAGAATTCTTTTATTTCTTAGACTATCCCACAATTAGAAATATTTGTATTTGTATTTATTTCATCCTTTTGAACATAATACATATGTTATAGGACACGTCAGTTCAAAATACAAAGATAAATATAAAAAGTTACAGAAGACTAAAAACTGTAACAGATACAGGATCCAACAAAAGTCTAAAGTATAAAAAGCAAATATAAACTATATAAAGACCATAGAGAAATGCTGTATAAAAGTAATTATTCACAAATGTGGAGTTTACTCTACTTCATGATTTAATTCAATTCAATTTATTTTGTCCTTTCGAATAGGAACCAGAGTGAGAAGAGAGAGTGAACAACTTAAGTGTTTAATAATGAACTGAGGATAAAAATGGAAAACATATTAATCTGTAGACTCCAGTACAATATGCACAATAAGAAGTTTAGAATGAACACTTATCAATTCATTTATCATAAAGACATTTTGATCTCGCAGAATAATACAGAAACATCTGTAATATCAAATAATTTTATCCTATATGCCATAAATTTCACTAATGACAAGTATCAGCTCTAAATATAACTTTTCTTTAAATGTGTTCTTTTCAGTTACTTTTTTACTGCAAACTGTTATCAGGTTTAAGTAAACTTTGTATTAAATACATTTTAAACTTCCGTGTTGGCTTGTAATTTATTATCGCATATGATATGTATATAAACAGACTATTGTTGCGTTTGCAATCAAATAAGTCTAGTCTTTTTAGGTCAGTACTGTCTTTTTGCCCACATGGTAGTTTAAAAAAAAAGTAATATTGATGAATTAAGCGATGACTTGATATAAAATTATTGACTTTCTTTTTGTAAACTAATATTGTTTGTAGTCTTTACTGTATTGTTTATTGTGCTAAGTAGCCACTGTTTTATTATAATGTATCCAGGTTAGTCAACTTTGTGGGAAAATGACGTATACAGTGGAACCTGGTTTATGCCTAGCCCAGTTTTAAGTAATTTGTATTTATATGTAATTCTGTTAAACATATTAGTTTTGTAGAATTCAACTGAGTTTTACGCAGTTAGATGAGCTTATGGTGCATGCTATCTAAAAAGAAATTAGAAATACGTTTTCCTTACCGCTGGTGACGAAGATACAAGCTGAATTGATGGCTGTCAGCCATTGGAAACAAAAGGCAATAACATTTGCTTTTGGCACAACACTATTGTAGCAACAAACAAGAAGTAAAGATAATTTTCAATATTTGGTGTTTACTGTTGAATAGAAATTTTGTTTTTCATTTCTTAGTTTCTTTTAATCAGCCATGGAGAACATAGAAAGGAAATCTTATATGCTAGATCAAATAATTTTGAAAAATGTTCGACTGGAATTTTTCCTTCCTAACTGCACCAGTCGTGTACAGCCATTTGATTTGGGCATCAGTGAATATTTCGAAGTTCATTTTAGAAAAATACTGGCTCAACATTTACTTAATGTCATGTGCCTCACCCTGGATTACTTTCCATGCCAGTGGAGAGAGGCCAATGATTGCATTTTGAAGCCTCCGACAGTTGGAATATCTGTTTGTTCACTGAATTTATCTTAGCAGTGGACTATAGAAGATACTCCACTAATTTAGTAAGAAATAAGAGCATCTAGACCAAGAAAATATGCTTTATAGTTCTTAATAATTAGATTCAGGATAAGATCTAAGTTTTAAAACAATAGGAGCATAAAATTAATCATTTCTTCACACTATCCGTATATAGGCTAAGGTTTTTGATAGAATCAACTTGAAAATTAATATAATAATTAATTTAATGTCAGGATGGCATGTTGGCCATGGTAGCTCAATGGGTTAGAGCGACTGAATGGTAACCAGGAGATCCGTGGTTCAAATCCCAGCCATGGCATTGAATTTTTCATGTTGACTATCTATCAAAAACCTTAGCCTATATACGGCTAGTGTGAAGAAATGATTAATTTCCATCAATTAACTAAAATAATAAGAGTTAAATTATGAAGCCTGGGACTCAAGTACTTACGATAGTAAGTCGCCACAAATGGTGTATCTCGGATGTGAGAGCCCCTTGTGGTCTACCGGGGAAATATACGAGTCAAATGAAGAATTTAATGTCAGGACGGCACATTGGCCATGGTAGCTCAATGGGTTAGAGCGACTGGACGGAAACCAGGAGATCCGTGGTTCAAATCCCGGCCATGGCATTGAATTTTTCATGATGACTCTATGAGCATAAAAGCTCATAAAATAAAGCTTGAGGATGAAGTTTTAAAAACTGCAAGTTTCCTAAAAATTTAAATTGATTTTTGTGCTCAAAAGATCTGTGCTCACTTATATGATCTGAATTGTTTTATTGTTCTGAAGCTAAAAATAATAAAATCTTGGAATAAATCTACAAAACAATGTTTAGCAACAACTACAGCACTTACTCCTTAGGTACTGGGTTTGATGATCTATTGTCATCAGTAGGGGTAGTGATATTTAGCATTTTGAAATCTGAAATTTAGCATTTTATAGCATTTTGAAAAAAGAAGTTTAATTTGAGTTAATTTTTTTAAATGATTAATATTAACATTTTAGATTTAAAACACATTATTAATGACAATGAGTTAAAAGTGCATAAAGTGTCAATTTATTTTACATTAATATAGGTTAAAGGAGTGCACAGAAATATAGAACTTGATAAAGACTAAAGCATACTGCATAATACAAAAAGATAAATGCATACTGATGTAAAACTAACACAATAAAATGAAAATGCACAAAATTAGCCTCACACTTACTGACGTGACCTACGCATAGAATGAAAGTTGTGCATAAAACTGAACAGAACAATGCAAATCAGAACTTTAGCAACTTAGAACTCCAAATAGAATTAACATGTGTTTATCACTTCCTTAAAATTAGGATTGCTATTGGTTTTCAGAGACAAGGATTGGAATTTTCTGTTAACTGGGTTGTGACGATAGATTTATGACAGTCATTAGGCATCGTAAGAGGGGTTTCTTTTGTAAAAAAACTGAACTCTCTTCAGTACCAAACATACCTCATATGGGCAATGGTGGAACAATTGGCTAATTTATCGGGTAGGGTTGCTTTCCATATTTCAGAAAAGTGGTCACTTTATAACTTTCTTAAGATGTAAAGGTTCTACAGACTCTTCAGATAAAGTTTCCAGAAGAAAAAGCATTGGGAAAAAATAATTACTTGGGAAAATCTTAGATTTCACATTTATATCGCATTTTGAGTCAATTTTGCACTATATCGCATTTGCGAAAAATCACTACCCCTAGTCATTTAGATAAACTGTTAGGAAAACTTGCATCATCGACTTCATGGGTATGTAGGAGACATCGAATAATGTGAAATTATTATGTTCACTAAACAGTATCTTAAAATTGTTCATCTAACGTTTCGCCCATAACTCCGTCGGGCATCTTCAGAAATTCTAAGTTTTCCAATGTGTAAGGACTGTGATACAATGAAGCACAAGGATCCTTGTTTGTGTAAAATGAGTTTCCAAACTTATTGCAATTAATGGACAGGTTTATATGTATCACTCCAAATATACATTAATCTTTGGATGCAGCCTTTATAAATATTTGTTTTACCATTAACTAAATGTAAAAATATTTCTTGTATCTTGAGGACATGTTCATTCCGTTTTCCTTAAAAGGTGAAACTTTGTAAAGAATTTGTAATGATATCTTAAACATGTGCCTTAGGTGTTGTTCAATATCTTATCTGCTGTGATGTTCAAGACTTTCCAGGTTTGAAAATATAATGTGATCTGGAATAGGTAAGAGATCAAATTAACTCTACATTTATTTTAGAACACATTCTACAAAAATATGCTTTATTCATTCTGTTTTGTGCATTTAAAAGTAGCATTTATTTACGCATGTTATTTGAGAAGATATTGTTGTAATGATAAATGCCTGGTACTGATTTAATACAATTGTAAATATATGCATTTCAAAGATAATGATAATTGCCTTAATAAATAATTTGCTGAACTAAGTGATGAATGTATAATTTGTGTACAGTTCCCACTTTTTATTCTCTTTTGCTTTATAAACTCTTTAGTTTCATTACATTGTTATAGTCTTCTGAAAGATTTCACATAAAAATTTGGACATATGTCCAAAATTAAATGTTAGGCTTACATAAAACTCCTTTCATAGTTTTATGAATCTGTGAAAGTAGCGAATTATTGTGTATATGTATCATTAAAGTAAGACTGTTTGTGGAAACAGCATCTTACTGGATTATGTTAAAAATAAGTTAAAATCGAGCTGAATTGTACATTGTTAAAAGGGAATTTTATTTTCTTTTTCTTTTTATGTGCATTAATTCACACTGTTGTCCAGAAATTAATGCAGTGTAATACTAGAATATTAATTGTTGGAATCCATATGTTGGTATTTCAGTCATATTATTTAAAATCACTAACACGTTCTCAGAATAAAGAAAGTAGAACAGGAAATATGTGCTCCTAGGGAGGAACTACTGCCCCCCCCCCCATTGATTATATAGTGCGATCCATATAAACCTGAACCATTTCTATAGGCCATAATTTTTTTAGCAATATGACATACGTGCAACTTTGGGAGAATATAATACACAATTGGGAGATTACATTACACTATTTATATCTCAGAGAAAATGTTGGAAGTGTCCTCCACCAGCATCTATACATGTTTGTACTCATCTCACCATATTCTCTGAAGTTTTACGGAGAGTATCCTCGCCAATGTTACTTATTTCGGTTCGAGTGAATTCCTTGAGAACATCAAGTGTCCGTGGCCTATTCTTGTACACACTATTTTTTTTAGATACCCCACAAGAAAATATCCATTGAGGTTAGGCCAGCGGATCTGGGGGGCCCATAGACCTTTTGAGATTATTTAGTTATCAAAAATTCCATAGCGTCATTAGATGCTCCATCTTGCTGGAAATAACCCTCTCTCAATTCGATATCATCCAGCTGCTCCACTAATGTCTTAAAGATACCCATATAAACTTCAGTGTCTACAGTCGTATCAAAGAAAATGGGACCAACGATCCCTAAAGCTGACACCGTGTACCATACTCCAACCTTTTCATCATGCAGTGCAGTTTCGTGGATCACTTGGGGGCTTACAGCAGCCCAATATCTGGTGTTTTGTGTGTTTATGTAGCCTGACATATGAAACCATGCCTCATCTGTAAATCACATTATGGTGAGAATGTCGGAGTGTGGAATAAGCTGGTGGAGGACACTTGCAACATTTTCTCTGAGGTGTAAATAGTGTAATGTTATCTCGTAATTGTGTTATATTCTCCCAATGTTGCACATGTGCCCTATTATTGGTTCAAAAGTTATGGCCTATTGAAATGGTTCAGGTTTATATGCATCACACTTTTAAGACAGTGTACTACTGATGTTGCTTAAATAAGGTTAAAATGAATATTTTCTTCATTTTGTTTACTTAAAGCAGATGATTTGTTCATTTAGATAATGAATCAGTTTATCGTGGCAGCTTATATCTCAAAAATGTTTCACTAACTTGAAAAGAAAGAAAAGAAATCAAACAGGGTGGATAAAATATGCTTTATGTTTACTGTTAAACAATATGAGAATAAGATTTAACCTCTCACAACAAAAGTCAGTAATAAAATAGAATTAAGTAGCCACACTTTAAATTAATCTTTACATTCCAAGGGATAATTTATGAATCACCTGTAGGTAATGTTTGAAAATTTGGCAATAAAAATATGCTTTTACTGACTGCATTTTGCTTATTGGTAAAGTATCTTTCAAGGTTTCTTTTTCCCTTAAGGAACCTGGATCTGCTTTGGTAACTGAATAATCTCTTACACAACTAACAGCATTTTAGTCTCTCCTTTGCCGACTATTAAAGCTTATCCGTAAATGAGTACCATCAATGAAAAGACTAAATGGGTTCTGCTTTTAGTCAAAATCAACTACAATCTGAATAAAGGTATAAATATTAGAATAAAGGAGCAAGATATTAGTTTTAAATATAATATTAATATAAGAGATCATGTAAGTTTCTTTTTATAAATTTAAGTAAGCAGAAAGCATAGACAATAAACATTAGGAATATGAAGTAACTATTTTTGTGTAGTTTCACTATAAATGGCTTTGCTTCATAATCGGTATCAGCAAGTCACTATATATTTTTGGAAATGAATAACAAACTTGTTAAAATTAAAATGAATCGAGAAGATACTGTCGCAACTGGCAGCGATGCGCACAAAATGTTTGGCGTGGAGAGATAAGGGACGGATAGTGTATCATGGAGATAAAGAGCTTACTGAAACAGATAAAGATAGTGTGGAGATAAAAACCTGCTGAAACAAATAGATAAATGGAAAATTCTAATGACATCTTGATTGATAGAGAAAATTCTAGAACAGTCGAGAATTATCAGTGGAGGTATATATAAGAGATCGCAACTCGCCAGCTGACAGTTGTAAACAGTCGTCAGTCGAAATGGAACTTGATAATCGTCTGGGTGTTTTGAAAGTGAACTCCTTGTAGGTGTGGAAAACGTACTGGAAAATTGTGATTGTGTATGTGACGTAATTCTGTCACATAAAGATTGAACAAAGTGTATTTCTACAGAAATAAAGAACATTTTGAATTTTTGCAAATTGGACTCTTAATTCTACGAGCCCACAAAGTCACAATATTGACACATTGCTTACCACTCTGGAACCTACAGGAGCAAAAGAGAATAACATTTTTAAGAAATTTACTTTCCACCCATCAGCCCATAATAAATTCCAAAAAATCTTCTCAACACACAACATAGTTCTTGCTCCTCAAAATAGATTCAATTACTACAAAAGAAAAACCAGGAATCCGTGAGATCAAATGTGTAACTTGCCCTAAAATTTATATTGGAAAAACAAAAAGAAATATATGTTCATAAGAAACATTAAAAACGATGAAATAGAAAAATCAGCAGTAGCCTTTCATTTTTTGAATACCAGACATGACATTAAACAAATTAATCATCCCATAAATCTTCCCGTATGTTAACTGCAGAGGTTCTACTCCAATTAGTCCCGGACCTGTAGGACCAAAGATGCTGGCCTCCTCCTACCCGGGAGCCTAAGCTCCGGGGCTCTTTCCATAGGGCAATATCTGGAGTCTAAAAAGCCCCCCCAGCAATTAAAAAGTCAAGACGGGTGGAAGTGGATACTCCACTTACGTCAACCCTGCAGGGAAGACTACCGAAAACCTCGGTGGGGCTGCCTGGTGAAGTAGCACACCCTCTACTAGCTATGCAGGCTAGTACCCGGGATTTATTAGGCAACCCTCTATCCCATCCAGGCAGCCGTAGTCTGGCCAGAGGTACCCAATTCCCCGTGGGTGTCGGGAACACACTGCCCCCTCGAGTCCAACCCAATCCAAACAGCTGCCCGACGGGAGGGGCTCGAATGTTTGGCCCGAGGTTCCTCTAGTAACGTCAAAGGTACCACGAGTGCTAAGGGTCCGCAGCACCCACACCACTGCAGCTGAAGGGGATGGATCCCCTCCCCTATGGGAAGATCTTTCCGTATGGGAAAAAATCTTCATTAACAAAAACTGTCATAGAATTACGAACTTCGAAACTCCACCACCGGACATCTTTGACAAATACATCAGGCCATCTATCGACGATACGGAGAAAGAGGAAACCACTGCAACCTGCAATAGTGAAGAATCAGCTGAAGATGGGAGCAACAGCTCTTGAAACATGTCCTGTGAAAAACAGTGCAAGTGAAGCAATGTGTCAATATCTTCTTGATTCATTTTTATTTTAACTTGTGCTTCTTTCAATTGTTATACTTTGAACAAACTTGTTCTTTGCTAATGCTCTGTATCTTAGACTTCATTCTGTCTGAGGTCTCAGTAATAGGATGTTAAGTTTCCTTAAATTTTTGAAATTGTTGGACAGAGTAGTAAATGTTCCCTATACATGTGTCTGGTTGCCTGCACAGGGTGCACTTGGTGCATTGTATATATTTATTCTATGAAGGTTTCGACTAAGCAATCACGAGCTGTAGTTAAACGGAATACACTAAACTCTCACTCATCTGCCATTCCTTGCGGACCTAGGTGCCACATTTGCGGAAGTGCTGGATTATTGATTTGATGTTTGGCTATACATTGTATGTTATTAATCCAAAGATATATTAATTTTTTTACAAAACTTATACATTTGGTGTGCATATACAGGATCACTCACTATGAAACGTCCCAAATTTTTAGTCGCCACAATGATACGGAATGGTGGCATGCTTTATCATGCAACCACTTTACAGCTTATCCAAAATTGAGTTTCTTTTAGAAGCTATTGTACTTACCGAGCTCTAAGGAAAGCCACAAATTCAATAACACAAACAATAGTATACAATAACAATAAAATCATTGACACATTGCTGCACATAATTTCTGTTTTTAACATTACATGAGCTAAGATATGGATGGAAACCACATACTCCGCTGTCCAAACTTCAGTCAACATATCAACATAACATCAAAATACTGGTGTGCAAGAGAGCAAATGGCTTCATTACCAAATGCTTAACATTAAATACCAACCAACCTACCACATGATGCGAACTACAAGAGGCCGGATGAGTGAGAGTTTAGCGTATTGCTACTGATTTTCTTCTTTATCTTAAAAAATGATAATCACATTTTTTATCTACATTCCAGTTTTAAATCCTGTTTAAAATTAATTTGTAATTTGGCGGAGTGGAAAGATAAATTAATAATTTATTAATTTTTGTTCTCTTTTTATTTTCCAACATATTCACTGTAGAATTGTGTGCCTAAATAGTTTGAGCAAACTAATCAATGAAAAAAACTACATGTACTCGGTTTTTTAATACTCCATTACTTACATTTTTATATTATTGAGGGACTAGTCTCAGAAGCCATTGCTTCCACTTTTAACCTCAGACATCCAACTATCATCTATTAACTTCTTTATCAAATTATCAACTGATAAAGTTCATAGTTACACCACCAGAGAGAAGACAACAGACCTTCAAGGTTGAAGATGAAAGCAATGGCTTCCAAAATTACTCCTCAATAACATAAAAATGTGACTGTTAAAAAACCAACCACAAATAGTTTTTTTAATTTTGATGTAACTGTTACCAAATTCCTCCAACTATGTATAATCTAACATTTTATACAGGGCTATTCAAAAAGAAAGAACAGATTTCAGACATTTGTTTCTTCCAAACTACAAAAGATAAAAGTATGATTCCAACGTTCATGGAGAGAGAAAGTTTACAATTGATATAGCGCGGGAGGTAAGAGTTACAATCACGGCTGAATTAGCACTGTTTGTCTGTAGTGAAATGGTGGCGGCACCACAAGAGAAATCATTTTGTTGTCAGTTTAATAAACAACCACCGCATCATAAGCATTTATGAGTGGCATCAATAATTCATAGAAGATGGTTGCATCTGCAAAAGGAAAAGCATAGGACGTCCTCGCACATAGATGAGAATGTCGAGCGTATTCGTACTCTATACGAAAGGAGCCCGAAGAAATCCACATCACAAGCAAGCAAGGAATTTTGCATTGCTTAGCCAACGATATGGCGAGTTCTAAATCATCTGCACCTGTAGTTATTGCAAGCATTGCATCCTGATGACCACAACAAAAGTTACGAATTGTGCATTGGCATGTTAGATGATATGGAAGACAATTTTTCTGAACAATTTTTTCCGATGAATGCACTTTTTATCGTTCTGGTAAAGTTAATTGTCATAACATTCGAATTTGGGAAAGTGAAAATCCTAGGGCAGTTATTCAATATGAAAGAGATTCACCAAAAGGGAACGTCTTCTGTGCGATATCTGTAACCAAGGTTTATGGGTCCTTCTTCTTCATGGAGAAAACTGTGATAGGACTAACCTATCTAGGCATGCTTGAAAAGTGGTTATTTCCCCAACTTGACAAAGATTCAGATGACTTCATCTTCATGCAAGATGGTGCCCCACCTCATTTCTCTTACCATGTCCAACATTACTTGAATAACACATTTCCAGGAAGTTGGATTGAAAGAGGAGGAGCAGAAGATGAACTTTATCGCCAGTGGCCTCCCAGGTCTCCAGATACCACTCCGTGTGATTTTTATCTTTTGAGTTATCTCTCCTATGCCTGACGCTGTTGAAGATCTATGACATTGAATTGTTGAAGCTGTGAATTCCATAACTGGAGACCAGCAGATTCATGTGTGGCAAGAAATGAGCCACCGTTTTGACCTTTGTCGTGTAACACATGTTTATAGTGAATGCATAATATAAAATTGTAAATTTTTCTCTCTCCATGAACATTGGAATCATATTTCTATCTTCCGTAGTTTGGAAGAAAACTATTTGAAATCTGAGTGAGTGAGTGTGGTGTTTTAGGGCCCGTCGACAGCAAGGTCATTTGGGCCATTTGAAATCTGTTCTTTGTTTTTGAATAGTCCCTGTATATATGGGATCTGAGTTAAAGACTGTCTCGGATACATGAAGTCTTTGGTAACATAAACCATAAATTACAAAAACGATGTATTTAAACTGTACAGTGATTGGTTTTATTACCACATAATCCCTTCAGATTTGACTGCTTTATACAATCTAATTAAAAGATGTACAGATTACAGTATTAAATGAGAACATTACTGTTTTGAAAAAATCTTCATAGTCTTTTGGTTAGTCTCTTAAATACTGGTAGAAAAAATGTTAATGTTTTCCAACAATATCTTGATTAATTATGAGTGTTGTCGCTTAGTTTTGTTCTTCAGAACCTTGATTTCGTAACATATTCCCTTTTAACAATCAATTTGTTTCCACGTTCTGTTATTGTACTATAAAGAAACAAAATTTTATTCAGAATCAGTAGTATAAAGCTGAGGCTGCTTTGGAATTTGTTGTTACAGGTTTCATAATAAATGCTCTGTTAAATTGTGTTATTATTGAAATTGTGACCAATGTATTGCTTGAACAGAATGTATTCACGGAGGTTTTTGTATTATAAATTTACATTCATTTATAGCTTGTTAATCAATATAATGCTTTATGTACATATAGTTGCTAGTTCTCGTTTATCAATAAAACATGTTTAAAAATATATAGCTTATTACTTGCTTTTTGTAATACATTTTTCCTTCCATGCTCTCATTATTAGGAAAATGAAATAACAATACTATTAAATCATGCTTCATACATGGTGAGCAAGGAACACAATCGTTCCCATTGACTTGTACTATTATCAATCATATTGCATAAGTATTTGAAGTTGGTCCTGTAATTTCTTTAGTTATAAGTATATAATTATGGCGCAAGTGAATGATTACTTTATACAAAAAAAAAAACCAGTAAATTTCAGAAATTATTAGTTGGCCACAATATGAATCCATTTGGAGGACATCACTGTTTTGCTGATATTGCATTATGTCAAGGGTTGCTACCAAGGGAAGCTAGGGGGGCAAGGAAATATTGGGTATGTACAGTTGCATAATGAATACAGTATATTTTCTTGCCTCAACCTTGCTATATGGCAAGGTTTTAGAAGGCATATGAGCTGTGTGCACACAGTGGCTACCCTGTTGCCAACTGATGCACCAGAGAGCGGAAGACAGGGAGAGGGAACAAGGAAAGTAACATTTGTCGTCTGACAAATTGTCAAAAGATAAACTTACACAGCAAAGGATAATTATAATATTATAGACTAACATTCAATATTAACATGCTTATTTACTGAAAATAACGTACCTGGATTTCTGAAAACAACTTACTTTAGGGGAATTGCTAGCTTAAATTAAATAAAGATTTGCCAATTTCTGTGCTAGAAGTTTTGCCCTGTTTTACATTAAGCGACATGTGTGCAGGCTCATATTGCATTCACTAGTCGTGAGTTTCTAGCTGTCTGAAAAATTGATCTGGTCATGCAATTTCTCAGATGAAATTTCTTTAAGAAATTGAAACTTTAAAAATATTTCTGGCCTGTGAGCAGAGTACTTGACCCTTAGTAACTGCGCCACTGGTACAGGCTTAGAAAGTGACATTAACAGTTCACAGAACTGTGTCAGCCGGCCCAGGCCGCACACTACACACCTTAACACTTCCTAAACAGGCTAAACTAAGGTGAGGAATTTAGGCCCTACAAACCCTAAAGCTCAGAGGTCCAGGTTAGGGTACACGACATACAAAGAACTGACTCAATGTTGCCCCCAATAAACAATTCAAATGCTTTAAAACTTATTCATTATAACAATATTTGCTCCCTTTAAATAGCACAAGGAAACAACGAGCATCACAATCTTTATAAAATTACTCTGCAAAGAACATTTACTCCTGAAAAAACAATAATAAAGTATGAGGGTAGCAAGGGTCCCAGAAAACATTTAAATTGCCGATGATGCTAGCCAGTAACTGCACAGAAAGCATTTACCAAAACAAATAACTGAAACAGTTACATGAATAACATCCCAAAACCTTTGAATATGTAAGTGACTTCAGGGTATGCCGACAGTAAAATTCCATCCCCCCATTTAACGATGTAGAAATTCTAAGCTAGCTTAGACCCAGAAACATAAAAAAATAATAATAATAAAACTTCTGGTCCCAGAACTGAAGGGAAGAGTCCATAAAACTCACAGCTCACCAAAATGGACCATCAAAACACAAAATTTTTTAGCAAACACCCAAAACTTGGAGCACTTACCTCCAGCTTAATCAATTCGAGGCAGTGCACACAAGAAGCTTTGGGAACTGCAGCGCCCCCAGAGAGCAATGGCGGGAAACCGAAGTGAACCCACGAAACAACAGTGCCTCGAACTGGGAAGTCGAGGAAAAGGAGAAAAAAAAAGTGCCGGAGAGAAAGCAAACGGCACAGAACACGGTGTAAACAGTGAATTATCTCAAAAGTGAATTGAGAAGATATTGACACATTGCTTCACTCACACTGTTTAGTCACAGGACATGTTTCAAGAGCTTTTGCTCTTATCAGCTGGTACTCGATTTGAATGATTCGATGTCCTGTGAGTAAACAGTGTGAGTGAAGCAGTCTTAATCAGTACTGTGTGATGAAAAGGAATAACACACAGGGAAGACTGGAATTTGAAGCATATCATAAGCATAAACATGGGAGTCAGGTGTTTATTCTCAAAGTGATAACTCGAGAACCCTATGTCGTAGAAAAATGGCCTTTGTACAGGCTGCCTCAAAACTTCTTGCTGCATATATCAAGGCATATTACAATGTTGAATTTTCGGTGGTAATTTTGGATGCATGAAAAAGAAATCTCTGTTGGTCAGGCTTGTGCTGTGCGTTCTGAACTAGGCGAGTCCTTCTTATTTCCATCTCATATGCCTTCTAATACCGTACACCTTTTAGTAAATGCAATTCTGAACTGCAAGAGTTTTATTTACCTAAACACACTTCAAAGCCCTGCCAGTTCTTTTTAATTCCGTGCATTAATTATACTGTGGCCAACTAGTAAATACATTTTGTGCCAACATAAAGATTATTTACTGCAAATTTAAAATGTTTTTATTTGTTTCTCATTTTAGATTTCCTCGTAGCTTCTTTAAAGACCATTATTTATTGGCTACAATAGCAAAAACATTTATGAAAATTGTTCCCAAAACTCACCTGTTATTTTGAACAATCTTTATTGCATCAATATTATTTTGATATGCCAGTTAAAGAATTTTTGTTTGTTAAAAAATGAAATCTGGTTTGTGTCTGTACATAATTTTGTACATAATTGTTTCTCTACTAAACCTAAGTCCTAAATAGGGACCATAAACATTGTAAACTATTTAGCAATAAACAAATTAAAACTTAAGAAAAAGGAAATGTTTTCTTCCTCCCACCCTCCATTCATAAAACTTCATGTACTCCACTATTTATTACCTAATTTGAATGAATGCTGCACAGTAAATGGTACCACATGCATTTAGAGCATAGTCTAAAGCTTATTCTCAATAAAGGAGGAATAAAATTTAAATTTAGCATGACAGAATATATCAGAAAAAGTGTGACAGGTGCTCCATGCAGCCAGAGCATCATTTGAAATTGTGCTGTTCGCTGACACTACTTGTGCTGCCTCAGTAATTTGAGGTTGACCAGTTGGTACTTGTATCCACTCTTCTGCCTATCTGGCAAGGGAGGGAAAAAGCAGAAGGTCGTAAGTAGGGCCCAGGGTTTAGCCAAAAATTTATGAAGTTAGTTGCGCACAGGGTGTACATCAACCGAGTCATCAACTCGTGCTGTGGTGGAAGGTTGTGCGCATTGGTTACACCAAGCAGACAGAATACTTCTCATGTGCAGCAGAAACTAAAACGTGTTCTCCAGAAAAATACAGAACATTCCATTTTGTGTAAAATTCGGAATGAATTAAAAGGTTCTAGAAAAAATTGTAATGCTCAAAAAAAGAAACTGTCCTGCGCCATGGCGTAGTAGGCTATGGTGTCCTGCTTTGGCTGCCTGTCATGGATCGATCCCACCCCTGGAGGGTGCAAATTTTAAGTCCTGGCTGTGCCCACTCGCATCATGAGGAAATTGAGCTACAATAGGTAGCAAACCCTGGTCTAGAAAGCCAACCTTCTGGCTGGAGGTGCCAAGATGCTGATCACATCTCCTCCCCATATCGGTTGGATGATCCTCCACCTTGCATATTTGGGCATGAGGTCAGGGTCGAGTTGGCAGGCTTAGGTCCAGAAGGGTTGTTGCTCCATGGGTTAACTTCTAAAAAGGAAACAGTAGCACCTACTTTTGGTTTAGATTTGCCAAGTCACATCATGCAATGTAGAGAGAAGCTTTATCCAATATAGAACATATCTAGAGGAGAACAGATTGTTCTCGTTTGGAACCGTTAAAATGTATATTGTTCACTGTAATAAGGCATATGCACAGACATAATGTAGTATTGTTGCAGCAAATTAGCTTTTAATTTACTGCGCATATTGTAAATATTAATGATTCTTATTATTGTATTCATATATCTGGAAAAGATAAGTTTGTTTTGTGAATAAATATGCAATACGTTTTATGACACTGTCCGTCGTGTGACTATTTGATAGATTACTATTGCCCATGACTTTGGTTGTATCCAATTGCATGGCACTCAACCCCCTCCCCTATGTTTGAGATGCAGGTAGTGTATAACCCAATCACTACTAACCCTTTTTTGCTGAACTTCCAGGCCCTAGTCATAAGTTGCCTTTACTTTTTATGGTATGACATGCTTCAGTCTCTAGAGCAGTACCATCTTTTGTTTCTCATATTATTGGCACCTGGACCATGTGCTTTTAGCATACAAACACTTAGGAATTTATAAGTTTTATGCCACTGCCATCTCAATCCTATGTGTATGTTATGCACTTCATACTTAACAATAATTTTAACAAAATGCTTCGCAAGAAATCAGTATAGGCATAATTTGATAAAGCAATAAGTATACTATAAAAATAAAATAAGCTGTTTATAATCTCGGTGACGGTGGGTGCCTTCTGTGGAGAAATTAAGTGGGCGTTGGAACATTTCACCACCTTTGTTGTTTGCTAGGGTGAGAATAAAGCCAACACCATTAAGTTGGAAGCACGAGCCACATTGTTATCATAAGGGATTTATTCTATGCCATTCAAAATCCGGAAATCAAGAGCATTACATGTCCACAACCTTTTCATTGTGACCAGCAGGCTATATATCAGGCACCCTCAGCTTATGGAAAGCGGGCAAGGTCAGCATATTGGTGCTAGCAAGTGGGCATTGTGTTACAGTTTATTGTACATGCTTAGGCTATCACGACTGGCATTAATCCAATAAAATGAATTTCCCGGGTTTGTGGACCTTGGTCCGAAGGATGAAAATTCTCCTGTCGTTTCACTCATATCTCCAACGAGCACCTTCAGAGGATGATTCTAGCTAGGTACTTGTGGAATGTCGTTAGGCACAAAGCCTCGTCAATATATATATTGACAAGGCTTTGTGCCTAATGACATTCCAGCAAGTACCTAGGTGCTTGTTGGAGATGAGTGAAACGTTAGGAGAATTTTCATCCTTCGAACCATGGCCCATAAACCCGGGAAATTCATTTTATTGGACTACAGTTGATTATTTGAGTACAGCAGCAGCAACGGACATGTGTAACTTTTATAAAAAAAAACTGTGTCAAAAAATATGCTGGCTGGAAATATCGAAGAGGAATAAGAGCATAGGAGATTTCCTAAGAAAAGCAAAACAAAAATGGAGTAGGAAAGTAAATAAAGTGGGAGGAGAGGGAAGCAGATGTCTTGCCCAGCCAAAAGACAGCTCAAAGAGAGGGAAGAGATGAGAAAGGCTATTATTTCTTCTTAGATTTAAGCAGAAAATAAATATGTAATGTATGTATTTGAAAAAGGAATGTACAAATATATTGATCTAAATCTAGTTAAGCATAATTCTATGAATCCCTCACTCAAAAACTTGACTATTTTTTTAAATTTAACAAACTTGCTGCTTTTGTCTCTACTGGACATAAAATTGTGCAACTCATATAGTGGGCTCAATCTGTGTTGCTTGATATTTTGGTTCTATCGTCAGTAAGTGAAAATGCTGCTCCATTTCTCCACATGTTGCTGGCTTCAATTAAATAATTGAATGAAACCTACTGAGTACTGAGATGAACGTGTAAGAAAGCTGCATGTACAGGTGTATTAAGATTACACTTTTCCCTTTTATATGCTTTTACAAATGTAATCACAGAATCATCCTAAAAATATCATCAGGTACAGATACATTGTGTAAAGTGTTAGCAAGGCTCCAGTACCTCCAGCGGGTCACATGAGCAGCCATTTTAGGTTGCCGTTGTCGAGTGAACAAACCTTTCTTGCAACCCCCTGGTCGAATGTACTCTGTAAGAAGGAAAAATGACGATTATTGTATTATAGTACTCTTTGAATAGTCATGCACTTTTCACAGCAAATATTTAATAATACATTTACCATGGCATGTGCCAGCATTGAATATTTTCCTTAATAAACAGCAAAAAGACTAACAGGTAACACGATTAGGCCTAAATGCACTAAAATGCCATGGTTTTATGGCCAGCCATGTCGGACTAGAATCCTTACCTTATAATACGAGGGCTGTTCAATAAAGAATGATCACTTTTTTTTTTTTTTTTTACAACATACCTTTACTCGTCCTCATAATTTTGATGGTCCTTCTCTGAATGTGATGCACTTGTCCCAGCGTTTCTACCAGTCTTCAAAGACACGCTGGAAACCATTTTTTAAGAGGTCCTTCCAAATCGCCTCCGCAGCCTTCACCACTGCTTCTGATGATGGATAATGCCTCCCACGAAGACGTTTCTTCAAGTTAGGGAATAGAAAAAAGTCATATGGGGCTAAATCCGGACTATAGGGAGCATGAGGGATGCTCTTCACATTGATTTTTACAAGATATTCAGCAACAACATTGGCAATATGCGGCCGTGCATTATCGTGGTGCAGCATCCAGCCTGCTTCACGGAAATGTGGTCTTTTGCGCTTGATATGGGCTTGGAATGTTTTCAGGACATCCCTGTAGTATTGTCCAGTTACAACATGCTGATAAACTATTCCATGAATATCAAAGAATGAGATGACCATAACTTTCCCAGCAGAAGCAACCACTTTTGCTTTTTGGGGGATTGGTGATGAAGGAGATTTCCACACTGAGCTTTGCTGTTTGCTCTCAGGATTAAAATGATTTAGCCTAGTTTCATCAGCAGTGATTACATTTGAAAGAAACTCCAGATCTTCCTCTAACATCAACTTTAACTGCATGCAGACCTGCATGCGAATGTCCATTTGTTCGGGAATCAACAGTCCTGAAATCCATCGTGCACAAACACATCTCATGTTTAACGTTTCTGTCACCAACGTGTGGGTGGCACCCAATGAAATGTTCAGTATTTCAGAAAGTGATCTTAAGGTAATTCGTTGATCCTCTCTCACAGTATTGATGTTTTCTTCCATAAGAGCAATAACTGGAGCACCGGGTCCACCTTCCTTTGAAATTGATTGTCTCCCCTCTTTAAACATTTTAAACCACCTTCGAGCTGTGCTGTAGGGAAGAACAGACTCTCCATAGACCTCCTGTAACATTATATAGGCCTCAACTGAAGATTTGTTGAGATGAAAGCAGAATTTCAAAGCCGCATATTGTTCCTCGCTTGTTACCTTCATTGCAGCGTAGGCGATACTTAACATGTCTGAACTTACCTGGTTCTCACAGGCAGGAACCAGGAGTAGCAACAATGAAACTACTATGGTGTTGTTTGTTTCATATTAAGCTAACAGAATATAATAAGATTGAATTTTATTGCGAAAAATTCTGACCGTAAAAAAATTCTGATCATTCTTTATTGAACAGCCCTCGTAAATGCTGGAAATGTTTACATTGTGCTCACAGGCAACATACCTCATGTAAATATTCTCACTCATTCTCCGAAACTCAGCAGCAGGTGTATTTGTGATTTCTTGCACAATTTTCCTTGAGTTCCTGTAGTGTATGAGGATTGGAATGATACACATCTATTGGAACTGAAGCCCTATCACTACACACATGTGCAAGCATTAAAGCCAAATGATCCTACTAAACATGTGAAGTATTGTAACTGGTTTTTCCAATCTGTAGAAAGGGGTTTCATTGACCTACAGTTTTTGTTTTTCACTGATGAACCTTGGTTTCATATTACTGGACATTTGAATACTCGCAACAGTCGATACTGGGCTTCAGAAAAACCTGTACTACTGGATGAAGCGCTTGATTATGATCAGAAAATTGTAGTGTGCTGTGCAATAAGTGCTAGAAAAATAATAGAATAATATTCTTTGATAAAACAATAAATCAGAGCAATATCAGAGGTTAATTCTGAGGCCATTTTTCAATCGCTTGACAGAAGAGATATATGGTTGGTTCCAGCAATGTTCTGCAACAGCACATACAGCTGCCGAATCATTAAATGCAGTAACAGAGGTGTTTGATAACAGAATAATTAGTCAAAGTATAAACTTGAAAGAAGCGTAGGGACAGTGAAGCACAAATTAGTACAAAAGTGAATCGAGAATATATTGACACATTGAATCGAGTATCAGCTGAGGATAGGAGCAAGAGCTCTTGAAACATGTCTTTATTAAAACAGTGTGAGTGAAGCAATGTGTCAATATATTCTCGATTCACTTTTGTACTAAGAATAATTAGTGTTGATGTGTGGTCCCATGGTTCTCCTGACCTAACGACTTGTGACTTTTATTTATGGGATTATTTAAAAGACAAAGTGTTTCATTCCAATCCTCATACACTACAGGAACTTACAGAAAACATTGTACAAGAAATCACAAGAATACCTGCTGCTGAATTTTGGAGAGCTGGCGAGGATATTTACACGAGATATGCTGCCTGTTTGAACACAGAAAATCAGCAGCTTCTTACATAGCAACTACTTATGTATATTCGTTCGGTGTCATTTTGAAACATCCTGTATAAATTCACTTGGATAAATCTCTAAAAGTAACCAAAGAACAAAGACTGGACTGACATGTATTTCAGTAACTACTCTCTCTAAAAGCATTGCATAAGCTAGTAATCTTTGCCAATGAGTAGTATATTTTATGTTCATCTTCATATTTAAACATACCTTGCGGAGTTGCAAAATCTGCGAAGTTCCAGATCATCTCTCCAACAAAAAAGCCACTGTTCCTCAAAATATCAAAAGCTTTAAAATGTTCCTTTAGAGTTACAACATGATAATCTTCAGTCCACATTGACTCTGGTAACTGAAACATAACAATAATAATCATAATTATCATAGCAACAAGACAGGTCAAAAATTCTGTAAGCTCAAATTTGATACTCTTTTTCTAGAAAGAACAATTTTTTTCCTTCATTAATAGTTTAAAAATATATTACTTCAACTATTCTAATTTAGAAAAACTATATGTATTTAAGAATTAATTATCTCAGGATACAAAACATGTCTTATAAGAGCAATCAATAATAACTGTGCCTGTGTGTCTGCGTGTGCATGCATGCGTGCGCGATCATTTCACCCATTTCATTAATTTATTTCTGATATGGTTTATGCTGGAGGATCTTAAATTAAAACGGAAAAACAAAAAAGATTATTCTAATGCACACAAACATGTAGGCAAATTTTGAAAGGTTGAATCAGAACTGTAAACTTCAGTGCCATAGCTGAGATTTGAACCACAGAAGTTTACCATGCAGCAATGCATAGAAATCTTGCTTCAAATCCATAAAGTAGAAATGAGTAAGTAAATTAGTATATTGTGTCTTTGTGGGTTCGTAGAATTTAAAGTCCAAGTTGCAGAAATTCAAAATGTACTTTATTTCCGTAGAAATACACTTTGGTCAACCCTTACAGGTGCAGAATTACGTCACATACACAATTACAATCTTCCAAGGTATTGACCACAACAAAGAGTTCACTTTCAAAACACACACCAGTTCCAATTACAACTCTCGTTACGAATGTCCTTTGTGAGTCGCAGCTTCCTTTTTATATACGTCTTCATGGTTCCAGAAGATAATCAAATGTTCTGTAAGTTGGCAGCAGACGAAACACGAACGTTCCAGACATCTAACTTTATCTGTGTCGGCAAGCTCTTTATCTCCGCCTAGCACTATCTGTTTGTCCGCGTCCCTTCCAGTCGCGACAATATGGAGTGATCGCATATCTTGCAATAAAGATGGTATGTTCTAATCACGGAGCCCTAGTAATTACAAAAGCATTTACCCAATTGACCTGCCTCGCCACCAAAGCAAGTAGCACATCAGAAACCTAAGGCACAGATGGACAGACTTCAAGCTAATAGCAGGCACCTACTGGTCCACCATTGCCAAAAGCAAGTGGCGAAACCAAGGAACCAAGGCAGGAACCGACCAAGTGCAATGAAAATTGTTGTAGCGCAGTGAATGTGTACAACAAATAATGATTCACAGGATCACAATTCTAGACATGTCACACTAATGCAGCATAGCTCATGGCATGAGGAACACTTAATGAGCTCCCCTCTAGTAGGAGATCCTTACTCTTAATGGGAGATCTCAGGCTTATTCATTCATTCGTCCACTGATTAATATGTTATAAAATGAAATATAAATAGTGTATATATCTTCTGTAAGTATTGCAGATACTATTCATATGATTTTCCAATAGTGACCAATCTTCTAGCTAAGCTAAATGAACTTCCATATTGTGGAATTGGCTGCCTAACCTAGTCATTTTGCCACATGCGCAAACATAAGGAATGTTAAGCTGAGCCTTGACGATGATCCCCTTTTATCTGATTTTCAGAGACCTCTAAACATAATGGGTGATAAACATATCTAAAACATAGAAATTTGAACCTACCATATGCATCCCAACCACTGCACCAGCCCCATACTCTGTCACTATGACAGGTTTCTTGAACTTCTTATGCCAAGATGTGATCTCATTGACAACCTGCCATTGGATCAGTTCAGTGTGTCCAGAATCACTATACCATGCAGG
This sequence comes from Mantis religiosa, assembly GCA_030765055.1. Taxonomy (NCBI): domain Eukaryota; kingdom Metazoa; phylum Arthropoda; class Insecta; order Mantodea; family Mantidae; genus Mantis; species Mantis religiosa. Next base: position 39,512,859 of record CM060960.1, read on the forward strand.
GTATCGATTAACACATACAAAATCCATGAATTGCACCTGAAATAAAGAAAATGGTATAAAACAGTTAAACATCATTTAAAATCGTTTCCACCAAAACAAATTGTGCTTAGCATCAGAATTAACTGTTATGTACCAAGTTATTCAAATAGTACAAAGGCTGATCAACAAAGACTGAGATTGATTTTTTTACACAGATGTGTGTGTGTGTGTGTGTGTGTGTGCATGTGCGTGCGCGGGCGCGGGTGCGGGTGCGTGTGCATGTGCGTGCGTGTGTTTAATGCTCAGAATTTGATAATAAAATCATTTTTCTTCTTGCTTCCCAATATTTGGGACTAGATCTTGATTTTGGAGAGTTTCACATACAGTTAGATGATCGATGTTCATTAAATCGTCTTTACCACATAAACAGCACTGTGGAGAAGTTGTTAATCCAACCTTGAATAAATGTCCATTCAAACAATCGTGGCCTGTGATTAATCTGAAAATTGCTACTGAAGATTTTCGAGGTAGTTCTGGAATTGTCTTTAGTTTGTTTTGGAGATCTTTCCAATTAAGTTTTTCAGAGGAAACTAGATAGTTATATAGTTTTGTGAAGATGTTTTTGATTAATTTTTCACAGATGTTTATTACTGCAATTCAGTGTTTACATGATCTTTTTCAAAGTAGTCCCCTCCTACTTCAATGCACTTTTTGTAGAATCTCTGCCAGTCCTTGTACACGTGCTGCAGACCATACTTTGTCAGGTCCTTGAGAATCGCTTCACTTTTCTTGAGCACTGCTTCAGAGTTCTCAAATCAAATACCCCTAAGCTTTGCCTATAGTGATGGGAATAAAAAAAAAGTCACAGGGTGCAAGATCAGGGCTATAAGGTGGATGTGGTACACAGGTAATGTTGAATCGAGCCAGAAACTGCATGACTTGATTTGCGACGTGAGGCCATGCATTGTCATGATGAAGTCGTCACCCAGTCCGAGAAAACTCGTCATTTCTTTGCAATGTACTTCCTCAGTGTAGCCAATACTGACGTGTAGTATGCTGCTGTAACAGTAGTGTGAGGCGGAACTGCATGCTGGTAAATCATTCCATTACAGCCAAAAACTGTGATCATCACTTTCCGTGCAGATGGAACAACTTTTGCCTTTTTTGGTGTTGGAGAACCTAGTGATTTCCACACTGTGCTGGCTTTTCTTCCTTCAGGATCATAATGATGAGCCATGACTCATCACCGGTGATAATCGATTTAAAAAGTGCATCCTCTACATCAGCAAAGAAACGCAGTACCTCACGGCTTGTCTCCATCCACACAGCCTTTTGTTCGGGAGTCAACAGACATGGCACCCAACGAGCACAAACTCAGGTCATATGAAGATGGTCATGCATAATAGTAAACTCACTGCCATATGAAATTCTCAACACTTCACTGAGGTTACGTAATGTTATATGCCAATCCTCTTGGACAATCACAGCAGCTGTGTTGATGTTGACTTCAGTCACAGCAGAAGCCAAAACACCAGGTCCACCTTGCTTAACACTGACAAGTCGGCCTTCTTTGAAGTCCTTGAACCACCTAAACACTGTTGCACGAGGTAGTGCATCTTCACTTTACACTTGCTTCAGCGTTTCATAAGTTTCGGTGGCTGTATGGTTTAAACGAAAACAGAATTTAATTGCGTTGTACTGCTCCTCTCGCGTCACCTGCATTGTCTGGTATGCGAAATGCATGCAGGGTCTACAGAATAGAGCATTACTACCAACCTACCAATACAAGATTGCTGCTGCCTACCGACATTATACATAAAAACCCTCTCTTTTCAAATATTTATGTTACAGATACGAATCTATCACGGAAGCTATAGGAAAAAATCAGTCTGTCTTTGTTGATCAGCCTTCATACTTTATTACTCACTTTTATATACAGCGATGCTTAGGCGCATTTGCATATCTGAAATGTAAAATATTTGTAAAAATTGGCATACTGAATTAAAAGGAAAAAATGTGTGTACAATTATATTTCTTCCTTTACTCACTATTATTTTGTATATCTTCTGCTATTTGGTATGAATGATTGAATTTTTCAGTTTGACTCTTTCAAAACTGCTTTACTGTTTTTAAAAATATTCTCCTTTATGATCAATACACTTTTGCATCTGTTTGAACCATTTGTCAAAGTATTTATTATAGTCTTTATATTTATATTTAAATATATTTAAATTTATATTTATTATAGTCTTCTTGAGACATCAAAATATGGTTTTTGAAGGTATCAACAGATTCTTCTGCTGACGAAAATCGTCCGTGCAATTTATTCTTGATATTTGGGAACAAAAAAGTCATTGGGTGCCAAATCAGGACTGTGTGGCGGATGACTCATCAATAAAATTCTGCTTGCATTTTCTTGGTGAAGAATGATCCTATGGTTCTTATTGGTTTTCCTTACTTCATCAAAGACTTCCGGCAAGGTTATGTACCCTTTGGCATTGACCATTTTACGTTCCTCTAACGGCACTGTTGTCACATGGCCAGTTTTGCTGAAAAACAGGTGACCATTTGCTTTGAAGTGCTTCAAGTGCAAACAACTTTTGTTAGATTTGCTTCATCTTGAATCAACCACACAGTCGACTGCTGTTTACGTTCCAGCTCATACGCATAGATCCAAGATTCGTCACCTGGTACAATCTTATATTCATCTTTTGAGGCACCGCCATTGTATTTCTTGAGTATTTTTGTACACCAGTCGACACAAGCATCTTTTTGAGACTGCATCTAATTATGTGGCATCCAACGAGAGCAAACCTTTCTCACGGCTAAATATCATGCAATATTTTATATATGCTGGTGGAACTAATGCCTAGGGTTGCCTCAATCTCACCAATATGTCGCATGACGATCTTGCATTATTAGTTTTTGCACAGCATCAATGTTTTCTGCCACAACTGATTTTGGACGATTTTCACGAACTTCATCATTGAGCGAACGGCGGCCACGATTAAATTTGTATACCAGTGTTTCACAGTGGCAAAGGATGGAGCTTCGTCGCCAAATGTGGAAGTTAGTTGATCAATGTACTCTTGTCTTGATAACCCACGTCGAAAGTCGTAATAAATCATTGCACGAACATTTTTACAAGTTAATTCCATGTTTTTGTTGAGACACAATTTTCAAGTTAATGTAAACTAAACAAATTACGCACTTAAATATGTAAAATGTGAAGCTATTAACAGTCAAGCAAACAAATATATACAGATATAATCTGTAACTTAAAACTTCACATATCTTATAAAAAAATGATGATAATTCTTATAAATTCTCCAGGATCACGATTTCATGTAAACTTATACTCATCTTCAGCTGGAAACAAAGCTGTCGCCATCATTACTAACACTAGATATTGATATGTTCTTGTTAGTACAACCAAAATCCGAAAATAAAACAAATTTAAAAACAGAATCGACTGCTGGTATTTCAAAATTCATTATGCAATGTTTGTTTTTTAAAATATATTTTCCCAAACCATTAAATCTATCAGACATTTAATTGTTTTAATAATTTAACTTCTAGATTTATTTCATGGTTAAATGACCAAAAATGATCTGCTATGGCCGATTTATCAGTTTGTTTATACTTAATGTTACGAAAATGTTATTTGGAAAGACAAAACGTAATTTAGAAACCAGAACGAATGAACAAACATTTTTGGTCATTTAACCATGGAATAAATTCAGAAGTTAAATTATTAAAACAATTAAATGGTCCGATAGATTTAAAGGTTTGGGAAAAGATATTTATTTTAAAAAACAAACATTGTGTAATGAATTTTGAAATACCGGCAGTCGATTCTGTTTTTAAATTTGTTTTATTTTCAGACTTTAGTAGTACTAACAAGAACATATTAACATCTAGTGTTAGTAACGATGGCGACAGTTTTGTTTCCAGCTGAAGATGTGCATAAGTTTACATGAAATCACAATCCTGGCAAATTTATAAGAATTATCATCATTTCTTATAAGTTAAGTGAAGTTTTAAGTTACAAATTACTATATTTGCATAAATTATGCTATATTGACAAAATGTCTGAAGTAGATAATGGTCAACAATGTCAAACTTCCCATTGGATACATCAGATGGCACCTACAACATTCAGGTTAGCCAAGGCTCAAAATATAAATTGTGTCTCTCGTAAATGATAGAATAGTTTGTTGAAGAATAGGCAGAGAAACACATCACAGTTTTATAGCTTGTGTTAATGTAACCACTGCTGTAACTGTGAATGTTCCCAGATATATGCGATCATATAGACAATAGAGCTTTAATATAATTTTGAGTCGAACTACTACTCAATGCTCCACTTATTGCTAGTATTTACCTAGAATGCGTTTCGTTAGGATCTTCCTAACATCATCAGCTGTTGTCGACTAATGGATGTTGTTTTGGTGAACTCCTTGGAGGTGATAGATGCACCTCTGTCGGTAACTTGATGACCTTGATGACTTTTCTTCAAAGGAAGTGTCGAAATTAAACAATTTTCTTTCAATTTTGACACTACCTTTGAAGAAAACACAAACTTCAAGTTCATCAAGATACTGACAGAGACGTATCTGTTGCCTCTAAGGAGTTCACCAAAACAACATCTGTTAGTCGACAACAGCTGATGATGTTAGGAAGATCCTAACAAAACGCGTTCTAGGTAAATACTAGCAATAAGTGGAGCATTGAGTACTAGTTTGATTCAAAATTATATTAATTTTGTGCTTAATTGTATCATAGTGGAATTTAACAAATTGGAAACACATTGGAATAGAGCTTTATTGTATAATAAGACTATTATATCCTCATATTTTGACTTAATAAATTAAATATATTAGAATATAAGAAAATAAAATTGTCTTACTGCTTTGTCATTATGGACACTCTGACTTGTAACAAAGGTAACTGGTCGTGTGGAATCCAGTGCTTTGGTGTAGTTATACAGAGCACTGAAACAAAGAATAAATACATCAATTTCAGCAATAATAGTTGACATGCCACAAATGTTCACATTTTATTTTTATTTTCACTTCTTGGGAGTTATGCATTCACAGATATTTGAGGTTCACACTACGTGAAGAAATGAATGATGACTAATAAAGCTTCTCCAAGAAAAGTTAATGGTATACAGTTCAGGAATGTGATTCTTATAGAGGGCAGTGAGTACTGGATTAGCTACTAGGCAAATACAAAAAGAGAAACAACATGAAAATATGAGATTTTATTTTATTTTGACAATAAAGCATCTTATCTTATCCATTAATTTGTAGTTCTAATACAGATGTTATGCATAAAAGATAGAACAATTGAAATATTTAAAGTATCTGTAACATAGCACACTTGTGCTAAGGTGTGCTTCACTGTCTCTACGCTTCTTTCAAGTTTATACTTTGAGTTTATCTGTAACATGTTTCTACTCTTAATAAAATAAAGTATAACTTAATAAATTTACCAGTCATCCTTGGGCTAGTAACAAATTTACTAACAATTTTAAAAAGCATGGGATAATTTTAGTTTCTCAAAATAAATATAATATAAAAATTTGCTAAGTTTTTTAAAAGAGATAAAATTTCTACCCTGTGTGGTGACCGGGGTTAAAGAATAGTCCCAACGTAGTCCATGCGTGTCGTAGAAGGCGACTAAAATGGACACCCAGTGCTTGGGGATATAGCTGAGCTACCCTTACTCCGAGGATATAAATAGGGGTCCTGGTGTTCCAGGTTGAGGCAGATAGACCTACAGATCGCCTTGGCACAGCACGACCCAGACTCACTACGCGACTATGTCACACAACTGCTCACGAACACAGAAAGCATACAAACTAACTACAACTTAGTGATGGGACTGACCGGATAACATGCCATTGACGCCACTACACCCACAAGTGCCTACTACCTTCCCCCAAGCACAACTAGTGCACAGATAATAATGTACAATAAAGAACACCTTTATTTCCTATTTTCCACTCCTTTCATTTCTTCCTATCACCCACCCTAAGCCGCTATGCTATGGTCCAGACCTTGTGTCATGACCATAACCAACAAAACCCACAATTCCTGCGCCTTTCCTTTCGCACAGATAAGAAGCCACCGCAACTAACGGAGGTGCTTACTGCGCGACTCAACTACCTCTACTACTTCTTTATGTTATTTCTTAATCCTTCTTCTGTCCTCTTTTCTTCCTTGTTTTCAAAAAAAAAAAAGAAGAAAGAAAACAGGTTGAGGGTTGGGTGCTAGTAGCAACCTAGGCCCGTAAAAAAAATTATTGTTAAAGAAACAGATAAGCCTTGGATTGGAAGGATTGGGAGCCCAAATGTGGAGACGGAAGGCGGAAGATAGAGATGAATGGAGGGAAAAGCTGAGGGAGGCTGAGGGCCAAAGGGGCTGTGAAAGTCATGTAGTAGTAGATAAAATTTATAAACACAAAAAGTCTGGCATTTACCAATTTTGTTTTTTGGATTATGATACAGTTACATTGTAAAACTAAAATTCATTTGGAAACTAGGATAATAGAATACTTTAATACATTTTGGCCACTTAATCATGAAATAAATCCAGAGGTTAAATTACAAAAGCAATTAAATGAACCCAGAGATTTGATAGTTTGGGGAAAAAATATTTATTTTGCAAAATAAGTATCATATAGTGAATTCTGAAATACAGCCAATTGATTCTGTTAGTAAATTTATTTCCCTTTCAGAAGTTGGCAGTACAATAAGAAGCTATATCATCTAGCGGCAGTAGTGATAATAACAATAACTAAAAAACTTAGCTAATGATGCAAATAATAAATTTAAAAAAATATGTCCTGTTATAATATTAACATCAAAGATAAGTGCAGTATAGTTAATAAGCAGGGGTGGCTGCTGTATAGGAGCACAAGAGCACCTGAACCCCCAATATTTGTCTTGTAGAAGTCCTTTTCATCTTTTCATTCGTTATTTGTATTTACCACGCTCATTCCTTTAGAATATGTAGTAGTAGATGGCGATAGCAAGAGTATATGGCAACGTTGCAGCTAGCACACGTTCCTTGTGCTAGCACTTCATGTAAATTTTAAAGCTCTGTGCATGCGTAGAAGACAAATGCTACAGACAGGCATTGGTTGGGTATGCCCAGATTATAGCACAATTACGATGTTCACGTTAATTCACCTTAGCAACGCCAGAGTTCTTGGTCATCTCTGAAGTGCTACTATCTATAGAGTTTAACTGTAACTATCTCCAAATCCTGGCGCTATCAGTTACTGTTGCTTTAAATATGGTGTGTTATTATGGTCCAGTTTCTAAACAGATGTTTTGTTTTAAACATTGTAATAAACTTGGAATTTGTAGGTGATCAGCAGGTGAGACAATTGTGAGTTTCCTAGTACATCAAGTACAACTAGTGCTTTAGCGCAAAACAGTTATTCTTTGTTGTGTACAGCAATCGACCATGAGGTTTTCAAATCTTTCTGACTGTTGAACTTCTCTCAAATGGTAGCTATGAACTCGGTGCATTCCATTTTAACAAGTAAAGCAGATAAACTGACTTACGAAGACTAGGACATCTGCAGCCCAATTGGACAGTTGAGTGTGTTACAAAAATCAGAAGCGGGACTACACACACAAATTTAACAACCATGTATACACAACCTGTAAATGGCTATGTGTTTGCAGTATTAGAAATGTGCTGTTTTGCTTTCTGTGCCTTCTGTTTAGCTCTGAAGTGAATAATTGGACAAAAGTAGGATGTGCCGACTTGGTACATCTCAGTAAAAAGATAAAGAAGCACGGAAATTCACACTCATATAAGAATGCATGAATGCATGTATTAACGCTGTGTTTGGTCGTGTGAATATTAGTGCTCAGCTAGACAGCACGTACGACTGTCAGTAAAGCGACAGAATGAGTAAGTTGATAGAGGCTAATAGATTGTACAAAATTTTGTGGGGCTTTTGAACTCGCACTTACTAGTAGAAGTGGTGGTAGCAGTAGCAGATAGTGCTAGTGTGCATTTTAGGTGTAGGTCCTGTGAACACCCACATTTTTATTCCATGAGCCGCCACTGTTACTAAGTATCATAATTTAATGAATTCGATTGTTTTTGAAGATGATGTTCTAATTTTACAAAATTAGTGAGGTATTTAAACATAACCAATGTTCAGTTGATCATCTAAAAGTTGCGTGTGATTGGAGGAATTCAGTAACAGTGATGCCCAAATTAATCAGTATTGAAATTGTTAGTTTGAAAACAAAAGATGAAATCCCTACTTAATAAATCTGGAATATACTAAGTAAGTTGTAAGGATTGTCAAAAATGCTACATAGGTCAAACTAAATGAACCCTAAAAACCAAAGTCAAAGAACATGTTAGAAACCTCAAATTGAAACAAGAAGGTAATGAACTTTGAAAGCCTATCAGTCGATAATTTGATAAAGTAGATCATAGTTCCACCACCAGAGAGAATATCACAGACAACAGACGATAGTCAGACTTTTGATGAAAATGGAAGCAACAGCTTCCAAAACTAGTCCCTCAATAATACAAAAATGCAAGTGACAAAATATTAAAAACCAACTACAAATAGTTTTTTCATCTAAAAGCTGTTTATGAAACTAAAACTATTTTATGCTGGTATCAGTGGTTACGTATGAATTGGCAGCCATTCATATTGTAACTTTGTGGGTTCGTAGAATTAAAAGGCCGAGTTGCAGAAATTAAAAAATCTCCTTTATTTTCGTAGAAATACTCTTATAGATTACAGCAGCATTACGTTACATACACCATCAGTCTACCAAGGTCGATGACAATAACAGTGACAACAGATTACATCATTAGCTCTCGTTACAATAACACTTCCAGCTGTCTCGTTTCACAACAACTGTTCACAACTGACTCACTTTGCGAGTCGTCACTTGCTTAAATAGCTATTTCGTAAATTCGAGATATTTCTGGACCAAACAGGAATCAAATGTTCTATCACCTTCCAGAAGCGTAACCCTATTGGTGCCGGAGGGTCTTTTATCTCGCGCTATCATTATTTCTTCCGGCATACTCCTTATCTCCAGGCTTTTTGTGTACACAAGCCGTGCTATCGTGATCGGTTCACGACAATATGCATAAGCCAGACATAATGAAAGCTGCATTACTGGAAATGGTAAATGCTTATGGCATTAAGCTGTCCCCTCCTTCCAAAAATACTGTGAAATATTTTGATTTTGTAATTAAAATACTATGTCTTGAGCAATAGTAAAAATCTAATGCTAATTAGTAAATTTATTAGTTATTTATTGCATTACTATAAGGATACTAGATTTTGCATTATATTTTTTTGGTATATCTGGGTACTATGCAGAAAATAATATTGTGAGACCCTTACTCAAACATTACGATCATTTGGTGAATAAATCACAGCTACAGTTAGAAGAAATTTGAACAAGGAGATATTATGATTGACTTTTCAAACTTAGTCTATGCATTACAGTTATCAGACATAAATTGCAGTTATCAGGGATAAAAAAAAATATCAGAAGTAACCATCTGAAGTTACCTGAAGTATGGGCCGGAAGAATTCTCATTTGTCTTGGGTTCATTAGCAAGAGACCACATAATCACACTAGGTCTGTTTTTATCCCTCTGTACCATTTCTGAGATCACTGCTTTATGGTTTTTGAGAAGTGTAGCATTGAAGTATCTGAAAACATAAGCATATTTCAAACAAGAAAAGTTATATTACCATAGTTTTGTTGTTTGGCAAGTTTAAAATCCTGCTAGTCAATAGGCACTATACAGGATGTTTCAAAACGACACCAAACAAATAGATAAAAGTAGTTGCTCAGCTTCTATGTGACATATATAAATAGTTTTTACCACCAAAAGAGCCGCATAAAAAAAAAACACTCCGGAGTGAGTATGGATTAGGCAGTTACAGGAACAACGCTATGTGCCTCATGCTATTGAAGTTCACAGATAGGTGACTCACCATGCCGCCTGCTGTAGCTGTTTGTAAACGTATTGATATACTCCACGGTAGCTTGCTACTATTGAGAATTTCTTTGGCTTAAGAAACTGGAATAAAGAAGCTATTCTTTAGTTATTTGTTTATGGGTGTTTAACGTGTTCCAAAATTCCGTTATAACAGTCGATGACAGCAAATAAGCTGGTGGACATATGCAACTTAAACCTTTTAGAGGAGTGTTAATGTCAGTGAGACTGAAGATGGAAGCGTTAAATGATAAACAGAACAGAGAACAATATCAAAGAATTGTAGATTAAGTTAACCAAAACTAAATGCCTTATGCAATGAGACGTGCATTTTATTTCACTGTATTTAATAATACTGAATACAGCATTTGTAACTTAAAAGGAAGCTGTTGATTTTACAGTAACTGGTTGAAAGTACTGTACAATTAAAATCATAGCAAAATGAGCAACCTTGGAACTGTCCGAGTTATTATCGACTTTTTCACAAATAACTGCCCTTTGCCCCATTACCTGAAAGCGAGGCTAGGGTCGCTAATAATGAACAAGGAGCAATGCTTTTGTTTACGTGGCCGGTGCATCCCAATAACTTTTGAGGTTCGCACACCAGTAGTTCTTGCGCTGCCTAATCACAAACTAAAGTAATATTTAGATCTGCATATAATTATACTTAAGAGAATTTTGAAGCTGCAATGCCGAAATTCGGACTAGTTAAGCTATAAACTACGAAACAGCTATATTCATTTGGTGTCATTTTGAAACAACTGTATATACATATAGGGCATAACAAAAAGACACCAGAGAAGAAGAGAAATATATTTGGAGTGATAAAGGACTTGGACGGATGGAGAATGCGGACTAACCTGGAGTTACAGTGCCTATTTGGACAACCAAATATAGTAGTAAAAATTAAACAAGGAAGAATAAGACGGATTGGCCATGTGCAGAGAATGCCGGAAACCAGTGTAGTTACGAAGATATTCATAGGAAAGCTGGATAGCAGAAAGAGAAGAGGAAGACCCAGGAAAAGATGGGTAGAAGATGACTTGAGAAAGTTGTAGATTAAAGACTGGAGAAGAAAAGCAGAGGACCGAGTAGAATGTAAGAGGGTGGTTAGGGAGGCCAAGCATCTACATGGCCTGTAGCGCCAACTATCATCATCATAACAAAAAGATATGTCAAAAATTTGAGAAAACATTTCTTGCAGTTAGAGGATAAAAAATGTTATATGAACCTAAGTCCAGATATTGTTCATTTTCTTTTATATAGCTGAACCTCATACAACACTCAATGACAGAACAGTGAGAAAACAGTAAAAAAACTGGTAATCAGAGCACATGTTCAAAATAACCTCCATTAGCTCCAATGCATCCGTCAACACGCTGAGTTAGACCTGGAGAATTTTGTATTGTCTGGCAGCCTTCCACCATACGAGCATGAAGGGTCTCTACATCTGGAACTGGAGGTGCATAAACAAGAGATTTCAAATGTCCGCACAAATAAAAACCTAGTGGATTTAAGTCAGGCGAGCATGGAGGCCACAGAATTGGTACACTGCTTCCTATCCATCAGGAAACCTGCTTTTCAGAAATCAACAGACAGAAAGCTTGAAATGAGAACAAACTCCATTGTGTATGAACTGACAAGCAGACTTGTGTATTTATGAATCATTTTTACAGCATTTAACAATTTAAATGTCTTGTTCTCTTTATTGGGTATCCATTTCTGGCCCGTAGAGGGTGTAAATGGTCATTAGCGCAGCGGCTAGTTTATAGTACAGTGCCAATACATAGGCCATTACAGTACATACAGTATTTGTGTATTTAGGTAAAATTGTGGTGATATGAATTTCTAAACTCCATTAAAAATATTTTTGTGATGCTATACATGTTTTTTTATCGTTTTCTGTCATTCTCTGGACAACCAAGTTTTATTAACTCAGATCAGCCCTGGTCCCAGTTGATCCGGGTAAACAAGGTTCTACTAAATACATAAAATATGAAGCTAGTTACAGTGAAGCAACGAATACTATACAAATATAATAATTTGTAGCATAAAACTTCATTTATATATTATCCCATAGTTCTTGGAGGAATCGCTATATGCACCATTCAGTCACTTCGTTACCTCGTCCTAATATTGGACATTAAACTAACTTGGAATCTCCACATCACATATCTTCTCTCAAGACTAAGAAACCGAATCCAACAAATCAAACATAATACAGTCAAAATCGCCTCTTGCAATGTCATATAAATGCATTCTATACAGCTCACTGATCAAACCTATTTGGCAATATGACTGCTACATATGGGGCTCTGCTGCAGCGTCACAAGTAAAAAGAATCCAAGTAATCTAGAACAGATACCTAAGGTTGACCACAGGTGCCCCATGGTATGTTAGCAACACCACACTTCACAGAGACCTGAACATACCAGAAGTAATGGATGTCATCAGGACAAGCTACACGAGACTGCACCAAACTCTTGCCAAACATCCAGATCCAGTGCTACAAGACATTTTCCTACATTCTCCTCCACAACCGCAAAATAGAAGACTAAAAAGAAAACGACACAACGACCTGCTCATTTAATATAATGTGTTTTGTATGTATGACAAAGTGTTCTTTTTTTGTTTTGTGATATAATGTAATACGTTTGTTAATATTTAAATGTAACTGATGTAGGACTGTTATTGAACAGCATCCTAACACACGCTTCAAGTGATGTAACATTACTCTTACTCACAACTATAAGTATCACATTGTATTTGGATAGAATAAAGTTCATCGACAATTAAAAGAAAAAAGAACTTCATTTATCTTAAAAGAAAATGATGAAAATTTTCTTAATTGATGAGAATCACGATTTCATGAATACTCATTTACATCATCAGCTCAAACAACCTCGTCAACGTTACAATCACTAGATGTCACTATGTTTTTGCCAGTAGTACCAAAATCTGAAAATGAAATAAACTTATTTCATTTTTGAGTTTGATTTATGAGTCACTATGTTTACACTCAACTTCACTTACTTTGTTGTTGTATAACTGAAATGTTTTCAAGATCATTCGATCTCATCCTCAGCTGTTTGATGACCAAATGAACATTCTTCTTCCTCTAATGCTACGGTGCTCCGATCCCTTGCCATCTGGTGTTAGGGGCACTAAGTTTTAATATTTCATTTAATACCAGGATTTCAAAATTTATAACTTTTTCCCAGTTTTTGGTTATGAATATTTTTTCCCAAATATCCAATTCTATGGGTGTACTTAAAGATTTTAACAGTTTAATGTTATGTCCAATGTTGTGGTTTTTGCCATAACATAAAACTGTTAAAATCTTTAAGTACACCCATAGAATTGGATATTTGGGAAAAAATATTCATAACTAAAAACTGGGAAAAAGATATAAATTTTGAAATCCCGGCATTAAATGAAATATTAAAACTTAGTGCCCCTAACACCAGATGGCAGAGGGATCGGAGCACCGTAGTAGTGGAGGAAGAAGAAGAATGTTCATTTAGTCACCAAACAGCAGAGGATGAGATCGAATGATCTTGAAAACGTTTCAGTCATACAACATAGTAAGTGAAGTTGAGTGTAAACATAGTGACTCACAAATCAAACTCAAAAATGAAGAATACTTCACTGTTAATAATGCTTCTGCTTTTAATATTTAAAACTTATTTCAGTCGATTCTGTTTTTAAGTTCATTTTATTTTCAGATTTTGGTAGTACTGGCAAAAACATACTGACATCTAGTGATCATAACATTGACAAATATTCTTATTTTTACTTTACGGACTAAGAGATCGAATACTGAAAATTTAACACTGAATTTCTATAAAACATGTGACATTCCTACTCCTTTTGTATGTCAAAAGAATTTAAGTAATTCACATTTGATCATGGTACCAAATATAAATGTTTTGGCTACATACCCAATTGTGCAAGCTGGACTCTCGGCAATCACCAATATTCCAAGACTGTCGGCAAGGTCTAGTATTTCCTCTGCATATGGATAATGTGAAGTACGATAAGCGTTAGCTCCCAGCCACTTAATGAGGTTATAATCCCTTATCAGTAGTACATTATCCAGTCCTTTTCCTCTCAGCTATACAAAGGAATTACATCAAAAATAGCAAAAATACATTACTATCAATATGTAACTACAAGTTGTGAAATTAAAATAATAATTGAAATCTTGAAAAGAGTTGAACATTCTCAGGCAAATACAGAAAGTTAGAAATTTTCAGAAATTATGGTTTATTATTTTATATGTTGTGTTCACATTTGTTTATAATGTTTGTATTTAAATTTGAATTCCGTCATTATTGTGTAAGTATTGTTGAGAAAAAATGGGAGGATTGCAGGAACTAAAGAGTTGAAAAAATTATTTGTAATCAGTTTTTAACTTGCTTTTTTAGGTGACGGAGAGTTGAACACCAACTACAAATAGTTCTTTTTTTAAAATTCTGTGTTTTTAAGTGACAAAGTATTAAAAACCAATTAAAAATATTTTTTTCAATTAATTTGAACTTACTGTTACTAAATTCCTCCAAACATGCATGACTAAAAAGTTGTTAAATAGAAATAAAATGTTTGTTTGGAGGAAAAGCTTGATAGAAGAAAAATTTTGTTGGAAAAAGAAGTTGTTTGTATAATTTTAGAACCAATAATACATAATCTACATATAAAATCAGAGTAATTATTTCACCAAAACACGACCTGACATGACCTCACTTCACTGGATGAGAGTCTGAAATGGATAATTCTCACTAAATATCATTTGTAAAGCAGCCAGTGCAAACTCAGCCGTCTTTTTAAAAATATATTTCAATATTAAGTGTTTAGGATCAATAAGAGACATTAAACTGAAAGGAACATTTAATTTTATGAAGAAAAACATCACTCTTGTTATTGGTATCTTGTGTAGACTATAATCTACATTATGAAGAATACTTCACTGTTAATAATGCTTCTGCTTTTAATATTTAAGACTATAATCTGTTCGCTGTTACTCAACAGTCTGCAATGAGCTCCACCTTTTAGTACATCATTGGTTATACGTAATATCTGCATATGTGCACCTAAACAGCAATGCCATCATCGGAATATAACTGCCATCTTTGTTGTTACTCAACTAGTGAACTTTTTAACTTTTGAGATTCATTGTTCTTACTGTAATTTATAATGTTAATTCTATATTATAACAACTTGAATGGTTTATTGAAAGCAAGTAAAGCAAGAAGCTTAATAAACTGCGGAACTATATTGTGGAAGAACACAGGAATATTAAAAACCCCAGGCAATGTGATTCATTTCTGCCACATGCTTCTTTGACATTTACTTTATTTTTACAGCGAACAGATTATGAAAAGGTTATTAAAAATGCAACAGTTAAACAGCATTTACTTCATGCTTAATTACATGAGGTAGCTCCTCTGTAAAATGTAAGGCTCGCATTTCGGAGGTCCCAGGTTTGAATACCTGGTGGCCACCCTTTCTGACCATGGGTTTTTCCATGGTTTTTCCTTGGTCAGAAAGGTAAATGCTGGAGCAGTGTGTCTTCTACTGTGGCTCTCCTCTCTCCCTTTTCCTCTCATTTTGTCTCCCTCTTTTGTTCATCCATTAGCTCATGGTCCCTGGCAGGAATGTAATGTGAGTAAACAATTTTAGCTACATGGCAATATCTAAATCTAGAGAAATGGTTCTGGTTGCATGGAAATGACACAGACCACTGTTTTGTTTATGATCAATTGTTATTCTAAGTATGTTTTCATGCAGTTCCAAGCATTCGAGGTCAAAGGAGTCCTTTGCTAGTCCTTATCCACATTGATTTACAAAAAAATTTATGTTACATACGTACATCTGAATCTTCATGTTTACCAAATCCACGCAAGTACATTGGTTCATTGTTTATTAGGAAAGTTGTTGCATTCCAGTAAAGTGTGCGTATCCCAACTGGTAGTCTGTAGATATCTTCTCCAGTGTCTGCCAACAATCGAACCTGAAAGGGTGTAAATGTAGTTACTTCACCACAGTTATGTTTACACACGCACACGCACACACGCGCACATGCACACGTTGTTTTCCTTTCTTTACACTTCAATGAATTGAAACATCTATATACATTGGCAATCTTCAAAGAAGAACCAATATGTAGTTTGTGTAATGAAGAAGAAGAAACAGCCTCTCATATAATCTTAAAATGTGAAGCTTTGAATAGGAAAAGAATTGAATTACTGGGCTTAATAACCACAGAATATGATCTTCCTAAAATTAATTTAGTTAATAACCTACCATCTTAAATTTAATTTATCATAACAACACTGTTTTCAACACTTCCAAGAAAGGAATTGCAACCTACCATCTATTACTGAAGATAAACTAAAACTGTAAAGTGAGGAGAAACCTTTAAGTTTCAATGTTAAGGGCTTAGAAACGGTTCCTCCTTTATAATGTCACGACTTACGGCAACGCGCATTTATATTCCATACTTGTCAAAATAGAAATGTGGTCAAACCTCCAATAGTATTTGATAAAACAACATTTAGCTACAATAATGAAACAACATTTCTGGGATTACATATAAATGAGAACATGAAATGGACCACACATATTCAACATTTAATAAATAAACTGAGTTCTATTTGTTATTTGCTTAAACATTTAAAAAGCTTAATAAATTTAGCAGCATTGAGAAATATATATTATGGTTACTTTCACAGTCAGTTACAATATGGGATAGTGTTCTGGGGGGAAAAGGCAGATAGAGACTTTAAACTTCAAAAAAGAGCGATAAGGATACTAAGTGGGGTAGATGACAGAACATCTTGCAGGCCATTATTCAGAAAACATCAAATATTACCTCTAGCATGTATGTATATTTTGGAATTAGTGATCCATGTAAAACAAAATAAACTACAAAATTACAAAAATGCAGATATTCACAAATACAATACACGTCAGAAAGATGACTTTCACATTCAAAGTTGTAGAACGGAAATCTTCAGGTCTAGTGCTATCAATAAAGGTATAAGATTATACAACAGACTCCCAGAAAATATTAAACAAATGAAGAGCCTTATGCATTTTAAAAAGGGAGTAAAACTTCTTACTGCAACATTCATTTTATTCTGTAAATGAGTTTTTAAATGTTAATCAGTTTTAAGTGATTGTAAATAATGACAGTGGCCATTAATGTAATTTTTATACTATGACGTGTCTCATATCAGTGTATGATCGAAAGGACAAAATAAATTGAATTGAATTGAAGACCAAGAAAGCACTGCGCTGAACAGATGTGAGATCGGAAGAGGCAAAGATGTGAAAGATGATGATGTTGATGATTGCTTGTATATAATGTATGTATACATATGCAAATAAACTGTACATTTTCTTCACACATTTATTGTTTAGAGGTATTTATGGCTCCTAATAAACTCACTGAATGTAATCCAATCCAATATCCTATATACTAGGAAAATTCCTCTTCAATTGCATGTGTTCTTAATAGCTAACAAGAATACTTACTGTTAATGTGTAAAGGTATCCTGCTTCAGGTTTCATGAGATATGGCCACCATAAGGTGGCTTCAGGGATTATAATTCTACCAGATAAACCTTTGGATGCAGCTACTTTAACTCCATTATGATCATGAACCTCAACAGAAGCCTGTGGCATTGTCTGGTAAAAATTGGATACTTCCATATTGTACTCCACATTATATTTTATTATTCCTGAATGGCAGAGAAAAAATTATAAGTGCATAATGTTTTTCTGTAATCAAAATTATCAAAATCTGAAGTATGCTTCAATTCAATAAATAATAAATAAACTAGTAAAAATAAAAGAGGAATAACTGTTTGTTTTAAATTTTCTATGTTTTAATCTCAGGAATATAAAATTTCCTTAAAGTTATATTTGATTAAAATATCTTATTAATTACTGATAAATAAATTAGTCATTTTGCTCAAAAATCCTCCACTTTCAGAAATAAAACAGGATGTTTTAGTTAAATTGCTAAAAGAATTTACATCACATAATATCTACAACAAAATAATATATTGTCACAACTGGCGGCAACGTGCATAAAAAAAACTGCGGCACCGAGATAAAGAGTATGCGGAGACAAATAAAGATAGTGTGGAGATAAAAGATCTGCCGAAACAAATAAAGTTAGATAAATGGAAAATTCTAGTGACATCTTGATTGATAGAGAACATTTTAGAACAGTCTAGAATTATCAATGGAGGTATATATAAGAGATCGCACATGCCAGCAGAGTAGTCGTAGGTAGTCGTAATCGGAGTTGTAACAAGAGTTGTTGTAAACAGAGTCGTAATGAGAGAGTGGTAATTGAACTGGAAGTTGAGTGAACTCTTTTGTTTGTGGTCAACAAACTTGAGCATTGTATTTGTGTATGTTACGTAATTCTGCTACTGTAAGGGTTGACCAAAGTGTATTTCTACGGAAATAAAGAACAATTTGAATTTCTGCAAATTGGACTTTTAATCTTACGAACCCACAAAGTCACAATATTGTTTAATCGAAAAAACGATGTGTAGTCTGTTTATTGAACACTTTATCACTTACATTTTTGTACTATCGAGGGACTAGTTATGGAAGCCATCGCCTCCATCCTCAACTTCTCTCCAACTGCTGGAGAGAGGTTGAGAATGGAAGCGATGGCTTCTGAAACTAGTGCCTCAATAATATACAAACGTAAGTGATGAAGTGTCAATAAACTGACTACAAATAGTCTTTTCAATTAATTTTGGAGTCACTGTTACTAAATTCCTCCAATCACGCATAATATATTGTTTATTTGTACTCAGCTCTTCATACTGTATACACAGACTGGAGCTAACACAAATTATATTCCAGGTCATACAAAATAAATAGCACTACTTTCGACAACTATTGTTGATACACTTCTGTTACTAAAGTATAATTATAATTTTATAACCCAGTTTGTGATGCATTCTTAAATGAAATTTACCACTTCTTAACTCTAAATAATATTTCTCCTAAATTAATAAAATGAGAAATAAAGTAGCAAAGTAGCACATATACATACAACAAGGCAAAAACCTTATCTTCACTGACAGAGCATTGCATTCATTTGTGATCTTATTTACTAGAAGAGTGAAATATTAATAACTTGGCGTACAGTAAGTGACGAAACACAAATAGAGCACTTAGAGCTGTGTGCCTGATATGAAAGGTTAGCCAGTTAATTATTATATGCAAATATAAATTACCATTACAGCCATCCATTTTGTAAATTGACACAAAGAGATTTTGATTCCCTCTTCTTTCTCCTTGTCACAATATTCAATCATGTTATATATAATGTATGACACATTGCTGTGATTGCATGTGAACAGAGTGTACACACATTGACTACCCATGTATGTGCAATAGGCTTGCGTAAACAACTCCATTGTTTTACATTCTTTCTAATACACCTCCACATTGTGCCATGTAGTAACACAATACTAGAGTTAGATGAAAAATGAAGCTAGCTACAGTGAAGCAATAAATATTACACAAATATAAATATTTGCAACAAAAACTTAACTTATCTTAAGAAAAAGATATAAATTTTTCTTATTAATTGATGAGATCGATTTCATGAACATTCATCCACATCCTCAGTCATCAAACTTTGTCGTCAAGGATACTATCACAGGTTACTATGTTTTTTCCAGTATTACCAAAATCTCAAAAAGGAAACAAAGCTAAAAACAGAATCAACTGCTGGTATTTCAAAATTCATTATGCAATTCCAATGTGTAAGGACTATGATACAATGAAGCACAAAATTAATATAATTTTGAGTCGAACTAGTACTCAATGCTCCACTTATTGCTAGAATTTATCTAGAACGCATTTTGTTAGGATCTTTCTAATATCATCAGCTGTTGTCGACTAATGGATGTTGGTTTGGTGAACTCATTGGAGGCAATAGGTGCATCTCTGTCAGTATCTTGATGAACTTGAAGTTTGGGTTTTCTTCAAAGGTAGTGTCGAAATTAAACACTTATTAAAACATGTCCAAGATCCAGCTGCATTTACCATGTGGGAAAAAGTCTTCATAAAGAAATATGAAAGAAAATTGTTCAATTTTGACCCCACCTTTGAAGAAAACCCAAATTTCAAGTTCATCAAGCTACCGACAGAGATGCACCTATCACTTCTAAGGAAAACATAAAAACCAACTAATGAACTTTGAAATCCCGCTAGAAGAGAATCCCACATTTCAGTTCATCACTAAATCAACAGATGGCAGCAACAACCCCAGAATTACCCACACCGCTGGATCTAGCGTCAGTCGCACAAGAGCCGTAGATGCAAACGAAGATTTGCGAAACATGTCCTCAAAATAGGTACGAAAGTGAAGCAGATGTGTAAGAAATACGACTCATCTAAAATTTAATACTTCTAAGGAGTTCACCAAACCAACATATATTAGTCGACAACAGCTGATGTTAGGAAGATCCTAACGAAACGTGTTCTAGATAAATACTAGCAATAAGTGGAGCATTGAGTACTAGTTAGACTCAAAATTATATTCATTATGCAATGTTTATTTTTTAAAATAAATATCTTTTCCCAAACCATTAACTCTATTGGACCATTTAATTGTTTTAATAATTTAACTTCAGGATTTATTTCATGGTTAAATTACCAAAAATGATCAATTAATAAGAAAAATGTACATATTTTTCTTAAGACAAGTGAAGTTTTTGTTGCAAATATTTGTATTTGTACAATACTATAGGTCGACAACTTAACTGTGTAGCACTTAGGTAGGGAGAACACTTCTGCCACTGTGTTCCTTTTTCTTTGAATCCTGGACAGTGGCCACTAGGCGCATGCGCATGAGCAGTGGAAATGTTTCCCCTTCTTCCCACTGCCCAAGGAAAGGTGGGCAGACAGCAAGCAAGGAGAGGCAAGAGTGGGGGAAGCAGTCCATCAAGCTGCAATGCTAAGTTCCCCTCCAAATATTCTTTTCTAAGCTGTCGACCTATAATACACAGTTGTCTATCTGATTACACATTACACTTTCCATTTTAAAGCCCTCACGTAACAACCAGCTCTAAAAGACTTGAATAACCCTTAAAACCTACTGAATTTCCACATTCCCCTTGTAACATAACGTAACATAACTCTTGGTGTGACAGCCCACTAGCGAGCTGGAGCCTGCCAATCCAACTGTTGGCCTTACTCTCACATATGCAAGGCAGAGGTGGGTGATCATCTAACCAATACAGGGAGGAGATGTGGTCAGCTTCACGGCACCCCTAACTAGGAAGTTGACTTTCTATACCAGGGTTCACTACTTAGCCTAGCTCCTCATGCTGAATGGGTACCTGTCCTATATCTGAGACTTAAAATCTGCTCCCCCAGGAGCAGTATCGATGCCAGGTAAATTCCGTGGCAGGGAACCAAAGCACAATGCTCTAGGCCACTATCCCATGCCACAGGACATGTTACCATTCTACATACAACAAAATTAGCAATAAGATAATTTCTACAAAAGTTTATGATTAATTAATATCAAGTAGAAAGTGGAGCAAGCATTTGTAAGAATAATTTGTATAAAAGTACAGAAACTCATGTGAGTGCAACATATATTATTTTATTATGATTTAATTTCCTTGGAAAAGTAAACTCTCCGTAGGGGAGGGGATCCGTCCCCTTCAGCTGCTGTGGTGCGAGCGCTGCGGACCCCTAGCACTCGTGGTACCTCTGACGTTACTAGAGGTACCTCGGACCGAACATTCGAGCTTCTCTCTTTGGGAGTTGTTTGGATTGGGTTGGACTCGAGGGGGCAGTGTGTTCCCGTTACCCGCGGGAGATCGGCTACCTCCGGCCAGGCTTCGCCAGCCAGGAAGGGGCAGAGGGTTGCCTAATAAGTCCCGGGTACAAGCCTGCATAGCTAGTAGGTGTGCTAGATCACCAGACGGCCCCACCGAGGTCATATCGGTAGTCTTCCCTGTAGGATTGACGGAGGTAAGTGGCATATCCATTTCCATCCCGTCTTGACGTTGTCGATGGGGGGGGGGGGGGGGGGGCTTTCTAGACTCAAGGTATTGCCCCAAGGAAAGAACCCCGGAGTTTTCCATCGCTCTCGTGTTGATAGAGGCCGGAGTCTTTGGACTTTCGGGTACACCTCGCGACAACATGTCAAAGTAAACTGTATTTCACAAAGTAGTGAGAAATAGGCTTTAGAGAAGTTATCTGAAATTAAATCAGTACCTGTTATCCAATTATAAGTATTTATTTATATTACATACCATTTCCATCTTCAATGTGGGTCAGTATTGTTATATCATCTATGTATACCTGAGGTGTGGTATACAGATACACAGGACGGTGGATTCCAGCATAATTGAAAAAATCAAACTCATGAGAATGCTGTATATATCCAGGAGGGTATCTGAAATATTAATAAAATAAGATAATATTCAGAAAAACTCCATAAAAAAGCATCCCTTTACAAGGGGAAACATAATAATCATAAAATAAAATTTTTTAAGTGGTTAACATGTTCAGCAATGATTAAAAACATTTTTAATAAAACATTAGGTACTTGTCTTGATTAGGTGATTATAATCATTGTAATAATACATCTTTATAAGTCTGATGATGCATTATTATCATCATCATCATTATTAATGTCTGCCCATCAGGGTCTCAATTCCTCCCTGTCCATGATCTCTCTGATAAGAATGATACAGTAGGAAGAGAGAAGCATTTTTCCACTTTATATGCATGTCTAACTACCTTATTATATAATATTTAAACTACTGAAAAGATTAGCAGGCACTAAATGGGGCATTTGCTGGGAAACATTCAATATAACTTAAACACTTACATTAAAGCAGTGATAAAATATTGTGGAGAAGTATTAATATCATCACCATCTAATAAAGGAAAACTCGAATGCATACAAAATCAAGCTCTTAGATTAATATATGTAGCAATTAAAACAATGCCGATAGAAGCACTACAGACTGCTACCTCTAACAAACCACTGAATTTAGAATTAGAAACTCAAGCTATTTTACAGTATGAAAAAATGATTAGATATCCAAATTTCAGTAAATTTTACAATAATTCAGATATAAATAAATTAAAAACATAATCTGGATTCATACAAGAAGTCAGTGAACTTGAAAAAAGATTAGAAATACTAAAACAAAGAGAAAATCTTATTGATTGCATCAACCCTGAGATTATTACAATTGAACATCAGTTAAATCTAATACATGAACTCAACAAAACAAACATTAATCCTGTCATAGCTAAAACTCTTACACTAGAAATTCTAAATCTAAAACATCCAACTCAAGAATGGATACATATACAGGCTGCTTCAAAACGACATCAAACAATTAAAGCAGTTGCATAATTTTAGCTTAACTAGTCCAAATTTCGGTGTCGCAGCTTCGAAATTCTGTTAGGTATAATTTTATGCAGTATTAAATATTACATTATTTTGTGATTAGACAGTGCAGAAACGTCTGTTGTGCGAACCTCAAAAGTTGTTATTGGGATGCATCGGCCACAAAAACATTACTCCTTGCTCTTGATCAGTGACCCTAGCCTCGCTTTCAGGTAATGGGGCAAAGGGCAGTTACTTGTTAAAAAGTCGAATAATGATTCGGACAGTTCCAAGGTTGCTAATTTTGCTATGATCTTTATTGTACAGTACTTTCAACCAGTTACTGTAAAATTAACAACTTCCTTTTCAGTTACAAATGCTTTATTTAGTATTATTAAACACAGTGAAATAAAATGCTTGCCTCATTGCATAAGCCATTTAGTTTTGGTTAACTTTATCTACAATTCTTTGATATTGTTCTCTGTTCCTTTTATCATTTAATGCTTCCATCCTCAATTTCACTAACATTAACTTCCCTCTAAAAGGTTCAAGTTGCATATGTCCACCAACTTATTTGCCATCATGGACTGCTATAACGGAATTTTTTAACATGTTGAACACTCATAAGCAATAATTAAACAATAGCTTCTTTAAATCCAATAGCTTATTTAAAGCTTATTTAAATCTAATAGCTTATTTAAATCCAACTCGGGTAACTATGTTTGCTGACGACACAAATGTTATAATAAAGGGAAATGAAAATGCAAAACACATAACCAGTAAAATTGAAACTTGGTTTGCTGAAAACAAATTGCTTATTAATACAAACAAATCTTCAGCAATATCATTTCGCCACAAACAAAATAAAAATGTTGGCAAACCTGACATCAAGTTGTATGGTGCATGTGTTTCTTATAAGACAGAAGCAAATTTTCTGGGAGTATGGATAGATCAGCATTTAGACTGGGAAGCACACATAAAATATCTAGTAATAAAGTTAAATAAATTCTACTTCTCATTAAGAGTAATAAAAAATGAGTTGAATGCAAGTGACATGAGAATCTTATATTTTGCACATGCAGAAAGTCTAATGAGGTATGGCATTATATTTTGGGGGGATAGTAAAGACAGTCACTTGGTTTTTAAAGTACAAAAAAGGATTGTTAGATGCCTAATGTCAGGAAAAAAATATGACTCCTGCAGGAACTTCTTTAAGGAATTGAAAATCTTGACTCTGCCCAGTCTGTATATATACTGTTTGCTATGTTATACAAAACAAAACCTTGAAAATTTCACCACAAATAATCAAATACATCATCATAACACCAGAGGTAAAACAGACTTAAGAACAATAACACATAGAACTACACTTTATCCCAAAGGAGTTAGATATTCAGCAGTCACTCTGTATAATAAACTACCGGCCAATCTGAAAAACATAAAATCCATGCGGTGTTTCAAGCAATCGTTGAAAGAAATTTTATTAAGTGATTCATATTATGATATAAGTGAATTTCTAGATACACTGTAGCTGGCCATATAATTGTATATATTTGTGATGCATTTTAAATGCTGTGTAGTTGTAGAGCCATACAACTATATATATTTATGAGTTCATGCTTAGATCTTATTAATTACACTTGATGCAACTTATTTTTTATACTTATATTATTTGTATTGTTCTAAATATTTGTATTGACGTATCCAATGTCATTGTATTGACTTAATGGATGAATAAAACTACTACTACTACTACTAATGCGGTTTCATAAGCCAAAGAAATTCTTAATAGTTGCAAGCTACTGCGGAGTATGACGGTACATTTACAAACAGCTACTGCACGTGGCACGGCATGTGATGTATACCTGTGAACTCCGACAGTGTGAGGCACGCGTTGTTCCTGTAACTGCCTATGTGGCTCTATTATGTGACTCTATTGATGGTAAAACTATGAGTCATATAGAAGCTGAGCAACTATTTCTATATCTTCAGTCGGTGTCGTTTTGAAACACCCTGTATTTACAGATGGTTCCCTCTCTGATAATAATGATGGAGCTGGAGCAGGTGGTATATGCCAGTTCTTTTCCTTTTATAGAAATGCAGAAAGAAATACCACAAATTTTGATGGAGATATAGAAGCTGTTTATTTATCACTGCAAAACATATTTCCTTGTCTACATCAATGCAAAAATATAGTTATTCTTTCAGACTCAAAGGCTGCTTGCTATACAAGCAATAGTAACGCTCCTTAAAGTGGAAAAAATTAAAGAAATCCAAAAGATGATTCAACAAATTGGTAAGCTAGAGATAAAAATTGTATAACAATGGATTCCGTCTCATGGTGGAATAGATGCAAATGCAAAAGCAGACTTTTTGGCAAAGAAAGGAAACAAAATTAAACAAAAAAAAAAACTATTTATGAATCAATCAAATGCATAGTCAACAGAAAAATAGATAAAAACTATATAAATAAAATAACATAAAATAAAAACTCAAAATGGCTAAAAATTCCACAAAACTACCAAGAAAATCAGCTGTTGCCATCTTTGGACATAATTGTCTGAATAATCATCTCTATAGGATTGGACTTTC